>NW_004624782.1:3587361-3618562 GCF_000247695.1 Heterocephalus glaber
AAAGGAAACAAGGGAATGGAATTAATATGAGAAAATGAAAAAATGGAAACAAAGTCTTTGTAAATAGGGAGGGATGGAAGGGTTGAAGGGAGGGCAGGGGAATGGGGAAAAAATAAGAACCAAGATGGATTATGTAAAGGTGCAAATTTCCAATGAGGAATGTCATTATATTGTATATCTAATGAGTACCAATAAAATTAATCTAAAAAAAACCAGGGTACCAGAGCCACCTCAAAAAAAAAAATCCTGCAAACACCAGCTTAGTTCTCACTCCATGTTGTGTATGGCAAAAGGTGCTGCAGATTCAGAGATGACAAAACAAGCACCCTGCCCTCTAACTGCTTGCCATTTCATTGATGAGACAGACACAAACAAGGTCATTTAGCAATGCCCCATGATTTTACTCTCCTCCTCATCATTCCACTTTTACAAGAGGCCCTGTGAGCCCAGCACAGGTCTGTGGTTCTCATTGCTGCAACCCCACACCTGCTTTCCTTCTCAGTCCTACAGGTCTGTTCTCTCTCTCCGCCTCTGGGCCTTTCTACATCCTGCCTCCATCACATGGGACTCTTCATGCTAATCTGCTAGATTGGCTCATTCCTACCTATCTTTTGGGACTTGCTTCTGACATCTTTACCTCCAGGAAGACTCCTTGATTTCCCAAGCTGGCTAGGGGCTGTTCTTTTGTGCTCCCAAAATCCTAGCAATCTTCTAGTGCAACTCTCACTGGGAAGCATTTTAGTTGCTTGGTTCCTTATCTGTCTCCTATTCCATACTGAAAATTCTCGGAGAGCAGGGATGCTGTTATAGCTTTCATCTAGATGTGCCCCTAAAGCCTCATGCAGTCATAGGTGGGGCTTTTCAGAGGTAGCTGGATCTAAGATGTGTGCTGCTGGGATCAAGGATGTGAGACTGGGACTGATATCCGGTGTGATTCTAGCGTTAAAGCTGCCCCAGCCTGGGTGTGAGTGCTACTGCCCCTAAGGGTGGATAACCTGAATAAGATATAAGGGACAGAAACATGGTCGTTGCTTGTCATTTGTTTCTTGCTGCCTTCTGCCTACCATGAACTGTTTCTTCTCTGTGATGCCCCTCTGTCATGCCACCCTGGCTTGGAAACCTACAGACTGCCTATGGACTGAGATCTCTACAAACTGTGAGCCACATAAACCTTTCCTCCTTTAACTTTAAGCATGGAGTATTTTGTCTCAGCAACAAGGATAGTAACTAAGACAGGTGCTCGGTGCCTGGGACATTGCTGGAATTCATTAAAGTTATGTTTGTTTTCGGAATGGAGTATCAGATTTGAAGAATGGGCAGGAATAGAATAGGGAGGCAAGAAATGGAGAGTCTTCCCAGTCATGGGATGTCAACCCACTGAAGCATGTATGCAGGAGTTGGAGGGAGTGGGGGATGGGGAGTGATCAGAGTGGGAGCTGAAGCCACTTTTGACTGGGCAGACCCCCTGGGCCCCAGTTTGATCCTAGTCCTTAAGAGATTTAAGATTCTCCATGAGGAGGCTGAAATACACCATGTAGAAGCCCCCACCCTTGCCAATCCCCCCTCAAGCACCTCCCTAGAAGTCTCCTGGGCCCCCACCTTCCAGGTGTTTGTGCCCAGACATTCTTGGGACTTAATCTTTTAGGATGAGGGGTAAGCAAACTTTCCTGCAAAGGGGAAGAAGGTAAATATTTTCCATTTTTTGAGCTGTACAATTTCTGTAGTATATGTAATTCTGTTGAACATGAATGCAGCTATAGACAATGTATAGACAAATGGATGTGATTGTGTTCCAATAAAACTTTATTTACAAAAAGATAGTAACCTCTTTTCTACCATACCTGAGTTTATATGATGAGGTGACTCAGAATTGAGCTTCCAGACAGCTTTTAGACCAGCTTCAGCTGGTCACCAGAAAGACCAAATTGTGATCAGAAGGTGGTAATTTTCAGCCCCACCCACTGATTTCCCAGGAGGGTAAGGGTGCTGTGTATTAGTCAGATTTCTTGTTTCTGGGACAAGTAGCTGATCTGGGATTTGAACCCAGGAAATATGGATGACTATGCTCTCAGCCACTCATCAGCTTTTTTCTTTGACTAGTGAACACCAGCCTCATCTTGGAGTACCTCATGTTTCCCAACCCCCCTGAAGCTGAGATTAAGGAGGTCATTGTCAACAGAGGCAATGCCTATTTCACTGGATGGCAGCCCAATCTGCATAATCCTTCCAACCTGTGTGTGCTCCAGGTCCCTCCCCAGTGGCCATTTCTCATTAGCTTCTGTTGGAGACATCGTGAGAGCATTGATGTGGGAGTTGGAAATGGTGTCAACTGGTGCTCCACAAAACTGGAAATCCATCATAACAAGAACATTCAATAACATCCTACATGTAGCAAATACTGTCTATACACTCTCGATGTATTAACTCATTCATCCATCACAGCAAACTTGGGAAGTAGTCGCTATTAATATGTCTATTTTATGGTGCAAACAAATGAAGCAACTTGCCCAAAGTCAGGTAGAAAGTGGCAGAGTCAGGATCTGAACCCAGGTCATCTGGTCCAGACCCTGCAGTTGGCTCCACTGGGGAGTGCCTCATTCCCATCATTCCTGACCAGAAGCCACACTGTGTGCTACATGAAATGAATCAGATGCTGCTGTCTCCCTGCTTATGCCCCACTTTGGTCATGCTAGGGACTCAATATATTAATTTGATTGTCCTCTAAAGGTTCAGGAGGAAACTTGGAAACTTGGTCTCCAATGTAATGGTATTTGGAAGTGGTGGATGTGTAGAGTTAGGGACTAGTGGAAGGTAATTAGGCTATTCGTATAGTTCCCTTGAGAGTGGGTTGTTATAAAGTGTAGCCACCCATGCCTTGGCCCCTTCTAGACATGGCCATTTCCCTTTATGGTTCTGTACCAGATTGTGATGCAGCGAGAAGGCCCTCAACAGAGACCGAACAGATGGGACCCCCTGATGTTAGATTTTCAGCCTGAAAAACTGTACACTAAATTAACCTCTTTTCTTTATGCATCATCCAAATTCAGATATTCTGTTAATGCAATACAAAATGGACTAAGACAGTCTCTGATCCCTCAAAGCTGTATTGTCAGGGGCCATTTGTTCTCAAAGATACCTCTCAGCATCCTGTCTTCAGGGTTAGAGTCTAGCCATGAGGCCCCTATTTCTTTCTTACACTCCCTACTCACATTAATCAACTCCCATAATGGATCAGCAGGTTGCTGCTGACCTTTCAACCCATCAGACCTATAAAGTAGCCTTAATTCCCCTTTTCTCCCTGGAACCACGGTTGCATCAAACAAAAACTCCTAAAGCAGCTCCCCACTCAGCTGATCATTTTCTCAGTGTCCTTTCGCTTTTCAGAGAGGCTGGAGCCCATCAGAGAGAATATTTGTTTACCCAGATCTCTGAGAAGCTCTGCAGTCAGTCAGTTGCTTTTTTATTTTTTTCCAGTGGGCATTGTTCAATTGAGAACATCAAGGATTGACTTTTGAAGCCAAAATTATACCCTAGGACCAATACTGAGTTTATGCTGTAAAAGATTTCTGAGGACAGCCGCAGTAAGCATTTCATTTTCTCATGGGGAAGGCAGGGAGTAGGGCCGAGAGGGTCCACCCCCTAAGGTTTTCTCCTGGAGGTCAACTCCTACAGGGCGAAGGCTTTCAAATCTGAAAGTAGAAGAGCTGTTGGGAGGCAGGAAACAAGAGTATAGCTGCTTTCTATAAATGCTACCTGCAGGACAAGCTGACTCTGACTCATGATGATCCTGATCATAATAAGCAAAGTTTAAAGCCTGAAGTGAGGATTTGGCAGGATCTGAGGCCTTGGGTACTGGGCCCCAGGTTTCAAGGCCCCTGCTCTTGGGGATGGTGACAGAGGTAGAGGACCCTCAGCAGGGGCCAGAATCCCCAACGGGACCAGGAAATCCCCATGATTGAGTTCACTTCATGCTGCTCACTCACCTGTCTTGTGTGTGTGTCCCTTGCACTCACCTCATTTTGCCATGATCAATTTCATCACCTGCTCTTTGTGCAAACCTTTGCCAAAACTTTAGAATCACTGGGTGAAAAATTAGTCTCAGTTGTTAGCCTGAAGGCTGGCACGTTTCACTGTCTTCCCACAGACAATACCTCAAACACAGCAGCACACGGACTTCCAGCACAATGAATTGGCCACGCACTGAGGACTTGGAGCCCAGCTTGCAGCTCAAATTGAGTTTTACATGCGTTTTTCTCTACCATGTTTGGAGGACTTTCTTACAGGCCTCTGTAGAGACCTAGGACATCAAAGTCACCATGTACTTGCCCTATGACTCAGCAATTATGCTCCTAAGGCTCTACTCAGAGACCTGACAACTAGTATTCACACCAAAACCTGTACATGATTTTCATGACTGCATTATTAATAAGCTCCAAACTGGAAGCAATACAAACAGCCATCAACTTGTAAGTGGATAAAAAATGTGGTACATCCTTACAATAGAGTACTACGATGCCGCAACGACAAAAAAAGGAAGGAGCTATTGCCCACACAGGCAACATCATGAAAGAACCTAAAAAAGTGTAATGAAACATTGTGCGGAAAGCCAGACAGGACAGAAGACACACTATATGATGCCATTCATATGGAATGTCTACAAAAGGCAACAGTAGGAGTCAGGAAGCTGATTGGAGGTCCCCAGGGACTAGAGCTATGCAGAGCGACTGACCGCAAATGGGCAGGAGGGAATGTGGGAGGTGGTGGAAGAGTTCTTAAACTGAATGGTTGCACTACGGTGGAAACGTACTGAAATTTGCATTCCATGTATTTACCGTCAATCTAGTTTATGATACATAAATTGTACCTCAAGAAGGAGACATTGCTACAGGGTTTTGGACTGCTAGAGTCTCCTTTAGGAGGTGATTTCTAGGTTCTGTCTCGAACTCAGAATTGAATAAACAAGTGAAAATGGTGGCAGTTTCACATTTACTTGAGGTAGGAAAAATTAAAAGTGAAGGGTAAGGGAGAAACTGGCTCTACAGAGTGAGTTTGGGGCGAGTACAAGAGAAGAAAAATAAAATAAAAATATAAAATAAAAGTACACCCTGGGGCACAGTGTAGGCTATTGTGAGGAAAATCACCATAGTGAGTGCTTAATGGAGACTCTTTTTGTTCATTCCCCATGTCCCAGGTTCTCCTGAGAAATCCACATATGGACTTCTGAGAATTGTTCTGTGCATGCATCCTGGCACTTTGTAATTAACAGGTCGAACTTACTCCCCAGCCGGCTTTGCCATACCCCTCCTTCTTATCTCAATGTGACAACCGAAAATAATCTTCTTAGCTTCCTTCCTTTTTCCTCCTTCCCTCTTTGCCTCCCTTTCTCCTTTCTTCCTTCCTTCTTCGCTTCCTCTTCCTGTTTCCCCCTTTGATTACATGGCTGACGACAAGCTATCATTTGCCTCTACCCTAGCATCCCAAGAAAGTATTGAGCCAGATATCACCGGCCTGGGGAAAAGATCAAAATTCAAAATTTGAAGTGCAGTTTCTACCAAATGTGAATTTCTCTGACACACTGTAAAGGTGAAAAACCATTAAGCCAAGGACTTTCTGTATACTCCTTTGTAGCTTTTGCATTTCCATGCATATAAATGCATTCAAAATAAAGCCCAATTATTGAATACTAGTCACAATTCAAATTGCAAAGATGATGACTCTTACGGTGACAATACACGCAAGTTAAATATCTTGGCCCCACCAGATAGGCAACGAGGAGTCACAGCAGCTGGGCAGATAAGGGGGCTCACAGTGGACTTTGCTGCATTAGTTGCTTGTCTCTGGTACTTGGTATCATCCCTTTCAACCTTTCTCACATTTATGTCTCCATTTTATTGCCATGAGAATCCTGCAGAATGGCTCCTCTCTGCAAGAGTGAGTGCTGCTCAGCAGAGGAAATGTCTGGGATCCAGGTCTAAACACCTCTGTGCCTGAATGATCATGTAGAGACCAACAGGACTGGACCATGATCGATTCAGTACAGACCTGGGCTCCCCGCTCAGTGCTGCCTTTTACACCCAAGACAAGCCTCGGGTCTTTCCAAGTCTTGACCTTCAGTTTCTTGCTCTGTAGAAAAAACGACAGTACTACCTCTGTCCCCGGGGATACTGTGGTGAGAATGCAAGGAAGTAACACATATACATTGTTTAGTGTAGTTCATAGAAGAGATTAAGAACTCAACAAATCTCAGTACTTTCAGGCCATGGCAAATAAAAAAAAATCTTCAGAAACAGTGAACACCTACCTCAGGTGCTGCAAGGTGTATAAGAGAGCTTTATCCTGAAGGACTCTACAGTTTTGTTCAAGAGCATTGACATCCTCCTGAAAACAACAAAACATAAAGCAGATAAGCCATGATACCTTCACCAACATGCAATGCTGTGTACCATGGTGGGAGGCGACGTTCTTTGAGAAGAGACAAGGACAACAGCAAATCACAAAGTGACAGTGTTTTCCTCTTTCATATTTTCTTCAGCCGTTTTTAACATAGAGAATGGCTCGGGGTTGATATACCTTTCAAACCTTTCGAACATTTTCCAGTCACCTTTTGTAACAAAGGGAAAGGTGCTCATTTCAACAGTTACTTTTTATTAATGTCATACTTGTAGCATTATTTATTGATGGTTTTCCTAAACTGATGTTGAATAAAGGTTTCCCTTAATATATACTTCCATAAATAAAAATGGAAGAAGGTGATTAAGCCAGCTCTGGTGCCAGTGTAATCAAGAGTTGGCCATTCCAATAGGTGCTGGAAAGATGAATCCTGGGAATGCAGAGGATGGTCAGAGGGGGCAAGGTTTCCCTTGTGCTTAGGCTCTCAGGTATGCTTGTATAGTTTCAAGAGAAAGAGACTTCTGGGCTGGCGAGAAGCCAAAGTGAGCACAAACCCAGCAGGTTCCTTCTAACCCCCCGGGACAGTGCTTCTCACATATGTTTCCGGGTCAGAGTTCAAATGGCACTTTTCTGACCTTACAGTAGGTCTGGCCCCCTGCCCCCTGCTCTTGGACCTCATTTTGCCTTTTTTGGCTCAGAACACTCATCGCAGCTTGCAATGATTATTTGTGTGATGATTGGATTACTGTCCAATCCTGCCCATGATCTTGCTATTTATCCTTGATAGCTAGTATAGTGTTTGGGACAAGATATTGACACAACTATTTGTCTGGTCACTCAACCAACTGATGAGTCAGTCAGTCAGTCCATTAATTCACTTATTAATGGTCGTGTTTTCTACCGAGGTTGTCCACGTGATGGTAAAAAAGAGGGAGCTGTGCTCCCTGGGCACCAAGGTATCACTCTAAAACTCCCAACTTCTAGTATGAAATGACCCTGAGCCTCTTCCTTTATTCCAGACCTGTATAAGCAAGTGGTATCCTGTGCTATCATAGAACTGTTTGTTTTAATCTGTCATGTTTTCTATTTCTCATTCGTGAGATAACTTGAGCACTCCCCCCCCCCGCCCCGCCCAAAATCATCTGTTAAATTGACTTTCCAGGAAGGGGCACCATCCTTATTCTGTGGCTTCAGTGCCTCCCAGTGCACACCCCATTTTTTGAGAACATGTCCCTAGAGGCCTTTAATCTTTTAGCAGATTTTGAACCTGCAGTGCCAAGATGGCCAGGGTAGGGGTGAGAGGGTGAGGTCTCCTCTCTTACTGAGTCGCTTCTCCCACCCTCTCTCTCTCTCTTTCTCTCTCTCTCTGATTGACTACAGGTCCTTCAACTGAACTAGATCTCCACCCCTTTTTTACTTATTTTGAGGAAAGGTCTCAATACGTCACTGAATTGCCCAGAATGGGCTCCGAATGGGCTCAAACATTTGCTGCTCTTGCCTCATCTTGCAGCGTGCTGGGTGTGCAGGCAGGCCCCACCATACCCAGCTTCTGCTCTTACCTTGGTCTTTCATCTTGCTCCTCTCATGTACATGACTTAGAAAGTATAGGATCCTAGGGCTGCCCCCTATAGCCCAAGGTCCTTCCAATTGAACACATGCCAGAATCATAGGGATATTGCAAAAACAGATAGCTTAGTTCAGTCTCAAAATTTCAGTCTTTAGGTCCATGGGGAGCCCAAGATCTCTGTATTTCTAACAAGTTCTCTGGTGATGATGCTGCAGATCCAGGGAGCACTGTGAGAACCACTGTTGTCACTCAGCTCTGCTTATTTATCTGGTTACCTGAGGGGCTTGAAAGAATGCAGATATGCAAACTCATGCCAGATTAGCTAAGTCAGACTCTCCAGGGGGGGAAGTTGACTGATCTATGTGTTCAAAGTTCCCCTGGGAATTCATATGCTCTAAAACCCAGAGTCTGTGACTTGCCCAGGGCCCACACAATAAGGTGAGGCACAGGTGAAAGTAGAGGCCAGGACATCTGGCTCTCCGAATAGCACATTTCCAGTGCAGTGCTGTGCACCTGACATTGCTAGGCTCATCCAACCCTCACTTTACAGATGAGGAAACTGAGACTCAGAGAGTTGAGGTCCCTTGCTGTAAAGTGGCAGAGGTGGGAATGGCATGCAGGGCTGCCTGCCCTCAGTGGTACACTCTCTCTGGGAACGTTAATTGGAAAGCAGAAACCCCTGAACTTGTGTTCTGGTTCCCCCACTTGTGGAACTTGGGAATCAGGTGAACTTGGGTAACTCAACTTTCCTCTAAGTCGCAGTCAGCTCAGGTGTAAAGTGCAGCTAATGCGACCTCATCCTGTGCAAAGGAAAGGCTCTGCCCCACAGGACACAGCACTTACCTCCTTCACCTGCAACCTCCCAGCCTCAGTGATGTGTCTGGCCCCCTTGGGTGCCTCCGAGCCCATTCCACGCCCTGCCCCCAGGTCATCAAGATTCTAAGAGAAATCCAACAAATCCCTTTTGTATGCTGGGCTTGTAAGACAGAGGCCTTTACTCTTCCACTAACACATCATCTCATTCAGTCCCCACAACCCTCCAAGACAGAGGTCACCTCTGCCCACTTCTCAGAGGGAGACACTAATACTGGGGAGCCGAACAGCTAACAAGGGGCTGAACCAGGAACAGACCCTAGCATTTCTCCTCAAATGCAGGTTTACCCTCCGTGTGCACACACATGTGTTCACTTTCAAAGTAAGAGCAAAACTGGTTTCTTTTTAAAAATTTTATTCTGAAATCAACAGCAAAGTGCTCACATTCTGTTCACCTCTGACACTGCCTTCCCCTTAAACGTGAGCTCACTGAGAAAATCTCCTCTGGAACCTCCACAGGGGAGGTGGGTAAAATTGACCTTCAGGCTGCCACCAACCTGCCTCCCTGGACAAAACCTCTTACAAAGCCAGGCATGCTGGTACATGCCTATAACCCCAGTACTTTGGGAGGCTGAAGCAGGAGGATTGAGCCCTGAGTGGGCAACTTAGTGATTTAGTGAGACTGCTTCAAAATGCAAAATAAAGAAGGGCTGGGGATGTAGCTCAATGTGAAGGCCCTGTGTTCAAACCCTAGTACCCTCCAAAGAGATGAAAGCCAAAAAACCCTCTTCCATCTTTATGCCAAGACAGCCCCAGGTTTGGCCCTCCTTGGACAGGAAACTATGCTCTGCAATTACAACTTCAGTGAGCATTTAAAAGTCAGAGAGACCTGAGTTTGGATTTCAGCCAGGTTCCTAGCCTTCGGTATAATATTGGCAATAAAAACATTTAGCCTCTCCGAGACTCAGTTTCTTCATCCAGGGTGATTGAGGAACCCAAACTGCGTAATGTTAGCCAAATGCACCCAGGACAGGTTCAAGGCTTGTCCCATCTCAGACTGCTCCCCCAGGCCCTCTTCTGTCCAGGCCACTGCTCAGTGACTCAGATGTGAGTGATAATAGCTTCCAATATTTACATAATGACTTTTGCTTTTAAATGTATTTTATTTATTTACTTTTGCTATCTTGTTTAATGCCCAGAATACCCCACCATCTTAATATTCTTCTAAACCCCACTCTTCTACTCAAGGACACAAAGGCCAGGATTAAAGAATCAGTCAATGGAGGAGTCACATTCCACCCCAGGCCCGTAAACTGTGCAGCCTCTGGCCTGTCAACTGGGTAAGATGTCAACACATTGTCCTGCCTCGAACGTTTGCATTTTTACAAGAAGCTCAAAGAAAGAGTCCTTACATGAAATTTTGGAAGGTTTTGAATGGCCAGTGGGGAAATGTTTGAGGCAGGAGGAATCCCATGGGGTCATACCCCAGCCATTACACCAAAAGGGACCCCACCCTAAGGCTGATGGGGAAAGTCATTGCTTTTGCAGCTGGAAGGAACTTCAGAGAATGCCTCTTTCCTGCTGCAGTTTCCCGAGTGGTGAAGAGGAGGCCTAGAAGGAATCTGGACCCAAGCCTTGTGATGATCTCCTTTGGGGCTCTCTTTGCATGACCTCAGGAAGGGAGGGGACACTTGGCTTCTCTACCCTTGAACCTTGGTGACAACACCCAGGGGGTTCCCCAGCTCTCTGGGAAAACCTGTCCTCCCTAATCCCATCTCTCATAAGCTAAGGGACCCAGGGGAGGCAGAGGATTTCCTGTTTTCCCCACTGGGAACCAGTCTTGGGAAGGATGTGGAGACCTCAGCCACGGGCCGTGAGGACCCCTGTCGTCTCTCTGGGTGGCTCTAGGGAGTGTGGAGTGATCCCCTTGTGCCCTCCCCGTCACTTGCTTGTCCCGCTTCAGGAGAGAGAGGAGGGGGAGCTGGCAGTGACTGAGCCCTCCATCCAACAATGCCAAGCATCGATCTGGCTCTCTGTGTTGTCATAGCAACAGCTCTTCCACGGGGGAGAGATCAGCTCAGCACCGCAGGCCCTTCCTCAGCCCCCCAGCTCCCTGCCCCCACAGTCCCGGACGCCTTTCCTCTGCTCCTGACAGTCCTCCTGTGCTGTCACCGCCCTCTCTCCATCGTACCCCCCCACTCTCCTGCCCATCACTCCCCTTAGGGTTCAGGCTATTATCCCTCCAGTCCACAGGGTCTCAGGCCAGTGCAATAGTAGCCAGTCAGCTCTCCTGGGCATCTACACAGGTGCAGGGTATGGGAGAGCTGGACTTCTCTCCTAGCCGGGGTGCCCAGGACAGCCTCTTCCTTCCAGCCATCCCTTCCATCCCTGCTCCCCCAGTCCAAGTCTCCTTTAGGGGTGAGGAAAAGGTCACTGCACAACTTTGTCTGCCTGCGAGAATCTGAAGAGACAGGAGCTCCGGCCCTAATTCAGATGGACCCGGATCTGGTCTCTGCCATGCTGCTCCCTGGTTTTGCATATTCTGGCAAGTGACAACTTCTGAGGACCAGTTTCCTCAGCTAAAATGGAAAAGAAAAATATGGTAATGGCATCCAGCTCACTGGATGACGAGGAGGACAAAGTGAGATGCAACAGTACCTCACATTTCTTGAGCCCCTATTGTAGACCGCACTATGCGGGATATCTTGTGTGTAACTCAGTCCTATGATGTCACCCCTTGTATTGTCCTCACTTACAGAAGAGGAGTGGAAGCTTGGAGAGGTGCCGTGGTTTGCCAGACGTCACCAGTTCTGGCATCCTTTGTGCAGTCTTTGACCCCAAGGACATTGCCCCCAGAGTTCTTGGGTTTGAGCTCTATGCTTTTGTGCCTCCAGCACTGGGACAGTGGTAAGTAGATTTCCTGGCACACAGTAGGTGGTGACTATATATCATACCCTCTCCTGACAATCAATTAATCAAATCATTATTATGTGTCGACTGTGTCCCAGGTGCTGGGAATACAATGACAAATTATAGACGGTCCTTGTCCTTGAGAACCCTAAGTGCTATCATAGGAGACAGGAGTCAGATAGGCAGACAGCTGAGGGTGGGGTCCTGGGTAGAGCCAGGCCCTGGAGCAACTGAGTCTGAATGCAAAGATCACCTCGCAGCCCACCAGCTGAGTGATCTCAGGCAATCCACTGCACCTTTATGAACCCTTACCTCACGTATCCAGCAGGGCTTTTGGTCTTACCTTCCTTATAGTGCTTGTGAGAAGTAGAAAAAGAAAATGTGAACAGGATCCAGCACAATATTCAGGATACAGTCAACAATGTGTAAAAGGTAAAGTTCATATTTTTGTTATTAGGAACCCAGAGGAGAAAGTGGTCAGTTCTGTCTGGAGGAAGCAGGAAGGGCTTCCTGATGATGGTGAGCCTCTTGCAGAATCTTGGAAGAGTAGCTGTTTGCCAGGCTGTATGGGAGGAGAAGGTCATTTAAGGCAAAGGATAGAGCAGGAGCAGCCGTGAGACAGGCAGCAGTGTGTGTGAGGGAGGGCACACAATGTGAATAGCAATAGCTAGCGTAGACAGAGCATTTGCTATGTGCCTGCACTGGCTTTAGGTCAGTGGCTCTCTGTCCTGGCCGCACAGCAGAAAGATTGCACAGGTTGATGTTGATCTATTTTAATATGAATGCCCAGCCGCATCCCCCCGGAGATCCTTATTTAATTGGTCTGGGTGGCCCAGCCATCAGTACGTCTTATAAACTCCTTGGGTAATGCTGATATGGATCCAGGATCGTGAAGCTCTGGGCAAGGTGTTTTAGAAACACTAACTCGTTTAATCTCCATGACAACTCCATGAAGTCGATGCCAAGCCTCGGCTCAAAAATCACATAGCAAGAAGTCGCAAGGTTGAATCAAGGCAGCTCTAACTTAGGGATTCTCTGTCTTAGCCACTAAGTGGGAGAGGAGAGTGTTGAGGGGGAAAGCAGAGACAGCAAGGCAGAAGAGGTGGTGGGTGGATAGACAGGTAACAGGTGCCACATGGCAGCTGTTCTGGCTGTCAGCTCCATATCCCCAATCCCTTGGTCTAGCCCCAGGCATGCATGCACTTTCCCCACAAGCATCTCAATGCAGTGCTTCTAAGGAACTAACCCTCCCTGTCCCTGTGCACCATCTTCACTGAGTTGGGCATGCAAATTTTCATATATGTATCACCCCCTGGGAATCATATCAGAATGCAGGTTCTGATTCAGGACTTGTGGGGTGCAGCCTGAGATTCTGCATTCCCAACACATTCCCTGAGAAAGCTAATGTTGAGCATCTTCAGACCTCACTGAGTAGCAAGTGAATAAAAATGCACCTGTTCCTCTGTGGGAGCCCACACAGTTTTGTACTCAGAAAGAGCTCCCGTTCTTTTTGTCCTAGGAGTGACTTTTGCATCTTCTGCTTCTAACGGCAGCCTCACCAGGCTGCAGAAATGACCTGCTTAATTTGTGCTTCCCGTGAGTGATACTACAGTTTTGCCACAGCAGTTGTTCTCAAGTTTTAATGTGTGTTAGAATCAATAAGAAAGCTTATGAAAATGCTGGTTTCTGGGCCCCATTTTAGAGTCGCTGACTCTCTAGGTCTGCAAGGACTTGACCATGTATGCATTTAACAAGTCTCTGGGTGATGCTGCTATTCTGGGGAGGTCTTAATGATCAAAGAGATCTAATCCAACTCCAAGGTCTTCAGGTTCCATCGTTCTGTGCCTAAACTTATTTATCTGTGACACAATGCTCACGAAAAGGAAAGATGCCTAGCTATTACCCTCAGCAGTACTCCAAGGGTGTCTTGTCTGATGAAATGTTGGAACATAGCCCATGCCTGTTCCCTCCATTCACCCAACCACCCACCTACCAAGAATATTTTTAAGTACTATAGTTACTATCTGTTAAACATTATGAATATATCCGTAAGTAAGACAAGCATTGTTCCTGCTCTCCCAGCCCTTTTAGACTTTACAGATCTGCTGGGAAGGTAGACATTAACAAATAATGCTGCAAATACTGAATGTAGAGAAAGTACATTATATGCTATAAAGAAAATGTGGGGGATATAATTTAGATGGGGGATTTTCCCTAAAATTTATTTTAATACTAAGATATTCAGGAAGAGGGATCTAAGCAAAGAGTCAGAATTTCAGTCCAGGCAAAGAGAACATCAAGTTCAGACACAGCCCCTGAGGCAGGAAAGAGCTGGGCTCATTCTAGAAAATGAAAGATGGCCTGAATGCCCAGACATCACTGGTGAGGAGGAGGTTGCCATGGAATGAGTCGGGACCATGCAGCAGATACCACAGGTTACAGGAGCACAAAGCCCTGCTAAGGGATTTAGATTTTATTCTAAAGGCAGCAGGAAGCCATTGTCATGCTTTAGGCAGAGATTTAGGCCAGGCTGCATCTTTACAAAGATTTCTCTAGAGGTTGTGAAAATAATAGAGTTTGAAGGGGCCAGAGTGGAGGTGAAGAGACCTTTGGAAGGCTATGATACCTGCCTCAGTAGGAGCTGAGCAAGGCTTGGATCAGGGTTGTGCTAAGAAGTGGTTGTGCCAAGAGATACTGGGGTATTTACTCATACAATCATCCATCCACCCATCTGCCTATCCATCCACCCACCTGTCCATTTAATCATCCATCCATCCATCCATCCATCCATCCACCTATCCATTCAATGAATATTTACATAGTATCTATAAGTGTCAGCTTCTATACCAGATTTGTTAGGTGAATAAGACGATGCATTTTCCTTAAGAGTGTACAATGACACAAAACAAATCATCACAGTTCAATTAACAGCAGTGAGTTCCAAGAGGTCGGGGGAAGAGACATTGCTCATTGGTGATGTTTGCCTGATGCTGGTGGAAAGTGAGAAGTCATCTATCACTCTTAGTGACAAGGGTGAGGACTTCTAGGGTACAGGTTCATAAACATGTTTGAGAGCAACAACAAGAAAAGAGGAACCCAAGCCTTGGAATTTAACATAGGGATAGAAAAATATCCCAGGAGATGCTAGGATGTAGACACATAGACACATCCTGGATGTGTGTGGAGCGGTGCCACATGTCTGTCCTGTGGATCTTTCAGCCTGAGTTGGAAAACTCCTTGGCACCACATTGGTATTTATTGGCTGGAGGCCAGTGGCTGTCAGTGAGAACAGGATTGGCTGCTCTAGGAGCAAAGGAAACCAGAGTGGAACACACTTGGGCTTTGGAGTCAGATTGTTTCAAACTCTGCTCAGCTATGTGCAAGTAATTGAACTTCTTCAAGCCTCAACTGGTTCAACTGGAAAATTGTGAATAACACTGAACTTGAGAAAAACTAGAATAAGATAGTTGAAGCCCATGCTCAACAAATGTTCCATTGTCAATGAACCAGAGACCCTGAAAGGATAGATCCACCTAGAGACAGAAAGGTGTGAAACGTAATGATTAGCAGTGTGGACTCTGCAGCTGACCTTGTGGGTTCAAATTTTCCCCATTTCCCTTCTTTTCTATTCCATTTGGGTCTGGAAAACCATGTGCCCAGTTATGGCCCATAGTTAGGGTCCTGCAGATGTGTTCTCCTTTGACCACTGCTCAAGAGCCTCAGAACTCTTTCGTGTGTGTGTATGCTGGAGATCAAACCCAGGGCTTTGCACAAGTTAAGCCCAACTCTGCCATTGAGTTACAACCCCAGTCCTCCTCAGACCATCTTGTCAGGCTCCCTTAGATTGGGTAAGCAGAAGCCAAAGGAATCAAGAACTTTGGCCCAGCCAAAATCCCCATTTCACAAAGGGAGAAATAGCTTCAGAGAGTTTTAGTGACTTATGCAGGGCCCCAGTGCTACTAAGGGATGAGCTGAGATTCCAGGTCTCTCCCGCTCCAGCATCCTTTGCATGGAATTTCAAATCTATTGGGAGGAAAAGAGGAGTTGAAG
Organism: Heterocephalus glaber; assembly: GCF_000247695.1. The sequence goes on from NW_004624782.1 coordinate 3,603,092, forward strand.
AAAGCAACGGGGAAGTAGATAAGTATATAAACAAATGATTATAAAAATAATTTTAAGAGCAGTGAAGAATATAAACTGACTGACAGGAAGTAGAAGGTAAGTCTTCTTCGATGCAGAGATCAGGAAAAGATCCCAGAAGATAGGTAGTAATTGAACCTTAGAACCACTCCTGATAGCACATGTAGCACAGTATTGTGGCACTAAGAAAGATCCATAATTGGTAGCTGTTTTTAAGAAAAGTGAAATACTTTCTCAAAGGTTGAATCCAAGTGGAAGTGTGTGCTTTGATCCACCTGCAGCGTTTTAAGCACTTCTCTCCTGGAAGAGCATGAAGGACGGAGAGGGCTTGCAGGCAGTGTGGGGCTTGCAAAGGCCACCGAACTGGGGTAGCTGTCTCATCCAGTGCCGGTAACTCCTCTGCAGAGTGAATGACTCTGCCCGCACCGCAGTAGCTATGTGACCTTGGGCAAGCCACGTTTCCGGTCTGGGCATCTGTTTGCTCATCTGTAAAATGAAAGTTTGGGTCTAGATGGGTTTTCTAAGATCGCTTCCGGCTCTGTGTCACAGGAACTCAGCCATCGCCTCCCTCTGCGGATGTGTTCCCACAGTGCCCTCTCTTGGCCATTTGGTAGAGAACAGGGATCACACACTGCTCAGATGCTTACAGCAGGGGGCCTGGGGAAATCAGCTTGCCAGCTCTCCTAGGGTGGGGTGGGGTGGGGTGGGAGGACCGTAGGAACATATCTGGATGGGCACACTGGACAGAGTCAGGAAGTCTGACTTCCCAGAATCATGGAATTTTGAAGAGAGACTTCAAGACTATTGGAACAGCAGCAAAATTAGCTAACATTTGCTTAGGGCTAAAGGTTTATCAAGCCCAGGCTAGATGGTGTGGAAACAGTGGAGAGAAATAGGCATGGCCTGCTTTGAGAGAGACAGTGTCTGCATGGAGGCTAAAGGATGAAGACTTGCCCACGTGAAGACCAGTTGAAAGCATTGTGACACCCAAGAGAACAGCTAGTGCATAGGACCCAGAGGAGGTAAATACCTTAATGTGTTCTGAAAACCAAAGGCCTAGAGTCAGTAGTTACAAGATACTGAAGGCCAACGAATCAGAGAATGTCCAAACCATTATATCTAGTGAAGACACAGCCTTTCGAAGTGGTGTGGCATATCTACTACACCTGAATGCACACACTCCAGCAGAAACGGGAGCTTGTGCTCACTAGAAGCCACGTACCAGCAAGCAGCCTGCTTTCCCACAGCTGGAAGCTGAAATAGCCCACAAATCTCTGGGCAGTAGAAGGGATCTATAAATGTCAATAAGGAGGCTCCGTTCTTCTAATAAACACATCAGCAATTAGAATGATCAAAGTCTAATTAAACACAACAGGGACCAGTTTACAGAGATACCGTTGAGCCTCAGAAGCCAAGCTCAAAAGATATATATTTTATGATTCCTTTAATATAAAGCTCAGAAATAGACAAAACTATACTGTGGTGCCAGACATTGAGAACATGGTGGCCCGGGCTTGGTATAAGGACTGGAGAGGCAAGAAGTAGCTTCTTGGGGAGGGGGTGGGTAGCCACTGTTCTGTTCTGTTTGTCAAAGTGGGTGCTGACTTCATAGGGGGGTTCATTTTGTTAAAACTCATCCAGCTGCACGCGTGAGCTATGTGAATGGTTTGTGTATGAGATGCCAGGAAAATGTTGCCAAAGGGTTGTGCAGTTACAAAGTGACATCATCTTGTGCATCTCGATTGCACTTGCTTTCACTGCCACCAGGAGCGATACAGACATGACTGTTTTGAGGACAATACTCTCATGCAATGCTTGACATGGCAGACCAGTTCCACTGAGACCCTGAAGAGTGAGGAGGGATGGGCCAGGCAGCTGGCTCGCTGGACTCTTTAGGAGGAGCCAGTTAGAACCAAGAAGGGGAGAGCTTTCTCTCCAGACATCACTGACTGTGCCCCTCCCTGCCTGACATTTCAGTGACAGAGGGGTACTCTCCCGGTTCTGAACCAGCCTGGGGGTTCTGGGGCCAAGTTTGCCCCCAGGAATCTGTCTGTAACAGAGGAGTGTGCTGAGGGCAGTTAGGTGATGTTCTTGAACTCTCAGCAGCAGAAGTCAGACTGAAATAGGAATTTCTTGGTTGCTGGTCCATTTCGCTCTGGTGTCAGTTTCCTTGCAGACAGAAAGAAGGGGTTGGATTAGATCATCGGGGAAGCTCTTCTGGGTCTCCTGAATCTGGTGACTCTTCTGAAATCCTGCTGAGGGTGGAAGGGCCTTAATAATGTCCCAGAAAAATGGTTTGAATATCTTTCTTCTTTGCCAGAATTCACTAGTGGCTGCCTCCCAACACACACACACACACACACACAAAAGGAGGGCACTAATATGCACACAGGCACACATAAAAACACATGCATGTTTGCATGGGTATGTAGCTCATGCAAACACTGCACATGTGCACGCACACATACACATCTTGGCACAACTCCGAGGTAGATTTTTATTTTGTCAGTGTAAAGCATCAAGGAGGGGAAGCAGTGTGACAAAAAGAGTGAGCCCCTGCAATGTACTTATGGAGACCTGAGTTCCATCCCGGATACTGCTGCTTCCTAGCGGTGCAGCCTGGGGCAAGTGAACCATTGTTCTCGCCCCTTCTCTCCTCATCTGTAAAATCCAATGTGAAGCATTGAGACACCTGTGGGCACTCAGTGGATGCAGGCAGGTGTTGTCAAAGTGATATCAGGGAGCTCCTTAAGTCTTTCTATGCATCAGTTTCTTCCTCCGTAAAATGGAATAACAGCCTCTATCCCAAAGGACTATTGTGAAGATTAAGTTAGTGAATAAATACAGAATGTCAGGCTGATTTGTACACACTAAGTGTTCGTAAAGTATTATTCTGCAAGTGGGGAATTCCACCAACTGGTGAGAGGGAATTCCTTCCCCATGCCCCCACCAGCCCTATTTCTGCCAAACAATGATTTTTAGGGATAGCCTCCTTTGGTCACATCTAGGAGAGAAGAGGGCAAGTAGAGGTGTGAGATGCAGCTTAAGTCGTTAAAATGGGGCCAACACAAGAGTGATGCTAATGATGATGACGATGGTGGTGGTGACGATGATGATGCTCGTCATCTTCTGCATGATGCTCTGTGGGTTGCAAAGTGACTTCACAGCCTTTGGCTCTTTATTTCTCTGCCATGCCTTCTGTGTATAAGGAGAACACTTGCATGCATGGCCTGGGCCACAGAGTCCAAGGTTCTGCCCTTTACAATTGCAGTTCTTCTCAGTGGATTTGGAGCCAGATTTGGTCACTGAAATAAAATGTGCACAAAAAGGCCCCATTCCCTCCCTGCCAGCCCAGTCAATACCAATATAAGGTATTCTATGAAGCAGCACTAACTCTGGGGGCCCAAGAATTTGGTATTTTGCTTGGTTTTCAAACATATGCTTTTCTTCTCCTTCTTTCTGGTCCTAGGAATCAAATCCAGAGTTTCAGGCATATGAAGCAAGTGCTCTACCAGTGGGCTCCATCCCCCAAACCCCATGCTTTTTCTCATGCCTGTGTGTTTGAAAGCCTCTCTCCCTGACTTTCTCAGATTTGATTGCTAACTGGCTGCTGTCTGCATCAAGTTCTCCCACACTCTTTTTGGTTTTACTTTATTTCTCTCCTCTTGTCATTAAACAGTGATTACCCTTGAGCTTACATTCAGCCATAACCACTATATTGGTTTCATCACAGCCCTCCTCAGCTAAACACACACACACAAACACACACACACACACACACACACACACACACACATTTAACTACTTAATAAACAACCTCCCTGAAAGCTGCAGGAGATGGGAACTGAGAGGAAAGAAATAGGCCATTTGTAAAGTTGGCTGACAATGGGGTGTCAGGGAATATCTGAGATAGAACCCAGAATTTCTATTTCATGTTTGGATTTGGCTCTTCTGCCATGACTATCCAAGAGAGAAAGTCTCCTTTATTTCTGATATTAAGCTGTTTCTTTCTCTTCCAGAAGACAACAACATTAATTGTTTAGGGGGTCAAGGAATAAAGAAATGAAGTTAGCATGCTTCTTCATTTATTCAGCCAATAATGTTTGAATATGGCAAAGTCCCTGTCCTCAAGAAGCTAATTGTCTGAGAGTAGGGTAGATGTAAAAATAGATCATCTCATTTGCAGATTACACATATTATAATAAAAGTCTGTAGAGAAGGGCTCGCAATGTGAGGTGTGATCAATTCTAGACTGGACAGGAAGATCACAACAGAAAGCATACCAAAACGGAGTCTGAAGTTGGCACCCCAGTAGGATGAGGTGAAGCAGAACAGCTCAGATTAGGCATGATAGCACAGCCTGTAATCCTCACACTCTGGGAGGCTGTGGCAGGAGGATTACTAGTTAGAACCCAGCGTGGGAAACTTGGTGAGACCTTGTCTCAAAATTTAAAAAACAAGAACAAGACTAAAAACATAGCTTAGTGTGAAGGGTGTAGGCTCAATTCCCAGTACTGCAAAAAATAAAAGAATCTCAGGGAACTCTGAGAAAGGTGGTGAGGCTGGAATGTAGGTTATGCAGGGGATACGCACAGAGGGTAAGGCTGGCAAGTCAGGCAGTGCCTCAGATGGTGGAGGACCCGGTCTGCCAGGTAGACAGGCAGAGCTAGGTCCATAGAAGCTAAGGAGCTGGTGGAAGAACTGGAAAAAAATAAGTGACTTTTGTTTTAAGTGCTTATGAGTTGCAGGATAGAGGAGGGTGAGCTCCTGGAGCAAGACAGCTCAAAAGCTCTAATTACAGGGGCCCAGGTAAGAGAGGACAGCAACTTAGAAAAGGTCAGGGTCAACAGGGTTGCAGAAAGTGGATGGATTTAATGGAGTTTTAGAAGGGAAAATCTAATATGATGATAAACGAAAATAAGGGTGATTTCCAGCCCTTCATGGAGAAAGAGGTTGGAGGAGAGGGAGGAAAAGTGGAGAAATGCTTAAAAGGATTAGGTTGGGCGATCTGACCCTCTTCGATCCAAATTTCCTTCAGAAAACTGTCTGTGCTTTCCCCCCGCCTGCTTCACGCCCACCTGGTCACAACTCTGTGAGGGGTTAATGACTGCTCCTTGCTGGACCTCAGTTTCAGTCTGTAAAATGAAAGGACTAAACTCACTGGGGTTTAGGCTGACCTCTCCCCGCAGGCTAGGCTGAGCTCTCTCTTCTCTGCATCTTGTACTGAAAGGGAATTTCTAGGCAGATGCATATATTTCTAACAAAAAATAACTAAATTGGCAATGTTGAGTTAACTGTGCTATTAAGCAACTATGGGTTAACTAGGTGACTTTGTAGAATGTACCTGAGTAACCATGACAAGTTCTGTAATTTGTCACCAAAGGAGCAGAACAAACTCAGAAAGTCCTGCCAGAACTCTGCTCTGCCCCTCTCTGCTGCTCTGTTTTGTGTAAACCCTGCTTGCTACATTTCCAGGGAAACTCCAATGGAATTAAGCCTTGTAGATGTAAAAAATGACAAATAACTAACCAACCAAAGACTGCCAAATACTCTGCTTCTGTTTCTGTACCTCCTGCTTGCAACCCTATAAAACTGCTGGCCTGCCAATATTCTGGGCCTGACTTCTTTGGGGAAAGATCCTGGTCAGGTCCACTGGTGTAAATAAAGCTGTTTACTGTCTCCAGACCTCTGGGTGCCCTCTGTTTCCTGGTTCTAGTATTCTGCAGCAGTAGCAGTGTCAGCCTCAGTCTTACTTTCCTTAGCCTTTATTGCCTAGAGTCTGCATGCCCTCCCCGCACCACCGCCCCAAAGTAGACTTTAAATTCCCGCAGGGCTGGTCTCTGAAACACCCCTTGATTCTCCACCAGCTCCTGGCAGCTCCCTCAGGACGGCGAGGCCACTGCCCATGATGTGAGTCAGGTTCCTTCTCACTGTCCCCATTGTCTGTCTGATCCTGAACTTCCAGATGCTGGGTCCAGAGTACATTTTCATTTTTCCCCCTGAGCTGGACTTTTCCTTGCTCAGTACCCAGCTGGGTAGCACTTAGGGTGAGGGAGAAGAAAGCCAATGAGAGAGGAGAGACATGACTAGAGTCCTGCTTGACTCACAGGAAGTTAGATCCAAGTCCTGTGTCATGTAGGTGTGTGTGTGTGTGTGTGTTCATTTATATAAGTGCATGCGCATTCTTGAGTATCACACATGAGAGTTCATGTATTCAGTTCTATATTAAGCTGTATGTGCAGATCTGTGTATATGTATGCATCTAAACAACCATGCATGCATGTCAGTGTACATCTGTATGTCCATAAATGTCAATGCCTGTGTATATGTGAGGGGCCCTGTTGCCAAATTTGTGTGTCTGTCTACATAGGAATGTCAGTATATATGTGTACCCATATGCCTGTATACATACACAAAATGTGGCCAACATCACAGTGTGTCTTCACCCACTTGATTTACCAATCTGGCACTGTGAAACTTGTGACTCTTCTTCAGAGTCAAAATGACCATGAAAAGTAAACATTTGGAATTAATTCAGGACATTGAGGCAGCCAGGACAGTGCAACTAAAGACACTCACAAAACAGGACTTCCAGAGCTGCTTCAGAAAGTGGCAAGAACAATGGGATAAGTGCACTCAAAGTGGGGGAGGGAAATTAATGATAACATGTCTTTTACTGTAATACGTTTTAAAAATTTAAACCTTCACCATATTTGTTAATCGTTCCTTATATTACATATGTATGTGTTTGTGTCATATAAGCAGAGGTAGAACACAGCGTTTAGTTTAGATCATATGCCCCAAAGTCTGGTTCAAGCCCTGAACTCAGCTCTTAAAAGCTATAGACTCCTGGGTGAGTGATTATTTCCTCTGAGCCTTGGTTTACTCATCTTTAAGTTGCAGATAATACTAATACTTACCTTCAATGTCTATGGTGATGGTTGGATGATAGAATGTCCATAATGCACTTGAAAAAATGCCTAATAAGGAAGGCATGTCAAAAACCGTTGGTTGTTACAAAATCATTCACAGCACTAAATATATAAGTGGCTGGGCTGCAGGGTCCAAGTGTGGCTGTGTGTGAGAATGTGTGTTCATGTGTGGCTGTGAGAATGTGTATGTGTGTGTGCGTGTGTGTGCATGTGCAGAGGTGCCCTTAGGCATACGAGCTTGGTATGTGTGTCTGTTAGTGTTTGCTGTCATGGTTAGAGTCATCGATGCACACAAGGACTTGGGTCTGAGGGTCAGCGAGTTTATGTGTTTGGTGTGGTCTGCTGGACCCTTCTAAGAGAAAGGACTATGTCTTATTCATGTTCATACCTGGGCCCCTGGACCTGGAATATAGCAGTAGCCCAGCAAATTTGTGTTGACTGAATGAATGACAGAGACTGATTATTTAGGGATTGTTATTCAGCATTTTCTCCTAAGAAGGGGATAACTAGGGGATAGACAGAGCTGTCATGATAGGCAGATCGGTACATGGATAGGTAGATGGATGGATAGATACATAGATAGATAGACAGACAGACAGACAGACAGGGTTGGCTCTAGTTAAGTGAACTCCCATGCACTTTATTCTGGAAGAAATATTCAAGCCCATATGTCCCAGGAAGTTCCAAACCATTGTTGCTGTCATTATTGTAGAGTTGTTTTGAGACCCAAGGAATGCAAGACTGAAAAGCTCAGCCCCCTACCTGACATCAGCAAAACTCTATTTGCTTTGGATTTGTATATATTGGATGTCCATATAGAATTACATTTAAGGAAGGGTTCCATATTTTAAATGTTTGACAACCTTATTCTAGCCCAACCCTTTTTATTCTACAGAAGAAAGAAGCAGAGCTTCACAGGGGGAAAGATTAGAACCTCCTGATTTCTCTTTCAGGCCTTCTCCTTCTACTCTTTTTACCTTGGAATGCAGAAGGTATGGATCCTCTAACTTACTTGGAAACAGAAACTCCTCTCTTAAAGAAGCCAGTATCTCTGGCTTTGTGTGATGTCTGTTTAAGAAGCAGCCATTGTTTGATACCAGCCCTGTCAGATCAGCTGTTGGGCCAGCTGGTCCCACAAACCCGGGCCTCAGGTCTATGGACCAGAGGAAGCAATTTGACCCCAGCAGTGAACTTGGAGTCCTCTGGGGAAATTTGGATCTGGGAAAGCAAGGTGCTAGTCAGTCTCTGCTGGTGCCTAAATTGAGAATAGATGTGAAATGTCCCTTTCAGTCAAAGGATGGATGAACAGGGAGATCTGGCTCCAGAAAGGGGAGGAAGAGGGAGACACACAAAGATCAGCAGGTACAACAAGCTACACAACCTCAGGAACAGTGACAGGTGGAAAATCAGACAAACTTCATGTTCCATAGTTTTCCTGATGCCACTGCCAGTTCTGGGACAGCCAGGATATATTTCTTGTCCTTGGATGTGTGCTTTTATATCCTTAGAATTGATTCCTCTTTTTCCTGAGTTGGAGTGGGTTTCTGTTTCTTGCAACCAGACCCTCTCTAGAAAAGGGAGGGCATTGTAAACTCTCCTCCCAGTAGACATATAGGTCTCACCCTGTCTCCTGACTTTTCCCTGAGGCCAGCTCAGAGAGGCCCAATGTGTAGCTGTGGGAAGGGGAAGCTTTCCCATTGGTACCTTTGAAGAGTCCTCGCCAAAGCTCTTCAGGAGGGACATTTGCTTATGTCCCAGTTTCTTCTGCTACAGTCTCACAGCAGAATCAGTGTATCCTTTTCTGCTGGGATTCCCTGCTTCACCCTCCACAGCAAGTGTGCAACTAGTATAACAGCAAGAGGTGTTTTTTGGAGGTGATAGGCCTCTGCATCAAAGTCGGGCAGGTCCTCCAATATCTGAGTCCCAGGGGTTAGAACTTGTGTTGTGCTAAGCAAGTCATTGTGGTGGGGTGGAGGACAGAGGAGGAGCAAGACCAGCCCTCCCTGTGGGAATCTCCCTAAGTGGCCCTCATGTTCCCACAGCAACTGGTGCAACCAAAATGGAAACACATCAAAGGAGGCAGAGAGAATGCAAGGGTGGTCTGTTTGATTCATTCACAGTACGGCAGGAGGCACTTGGGGAGGATTCATGGAGGACCCTCTTTCTTGTGCTCACTGGCTCCCACCCAGTGACAGGATGCTCACTTCCTGCCTGGAGTTATCAACATACCATTCCGGTGAAGAATAGTGCCACAGACACACCTAGAAAATTTGCTTTCAAGCTACCACTAGTGAATAAGAAAATCAAAACTCGTCCCAGGACAGGCTGACAGGACCCCCACCGCGAGGAGAAGAGGAATACAAAGGCATAGGAGTGGCAAAGGAGGGGCAAGCTCCTCCCTCAGAACAGAAGGCACTGCCAGGATGAAGAACTTGGACTTCAAGGCCAGACACTCAACTGATCTCTTAGAACAGCCACGCCAGGAGGACAGGCAGGAGGAACATGGGCCAGGCCACCAGGAACCCTGAAACACAGGAGACATGACAGTCAAGCATTGAGCTTTGCAACTTGGTAACACACGTGAGCTGTCCTCTTTGTCATGTGCTTCATCTAATCTGAGTCACGACTCCTGTGAATGACATGGTGGAGGCAAAACTGTCTAATCATCAGTCTCTCTCTCTCTCTCTCTCTGTCTCTCTTGACAGGGTCTTGCTAAGTCTCTAAGTTGCTCTGCCTGGGGCTCAAACTTGGTGATCCTCCTGCCTCAGCCTTCCAGAGCGCTGGGATTATAGGCTTGTACCACCATTTTCATTTTCTTCTGGGCAAAGGAAAGCAGACTGAGGTAGCTGGGATCATGTGACTGAAACTGGGTAGTGACATATGGATGGAAGTCATCTATGCCATGTGTACGCCTGGTCCTGAACAACTGCAATATAATGCTTTATGCCTCCTCCTCCTCACCTAGGAACCAGTTGCACAGGATTCAGGATAGGGCTCACAGGGAATAGTGGAGTTTCCAGAAGTTACCAGAAGCAGTGAGAGCCTGAGTTTCTAATGACATCTAGGAACAGAATGGTTCCCCTTATTGATTTGGTGGGAAATTATACTGTTGTATAAAGGCACAGAGGGTTGGGGATTGTTTGTTCCAGCAGCTAGAATGACATACTGGCTAGTACTGAAGAGGTAGAAAGACACAGAAGTTAAAAAACACTGCCTCTCACCACTACCCTAGAGCACCAAGGAGGTGAGCCTCTCTGACCATCACACCACCCCACCCCACCCCCGCCATGCTGTGCCGAGCCATTACCTGGATCCACACTGCAGAGTTGTAGGGGTCATAAAGGACATTGTTCTGAGCTTGAGAAGATAGAGTAGAAGTGAACAACAGAAAGAGGGCTTCTCTGAGACCCCTTGATGAAAATTAAAGCCCACCAGAAAAGTGAAGAAAATCTCTGCAACAAAAGCACACCAGACCAACTTAGTTGAGGAAGCAATGGTGTGGATCAGAGCAGTGCAGCTCCAAGCAGATCCCAGCCAGGGCTCTGCCTCAACCCCAGAGGCTGGGGCACACCAGCCCAAACCAAGGGCCTGCCTGGAAAAGAGCTGCACAGGCACATAAGCAACAGCCAGAGGTTTGCTCCAATACCATCAGTAATTGCATGAGACCCTAGCCAGAAGTTTGCTCACACAATAGGAATTGGGGTCCACAGCCCCCAACCAAAGACCCTCCCAGACAATAGCTACATAGGGGCCCTAGTCATTTGGCACACCTAGATACCATCCCAAGTGTGGACAGGCCCCAGCCAGAAGCTCACTCAGACAACAGGTCAGCTCAGAGATTCAGAAGGCCACCTTTCAGAACCCAGGAATTAGTGTACTGGTGAGCAGCAGAGAAAAGGCAGCTTTGTGGCTTGCTGAGAACTGAAGACAACTGGGTGAGCAAAAAGTTGCCTCAACAAAGGCACAGCAGGCTGCATCTGTTCAAATGAGAAGACACGTAAACAAGCCTCAAAACCAGACTTCCAGATCACCTAAGGCAACCCCAAGGGGCAGTGAGATGGAACAATCTGATGTGCAACCACCTGGACTCCCTGAACTGGCAACAAAAGAGGATCTGGAAAAAATGAAATCAGAAATAATTTCTCAAATAACAGCAGAGATTGTGCCCATGGTGGAAGACATGATTAATAAATCTAGAGCAGACACAGATAAAAAAAATGGAAGAGCTGAGAAACATGATGGAATCCCAACATAGGAAACAAATGGAATCCATAAAATGGATGCAAACAGATTTCCAGGACATTAAACACTCCATTGAAAGTTTATGCAGCAGAATGAGCCAATGTGAGGACAGAATTTCAGACATAGGAGATAAGATTGCAATTAGTGACCAGGAAAAGAAAAATTTCTTTAAAAGATTAAGGGATCATGAAAAATCAATCCAGCAGCTGCCAGATGATGCAAAAAAAGAACATAAGAGTGATCAGAGTCAATGAAGAAACAGGAGAGAGTGCATATGACAAAAAAAAAAAAAACCCAACAAAAAAACCCCTGTTCACAGAAGTGATGGCAGAAAACTTCCCAAACAGGGGAAAAGAACTTGACATACAGATAAGTGAGGCATGTATGACTCCAACTAGTCTTGATCCAAAAAAAATCTACACATAGGCATATAATAGTTAAGATTCCAGAAACCCAACAGAAGAACAAAACTCTACAAGCAGTTAGAGAAAAGAAACAAATCACATACAAAGGAAAGCCCATCAGAATCACAGCAGACTTCTCAATGAAAACCCTCAAGGCAAGAAGAGCTTGGAGTGACGTATTCCAAGCCCTAAAGGAAAACAGCCTCCAACCCAGATTGATGTACCCTGCAAAACTATCTTTCAAAATTGATGGAGAAATAAGATACTTTCATGACAAAGAGCACCTTAGGAACTTCATGAATACCAAACCAGCACTCCAAAAAATTTTAGACAATATCCCAGGGAAAGACAATGAGGCTCACAACCCCAGGAAGCCCAGCAAAATGAATCCATCAGGCACAACCAGAAACAAAATGCAAAGGGGTAAGAATCCAACAAAAAGAAAAAGTCATGACAATGATAATATGTATCAGTTATAACTATCAATATTAATGGTCTCAATTCACCAATCAAAAGAAATAGACTGGCAGAATGGGTCAAGAAGCAAGATCCAACAATATGCTGCATCCAACAAACACACTTAATTAGAAAAAAAAACCTCATAGATTGAAAGTTAAACCCGAAAAAAAGCAGGAGTAGCCATCCTCTTTGGAGGTCAAGTGGATTTCAAAATCTGAAACACTTCTGGTCCCCAAGAATTTCAGATAAGGGACAGTCAACCTGTATGTACAAATCTATTCTGAACATATGTTTTCATTTCTCTTAAGTAAAAAAACCTTAAGAACAGAACTGTTTGTTCTTAATAGTAATGCAAGAAATTTCTATATTGTTTTCCAAAATGGTTTTATTATTTTACATTCACATTAGGAGTATTGGAAAGTTCTAACTGATTCACATCTAAACTGACATTTGTTCTTTTAAAACCTTTAACTTAATCTCCCTAATGAGTGTATAATAAGATCTTATTGTTGTACTGATTAGTATTTTTCTGATTCTAGTGTGGCACACCTTTCCTTGTGCTGTACTGGCTATTTATCATCTTCTTGGGTCTACTTTTTAATTGAGTTGTCTATTAATGAGTTATAAGAGTTCTTCATATATTCTGGTCATAGGTTATATGTATTATAAATATGTTCTGGTTAAGGACTACTTTTCATTTTCTTAATGATGTCTTTTAAAGTTCTAAATTTTGATGGAATCTCATTTATCAATTTTTTCTCTTCTACATCATGTTTTTTGTATCCTAGGAAATTCTTGCCTACCCTAAATTCTTGAACATTTTCCCTCATAATTTCTTCTCAAAGTTTTACAGTTTTAGTCTTTCATATTTAGGTTCTTAGATCCTTTCAAGTTATTTTTATGTATGGAAATAAAGGGTTGAGGTTAATTTTTTACATACAGATACCAGATGTTCTAGTACCATTTGTTGAAAACATTATCTTTTCCTCTGCTCTTGAGTTCAGATCATGTTCTATAAAATGTTAATGTTAAATGATCTTTCAAAAATCAGTGGACCGTATATGTGTGGTTCTATTTCCAGATTCTCTGTTTTATTTCATTGATCTATATGTCTTTCCTTACCCCAACACTGCCTTGATTACTGTAGCTTTAGAAGAAGTCTTAAAATTAGGTAATAAATGTCTTCCAACACTGTTATCTTTTTTTTACTTTTCCAGGTCCTTTCTACTCCTACATAACTTTTAAATTTCAATATCCAGGGCCAGGGATTTAGCTCAGTAGTTCTTCTGCCTGCTCCACAAGCGGAAGGACCTGAGTTCAATCCCCAGTACAAAAAAAAAATTTTTTTTCAATATCCAATTCTTCATTTATAGCAAGTATATATAGATCTGAATTTTTATATATACTTCGTGTTTTCTAATCCTGCTAAATTCAAATACAAGTTCTAGGGGCTTCTAGAGATTTCTTAGTATTTTCTCTGTAGATGATCATTTCATCAACCTACTAAGATTTTACTTATACCTTGCCAATCCTATGCTATTAGTTTATTTTCTATTGCCAGACTATTTTGGGTTAGGCCTGTGTTTCAAAGTTTAATGGACAGATGAAGAGTAGGCATATCTGCCCTAGTTCCTAATCTTAGGGAGAAAGCATTGTATCTTTTTCCACTCACATAAGGTGTTTTTGCTGGAAGCATGGAGTACATGTCTTTTATCTGCTGAGAAGGTTCTGTTCTACTTCTAGGCTCCTGATAGCTTTTACCATGAACAGCTGTAGAATTTAGTCCAATACTTTTTCTGCAACTACTGATAGGATCATATGGCTTTTTCCTTTCCTCTGTTAAAATGATGACTTATGAGGGTGGATCTTCCAATCCTGAACCGACTCTGCCATCCCTATAATAAAACCACTTACTACATACTGCCAGATCTGACTTCTAATAGTTTGCTTTTTTAAACAAATGTTTTCTTTATTCATACTTTTCTCTTCTGTTATCTTTATCCAGTTTTAGGATTAGCACAATGTTGAGTTCCTAAAATGAGGGGAGATGTGTTCCTTCTTTTTTCTGCTGTAAATGTTTGATATAATTTATCAGTTAAAATGTATATGAGCCCGTGTTGTCATATAGGTAGGTTTTCAAGCTAAGAATATACTTTCTTTAACAGGTGCTATTCAAGTTTTATATTTCTTCCAGAGTCAGTTTCATTAATTTGTCTTCCAAAGTACTTCATAGGAGTTGTCAAATTTATTTCAAAAAAGACTTTTGTAATATGCTTTCTATATCCTTTTAAATTCTGTAAAATGTGTGATAATGTCCTCTAAATCTTGATATTGTAATTTTTAAAAAATGTATAATTGATATTGTGTAATAGAAAGAAAAGGTCTAAAGGAGTAAGGCAAGTAGAAGGGGTAGGGGAAAGGAAAGAAGGGAAAAGAAAAAATATGAGAAAAGGAAAAAAATGGAGACAAAGTCTTTGTAGATAGGGAAGGATGAAGAGGGTGAAGGGAGGGCAGGGGAATGCGGAAAAAATACGAACCAAGATACTCATGTAAAGGTACGAGATCCCATGATGAATGTAACTGTATTGTATACCTAAAACGTACCAATAAATTTAATGGAAAGATTAAAAACACAAACAAACAAACAAACAAACTGCCTCTGAGGCCAGAATACTTAGTTTAGAATTTCATTTCTCCTACTAGCTGGGACATTCCTGGCAAGATATAAAATCTCTTTGTGCTTAAGTTTTTCTGTATGCAAGATAGAAATATTAATAGCACTTCAGGCTGAAGTGGGCCAATTTAGTATTTAGAACAAAGCATGGCACATGGTAAGCCCCACACAAGTGTTGGTTTAAAAGATTAGACTCTTAAAATCTCAGAGAGCTGTGATCATATCTCTTTTGCACATCACTGTCTACTTAGTGCTAAGGAAGGGCCGGGACCCTAGATGACAGGTGCACTGTATCAGGGCCTAGGTGAGTCCTGTGCTCCCAGCCCCATAGCACCATCAAGGCACAGCATCTCCCTTTCCTCCAAAATTCAAAGTTACTTGCCAAGGTCCAAACAGTGGGGAGAGGAAAAGCAAAATTTTCAGAAAAATAATTGTATGACAACCAGATTATAATGAAGACATGGATTTATGTTCAATTAATTCTGAAATGAGGAATGACTGGAAGATAGCCAAGTATGAAAAACGAGGGCCCTCTTGTGGCGGTCTGCTATCTCCACATCATACCTGTCTCCTCTCTTCCAGAAGACCCTAAATTCAGTCCATCTGAGAAATTCATCAATTCAGTTTTTATATAGACCTTGTGTTTTCTAATCCTGCTAAATTTAAGTACAAGTTCTAGGGGCTCCTAGAGATTTCTTAGTATTTTCTCTGTAGATGATCATTTCATCTACATATAAAGATT
>NW_004624782.1:3619552-3668765 GCF_000247695.1 Heterocephalus glaber
ACTCATGTAATGGTACAAGATCCCAATGATGAATGTAACTGTATTTTATACCTAAAATGTACCAATAAACTTAATGGAAAAAAAAAAGAAATTCATCAATTCAGGAAACTGCTGGGAAGCTGCACTGTGGCTAACTAGAAGGAGTGATGGAAATGAACAAGACCTGAGGTCCTGACTTCAAGACAGTTCCACTTTAGACGGGGATTTAAGGATGGAAAAAACTTTTTCATGTCTGGGTTTCACTAATATAAGTCATTTTTGAGAAAGCAAAATCTTAACTATGTGCTTTCTGTTTTGTCCAAAATATTTTTCTTCGATTTATATGCTGTTAAACTCCAAGTCACTCATTAAGGCCTCATTTAGATGTTACTCCCTGATGAAATTCTTTCCTGACTGTTCCCAGTACAGTTAATTGGTCTTCTTCCTCCTATGCCATCTACTTTCCTGTCACGTATTTGCTGTGTGCTAGTGTCAACTGTACAATGAACTATTGTTTCCTCTGCCTGTGGAGCCCAGTTCCCCTAGTATTTGCCATCTGGCTTCTTTTCTTTGTTTGGTTAAATACTACTTCCCTTGATAGTTCTTATGACTCTTATCCATTCTTATATTCAGTTTTCTTTCCTACTTTAATAATAAAACCACCAAACACTGATTGGGCATGTGGCCACCCAGAGTAAAGATTGTATTTCCCAGCATCCTTTGCAGCCAGGTATGGCCATGTAGCTAAGCACTGGCCAGTGAAATGTTAGTGGAGGTATAATAAGGTGCCAGCTTCCAAGAACGTTCCTTAACACTCTACTTCTTCCATGTTCCCTCCATCCTGATTCCTAGGTGTGAAGGGTGGGGCTCTGGCTGGCATCTTGGACCAAGTAGATGATAGCCACACCTTGAAAATTGGGGTAAGCTGAAAGGAACCTGGATCTTTGATGACTTTGTGGTGCTAGCCTGAAAACCTTGGACTGTCAGCCTCTAGATTTCATTTGTGTGAGAGACATTGTCTGAAGCCAGTCTACATAATTTTGGGGGAAAAAATCATTTCACCATTAAATTATGATTAGGGCTGTCTGAGAGCTCAATTGTCCCATAATGCTGTGATGCTCAAGGGCAGGATTATGTCATCTGAAGATATCACTGTTCTTTGAGAATCTAGTAGTAATACAAAAAGAGAACAGTTTTCACCTAGGAAGGGGCAAATTTCTTATCAGCTTAACTCATCCCACCTACTGTTGTAAAAATGTTTTGCTCATCTCACTGTACTAATCAACATAAGCTCCATTTAGCTATAAATGTCTCTAATTTTTCATTTTTTATGGCTGAGTAGTACTCCATTTTATTTTAAAAAACTACATTTTCTTTATCCAGTCTCCAGTTGATGGGCATTTGGGCTGTTTCCAAGTTTTAGCTATTACAAACTGTGCTGCTATGAACATGGATGCACATTGAGGCCATACTCTTAAGTGAAATAAATAGGACACACGTGTAAATACAAATAGTTTCTCTAATGTGAGAAACTGAAAGTGTAAATAAGAACTAAAAGGTATAATAGATAATGTGAAATAGGAAGAAAAGGGGCAAAGGGGAAGGGGAAGTGGAAGGATTAGGGGAAAGGAAAGAAGGGAAAAGAATTAATATGAGAAAATGAAAAAATGGAAATGAAGTCTTTGTAAATAGGGAGGGATGGAGAGGTTGAAGGGAAGGCAGGGGAAGGGGAAAAATAACAACCAAGAGAGACTATGTAAAGGTGCATATCTCCAATGATGAATGTCATTATGTTGTACACCTAAAATGTACCAATAAAATAAAAATTTTTTAAAAATATATGCTCCTCATCGACCTAAGATCCTCATCAGCATAAGACCCTCATTATCATAAGATTACCGCTGCCCTCTGAGTCATCTGATACTTCCTCCAATTATAAGATCCCCCTCAATTTAGGATTATCGCCACCCTCCGAGTCATGTGATGCTCCCTATGAACCCAGTAAATAGTGGCAAGCTCAGAGTGTCTTTGTCTTTGCCCACTCTAAGGCACTGACCTTCTGGCCCTCCATATACATTTGAAATTATGCAAGTTTCTATTGTCTTTTTTTCTTCAGCCCCTCACTGTTCCCCTTGCTAGGCAGTCGCAGGACTGATTGACTTTCAATAAGAGATGAACTTCTTTTTGGTTTAAGACATTATTACCCATGCTGGTAACATGCTATCACACAACCTCTTATTTCCAAGTGACTTTTTTGTTTATTTTCTCTTGTCTATTTCCCACTCTGGAACATAAGCTCCAGGAGAGCTGGTACATGATCTGTCTTGCTCTCTGTGCTCACTAGTGTATCTTCAGCGCCTAGAATAATGCCTGGCTCATTGGGAGCGCTTGATGAGTATTTGTTGTTAAATAACTGCCTCCTTTGCTACATTGTAGAGCCAGTCTTGGGTTTAATTCATTCTCCATGTCCAAAGTCTTTAGCACAGGGCCTGGTGCACAGAAGAAGCTGCATCGAGGTGCACAGGACTGCAAAGGGGAAGGAGATGGAGTTGGACGGCCATGGGAAAGACAAAAGGAAACAACATACCTGAAGTTTGGGGAGTTCCACTTACGACACCAAGAGCCTGGGCCCCTATGGACAAGAGCAGAAGGCGAGAGTTTTCTCAGTCATGCTCTGCTACTACTGCCCTGTGGCTGCTGCAAAGCCCTCCTGGCACAGTATTCACAAACGTGGACTATCTTCAGGGTGGGGCCATCTATAGTTATCTGGTAGGTACCTTTCTAAATGTAGCTCGTGCATCTTAAACTTATTCCTCTTAACATATGTGAGGGAAGCATCTCCATCCCCATTCGACAGTGAGAAGACTGAGAGTCAGCAATGCTAAGGGACTTGCCAAGTTGACCCCGCCCACTGATAGCACAGCTGGGATTGGAACCACACATGAAACTTCAAGTTGAGGGACAATAAAGGGGCAGGACAACTTGGGGCGAGTCTTGATCCTGAGACAGGCTCCATCTGCTCCTCTGTAAAATGAGAGTAACAATAGTGTTTATCTCCTCGGGCTGTTGTGAGCGTTCAAAGTGTTAAAGCCTATAAAGGTGTGTGGCATGGTATCAGACACAACGAAAGTATTATGATGATGACTACCATTAATAGTACCATATCTTAATTTCTTCAGGGCAAAAAAATTGCTTTCTTTTCTTTTGGGTTTCTTGACTCCTCCATTCTGGTAGAAGTAGAAATCATGGCAGTACTGTGAACTTGTGTGTAGAATGGATGGAAATTTGAGGAGCAGTTGGAAAGCTTTCCTATATCCTGCTCGAGAAGACTGTACACAGTCATTCACCAGAAAACAAAGTTACATTGAAGTAGGAGTTAGGACTCAGACTTCATCCAAAAGGGGCTGAATTATAGGGACCTGAAGCAGTGGAAGTAAGAAAAAGGCCACATGCTTTACAGTCAGACTGAGCTGGGTCCTATCCTAACTGCTGCCATTCCTGGGCAAGGTGATCTTAGGTGACGCCTTTCTCTCTGTGAACCTTGATTTCTCACTTGTAGAATGGACACAGTCATAACAGGGTTAAGTAACTGGCTGAATACAAGAGCTAAGCCTGGTCTCCAGCACGTAGGAGACCCACTGCAATGGCAACGCCATTCCGAGTCAGGGAAAGATGTAGAGTCATCTGTGGGGACTGGATTGAGGAGGCAGAAAAGTCCTGAGGAGTTAGCATCGGTTACTCTGGGCCTCTGTGGTTAACTGTCAGCACACGGCCAGCTGACCTTCTCATGAAGACTCAGCCTCTTACCTCTCCGAGCGATGGGTCCCAGATCTAAAACTTTGCCCAGGTCAAGGGCCAGTACATCACTGCGGAGTTGATTTCTTGAACAAGACTATGGAGACAAAAAAAAAACAAACCCTCTTATTATACAACAAAATTTAGATGCAACTAATCTACCTTCATCCATCTGTCCATCCATCCAACCATCTATCCATCTATCCATCCTTCCAATAAATACATATGGAGAGCCTTCACATGCCATGTCCCTGCCACAGGTGACTCTGGGCTAAACACTGGGACCTTCCTCATATGGCCCTAATTCTGATACTGTACTTTTCTCAACCCAGAGAATTCACACTGTTATACCAAACAAATCTGGGTTTGGAATCTCATCTCTGCTCCCTTTTAGCCCTGTAGTTTGGGATAAATGATTTGGCTACTCTATAATGATTAGATAGGACATACCTGGTTTTGAAGGCTAGAACAAAGAATATGTATAACATTTAGGTAGATAGTAAACACTCAATAGATGCCAACTCTTCAGGGCAGGGCCCAGTGGGTAAAAGGGCATGGGCACTAGAGTCACAGCTCAGCTGGGGCGCTTCACAGGTCTGTTATGTTTTTTTTGTTTGTCTTTGTTTTTAGCACTGGGGACTGAACCCAGGACTTGCACGTGCTAGGCAAGTGCTCTACCACTGACCACCTCCTCTTTCTGAGATAGATTCTCACTAATTTGCCCAGGTTTCCCTCAAACTTGTGATTCTCCTGTCTCAGCCTCCCAGGTGGCTGGGATTTACAAAGGTGTGCCACCATTCCCTGTTCCACCCCTAATACTTTCTACCTGTGTATGGCCCTTGGACAAAGGACTTCCCTAAGCCTCATTTTCTTATTTGTACAGTGAAAAATCTACTTAAAGTGGCATTGCAGGGCCAGGGATTTAGCTCAGTGGTTTCGCCGTCTGCTGCGCAAGCGCAAGGACCCGAGTTCGATCCCCAGTACCAAAAAAAAAGTGGCATTGCAAAAGTTAAATTAGATAAGGCATACAAAAGTTTTGGCATGCTACTTAGCAGAGTAAGCACTGAACAAATTAACTATGGGACAAGTATCTCTTATCCAAAATGGTTGGATGCAGAAGCATTCTTCATTTGAGAGTTTTTCAGATTTTGGAATATTCAGATAGACTTTATTGGTTGAACATCCAAAACTTTAAATGTTCAAAAATCTAAAAATCTGAGCATCATATTGCTCCTCGAAAGAATTTGGACTTCAGATCATACGGATTTCAGATTTTTGCATGAGGGATGCTCCACTTGAATTATTATAATCATTCAAAATACGTCTTGTGTCAAGGAAAACTGATCTGCCTGCTGGGGACAGAATAATTGTTTATAAATGGGCTTTCAAGATCCTTAAAGTCTTCCTATCTATTCATTCTCCCTGGTTCCTTTCTCCCTCTCTCCTTCACATCCAGCTACCCATCTGTTTTTCAGTCTCCTCAGACATCAGTCCAACTAATCTACCTTCTTCCATCCATCCATCCATCCATCCATCAATCCATCCATCCAATAGATTTGCTGCCAGGTGCCAGGCTTCATGCCAGACTCTGAATTGTCCAGTTCAAAGAGACACTCACCGGTTGGCATTGTTCGTGAAGGGAGTCACAGAGATGAACCTCACAATGCAGGAAAACTAGGTCATTATTTCCAGCAAACATGAACATCTGAACTGAGAACCGGCTCTCTGAAGACACTCCATTCTCCTCCACAGAGATAGTGGAATCGAGTTGATTCGGGCAGCTGGATGGAGGAAAAGGACAAGCGCTGGAGAAATGAGAAAGTTACACAGCCCATCCCACCCCAGTTCCTTCTGTCGTGGCACCAGACTTTTTCTATTCCTCTATTTCTTCCATAAGTTCACATACTTTAAATTATTTGGGACACAATCTCTGGAGTGAGAAAGACTGATTTTACATCCAGCACAACCCAATTTCTAGCTAAATGATCCTGGGCAGGTTATTTAACCTTAGTGAGCCTGGATGTTCTTATTGAAACACAAAAATAATAGTATCCACCTCATAGAGTGGAGGTGAGTCTTAATGAGACATTGTACATATTGCTTAGCACAAAGTTTGGCACTAGCTAAGCTCAAAGATAAATATCACCAAAGAGTATTACTGTGCTTTGAATCATGATCTATAGTTACGTATTTTCCTTTGTTTGTGTCAATTATGTTACTGAATAATATTTTGTCCCGTGATATTTATCATATCTTTTTCATGTTGATCAGTGTTAACATATGTATAATAGTCTATCATTACTCAATTTATCCCCCATTTTTTCTTTTTTGGTACCTGGCATCAAACTCAGGACCTTGCGCTTGCGAGGCAGGTGGCAGAACCACTGAGCTAAATCCCCACCTGCCACCCCCCTATTTTTTGAACAATGATCTCATTGCCAACATTATGAAGAATACCAAAATGGAAAATAATTGGCATTTCCTTATTCTACCCACCGTCTGTTTTGTATTAATGTTCTATGCTAAAATATCAGGGTCAGAGGATGTGGTTACAGTATGTAATACTGAATTTTTTCATAAAGAAGCAAGTCAGTGTACACAATCGCCTGGTCTGGATGGGATGAATAATCTCTCCCAAATTTTGTTAAGGCCAAAGAGAATCCCAGAGTCACCCGATACCTGTTTCTGATGATGAAGTACTTCACAGGGTCATTCTTGTCTTCAGAAGGGGTGGCATAGCAATTCTTTAACAACAGGTTAAAACGGGAGCTGTCTCCTCTCTCCAAGATGGCGCCCACATAGAGCATGGATTCCACTGACAGCACAACTGTATCCCCTTCATAAGGATTTGTGTAGCTCTGGTCTTGGAAGAGGGCCATTCTGACTGTGAAATCTCCATCCCCGCCCACACTGATGTTCAGAGAACTAAGACAAGGAAAACCCCAGCAAAAACATCAGATTTTGAGCAAAGAGTGCAGCATAAATCAATCCCTGTATGTGTATAGGTTATAGAAACAAAAGCGCATCTTTGTCCTCTAAGTAAATAATTCAATCGTCCATTTAAATGGAGTGTTTACTAGCTTCTAGACACTCAGTTGGACACGTGGACAAGTCTGTCTGCAGAATCTGCACTGATCTCCTTTCACTAACCTTTACTCCTCATATGAACTAATTCTTATTCCTTACATTCCCTGACTTTATGTTGTAGGACACAGCTCTCACTCGCTTAAGAAATAAGGGTGAGAGTACACTACCGTCTCATTGCTCGGAGAAGGCGGGTTGGGACCAGTTCTGTGGGTTCACAAGTTTTAGCCTCAATGTCATCCCTCTGCTCACAGTCTTTTCAGTTAAACTCCATTTTAACAAGGAAAATACTCATGTGTGTGTGTGAGTGTGTTGTTTCTAGAGATCGAACTCAGGGCCTCCTGTGTGGTAAGCAGTGCTCTACACCCTCAACCTTCATTCTGATTCTGTGTGAACCATCAGTCCCAACACAATGGAGTCCGAAAACCACTGAACTTGAAAGTTTCTAACCCTTCTGATTCTTCCATTCTGAAAACCCAGGAAATAATGAAGGAAGGGGACAGGAGCTCTGGATTTCTGGACTTCTACCAGCTCAGAAAATTCCACAGCAAGTCTAGAAATATAAAAAAAAAAAATTGATTCATCAGGGCCCCTCTCCAGGTAAGGAATTACAGCAATGAATAAAACCGACATGAGTCTTGCCCAGATAGAATCCCATCCAAATTTCTTTGCTGTGGAGGGAGGCACTGTTTATCCAAACAGTGGCTTCAGTTTGAATCTGAAGTTGGCAGTGAAGTCTTCCCCTCTCTGCCCTTCCACTCACCAGGATTAGGTCCGGGCCCCCTGCTCCCTACTCCAAAGCACCCCATGATTCTTCTACATTGTGTTTATCTCACTTGTGAGAAACTGTTGATATAATCATCTGTTCAGTGCCTTTCTTCACAAGGAAAATACCTTTTTCAGGGTTATGGTTCCTGAGCACATTGACAAGCATTGTTTCCTAATGCAGCATTGCTTTGTAATAATAATCTTTAATATGTATGGAATATTCCTTAATATACAATCAACAAATATTTGTGGAATGAATGAGTGTAAGCTCACAAAAGGTGTTGCTAGCATTGTGTGGACCTCATAAACTATGCCAGAGTGAGTGTGTTGAAAGTCGAGGTTATGAGTCAAAGGGCAAGGGTCAGTACCGTACCTTACAATGGGCTGAAGTGCAGTTTGGAGGCTGACCTTCATGTCCAGTGGGTAGGCACACTGGAAGTTGATGTTGACGAGCACGTCTCTGATGATGAAATTGTTGGCCAAGGAGAGGGTGTTTTTGTAGATGGCATGGGTTCCATTTTTCTTTGGCATAAAAACAATACTACATATAATCTATGTGGTTGTGTGTATGTCTGTCCCAAACTCAGATCTGACTGATTCCAGTGTTGGTGTTATCAGCCATGTAGCTACCCTGCCTTCGAATCTCAAGGAGGCAAAGGGGCCTCTTTTTCCTCTTCCTGTGGCACTGACACTTTATGGGAAGGGGCATGGGGGTCCTGGACTAAAAACTAGAACAATAAATGACTAACCCCGCCGGAGAGTCAGGGACCAACATGTGTGATCATCAGTGTACCCTTCCCATACCAGCCTTGATTAAAATAATCATAATCATGGCTTACATTGGCTAAGTGCAAGTGTCCGCCTGCCCTAAGCTTTTTATGTGGACCAAGATGTGGACCCCACATAAGCTTGGGGGCTTAGAGAGGGTAAATGACTTGCCCTAAATCTCACAGTTACTAAGCTGGGTCCCATCAGCCTGAGACCCACTGACTTACCTCAAGAATGTTCCCGCAGGCACTATCTTGGACAGGGCTGATCACAGATAACCAGTTGCCATCTTCTCTTTGCAGGACGCTGCTGCAGTTCCAGTCACTCAGGTAGGCCAACACCTCCTCCCCCAAACCCAGGCTTTCCAGCAAACATTTGTCCAGATTCACCTTGATCTCACTGGCCCCACAATCCAGCTGAGGCTGCAAACTGTGAACATCTGGAAAGCCAAGAGGGAGCTTGGTAGGATGGACAGAGATCCAGAAGTAGTGCGCAAGCCACCATGCCCAACAGGAGGCTGGGTAGGCTAGAAGGATCCTGAGACCCATGTGGGATTCACACTCAGCCTGGCCAAGACCGCTAGTGCAAGATTTCCAAGCATCTTGTGTGCAGACTTGGCTGAGTTCCCTTTGAGGATTGGGATCTTTGGAGAAGCAAAATGGTCCTGTATTCCAAACTATCATCAAAGCTAGATACACTCTCCTCTGTGAAGCCAGCACATCTGACCAAGTTCAGAGCTACTGCATTCTTCATTTGTTCATTCATTCTACAAATATTTCTTGAGCATCTCCTATCTGAGTTCTGCCCCAGGCATCTGCCCATATGCCAAACATGAAGGCTCTAGACATTTTTCTCTAGATATTTGTATAGCTCCTACTTGTAGAATTCTCATCTTCAGTACCCTTGTCCCTCCTGGGTCAAACTTGCCCTTGCCAGAACTGGTTCCTGAGGATATGATCCGGAAAGTTGTTCCAGCCCTGCCCTCTCATCCTTACAAACCCCTTGGCCTTGAAGCAAGAATTCAGGAGAACCCACAGCTTCCCCCAACCTCAGCTGCATACCCCTGACTTTGAGCCATACCTTCTCCTGACCCTCCAAAGGTCCCTCCTCCTTCCCTGCCCACTCAGGACAGCAACCACCAGCCCTGGGAGCTGCTCACCAGAGCTGTTGAGGTTCTGTCTGCAGAAACAGCCCCAGATGCCATCTTCCATACGGCACTCCTCTTCTGGGCGGCAGGTGTCCTCACACCTGTTCTGCACGGTGGAAGGGTCTAGGAGACGGAGCATGGTGGGAAAGGGTCAGCATGCAGAGCAGGGCAGGGTAGATCTGAGGCTCCCCAAGTCCAACCCCTCATTCCAGCAGGGTGCTAGAGTCTAGCTAACCATGTGAGATACTTAGTGGATTTCCTGACTCTCATCCCAGTGGTGTGATTAGGAAGCTAAAACTGCTATCAAATCACTTACTGTAGGCTAGGTAGGCACTGTTACTTTCCATATGTTAGCTCATTCCTCATGGTGACAATGTGAGACAGGGCAGCATGGTAGCTGAGCTCATTCATGCCAGGGGTAGCATGCTTGGGTTCAAATTGCAGCTCTGTGATATTGGGAGAGCTATTTAACCTCTCAGTTTCCCAGACCCCTAATCTGGGTAACTCTACAGCACTTATTTAATGCAGTTTCTGGGAGGAATCAATGTGTTAATACACTTCATGTGCTTAGGATAGCAGTAAGGTGTGTTGTGAACTCTATGCATTGGCTGTTAGTATGCTATTATCCAGTTTCTCAGAAACTGATCAGAAAGCTGAGGCTCTGAGAGGTACATTGACGTGCTCAAGTGAAAACGAAATCTGAATGAGTCTGAAGTCTTGATGCGCAGTATGCACAAATCAGATTTTACTCTTGAATCATAATTTCTGGCTTGACTCAAAATGTTGGAAGGGCTGGTAACTGTCGGGATATACTCCCACCGGGCAAGTGCTGGCAAGAGCCGAGAGGAAGCTGCTGTAGCTGCCTGGTCTCCTCTTCCCCAGCTCTCCTCGCTCTGTGAGCCCCGGGCACCCCATGCCTTGCCCGGCCCGCAGGTGCTGCTCACCTGTGCAGTATCTCAAAGTGCACGTCGGGGTGGACTCCAGCCTGTACACATGGTACCCACCCGGGCAGGCCTTCACCAGCACGTTGGTGCTCCAGAGACAGCAGCTTTCACTCCAGTGGGCACAAGCAGTGTGCTGAACGATCCCATCCCCAAGGAAGGGGTGGGTCCCGTTGAGCCACATGGGAGCATCGGCCTGGCATCGGCGCATTGGGACGCAGCTCTCAGACATCCGCACTCCTCCTTCACCCACAAAGCGGTACCAGCCACGCAAGTCCACATCACAGACCTTGTTGCTCATGACTGTGTTCTCGATGCTACGGGAGGGCTCGTCCAGGACGGTGTGATTCTGGCAGGGGTCAAAACAAATGTCGGCCTCTGGGGTTCCAGGATCTCCGCAGGCCAGGTCTTGCGAATAGGAACTGATTTCTCTGGGACTTGTGTAACCTGTGAGCCGGACAGACAGAGCATGCTTGGGTTTACTCAGCAACTCCAGAGGGCACAAGATTTTAAGTCCCCCTTACACTGTCCTTTTTATGTGCTAAGGGCCCTAAGGAGGCCAAGAAGCACACAGTCTGTGAATGAAACATCAAACATCATCACCTTGGGATCAGAATAATCGGGGAGAATTTTGTGTGGTATTTTATGGCCATTAAGGACATTTGGGCCCCTGGCCTGAACAAACCTCCACTCCCCACCTAGAGTGACAGCGAGCTTCCTATGGGGCTGCCCAGGAAGCCCTGCTTGACCAATATTTGTTTTTCTCATAATTGTAATGCAGACTCACTGGAGGGGAAAACCTCAAATATTAAAATGAATACAGTAAAAATGAAATTTGTCATCGTGCCCACTTCAGCAGCACAAATGCCGAAATTAAAGTTGCTGTGAGCCCATCATATCCCCCAAGATATTCATAAAATTGTTGTACAGCTTTTAGTTTCTTCTCATGCATATAAATTAATAATTATTTTGTAGAAATAAGACCCAGTTTAGTGCTGTCCAACTTTTTTCCCATTTGCATTTTTATTTAATATAGCATAGACATTTTTCCATATCGGAGAAGTCTGGTTTAAGACTTCTCAACCTTGGCACTACTGACAGGTTGGTTGGATCATTCTTCATTGTGGGGCTGTCCTGTCCTGTGCATTAGAGAAACTTTCTGCCCTCTATCAGCGAGGTGCCAATAGCACCCCTGAAGTTGTTCCATTGTCAAATGTTCTCCTTGGGGAGAAAAATTACTTTCAATTGAGAACCATTGATCTTATAAGACCAGTTCTTATTACTGATCTTCCTTTTTCTTTTTAAGTTCCAGGGGATGTGATATATGATAAGGTAGAGATATAATGAAAAGTACAACCAGTTGTTGGTCAGAGTGGCTTTAAATCCAGCTCCACACCTTCATGGGGCCTCATGTTGGCAGGGGTTTGAGCTTTCCTGAGGCTCTTTCAAGCTGATGGTTCCCAAACTTAGTTCCCACAGCGTGGATCATAATGTTGCTATACCCGTGTCTGCCTGTCCTGGTATGTACTTGCAAGGTTCCTTTAATTTTTTTTTTTTTGGTGCCGGGGATCAAACTCGGATCCCTGCGCTTGTGCAGCAGGCAATGAAACCACTGAGCTAAATCCCTGGCCTGCAAGGTTCCTTTAAATGATTTTCTGTAAAAATTAGTTACATCTAAAGGAATGATATCTAAGACACAGTGAATGAATTGCATTTTTAATATACATGAAAATAAATATACAAACATTAAACTTTTTTTTTTTGGTACCAGGGACCTAAGTTGGTACCTTGTGCTTTCGAGGCAGGCGGCGTAACCACTGAGCTAAATCCCCGGCCCCAACATTAAAGATTTTTAAAGAATCTGCCAGGCACTGCCAGAGCCATCTTGGGATGCATATGCTCCACTCGGGAAATAAAAGTTTAAAGGGTTGTTAGAGGAGGAAATGAGATGATTTCTGTAAAATGCCAAGTCCCGCACCTGAGTCGAGCTTGTTCTGTCTCTGGTTCCAGTCTGCTGAGTGCCCTGATTGCACGTGATTGCATGACAGAGAAAGAACAAACACGGGCTCACATTTGTTTTTTTAGCATTGTCTCCTTTTTCTTATTTTAATGTAGCACAATATTTATTAGTAGTAATAAAGAAAATATAAAAACACTCTTGTTATGTTTATGAAAAATAAAACAAAATTTCATAACAAAATAATTAGCAAATGATAATAGTTATCATACTGTGTACCAGGATCTTAAAAGAGTGGCCAAAAGTTGCTCAGCTACAGAAAAAGACTTCTTACAAAGAAGAAACTAACAAATAAAAGGACAAAACGTTTTTTCAATGAACAGAAAGAAACTAGTAGTATAAATGAAGCAAAGTAGCGTATGTCTTAAAATATTGTTGTTTCGGGTTATCACGATTCCTGTCAGAGGAGCTTCTTAGAAGAAAAGATAGTCGAGCTTTTCTCATGCGTATCTTAAGGGAACCACTGTTCTTGTTATTCTTGGATCATTTCCTGCGTTCTCTGTGTTTTCCCATCAGAGACCCTGAGCTGAGTTCTCCCAGTGCTCCCTCCACAAGGCTGAAATTGCACCCTATTTTGAAACCTGAGACCCTTTCTACAAATATTTAAATTGCCTGATTGGTGTAGAGATGGGCTGAGGAGCCTCAGGAGAGCTAGTCATCTGCCATGGTGTGGAGCCAGCAGGCACAGAGCTAAATTTAGAGCCACCCTGGCCAGCAGCTGGTCTTACCCTTCATCCCTTCCTTACATCTCTACCTTATCATATCTCACATCCCCTGCAATCTTTTAAGAAAAAAAAAAAAGATCAGCAATCAGAAATTGTTCTATTAGATCAGAAAGAGACCAGAGATGTCACTAAGTCTAGCAGATGAGCAAAGTGATAACAGAAAGAATTTGCCAGCACAAGGCGATGGATGATTTATTTCCTCATTTTCTCCCATCCCAGCTCTGATCACCCCCAGGCACAGGGGTTGTGCTGACTGGTGCCTCTCTCTTCCCTTTCAGGCAACTTACCCGTTTGGCTCTGGAGCAATGTGACTTGATTCCCTTTTCTCTTGTCAAGTTCCCCTTGACCACCAACTCCAGGTCATTGCTTTAGACTTGCCTTTCTTTTCACTGGCCCAAACTGCTGTTTCTGGGCTGCCCTGCTCACTCCCTAGGTCCTGCTAGCCACCTGTGATGCCAGGTGAGCACTCACCTTGCTGTACAGCCGATGCCAGGGCCAGAATGCAAGAGGCTAAGGTCAGCCACAGGAGGTGAGAGACCACCATCCTTCTGGTAAGGCGAGGCACACAGGTCACTCCACAGTGTGCAGACTGTCCGTGCAGCTGCAGGAGAAGAAAGGCCCATATAGGTCAAGGCAAGTGTGCAGGGATAAGACAGGAGCTCACATCAGTTCACACCTATTGTACGGCACCTCTCCCATGTGCAAGCATTGTGCTGGAAGTTACACAGCTTGCTGAGAGCCATAGCATAAGGCCATAGCCTTCCTTCATGGAGCGATAAATAGTTTCAAAGAAGGTGTGACTTGCAGAAATGGGATGAGATAACAGGAGTAGGGAATTTCACAAGGGGATGAAGTTGATAGGAAGCCAAGTGCTGCCAGTCTTGCAGAATGTCCCTAGAGGTGGTCTCAGGATGGTCCCCGTTCAGATCAAAGTAGAAGCTGCCTAGAGATGAATGACAGAGAGCCTGTGAATGCCTACAGACAAAAGTAATGATTTCCCGCTTCTGTTTTATGTGTCAGGTCCTTCTAAGAGCTCCCAAACTGTCCTCTACATGCATAGATTTCCATAAGGGTGGGACCACATCACACTGAGGCCTGTGCTCCTTGCTCTTAGCCCAGAATCCAGCATACAAGAGCTGCCTAGTAAAGATGTGAAGAATGAATGGATAAATAAATGAGTGGGTAGGCAGAAAAGAAAGAGTTTTGAAAACCCTGCCAGCACTCAGATGGCATGTCCTCTTCTGAGAAACTCTCAAGACAGCAGTGCTCGGGATGACTTCTCGCTCCCCAAAAGACTTCCACTGAAGACTCTGTTTCTGGAAAGGATATCGTGGATATACTCTGAGAGGGCAGGGTTGGGAGCACAGGTCTGTAATTATAGAAGATCTGGCACCAGATGGACATCCATCTTTCTGGTAGGAAGGGCGAAGGGGACATCTGCAGGCTGACAGCAGACAGCTGGTGGCTGGAATTATGGTTGCTCTGGACATAGAGAGATTTCAAGAGCACTCGACAATGGCTAAGGTCCAAGTTCCTTGCTGGGATTCTGAAAGTTCCCAGACACAAACAACCTTAGCACTTGTAGTGGGTCAAGAGAGCGAATTCCCCAGGATT
Organism: Heterocephalus glaber; assembly: GCF_000247695.1. Next base: position 3,634,391 of record NW_004624782.1, read on the forward strand.
CAGCGAAAGCTTGCAGGACTTACCTTAGGGTGAGAATCCAGAACCTTCCTCTTCCTCCAGCTGACTATGGGAAGGCAGCCTGCTGCGGACTCTTTTATTGCTGTCTCCCACCCATGTGGCTCCCCAGGATTGGTGCTCAGGTAGGACTGTCGTTAGTTTCCCAGCCACACATCAGCCTTGGGTGTAGGTGAGATAAGTGATTTCCCGCAAGGGACGGTGAAAAAAAAGGTCCCTTTGCTCTTTCTCCCACAATATAAACAAGTCTCTCCTTCATACAAATGCTTCGCTATAAACAACTGCAATATGTACTGAATGCTGACTACGCTGCACTGTCAAGCTCTCTGCAACCATTACTTCCCATAGCCTTACTTCTTTAATCCTTAAAATAAACCCATGAAGCTGGTGCCACATTTATTCCCAGAAACCAAACACCAATGAGAAGGAAGTTAATACCCAAAGGAAAGTGGAGAGAAATCAAAACAGCCTCTTGTTTGCACAATGGATTTCCAATGTACCTTATGCTCCTAGCTAGTTACCTTGGAACACTTCTGCTTCCAGCAGCTCTGGGCTCGAGAGAGCAAGGGAAAAAAATAAGGAGGGGGTATTTCCAATCCCTGACCCCTGCATTCCACTCCATTTCAGATATTTAATGCCAAGAGAGCCTGGAATGGGCAATTTGTCACAGTGACTCACAGAATGGAAAAGAACACACAAGGCTTCTGGACAGAATCAACACAGCTTCCCTCATCTCCTCCGACATGCGGGCTGCTACGGAGATGGGAAGGCACGGAACAGAGAAGGGGCTGGAGAGGACCTTGGATCTTTACACTCCAGGCTTGCACCAGGCTTCCACAGCACACTGGAAATCATGGACTAATAAGAGTCAGTGCTTTTACAGGACGGATCACCCCCACCTTTTCTCTGTTGCTCCAGGATTCTTTAGGGAGCCAAGGCTCCTGGACAGGAGGAGCGTGGGTGATCTTGGACACTGTTCCCTAACACCTTATAACAAAATGTTAATCTGGAGAAAGAAAAGATGCTGCTCCTGGTGCAGATGGGGAAAATCCCCCAAAGGTGGAATTTACGGGAACTGGACCCACGATATAGCCCACTACCTCGCTCCCTTTGGCCAGATACTCTGCGTCCCCCAAAGGTCACTCCGTACTTTCTCACCCTCGCCAACCATGTCTGCAGCAAGCATCACCCCTCACCTCATCGTTCTTGGCAGATTCCTGCATCCTACTTCAAAAAAAAACCAAGACCACAGCACCTGACTTTGGTCCTTCTCCTATTAATGTATAAATATTTGCCTCACTTCTCTCTGCCCTCCTTCATTCCCCTCCTCCTCCTCCTCTTATGCCTCGTCTTGGCAGTGCTGGGGACCAAATTCAGGGCCACTTGCATGCCAGAAAAGTGCTGGATCACTGAGCTATATCCCCAGCCACCCTCGGTCCCCATGCAATTTATGATGTGCCCTCCCCTTCTGCTCTTCTTTTAAAGATTTACTGTATTTAATTATTTCAATTGAAAGGTAACATTGTGTGATTTTATCATGTTCAACTTGAAGTTTCCACATCTTGGGGTGGTTAGACCTAGCTCATGAGGAAATGCAAGCCTTTCCATAGTTACCCATTTTGGTACCGAGGCTATATACCATCCATGAGCTTTATTATTTACTTTTTGAGTTTTCAATGTATGTTTTATTGGTGTAAAACTAAAATAAGTTAATATAATTTTCTGGCCTGCCAATTAGCTATATAGAAGTACATGAAAAAAAATTTTTTCATTGCAATTTCTTTATGGAGGGGTGAAAAAGAAAATGGTTTAGCTGATGTGTAAGGTGACTTTAGTCTTTCTGCATAGGAAGATCAAAGAGGAATTCACCAATAAGATGGAAAATTAAGACTTCAAATCTACTTCTTTGTATTAGTAGATGCTCTTTTAGTGAAATCGCAAAGATATTTTTCTCTCTTAATAAAAGAAGCAAATACATAAATGGCTGAAGGGTATTTTTCTGCTTTTCAATTTTACCAGTTTTTTCAGAAGCTGTAACAATATTACTGACTTTTTACTTCTTTGATAAAAATTAAAGAACTGTTTTTGTTTTGGTACTCTAAAATTGCTTTTTAAATTTTTCAAGAAAACAATACATTGTCATTTACTATAGTCACTGTTCAACAGATATGTTTAAATTTATTTCTCCCATGTAATTGTAATTGATTATATCTCCTTTGACTAACAATGAGATTTTTACCTTACCCTGGTTGGAACAGCTCTTAGCAAAGACAAAAGAAATATTGATGAGGATGGAGAATAAGAAATTTTTACATACTGTCAGTAGAAATGTAAATTAATCCAGCTATTATGGTAAATAGTATGAAAGTGCCTCTAAAAACTAAAAATAGAACTGTCACGTGATCCAGCCATCCCACTTCTGGGTATGCATCCAAAGGATGTGAAATCAGTGTGTCGAAGAGATGTCAGGACCCCTACATTTATTGTAGCACACTTCAGAATAGCCAGGGGGTGAAGATGACCTGAGTGACCATCAGCAGATGAAGGACAAAGAGCGTGTGGTGTATGCACACCGTGGAGTACTATTCACCCTTGAAGAGGAAAGAAATTCTGTCACTTGAGAAAATGGATGAACTAAGCCAGGCAAGAAAAGACAAATTACCACATGATCTCATTTGTGTGTGGAACCTAAAAACATGGGTCTCATAGAAACAGAGTAGAGTGCCAGTTCCCGGAGCCTGGGGCGGTTGGGGTGGGGACCTGCTGGCCCAAGCATCCTTCTGTATTCTAATCCAGCTCCTTCCCCCTCTTCCGACTTCTCCATTCTGATATAAACCCTGTGGCTAAAACCTCCCTCTTAGGTCATTTCATAGGCAAGTTCAGTGGTCACTGATTCCTATCCCTTGTCACTGGATTTCTTTGCTGCTGCTTCTGGGTACCCTGATGTCTTCCCTTTTAAAAAGTCTTCTATGCCTATCTGGAAATCCCTGCTGTCACCATAGGATGCTCTTCCTCCAGCTGCCCGGTAGGTCCCATTTTTCTTGTCCATTCCTATGGCCCCCTGGGAGGTGTCAGGCTGGGATGTTTTCAAGTCCCATCTGCAGGCTGGTGTGTTTCCAGCCTGCTCCCGGGGCTGGGTCTCCTCTCCTGAACTTCAGGTCCACCCACTGGTGTAGGCCTGAATTTGTCCGTCTCCAGACGTCCCCCTCACCATGCTGGTCACCTACTGCAGTCAGAAGCACCTCGAGCCTGCTCTTTCCTTTGTCCCCCACCCCACATTTCCAGTAAGCTCCGAATCTTGACTTTCCACATTTCCAGTGTTTCTTGAACCTCTCCTTCCTCTGCACCTGGACTTCACCCTCCGAAGTCGGGCCGCTGTCTCCAATGGCAGTGACTTTAGCAGCTGTGTCACGGGTCTCTCTGCTCTCGTTTTGATCGGCTTTGTCTCTGCGGTATGCCTTGCAGGCAGATCCACAGCACCGTCTCCGCGTTATCCTCCATTCTCAGCACTCTGTGGTCCTTGGGATCTGACCCCGATGACGGTTCCCCTCACCTGTGCTTCTCTGCTGCATTTCCTCGGCCACAGACATCATGTGGCTCTCTGACCCCCGCCCCCACCTTTGTCTCTGCTGTCCCCCTGCCCTGGGCACCCAGTGCCCCCAGCCTTTTCTTACTTAACACCTCTTCCAGGAAGCCTTTCCCGGCTCCACAGGCTGACACCTGCTCCGCTCCTCTGCTCTAGGCCTCTGGGACCTGATTCCACTCACACTTAGTTCCCTGGCAAATCATCTGTCTCCCTGTGAAGCTGTGAGATCTTTGTGAACATAGATTCTCCTATCTGTGCTGCTGTAACCAGCACCATGAAAGTACTTGTTAAATAAATGAATACACTTGCACAAGATGCATGCTCCAGGCTCTCTCCGGTGAGTAATGCCCCAAACACATGACTGCCCAAGGGTTGGTCAGCCTTGGGGGAAAGACCCAAAACCCTGCCTCGGGGCCTTTGCACTTGCTTTTCCCTTTTGCCTTCTGGATATCCCCAGGTCACTCCTTTACTTCTCTCAGCTTCAGCTTATCAGAGAGACCTCATCTGTTCATTCTATATAAAATAAAACCCCCTCTGCTATAGCGCCCTCTCTTTCTTTTTTTCTTCCTCCATAGTACCTGCCAGCATCTACCACATCTCACGTAGTTATTGTTTAAATGTATGCCCTTTCATATGTAAGTCCCTTACCAGCAAGGGCTCTGTTTTGATTGCTTGATGTTTCCTTGGTACCTATAAAGTGACTGGCTTTGAATTTATGACCCAAATATTTATTGGCTATATGAGCTGAATAACTAACTGATAGAAATCAGAAAGGAAAGGAAAATACTAGGAAAAGGGGACAAAAGAATGAATTTTCTTTGCTTCGCCTCTTGTTTCTGGCCCTTGTTTTTATTTTGCTTGGCTCTGATTTTTCCCCGGTGTTCTGCTGTACCTGAGTCAAAGTACAGCTGAATGCAAACGTGGCAGGGGCGCCCAACTGACCTCACTCTGGCGTGAGAGTGTGGGCCTACGGAAAGACAGCTGCACGCACCCTTGGTGCAAGTCTGCGTGTGATAAGAGGTCCCGTATCATTACACATGCCATCCCGCGGCCCTCCCTCGCAGGAACACACTTGTGTGCTCCCCTGGGTTCCCACAGGCCTTGACTCTGCTGGAAAGGCCCCCGCTAGAGTCCGGGGAAGCAGCTGGGCCAGGGCACAGAGTTCCCATGGGCACCGGTGTCTTTCTGCCCACTTGGCAAGAAGGTGCGGAGACCCTTGGGAGATGAGGGTGTCCTGGGCCCCACTCCTGCTGGTGAAGCCTCCCACCACTGGGAGCCTGGGTCTCCTCTCCACGGTTGCTTCGGTCCTGGCAACAGATCTGCAGCTCCACATAGGGAAGGAGACATCTGACGCTGGAGGGAGGGGCCTGAGGCTGTGCCAGGTGTCTGCCATGGCCGTGCTTCTATCTTATCACGTCTAAGATTGGGAGACTGGTGAAGGCTGAACTGGGTCCATCTTACCCGCCAGGAGTTCCCTGAACCTAGCACAGGGCCTGCACCTACGAAGTCCTCGAAAATATTTCTGAAAAACTGAATGACCCCTTGGAGGGCATCACTGTTGTCTCCACTGGGCAGAAACAGCCAACCACCTGTTAAACCCTCCGTTCCTGCTGGACAAGGCCAGCATTTCTGCCTCACAGGAGGGCGGGCATTGTGGGTGACCTGCTCACTGTGTTATGTTCCCTGCTATGTCTTTAGCTTTAGGCACAGGGCCTGGTACATGTAGTAGCCCAGCACATTCTTGAATCACTGAATGGGTGGATGAGTGAAAAGGGCAGATGGATGAAGCTCAGACATCGTGAATCTTCTCTAAGGACACAGAGTGGAACCTGGGCTGAACTTGTTTCTCTGAGCCTACTGTCTACTCTCCAAGGGGCTGCTTTTCCCCCGCTGGGGATCCTCTGCGCCAGAGACAGTGTCTACATCTAGTAAATGCTCAGTAAATTGGTGTTGACTCAGCGAATGACTTCAAAGGCTGTATGTTTTCTTTAATTATCATTTTACCACAACCCTAAGGAGACGGAGCCCCAGGTGCAGGCAAGTCGCAAGTCCCATCTGGGGAGCGAGCAGTATTGAATGGGACAGACTGTCTGCCCAGAGCAGGGATTCAGGGGCAGAAAAGAAGAGCAGGCTGATGAAGGGCCAGCACTCCCCGGCACCTCCCCTCCTGGCCGGCAGGAAGTGAGCGGGGAGCCACCCAGCACAGGGCTTCACACCACTGATCACTGAAATGTCACGGTCAAGGTCACCGAGAGAAGCACAGGCAGCCAGATCTTCAGGAGCCCTGAAAGAAGAGCAATTATAGGGCCAGCGCTAGCAGGGGTGTGCTTTTGTGCAAATTAACATCAGGTGCCTCCTATATCCTGACCAATTAGCAAGGACACCTCTCTGGGCTCGTCCTAGAAAAGGAAACCTGATTCTTCACCTGCTCTGAAGACCAGTGAGAAAAAGATGCCCCCTTCAAGTGGAAAAATAGAAAAAAGTGACCTCCGAGGTGGACTACTTTGAAAAAGGCAGTCTCTCCTCTGGCACTGAGCACTAGGGCACTCTTGTGCAGTGTCCAACCTATTCAACCATCCGTAGAGACCCTGGGGGATATTCACAGAGGGCCAGCGTCTTAGGAATATCATTACTCTCTAGTTGTGAGCTCACTTGTCTTGACTGAACCAGCTCAGGACAAACTCCAGGATGGTGTAACAATCCCCTGGATCTGGGCGCCAGGAGCCAAGAAAGGCAACGGTTGCATGGAATTTCAGACAGTTTAGGAGCTGTGAAAAATCACAGGCCATAAAAATGTCACCAGTTCCTGCTCTTTGTGGTTTGAGAAGACAAGAGTCAGAGAAACCAAGTTTCTTGTTTGCCTGATGTGCTCACCCTGAACTAAGCGTGGTTTTTGGCACTTAATGGACCTCAACAAATATTTGTCACCTGTTGAGCAAATTCTGAAAAAGGCGTCTGAGGGGATGCGAGTAGAGCACACAGGTAGAGCCCCAGGCCTGGACATCACCACAGACAAACCGCCTCTTTTGAGTTCGCCCCAGCCAGGCCAGCCCTTCAGTACGCTGCGGGCTGAGACAGAGCAGTGCTCTGGAGCAGGTCCCTGTGCAGAAAAGGCCTGAACTTACCCAAGCTGCTGGAAGCGGCCCTCGAGACTGTGGCCTGGACACCTTTGGGGGGAAACAGAAGGACCCGTGAAAAGGGAAGGCACAAAGCTGGCAGGAAGCCGGAGCCAGTACCCTTCCCTCTATCCTTCTTGCAGGCAGAGGGATCTTGCTGAAGCCCAAATCTGATCACGCCCCTCCTGTGCTTTGGAGCCATCAGGGCCTCCCCAGCGCTTTCAGCAAAAAGGCTGAAGACCTTAGCAAGGGCCAGAGGCTCGCACTGTCTGGCTTCACCTCACCGTCAGCCACCCCACACTACTTCCAGACTGCCTGGCCTTCCCTCAGTCCCCCAGCAGGCTGGGCCCCTCCTACCACAGGCCCTTTGCCCTTGCTATACCATCTGCCTGGGATTCCCTCCCGCTGCTCCCCCTTTCCTGTCCGCTCTTGGTTGATGCCACTTTTACTTTCCAAATCTCCGCCAAATTTTTCCCCAACCCCCCAGACCAGGTCTGGTTCCCTTGTCATCAGAGCCTCTGACATTTTCGTTGCTGGCTAGGCAGGATTATTTGAAAACATCTCCCCCACTGATCTGTGAACTCCACGTGCCTCTGCTGGTCGCAAGATCTCCAACCACCAGTACCAGTTCTGGTGTGCAATGGGCACAGAAAACACATCTGTGCAACAAATGAATGGATGGGAATTCACCTGCGCCCAGTTCTTTAGTCCCCAGTGAGACCCTAAAGTGCAGCTCTGTCACTCTCCCCTCTCCCGCCAGCACTCCCTGCGGGGAGCATTGAGCCAGAGCAGCTCTCTTACCTCTGCGCGTGATGGGACCCAAGTTGAGGACACGGGATTGGTCTATGAAGCCCCCACTTCGGAGTCTGGCCCCAGTGCAGCTCTGCAGGGAGGGGTGACAGAGAAAGCCTTCTGTCGGGAGGGGGAGGGAGGCTGAAAGATCCTGGCTGGGGAGGGGGCTGTACTCCTCCTTCTCCTGCCTCGGCTGAGGGCGGAGGGCGGAGGGCAGGGAAGAGTTAGAAGATCAGGTCCCAGCTCTTCCATCTGTTAGGATCGCAGACAAGCCACTTGGAATCTCTGCTTACAATCTCTCCCTGCTTAGAATTTGGGGCCAGTTTTCTAACTTCCTTATACGTGTATTATTAACGTGCTTGCAGAGTTCCTGTGACGCATTAAAACGCTAAAACACCGAGGTGCACACATGTTCCTGCAATTCGAAGATAAGCTTGCAGATAAGCCAGGAAGGCTATCGGCCAGCTGGGCATACAATCCCTGACCCTGATGTCCCAGGGCTCCGGTCTGGCTACATCCACCCCATCGTACTGCTCCTGCTGTGCCTGAGCTGCAAAAGGAAAGCACAGCAGAAATGATTGTTTTCTTGTAGACCCTTAGCCTGTGGCTACAGGAGAGGGGCAGGGCCAGCAGGCTGAAGGGGAGACTCACAGGCTTGCACTTCTCATTCACGAGGTCGCACAGATACACTTCACAGTGCAGGTAGACAAGGTCATAGTTGCCAGTGAACCGGAACATCTGGACGGAAAATCGGCCCTGAGGGGATTCCCCGTTCTCCACCACTTGAATGGTTGAGTCTGAAGTGCTCGGACATCTGGTGAGGGACAGGTTAGGTCACAGAATGCAGTTGGTTAGGCCAAGACTCTGGAGTCAGACTTCAGAGCATCACACTATCACCGACGGTCTGTATGGCCTCGACACGCTCGGTCTCTCTGTTTCTCAGTCTTCACGTCTTCCGTGGCCCACATCAAAAGATATTTATGAAGATTAAGTTAGTTAATTTTTCAAGGTGCTGAGAACAGGATGCAGCCCCTAATAGGTGCTATCTATAGTTAATGTTAAAACAAAAATAGTCACTACCACAGAACTGAAACTGTCCAATAGTCACTTTGCGATTCCCCGGGAAATGGCATTCTAGACTCACTAGCTGTGGGTATGTGCTGTCTACAATGTGCCTGTTACCACAGTGGAAACCCCAAAGAACTGAATGCTATTGACCAAACGGAAGTGTGTGTGCCCATCTGCACACATACACAAGGCACTGGGACACATGAAGACATCCTCAAAATAGTGATGCACTTACACGCGTGCACAGGGACCCAGGGGGCAAACTTGGCCCCCGGTGCCCCCTCTGCTACTTCACACCTTTTGCTCCTTTCTCAGTTCTTGCCATTGACATTTAGCCTCTCTTTGAAAGGAACTTCCAGGATGGCGTTCACCCTCTGCCCTGTGCCCTCCATAATTCAGGTCTCACCCCAAAAGGGCAAACTGATCAGCAATATAAAGTCCCTGAGGTTAATCCTCCCAAAAGGCAGACAGAGAGAGCCAACACAGTCGCGGGTGGCCCAAGCACCCGGCCCAAGCAGGGCATCCAGGTCCCTCATAGCCACTCTCTTCTCCTTTTTACACAAGAGGTGACAGTAGGGGTGACAGAAGCTCTGACCCCCTCATAGGCTGGTGGTCCTCAGTCCATCTTTCTTACACTCCTGGACCAATATGCACACCCACCCCCGAATTGCTTCCTGCTTCTTTTTCCAAACTTTCCAATTTTTCCCCAACAGGCATGCTGTACTTTTATACTCAGTGAAAACAAGTTTAAAACTTCCTGCAGAGTATCATCTATCACATCTGAGGAAATTAATATCCAGAGAGATCGGCTAATTTGCATCTCAGAACAAAGACATGGCAAAGCCAAGAACTGCATCCAGAGCTCTGCGATATCTCATCCGAGGTCAGGTCAACGTTTTCCAAGTTCCAGTTCTTTTTGCCTTATGGAGATACCACCTTGATGAATGTTTGCCATGCACCCTAGCATCTGAATTATTATTTACTTTTTCTTTTTCCCTAAATCCACTTACATTTTTTTACTGAAATGCATTTATTTTCTAGAAGAGTCTTTAGAGCATGACCACAAATGGAAATCCCATGGCCAGTATCAGTTGCCATAAATAGAACATGACCATACAAAAGACCACATGGCAAACAAGAAAATGTGATTAAATTTTAGTTAGAAGTGGTTAATTGCAAAAGGCCTCACACAGACTTCTGCTTCCTTTTTTCTTGCAAAAGGAGATGCCACATAACAGAAAGGTTTGAACATCTGATTGCACCCGGGTGAGAATTTCCCTTCAAGGATCGGAAACTCCCTTCTAGATCTGAAACTGGAATGGACAGGTCACAGCTGTCAAGGATGCTTTCTCTATTGAAACTGCAAATGTCCTTTTCCTTCTCCTGCTTTGTTTTTCCATAGTCCCTTTGTCACTAACATACTGTGTATTTCATTTCCCTTTAATGGCCAATCTCCCCTTCAGAATATAAACTGTATGGGGGAAGAGGGTTTAGTCAATAGCCACAGAATCGGGCACACAGCCGGCCTCCATGACAGCTGCTCGATTTATGAATGAAAACGTACTTTGCACAGTGTGGGTCACGACTGTTGAATGCCTCTTGATAGAAAGGGAGGGCAGCGATGTCCTCCCAGTCCCACCTGGTCCTTGGCTGACTATGCCCACCCCTCCCTCCTCCCGGCAGGGTGCCAGTCTGTCTGCTCCTCTGGCTCTGCCCTTCCATAAAGTTTCTCGCATCTTCCGAGTGAGTCATGGGCCCTCTTGGCCCTTGTACATCCGTCCTTCTTCAAATATAATGTTTTTCAATGCACACAATAAAATATTTTAAAGATTACATAGGAAACCAATTAAATTGAAGTACCTTTTAAAAGATTAAAACATTTGATATATATATTTTATATATTTGCATAGATTAGATGTAAAATATACTTGCAAATATACATATTTGATAATGCATTAAATAATAAGATCTTGTGGAAATTTTGTGTGTGTGTGTGTGGTACCGGGGATCGAACTCAGGACCTTGTGCTTGGGAGGCAGTGCTGGAAGTAGAAATTTTAATACTACAGTAACTAAGATGTTTTGAGGAGCAAAACAGTTTTACATGCCCTGCTAACCCATCTGTGGCTTATGCTTGTAAATAAGAGGGAATGCTAAATTTCAGCTAGATGGTCATGAATAGGGAGATGAACTCTTCCCTCCAAGTTCAAAGACCCCAGGTTCCCTCCATAGGCTCCCCCACAGGAACCACTGCCTTACCTGTCCTGGATAATGAAGTATTTCGTGGGGTCTGTGGCATTGCCACTGGGTGTGGCATAGCAGTTGGTCATCAGCAGTGCAAAGCGGGACAGGTCACCTCCATCCAGCATGGTGCCCACGTAGAGAAAGGCCTCGGTGGACAGTGTCACTGAGGGGCCTTGGTAGGGCTGTGTGTAGGCAGGGCTCTGGAAAAGTGCCATCCGCACAGTGAACAGGCCCGTTCCACCCACGCTGATGTTCAGGGAACTGCAGGAGAGAGGGGCTGGTGAGAGGACCCAGCTGAGAACACCCACCGGTGGCTGCCCTTTCTGGTTGACATGTCTGGACAGTCCCTTGCAATTCTGTGCATTTTTATTGCTTTGGGGTTGTGTGAAAATGCAGGTCCTGAATGAGTAGGTTTGGAGTGGGGCTCAAAGTTCTGCAACTCTCATAAGCTCTGGAGGTGCAAGTGTTCTGGGCCCACAGATCACAGCTGGAAAACATGTCCAGCGCGTCACCTGGGGCCCTTGCTTCCCTTTCAAGATGGAATAAATTCTTAGGGAGTCAACTAGGTTCCTTCCTTAGGCTCAATCTCTGGCAGGTTAAAGGAGAAAGCTACCACGAGTCAGGCAGACTTGAGTCCCAAGGCTCTGTTGTGGTTTACCAACACCTACATTAGAAGACTGGGTTTTATAAATGGGTTACTTTTAACCACATTGGAAACAGCCACACTTGTGTGGGCCTCATCAGATGGTGAAGACAGATGTCACCCAGTAAGGGACACGAGAGACGCTCGGCAACAGTGAAGTTCACTTTACAGGTGAGAAATGGATTAACAGTTTGGGCTGGGGTGAGATTTCCAGCTCAAACCTCAGACCGATTTGCTGAGAGCTGTGTTGCTCCCTGGTACCTCCCCAGTCATGGCCATATTGCTCCGGATTGCTGCCTGGCCAAGTGGCACACTGCCCGGTGGCCTGTGATGCACACCCTTCTTCCTCCAAGCCAGCCAGCGCCCGGCACCTGCCCCTGAGTCTGGCTGGGTGAGAACATGTAACCATGAGCAAGCTTCAAAGTTCAGGTCATGGCGGGCCCAAGGTTTGAATCCCAGCTCTGCCACTTTCTAGACTTAATAACTTGGGGTACGTTACCTAAACTTCTCTGAGCTTCACTTTCCAATCAGTATAATAGAAATAATAATCATCTCTCTATCTGCTAGGGCTACTGGAAGGTTTTAATGAGATGATGCGTGTGCTTAACAAGCCTGATATATAATAAGTCCTCAATAAATGCTAGATATTATTACAGCTATTATTTTTCCTGACATTAGCATCATTGGCCTATGATCTACCCCTATTCAGACTTTCAACTATATTTAGCAACAGCATCCTTTAAAAAAAAACTAATAAAACCTATAGCATGCAAAGGAGTGGAACTTCCCTACACCCCCTACCCCAACAAGGCACCTCCTTTGCTCCACTATGCACCTCCAAGCATCATAACTTGTAAATTCCTCTTTAATCAGACATCTTCATTCCAGAAACAGAGGGAAACTGAGGTTTAAACGTGAAATATGGTTTGCCAAAGACTCATAGCAAGGCAAGCCTGAGACCCCCACCTTCCCTCCAGTCCAATCCCCCACTCATCTGAAAAGCCACAGCCTCTAATATTTGATTCACAGCATTTCACAGATAAGATTGCCACCCAGTGAGGGGCTAATCCCCTTCCCAAAGCCAAATGGTTAGGACAGAGCAGAACCCAGATTTGAATCTGGGCTCCAGGGTCCCTCAGCGGGCTCAGCCACCAAACAGTGTGCCTCCCAGCGCCCACTCACAGCTCCCTATGGGTGGCAGCTGACAGGGTAACTGGGGACCCCAGGGGTGATGGGCTGTGGGGTGGAGCCGTCCAGGAGCCCTGGAGGCCCTGGTTGGCCGCACCTGACTACGGGCTGCAGGGAGGTCTTCAGGCTGACTTTCATGTCCAGGGGGTAGGAGCACTCGAAGTTGATCTTGATGTTGATGTCGCGGATGATCATCTCGTTTGCCAGATAGAGGGTGTTGCTGTAGGTGGCATGGGTTTCGTTCCTCTGTGTTAGGGGTGAGGAGTGGAGAAAGGGCCCTGAGAATCTGAGTAGGGACCTTAAAGCCAAAGCAATTGTCTCTGGCCACCCGGCAGCTGCCGTCCCAGTCTCTGTGAGCAAAAGCTGCAGCAGTGACCATTGAGGAGCCCATGTCCCAGGCCAGACCCTGAGCTAAATCTCCTCTTACACCAGGGCATTAGCCACCATGCGGTGCCCTAGGAGGAGGGTGCCACATCCCTGGACAGGGAGATGACCCAGGTTGACAGGAACTGAGTAACGGAGACCTGAGCCACCCAGGCTCCTTCCACTATGGGATGCTTCCTCTCTCCAAGCCAGAAATCCAGACGCCAAGTTATCACGAATGGAATGTCACCCTCTGTCCTTGGGAGATAACAGTGATTTCTTTCTTCCTTTCTTTTCCTTCTTTCCTTTCTCTCTGGGGAATAAAGGAGGCAAGGGAAGCTATGCTGCACTCACAAACACTTCCCTCTGGCTCCCATGAGAAAGGGCCTCTGCACATGAAGATTTCTGCCAGTTGGACAGAGCCGGCCTCCCAGAACCTCAGGAAACAACAGACTCGCTTCCCATCCCAGTGCTGACCCTGACTAGCTTGGAGCAATCACTGCTGTTTAGCCTTACTTCTCTCATCTGTAAAATGAGGAACCATCACCTCGAATCCTCCGTATTCAAAGCTGACGCTTACTGGACACTTACGATGTGCCAGCCACTGTCCTGGTCACCTCAGACACACTGACTCATTCAGTCCTCCCAACGTCTCTCTAGAGTGGATTCTGCTATTCTTCTATTTTACAGTTGAGGAAACTGAGGCACAGCCAGGCTAAAGAACCCATCCAGCTGGTAAGGGTGGACCTGAGGCTTAGCCGGCCCTGCCCACTCTGGCCAGCACATACCGTCAACACTGTCCCGCAGGGACCATCCTGGGCTGGGGTCACCACCGACATCCAGTCCCGTTCACCCTTCTCCATGAAGCCGAAGCAGCGGCTGTCACGCAGGTACATGAAGACCTTCTTGAAGCCCAGGTTCTTCAGGTGACACTTGCTCAGGGACACTTTGATGTCACTGGCCCCACACTCCAGCCTGCGCTCCAGGAGGGAGACATCTGGAAAGGCAAGGGAGGGCAGGAGTGGGGGTCTTTGTTGGCAGCTCCTGCGCCCAGTGTGTCCTCAGAAGACAGGCAGAGCTGGCTGGGTCTGCTGCCAGCTGGGAGTGCTCAGCTCCGAGCAACCCTGGCATGATCATGTCCCCACAGCACAGTGATGAGGACACGGGACTGGAGTCCCAGCATCACCAGATGGATCCAGTGGCCTCACTCTGTATCCCCCAAGAATGGGTTGTACACAAAATGCAAGATGATTTGGGGGTCCTTCACTGGTGTGGCATTGAATCCCAGTAAAGAAAAGAAAGTTAAATGCAATTCTTTCCATCCTTCCTTTGTGCATGAAGGACACATTTCTCCCTTGCTGCCTATGTCTTTAACAATGTACACTTTTTAATTTCCCTCTTTTGAGGGGCACAGGGTCTCACCAAGTTACCCAGGCTGGGCTTCAACTTGAGATTGCCCTGCCTCAGCCTCCCGGAGTGCTGTGATTACAGGCATGTGCCACCACACCTAACTTGATTTCCCTCTTAAGCAAACAGCAGGCCTCTGGCTCAGTATTTGGGACAGGCTGCAACAATCACCTAGAATTTTTTAAACTATTAAAGTATTTTTAATCTTGAGTATTTATTTTTTAAATAATTTTATTGAAATATCACAAACCGTTGGAATTTAATACCTTTCTTTTCATGTGTTCTCACAGTTAACCTAAGATGAATATTACTTGCTGCAGACAAACGTGGCAGTGACCATCAGCACCCCAAATTCTCTTAAGAGAAAGGACTCGCTCAATGTGAAGAAAACTCAGTTAATAAAAATCACAGTACAGCAAGTACCCAGATAAAGCAAAGCTGTAAAGTTGCCACTAGGATGTGACAACAATCGTGATCAAGTCAGGAAAACATCAGGCAGCTTGGCTAACTGTGCGGAGGAGGAAAGGAAGCTCCGAGGGGCAGATGCCTCGCCTGGGGCTCCGGCGGGGGAGGGGGGTCGTGTGAGCGGCGGGTGGCCTGGGAGCCTCGGGCGCCCAAGGGTCAGCCGCTGTGCACCCACTGCCCTCGGGGGCTCCGGAAGGAGGCTGGGGGGGCGCCCAGCGCCCGAGGGCTTTGGCTCGACTGCGGAAGGAAGCCCCGGGCGCTTCCTGCCAGGTTCCGTGGGTATTGGTGGCCCTCCCTCTGCACTCCCGCTGGACAGGTCCTCTGTCTCCCACCCAGGGTCCCACCCAGGGTCCCACCCGGCCGCGGGCCGCTCCCCGCCCACTGGCCTCACCCACCCGTGATGTTGGAGTCCTGTTTGCACTGGCAGTGCCATCTGCCGTTATTCGCTATGCAGTCCTCGTCCACGCCGCACTCCTCACAGGTCCCCTCCACGGAGGTGGGATCTGCAGGGTCACAGGGAGAGTCAAGAAGGGCGCGCGCGGCCCCAGCGGCGCCATGCGGCCTTGGGGTGGGGAGCGTGGCTCTCTCACCTGTGCAGTAGGCCAGGTGGCACTCGGGGGGAGCCGTCAGGTTGTAGACGTAGTAGCCGCCGGCGCAGGCCTTCAGCTGCACCCGCGTGTCCCACCTGCAGCAGTGGCCGCTCCAGTGCGCGCAGGCCGTGCGGCTCACGATGCCCTCGTCATTGGACGGGTGAGTGCCGTTGAGCCACAGGGGCGCCGCCGTGCTGCAGCGCTGGACGGGCACGCAGGTGTCGGCCATGCGCACACCGCCCTGGCCCACGAAGCGGTACCAGCCGCGCAGGTCCGAGTCGCAGGAGTAGCCGGCGCCGTACTCCGCGCTGCGCCAGTACTGGTCCAGGGTGCGGTACGCCTGGCACGGGTCCGCGCACACCAGCGCCCCGTGCTCGCCCGCGGGCACGCAGTCCAGCCCCCGCCCGCAGGAGCCCGGGGAGCACTCGCAGTGCCGGCCGTCCCCCGCGTAGCCCTCGGGGCACACGCACGAGTAGTTGCCGTCCAGGTTGACACAGGAGGCCAGCGGGTGGCAGCCGCTGAGCCCCGGCTCCGAGCACTCGTCCACGTCGGTGCAGCCCAGGCCGGGCGTCAGCAGGAAGCCGTCGGGGCACACGCACGTATAGGAGCCCAGCGTGTTCACGCAGCCGCTGCCAACCGAGCAGTTGTGCGCCTCTGGGGTGGCGCACTCGTCCACGTCCACGCACTCGAGCCCGTTGCCAGAGAAGCCGTCTCGGCAGGAGCACGTGGTGACAACCCCGTCCTCTATGCAGGTGGCGTTGCTGTGACATTCAGAGCACCTTCCTGAGGACAGAAGGAAGCCTGGGTGGCTGAACTAAGGACCATCCGGAGAGCCCTCCTGCCCCCAAGGGAACTCATGTTCTTTACGCCTCATTCCCTAGCTGACTCCCACCCAAACCAATCTGCCACCTCCGCCAAACATCCAAGCCTCGGCCATTCCTTCTTCTATAGGAAGCATTGCTTTCAAGTTGTGTCCTTTCCAAAATATCCACATTCCCACAGCCAGAGAGCAATGCACAGAATTCCTTAGCTAGGATTTGTGGCACTGTGTCTCCTGCTCACAGCCTTTGCACACCTATACCTCCTGCAAGGTCATCTCCCCTGCCTGCTGAGTCCACCTCAAGACCCTACCCAATGTCACCTGTCTCTAAGGGGCCCCCAAGTCCACCTGGCAGGGCCTGGTATTTTGATCCTCCGCAACAAAAATAACAGAAGAAAAAGAGAGCGAGAGAGAGCTATTGTTCAGTGAGCATTTGTGATAATGCCGAGCGATGGATGCACATTTCATTATCTTGTTAAATAATTCCCAGTGGCCCCTTGAGATCAGCTTTCAGTCATCCTTATTTAATTTTATGTATGTATGATGTATTTAATGGTACTGGGGGTTGAACCCATGGCTTCTGCTCTGAGCTATATCATCAGCCTTTTTGTTAAAGCCCCACTGGGGATTGAATCCAAGCCCTTCATTCACACTGAGCTACACTCTCAGCTGTATTAATTAATTAGTTTCTTTTTGACATAAAATCTTGCTAAGTTGCCAAGTTACCCAGGGTGGGCTGGAAGTAGCAGTCCTCTGGCCTCAGCCTCCCACTGTGTTGGGATTACAGGCACGCACTACCACGCCTGGTTATTTATTCTTATTTTAAAGAGGAAGAAACTGAAGTGCAGAAAGGATGAAGTCATTTGCTCATTGGGCAAGTCATTCTGGTGTCAGGGCGCACATGTAGATGAGAGGTCTCGAGTGTGTGTGCTTTTAACCACGGCCCCACGATGGTGTTTACTATCCCCAAGGGCTCCGGGGAGAGGTGCTAAGCAGAGTAAGACCAATGCTCAGCCCACTGGAACAGCCTCTTCGGGATGAAAGGGGAGATGTTCCAGAGCCACCCGGTGGGTTTCAATCTCCTGTTCCAGCTCCTAGCTCCTGACTGTCCCGGGAAGCGCTAGAGGGCCTGACAGCTGTTCTAGCCCCTTCCTTGCCTCTTATGTGTGGCCCGAGGACCACAGCATCAGTGACACCTGGGACCTTGTTAGAAATGCAGAGTCTCAGGCCCCACTGCAGACCTTCTGAGCCAGAATTTACATTTGTGCAAAATCTCCAAGTGAGTCGCACGCCCAGTGTAGTCTAAGAAATGGACGTAGAATGAAGACTGTGTGAATAAAGGCGAGGGCTAAGACCTGCCTCTGACGAGGGGCCTTGAGTCCCCGCACACGCGCACACGCACACACGCGCACACGCGCACACACACACACGCTGCTTACTCGCTTCAGAGGAGGGCTCATTGGCTGCAGCTGTGAGGCTCCACGAGGTCACCACCACCACTGCCACCAGCATCCAGCTCCGAGACAGTGGCCGCCCCATGCCTTCTGCACTTCACAGCTCCTTGCAGTCCTGGGCACAGAGTCCAAAGGCAAGGGTGGTTGGCCCAGGCACTTCCTCCCTGTTTCTGATGCTGAATCCCTGTGGACAGAGACAGACGGGACAAAGGTGCATGGTCTAACCCTGCGCACAGTTGGGAAGGATGCTTTGGCTCTACATCGTACAGCTCCAGCCGTGGCCATTTGTATGCATGCATTGCACAAAAAAATGTGCAGTGCAGCAGCCATGACTTTGCTGGGGTTTTCTCCATGGTAGCCACATAGTTACTCCCACCCATATCCCATCCCTTTCTCCTCAAGTTTCAGGGCACATTTTGAAAAGCTGAGTCTCTTATTTGGAGCAGGAAGTAGGAAGATAGGGTAGCGTTCCAGATTCGCTATCTTATTAGAGGCAACTTTGGATTTTAACAACTCTTAATCCTCTGCCTGGAAACTTTCAACTTGCCTGGATCCATTTATTCATTCATCAAACACTTTTTGAGCAGCTACGATATGCCAAAGAGGGAGTTGGGTGTGAAGGAGAACTATGAATACAACCGAGTCTGTGTCTTCATGCAACTCACATGGTGTACAGAAATGGCTTGAGATAAGCCACTCAGCAGGCAATTAACCTGTGCGACATTTGCAACACACCTTGGTGTTTCTAGAGTGATTACTTACTTCTCCCAATTGGTAAACTAACCCTAAGTGGGAGCTGGTAATACCCCCTTACCACAGCAACAAAAGAGAGTGGTGGTTAAGTGAGAGAGGGCTGAACTGTGCCTGCACCCCAGATCCAAAGCCCTGTGTTACCAGTCTCTAGGTATGACATTGGGCAAGGTGTTTTCATTCACTGACTCAGTTTTCTCATCTATGAAATGGCGACTGTTGCTTCCAGAGACTGAGTGTCCAAGATGTGCCAGGCTCAGTCCTGAACAGTACCTGTGCTCCAGTACTTGTATTCCAGAGCGATATTTTCTAGACCTTTGTGACTAACAGAAACTATATGGGGAACACTTTATGTCATGATCCAGTGCAGTTGTCCATGCATGTGTATGCAAATACATACACACACGGAATATAAGTTGTATAAGACAGTCCTTATCCTTACGGTGTTATTGCCTGCTGACACATCCTATTCTATTTAATGAAAATAAATTTCTACCTGTAAACCACAAATGGAATGATTTCATGACACACTCATGAGCTGTGACATACCATTTTTAAAACACTGTAGCAGATAGTAACCTACTATATACTGCTGTCGCTGGAACTGATTAAGACAATGCATACAAAGCAGGACCAACACTTTGGTTCATTGCTGTATTCCAGTCTCTGATACACAGTTGATGTCTAATCAGTAGTCACTGAATACATGAAAAATAGTAGCCACTATTAATTAGAAAGCTTTGGTTCAAAGTGAGGGAGACTGACTTGCTACAGTGCACAAAGCTGATAATCAGCAGAGGAATGACTCGAATGCAGCTCTGACTCAAGTCCAAATTCTTCACTTTCTTCCCACTTCCCTCAAATACAGTGGGAGCCACAGAAGAATAGAGAGGGGAGAGACTGGGCCAGGAGAGGACAGCTACACACAGCCTTACCTGAAGCCAGCAGGGTAGGGCCGGATCGTTCTCAAGTGGACACTTCTTACAAATATATACACGCTGGCCCCTGGCTAGCAATTTGTCCTCCAATTATCCTCTGGGTCTGTTTCTTGAGATTGTTTCCTTGGTGGGGGGGAATTTTCTTTCTCCTTTGGGCATAATGTTTCCTTTATCCTTTTTTTTCCCTAATAGCTGGAGACACCAAATGATTGACATTGGGGGTCATGCCTGTGCCTGCAAATACAGGTCTCTGTTTTGCACATTTTGGCACCAAGAGATTCCTTAGTTAGACATTAACTGGGAAGGCAGTGCCAATGTGCTGGGCTTTTCCTTGGTCACTGACAAGGACAAGGTGGACCCAAAGAGTCAAGCAAATGGCCACATCTGAAGCCAGGCTGCATGAGGGGGAAAGGGATGTCCATTCCCCTTCCCAGGCTGTGTGCCTGTCCTGGGAGGGCACCCTTCTGAGACATCCTGTCCTCCCCACACTGTGCCCTCTGCTAGGGTCCAGAAGGAAGCCAAAGAGGTGCTGAGAGCTGCCAAAAGTCTGAACCAGAGGACAAGTCAGATATCTGGGGACTGGGCAGTCTTTTTAGGGTAATTTTGCAGGAGTGAAATGTCTGGATCAAAGAATATTGGTACCTCACCCCAAACCACCCCACAGAGACTTAAAAATTAGCTTCCTATCCCATCATCCACAGTACTTAGCAGCTCTGAGCATTGCTTCTTTCATCTTGGCCAACTTTTTATCATTTGGACCAGAAAGTTAAATGAAGCCCAAGCCTGATGGCGCAGGGCTGAAATCCCAGCACTCTGGGAGGCTGAAGCAGAGGAGTTTGAGCCCAGCCTGGGCAACTTAATGAGTGAGCTTGCAAGCAAGACCTTAGTAAATAAATAAATGCTGGGGATGTAGCTCAGTGAAAAGGCCATTGGTTCAATCTCAGTACTAACAAACAGTAATAATAATAACAATTATTAATAATAGTAATAAATGAGAAGTTTCTCACTGTTTTTGATTTTTGCAATTGTTTGATGAAAAGGGATGTTGTATCATCTCCTCGGGGGGTTATCATTTATTCTTCTTCCTGGAATTGTTAGTATCCTGTGGCTTTCTCAAGAGGCCCCCTCTAGACCCCAGTCTGGGTGAATGTAAGGGATTCGAAGGAGGCGATTCCACGTGGCTTCCTGGGTTTTCTGGGCAAAGCCTCATATAGAATAATGGGGAGTTCAGGCTGGGCCCCATCTATAAGGGTCACTGTGTTCCGGTTTCTGGTTTCTGCATTTGATGCTGCACATCTTGCTGGGAATAATAAGACTTTCGTGTGAAAAGCAGCCACCCTGGAGCCCACACCCCAGCACCTGCCTCCAGACGGCCTTTCACAGAAGGCCCTTGCTCCCACCACGCCAAGGGACCAGCCAGAGCCTGGAAACTGGGCTCAACTTTTGTGTCCCAGAGCCCAGGATGAGACCTGACCAATCCTAAACCTGCCCACTGTGAAAGCCACAGTGAAGGCTTCTGCCACCGTCCCCCTTGCTCCCTTTGCTCCCAGGCCCACCTGGTCCTTTCCCCTGTGCCTGGCCCCATTCCCTTGTCCTCTGTGTCGAGTCCCCTTCTCTTGGGATCTGTGAGTATCACAGCCATCTTTTCAACATCGATGTTCTCCTGCCCTGCTGGCCTTGAATGCCTGAATCATAATGAAGTCTATACTTAAAGACAGGAAGTGTCACCTTCCCCAGCCGAGCCCATTGCCCTGCAGTGTCTCTAGTGGGCCATGTCGCCCTTGTTCCTAAAGCTTCCTACCTTCTCTCCAGCCACACCCATTCGATGACCTCATGGTCTGCTTCGGGAGAGCCCCAGAGTGACAGTGCCCTCTTCTCAGTGAACCTGCTCCTCTCTCCTGAGTCCTCCTCCTGTGAAAGCCCCTGTCTTTCTTCCCAGGTGCTCTGATGGCATTTTCCTCCTCTCCTTCTTCCTCTACCCTTCTACCCTTCCTCCGCTGCCCTCACTCTATCCCACTCCCCTGGACTCTTCCCATCTGCTAACCACTGCTATAAACATGCTCCTTTGAATATTCTGTTTCCTGCCCTGTTATTTTCTGTAGCCACATTTCCAGGAAACTTGACCCATACCCTCTTCAGCTCACGCCAATATGCTTTCTGAAAGGCCAGCTCCACAGACAGAGCTCATCAAGACCGTCAGAGATGTCCAAGGTGCCAAAGATGATCAGTACTTTTTATCTCAACTTCCAGGGAAGTGCTCAAGAAATATTTATGAATGAATCTTACTTAACCTTTTGAAACATTCTTCTCAATTTTCAAACAGGTGTGAGAGACTGGATCATAATATTCATTGACTCAGCCATTTTGTACCGAGTCCTTCTCTTGTGTCTAACTCTGCTTTTACATCCTCGGCTCAAAAGACAAGACACAAACACTCATGTTACAGAAGAAAAGACTGAAGTTCAGAGAGGTTGAGTAACTTTCCCAAGATTACACAGCTAGTTAGTACTAATGCCAGAATGAAACCCAAATCTCGCTTAGATTCACCCGTATGATACACTGCACTCCTTGGAGGTCAAGAACTTTCCATGCTCGGCCATGGAAGGGCCTTAGAAGGGCAAGTAGTGTGGAAGTAGAGCTAAGGGGTGGAGGGATGTGGAAAATTGATCAGACAGAACACAAGGAGTTAGAAAGAGAAGTTAGTGTCTTGGAAAAGGGCAAAAAATGAGCCAAGGGAAAAGACTTTTCCAACAGAGGGGACTGCCTGTCCCACCTGCCTGCAGTGCTGCCCCCTACTGCACTCGGAGGCTCTGCTCACACCTGCATGGCCCAGAGGCAGCATACCTGCACTCAGGCTCATGGCCTTTCAGGTGCTCCTTTCCATGTGATTTAGCCTCATCATAATGTGGAGGCAGGTGAGTCTTGCTCCGTGTCCTGAATAGTAACACCTGCCCTGCCTGGGCATGTGGTGCCAGAGATTTCTAGGGCCCCAGGCTGTTCTCTGCTTCATCTGGATGTGGATAGGTCAGGTTTGGGGAGTGTGGCATGGGAACTGGCTCTGGAGGTCAGAAAATGCACAAACAGCCTTTGCCTTACATAACTGGTGGGAAGTGGAGAGACCCAGATAGTTCCCTGAGAACACAGTGGTTAGAATAATACCCCTTCCTCCTTTCCTTGGGAAGTTCTGTTATTACCTGGCTGGAATAAATGATGCAAATCAGCAGTGTATGGCAGGATGACTAGTGACCCCCAAATACATCCATATCCTAATCCCTGGAACCTGTAAATATCGCCTTCCTGGACAAAAGGGACTGTGTAGTTGTGATTAAGCTGAGGAGCTGGAGATAGAGAGGTTATCCAGGCAGATTACCTGAAGCCACCATGGTGCTTATAAAAAGGACGCAGGGATAATCAAAGTTAGAGGAATTAGGAGACATGAGGATGAACCCAAAGCTCAGGGTGAGTCCAGGAAGGAACTATGAGCCAAGGAATACAGGTGTTCCACCACTGAGCTAAATCCCTGGCCCAAGAAGGAGGATTCTTGCAGAAAGGAGTAGCTCCGTTAACACTGTGAATTTAGCCAGTGAAACTGATTTTGTATCTCTCAGACAGAGGTTGCTGCCTGATATGGTTTTATTTGGTCTGTGGACATTTATTGAGCTTCTACTATGTACCAACCAGAGTCCTAGGCATGAGGAATACAGTAAGGAAAGGGGAAGCAGGCAATATGCAATTGCATAACAAAATAACAAGATGTTTTTAAATATTAGTATCCAGGAGGGCCTCTTGGAGGTGCTAACATTTGAGCTGAGATCTGATTGAAAGAACACAGCTGTGTAAAGATCTGGATGTGTTTACTCTGGAGGGAGGGTATTTAGGCAGCGGGAACAGCCAAGAGGACAGGGAGCATTTGGTTTGTTCAAACAGACAGGCAGTGTTGCTGGAATGCAGAAGGAGAGAGAAAGAGAAGAGACCTGCAGGGCTAGGCATTTCAGGCCTTGTAGACATAGTAAGCAGACAGGATTTTGACTTAAATTCAGTGAAGATGTCACTACATCTCTACTGACGGGTTAAAACAAGATGGGGCATACGCTGTCATAGCTATGGTTTTTTAAAAGATCCCTCCAGCAGTTGTATGTCAGGGGGTCAAGGGGAGGTGTAGAGTGACAGAAGAGCGATCAATCGTGAGACTTCTGCAGCTGAGAAATGATGGGCGACTGTCCGTGGAGATGGAGGGCAGCGGGTGGAGTCATGTGGACTGGCAGGTCCGTGAAAGACCACTGGAGAACGATCCTGGCATGGTTCCTTGAACGCGTGGGTCATTTACTGGGATGTGGAAGTCTAGGGATGGGTTTGGAGTTGGATCTCTTTCTTGTTGTGACAAAACTCGGCGTCAACCAATCCATTCACCTCCTTTAGATGAACCGTGGGCCCCTAATCTGGAAAGAGGTGACACCCACAGTGGTCAAGCACACAGCCTCAGAGTGCAATGGTGTGGGATCCAGCTCAATGGCTCTCTAGCTGGAGAGTCCTGACTGGCTGTTTAACCTCTCTGTGCCTCAGTTTCCTCATCTGCAAGTGGGGATAAAGAACCCATTCTCCAGTGATGTTACAGAACTAGATGAACTCATTATGTGTCACTGTTGTGACTTCCCTTGCAGGTGTGGCAGACTTCCAGGCCAGATAGCTCTCCTAAGGCAGCACCTACTGGGAAAAGAGGTAATGAATAAAACAGAGCCAAGGACATTCAGGAGATTTACTCCCCAGCCCCCACCCACCCCACCACAATGAGGGATAATATTATTGGAATAGAGCCACTCAGTAATTATCCCAGGACCTGAAATGTGGGCCCCTTCCCTCCTGCCCTTGGAGAAGCTAAAGTTCTTCCTTGACTTTAAATTTCTTCTCTCTTCTTGGGGGTCTTTTTTGCTTAGCTGCCTCTTCCTCCTTCTCAGATCTTTTCTTCTGCCTCACCAGCACCTCTACCTCGGTCACATCCTCCTGCTCTGGCAGCTCTTCCACTGGCATTTCCAGCTTGGTCTCGTCCTCCTGTTCAGGCAGCTCTTCCACCGGTGCCTCCACCTTGCACATGTTCTCCAGCTGCTCAGGGAACTGCTGCCCAGGTAACTCTGGCTCCATATAAGTTCTTCCTTCTTCTTCCTCCTCCTCTTCCTCCTCCTCCTCCTCCTCCTCTTCTTCTTCTTCTTCTTCTTCTTCTTCTTCTTCTTCTTCTTCAGCTAACACTCCCTCTTCTATCATTTCATTTTGCTCAATGGACAGTAGCTATTAAAGAAAAGATGGTGGAAAGAAGAGAGGGAGAGGAAAGGGGATAATGAAATGAATTGATCATTGTGATTGTGACTGTCAAGGCTCTTCTGAATGTGCCCAGAGAAAATCAGTCTTTGGCTTGAGCATTCTCATAGATACAAAAGGTCCCACCTGGGTTGGGGAGTAGAGTGTCCAGTTATGCTTTTGCCTTTTGGTAAAAGGATCTCTGGGGAGTCACCTTTCTCTTACTCTAAATCCACAGGTGTGGTTGCTCAAATCCTACCTCTAGGATTGGGCAGGTGACTCGGGCTCAGCTAGTGAGGTCCCCACCCAAGGCACATACTAAGATACTAAGTAGTGGTGATTTCATAGCTGGGAGGACATTGGTTGGGAGCTATGGGGTGATCCTTGACCTACTATGGGGAAGTGACTGCTTGAGAATGAAGACAACATAGAAGAACCAGAGATGAGCAAATTTGAGCTTCTGGATCCACCCATGTCTGATGTTCTACTAGTTGTGTTGGATAAATTCCCCTTGTTGCTTAAAGAGAAAGGAATGTCATTGACATTTGTGGCAGAAATCCAGGTAGCACCTTCCAGAAGATGGTCTCACTGAGGCAGGGTTCAGGGGAAGAGGGCCTTGTGGGCCTACTCATCAGGAGAGGGCAGAGTCCCATCAAGACATCTGGTTGCCAGTTCAGGAAAGTGGACCAAGGGACCACAGCCTTAGGAGCTGGGCATTACCTTAGAGCCTTGGCCTTCCGGTATTTCTAAAGTCTGCCATTTCTACTTCCTCTTAGTAAATGCCCTGAAAATAAAAGTTGCTGGTAAAGCCACACAAACATGAAATTATGGAACTCTTGGCACATGTGTGTCTAGTCCTTTCAGTTCCTGGCAGTTCTGTGGGGGAGAGAATAAGCCAGCATGGTGCCTCAGATCCTTACCTCATCCTCATCTTCAGTCCTGATCTTGACTTGGCTTTCCAGGAAGTCGGAAATGCCCTGCAGGGTGTGCTCTCCTGTATATGGTACAGCCTAGGAAGAGCACAGAGTATGGTTAGAATGGGAGCCTCGTCCTGCGAATCACTCATGGATTGCAGCAAAGATCAAACCAGGGCTGAATTCCTAGCCACCTGAGTATTTTGGGCAGATTTCTTAACTTCTCTGAGCCTCATTTCCATGACTGTAAAATAAGAATACTAAATAGTTTTCCATCATAAGGTTGCAATCTTGTGGGTTTAGTGTGGACCCTAAAAGCCACCCACCAGGCTTTAGGCAAAATTGCATTGCTCATCAGTGTGACTGGCTTAAGGAACCTCTCTGACTCAGTTTCCTTGTCTGTAATATGGAGACAATATCAGTACTTATGTCACGATGTTGTTATAAATATGAAACAAGCTAACATATCAAAAGTGCTTAAAACAAGGCTTGGCTTGCAGTAGTACTATACACTTTGCCATCATCATCATCATTACAGTGCTATAATAAGAATAGTCATGTATGTATGTACCGTATGCATGTATGTTTGAGATGGCATCTCCCTATGTTGCCCAGGCTGGCTTTGAACACCTGGCCTTAAGCAATCCTCCTGCCTCAACTTCTCAAGTAGACGAAACCATAGGCACCCAAGCCACCAAATCCATTTACTTTATAAAGAACCTTGCACATGGTTGATGCTCAGTCATCAAGGTTCTCTCTCACTTTTGATCTTGGGAAGGTTAAGAAGCTACTTACTGCCCGCTGGTTGCCTAAACTTGTTTTTTAGATAACTTAAGATTGGTGACTTAGCCTCATCCTCCATGAACAACTCATACACATCTCCTGCACCGAGAGGCTGGCATCAGCACAGTGCTGTGCTCCTCCTTCTCCCCACCTCTTTGCTCACACTATACCTCCTACCTGTGGTTCAAAGACCCTCTTTTAATCTGATTTAAATCCTTACCATTCTTCAGAGTCTCAGGAATGCAGGATGACTTGGACCACATCTGCCTTCCAAACCCACTCTTCCCCTCCGTTCCCATTGCATTTAGAGATGAACCCATGACTTCTCCCTCATGCTTATGACATGCTTCTCAGAAGTAGGGACTTTGGCTCATGTTTCCTTGGTTGACATTGTCCCCCACATACCAAAGTGGCCTGGAGAGTCTGTTCAATCAGCACTGGTAAGGTTGGTCAATAGCTGTAATCCCAGTGTGTGAGAGGCACGGTTGTCTCTAGCACACATTTTCTCTTTCCCAGATCTTCCCATGGACACTGCCCCCAGCTCATTCCATGTAGATGGGGCAGCTCCTTCCCTAGAAGGAGGCACATAACCCAAGACCAATCAAAATATCCACATCCACTTGGCCACAGTGATTGGGTCAGGAATGAGTGACTGACCTAAGCTGTACACAGTATATATAGTGGGTCTTAGCACTTTAGTGGAAGCCACTGAAAAATAATCTTTGAGCTTGAACAAGAGAGCATACTGGAGACTGGAGCTGAGACTGAAGCTGGTTTGGTAGAAGGCAGAGCTGGTGATTGGGAGAAACCAAGTCCCCGATAATAATATCACAACATTTTCAACTGTGAGTCCCAAGAGCCTCTCACCTGTTCAGAGTCGGTGGGGAAAAGCCTGAAGAAAGGGTAGCGGTCTGGGTTCTTCAGCTGGATGTCATTGGCTGTGATGTCAATCTTGGCGATGGTGACTGTGGTGTGGTTTTGATACTTCCTGCCCAACTCCTCCAGCAGTGGGAAGAGCACCCTGCACTTCTCAGACCAGGGTGCATCTGGAAGAGAAGGGTCTTGCTCAAGGGACTCTGAAAGCCAATCTTGTTCCCTCGGCACCATTCTTCTGTTCTCATGGCATGGCTGCTTTGCAAATTATGCTCTCTTTTATTCATATATTAGTTTATTTTTACATTTTAGCTATAGCACATGATCACTGTTAAATAAACTAGAAAGAAAGCTGAGTAAGGTGGCACACGCCTGTAACCCCAGCACTCTGGGAGGCTGAGGCAGGCAAATTCCAGGTTCAGGTCCAGAAAGATAGGGAGACTTTATCTTAAAATTAACAATTTAAAAAGGCTGGGGATGTAGCTCCATAAAAAGGCCCTGGATTCAATCCCCAGTACTGTAAGAGACAGCCAAAGAGAGAGAGAGAGAGAGAGTGTGTGTGTGTGTGTGTGTGTGTGTGTGTGTGTGAGAGAGAGAGAGAGAGAGAGACAGACAGACAGACAGAGACAGACAGAGAGAGAGAGAAAGAGAGACAGACAGAGAGGGAGCCCAGGGATTTTCCAATGGAAGTTAAGCTCCTTGCCCCAGGGATTTTCCAATGGGGATTGGGCTACTTGTCCAAGGTTATCCAATAATTAGCAGAGGAAATAGGATTTGAAGCCAGGGTGCTTTGACTTGTAACCATCATATACAAATGTAACATAACATAAAATAATAAAACATAATATGCCTTTCAGTCCCTTGGAGGAGAACAGCCCCATGAAGGAAGCAGGTATGCCTGAAAATACGATATGGCCCCTGGAAATTGGCCACGGTACTTTCTCGGGGACCATTCTTGGGGCTCTGAGTGTGGCAGGCTCCTGGCCTCCATAGCTCCACAACCCGAGGACACCCGATGTCACCTGTACTCCGAGCTCAGCCTCCGGCTCTGTGCAGAGCACCCTGACATTACCTCTGCACAACACCCTGCCCCCTTACAATCCAAGTGCCTCCCTGACTGCCCTCCTGCCACCAGCACCCCAGAGCCCCTGGAGTCCTGCAGGCCCTGGGTGGAACAGGAGGGGTCACAATGGCTGCAGCTGCAGGGGGCCAGTGTGACAGTCCTGCTTCCAAGAAAATGAGGTTATTTTGCCTTTTATCAGAACAAGATGGATGTTCTCTGAACTCTGGGTGCCAGAGCCATGAGAAAGGCGGTGCCCAGCCCTCGTTTAAAGCCAGTGCATTGCAGTGATTCACCTGCCCAGACCTCACCTGTCTCGCTCCGAGGAAAAGAGTCCTTCTGAGCGAGACTGTAAAAGGCCTGCAGGGTGCAATCAATCCGAGACGGCACAGAGCATTCGCTAAACTTTTGGCCTTGCTACTCACTGCGTGGCCTGGGGTAAGGGAAAGGGGCTCTCTGAGCCTGGGCTCTCTGACCTGTAGTGTGGGGAAGGCTGCCATACCTTCCTCATAGGCTTATGGCTGCCACCTTCCACCAAACTCACGGCCATTGCTTGTTAAATGGCAGCTCTGCCTGTTAAAATAAAAGATGCCTGGAGCAACTTCAGAGCCCCTTCCCCTGCATCCCATTGTGAAACAGGAGGCATTTGGCTTTGGTTTTAATGCATGAACCAGAAACTGTAGGAAGGACAATACCTCTTAGGTGAGCACTAGAAATAATTATAGCGACAGGAATGAAAAACAACAATATGAGTTGGCATTTATCAAGTGTTTACAATATGCCAGACACTGTGCCAGACAGTTTACAATATGCCAGACACTCCCTTACACGAAGGGTTTGGGTCCCTGCCTGAAAATGGGCCATTGGGTAAGTCATACAGAACCCAAAAGCAGGGGAGTTCCGGACAGCAGTGTGAATCACACTGCCTAGGTTCAAACTCCAGTTCCAGCACTTACTAGCTGTGTGGCACTGGAGAAATTCTTCCACCTCCCTAGACTCTGTTTAGTCCTCTGTAAATTTGAGGGATAATAGCTACTTCCAAAAGCATGACTGAGGACTAAATGGGGCAAATGTGCAGTGGCTCAGCCTGAGGCATCCAGTCAAACAGCCGTGGGCATTAATAATATTAATATTGTTATAAAGAGCTACAGGCCTGGATTATGTGGAAAGCATTCCATACATTCTAAGAATTAGATTTCAGGGAAGAGAGTTGCATAGAGTAGCTGATAGCATCATTTTTTTTTTCAGTACTATGGGTTGAACCCAGGGCCTTCACACTGAACTATCTCTCTTGCCCTGTTTTAAATTTTTTTTATGTTGAAGGAGGAACTCATTTAAGTTGCCCAGACTGGGCTCCAACTTGCAACTCTCCTGCCTCAGCCTTCCAGAGTGATAGGATTACAGGAGTGCTCACAGCACCTTGATCCAAGCTCTGTGAGTGTCTGCAGACCATCCTTGGCTTGGTGCATTGATGGGTTTTGGAGACAACAGTGCCCAAGAATTCAGAAATGACCTCTGAAAAGTAATACTGGGGCCCTTGGCCTCCCCTTGCGTCTATGGAACTACTTACAGAACATCACGAACACATCCCTTTCCTTGTCAAAGACAACTACATTGAAGTTCTTCCCCACAAGCTGCTTAACTAGACCTTGGTCCCAATAGTTTGGAATCTCTTCACTGGATTGATGTTTCTAGGAAGCAAAGTCAAGAGGTCTAACAATGTCCAGAAAGGGACTCGAACCTGGGGCTCCCACCCTGATGGGAAACCACGGAAGTCTTTCTCTTGTCTTTTATGGAGACTTTGGGAAAGAATTTGAGATGAATCAAGAGCTCGATGTCAGCCCTGGATTGTCCAGGGCAAGTTGGAGGAAGAGGAGGAGGAGGAAGACCCCTGGCCTGAATTAGCCAAATTCAGATACATGATTCTCAGGATTCTTAGATGGGAGCAGAGCTCAGGACTTTTGCATGTTAACTACTGCAGTTTTTAAAAAGCAGGTGGCCCCAATTACTCTGAGAATCAAGACCAAGATCTTTTGCTGGACCCAGGACACCTTTACCACACTGGTTGCTGTTGGCTTCTCCAAGTTCATCACCGTTCTTACCTTTGTTTTCTGTAGGCTCGTTGGGCTTCAGTTGGCCCCAGAGACTCTTTTTCTCACCCTAAAACTTTGTCTATGCTGTCCTCTCTGCCTGGAAGGCCTCCCTCAAACTTCCCCACCTTCTTTGTCTAGTTAACTGAAACTTGATCCTTCGGAATGACCTCAAAGGAAGACATCTTTGACTCTCCCCAACACTGGATACTTTTCCTTGTATCACTTATAGAAATGTATCCTTTATATTTGTTTTTCTGGTTATTTGATTAATGTGTCTTGACTACACTAAAAGGCATGTCATAAAGGACTTTTTTCTTCTCTCGTCGAGTATCTGCTTCTTGTACATAGCAGAACCTCAATAAATGTTTTGCAGATGAATGAATTCAGCTCTTGCTTCTGTTAGAGGACATGCTGGAAATCTCAGACCACTTTTCTCTATAACCATCACTTCCTGGATATCTCTTGAATCGACACCCTTCTCTCTATTTGCTGGGTGACCACCACCTGGTCCAGGACCTTCATCTCTCATCTGGATCACTGGCGTCACCTCCCTGCGTTTCCCGCCTAATCTTCACTACACCTTTATTTTCTACAAGCAGAGCTGTTTTCACCGCAGAAACCTATCTTCAAATTGCTGTTAAGATCCCAAATTTTTAATATGTTTATAAAGCCCTTGAGGTCTGACCTCTGCTCAGCTCACTGGTCTCTTCTCTTACGGTGTCCACCCTTAACCCCACCCAGCCTTTGGAAAGGACTTAAAAGTTTCCTTCAGTGGGAGCATAACAGGGGTGGCAAATGAGGAGGCCCCAATATGCAGATTTCTCTTTTCTTGGTGATAGATGAGTAGAGTGAAAGTAGAAATGGGATAGGAAAATAAATAGACTCTGAGATCAAAAAATTTATAGAATTATGCTGGGCTGTTTCTGAGTCTGGAGGCAGTGTGGTTTGTGACTCCATGAAGTCAGCCAACCTCATAGTGACACACTTTCCCCAGTATAGGCCTGGAAGTATAGGGCAGTTAAGTGGGACCTGGTAGAGGTGGCATTTTGCCTGGTGAGCACTACAGAGAATAGAGGAGGTTCGAAATGGAGGAGAGAAGAGAGTCACCACAGTGAGCAGCCATGGACTCCAAGCTCGTGGAGGGGGACACTAAGGAGACTGTGAAAAGGGGTCAGAAGATTGGAGACCATGAGAAGGATGAAGAACTTTAGCAATGTGTGTACTACAGATGGAAACTGAAAGGACAGAAAGTTTGAAGTTAGGCATTTGGAGGGGCTGCCGTCTCTAGGCTGTGGCCATGAAAGCGGGTGGCTGGGATGGGATAGGTACACCAATTATTGGAGAAGAGAGCTTAGGGTCTCAGAGATGGACACCTCTGGATTGAGGGGAAGGTAGGAGTGGAGGACAAGATGGCAATCAGAAGCTTAGGTCCTCAGAGTGCCAAGGGGAGGTGGTCAGAAGACAGTAAACTGGGGGCACAATGAGTCAACTAAAGTGTAACTGTATGAGATGTAAAGAATCTGGGTTTTGAAGGTGAAAGGAGAAGAAATGGGTTTGGAAGTGCCAAGAAGGACACCAGCTTTCCACACAGCCTTGTGGCAATGGGCATAAAAGAAGTACAGCTTCCACTGAGAAGGTTACAGGGAAAGCAGTGTCCCCAGAGAAGGGTCAAGAGGCCATGGAAATACACAGAGGCAAGGTGACCGTTTACTCGTATCTTTCCATAATATCCCAAGAATTCCCCCTTTACTCTCAAAGGTATCCTGGTTTGGAAAATATATAATGTACCCTCCCTTGCCCAGCAGGGGAGTCAGGCATACAGCAAGTGCCAAATAAACAGCTTGTGATGCCGAGTTACACAATTTTCTGTCTGAGGCTCTCCTCCCTTTCAGTAACAGAGAGCTCTTTCTAGGTTCACTCCACTGAAAGGTCCCTAAAGCCTTCGAGGCTGCATCTTGATTGCTGTCTGTGGTTCCATCGCCTTGTCCTCCCTGAAGCAAGTATCTACCTTGGACCGAGTCCATCTGCCCAAGTACATCATTAGTGGCTGTGAGGAGGGTAAGTGCCTCCTTCTGGAGGATGTCAGCCTTCTAGAGGGCCTGCTTTCCTTTCAAGATTCACTTTACAAGTAAAGAATTCATGATGAGATAACAGGCTCGGGATAGCTCAAAAGTTGGATGGCTTCAAGATGGGGAAAGAAGAAGGATTTCTTCACATGGAGCCATGAAGTTGACCTTTATTTTGTCTGTTAATTCAGGTGACCAAAGCCATCAAAATCCCATGAAAAATGATTTTGAAGTTCTAGAGAAAATGTATCTGAGAACAAGCTTACCTTGGCTCTTCTACTCAGAAAGCTGCTGCCGAAATCCTTGAGGTTTTCATAAGTAATCTCATCTGAAGGCATTTTGTACTGGGCATCAGAGCTCAAGTTTAGGATCTGAACAGATGGGACATTGAACTCTGTGATGTGGAAATACTCTAAGACGTGTCTGTTTCTGTGTTCATCCACATCCACAAGAACAAAAAGGATCTGCCAAAGCAAACAGAACTGTTAGATCTCCAGACCCTTTACCAGGGAGACAGGGAAGCTGTATGCTAATGGAATGTAAATAGGGAGGACTGGGAGCCGCTCTGAAGGGTTTAAAACAGGCTGGTTTCCCTCGGGCAGGTGCATCCCAACATCAAGTACACAGACAGGCAGCAGCTGCCAGCCTGGCTTCAGCAGCTTGTGCTGCGCACATCCTCACAACTTTGTGAAGTCAGGAAGCTCTGAGCTTTTATCCTCATTCTGTGCCTCAGTTTACTTATCTATTAAATCATGATTATAATAGTACCTACCTTAGAGGGTCGTGAGAATTAACCAGCACAATGTATTGTTCCATGATGGGCAGATAGAAAATGTTCAATGAGGAAGGAGCAAAGGGGAAGGGGAAGTGGGAGGGGTAGG
The DNA here is from genome assembly GCF_000247695.1 of Heterocephalus glaber. Next base: position 3,667,791 of record NW_004624782.1, read on the forward strand.
GGAAATGAAAGAAGGGAATGGAATTTATATGAGAAAATGAAAAAAATGGAAACAAAGTCTATGTAAATAGGGAGGGATGGAGGAGTTGAAGGGAGGGCAGGGGAATGGGGAAAAAATAAGAACCAAGATGGATTATGTAAAGGTGCAAATTCCCAATGATGAATGTCATTATATTGTACACCTAAAATGTACCAATAAAGTTAATAAAAATGAATAAATAAAAAAGAAAATGTTCAATGCCTGCCAATTCTTGTTACTATTCAAAAATACTCTATTAAGGAAACCTATGACTTCAATTCAATTATTCATGCAGTAAATATTCATAGAGTGGATACATATGCTAGACATTGTGCTAAGCCCTGGGGATATAACACTGCCCAAAGCGGACAAAATCTCCACCTTCGTGGAGCTTATACTCTAGTGGTGAAGGCAGATAACAGAAGATAAATTCAGAAATAAAGGACACTTAGACACCAGAAGGGAGCAGTGGATACAGCGCACAGATGAGGGGAAGCGGAGGCTCAGTAAAGAAGTTGGGATGATCAGGGTGATTGGAGAGAATGGAAGGAGATGATATTCTAGCTGAGAGCTGGGTGATGAACAAGTCAGGGAATGGGCACTGAGGGAGCAGAAACTGTGAATCCCGAGGTCTGGTGGCAAAACAACAAAGGCCCAGTGTCCTAGGCAAAGCCAAGAAAGGCCACGTGGCTTCAGCAGCAGGAGGCAAGGAGTCATGGGAGATGAAGTCAGAGGCTGTCAAAGCTGGTTTAAACATAACAGGAGGTACAGCACTCTGAAGAAGGAGATTGAAGAGGATATAAGAAAATATGCCTTGTTCCTGGGTAGGAAGAACCAATATAGTGAAAATGGCCATACTTCCAAAACTACTATATAGATTCAATGCAATGCCAATTGAAATTCCAACAATATACTTCACAGAACTAGAGAAAACAATCCAAAAATTCATTTGGAAAC
>NW_004624782.1:3669980-3683444 GCF_000247695.1 Heterocephalus glaber
AAATACCGAATAGTTTCTCTAGTGTGAGAAATTGAAAGTGTAAATGAGGATGAAAATGATTAAAATCAATAATTGATAATTTGAAATAAGAAAAGGTCCAAGGGTTTGGGGATGGTGGAAAGGAAAGGGGAAAGGGAAGAAGGGAAAGAAAAAAATTATGAGAAAAAAAAAAGGGAAACAAACTCTGTGTAGATAGGGAAGGGTGGAGGGGGTGAAGGGTGCACAGGTCATGGGAGAAAAAATAAAAACTAAGATGCATCATGTTCTGGTACAAACACCCAATGAGAAATGTAAATGTATTGTATACCTAAAATGTACCAATAAATATATATATATTTAAAAAATAAATAAATAAACATAACAGGAGGCCAAGGAGGGACAGTAAGCCAGGGAGCGACATGGTGATCATTTTTAAAGGGTCGCCCTGGCTGTAGAAGAGAAGTGAAAGTAGCAGCTGGGAAAGGGACTTCCAACAAACTTCAGCTATGAACTAGACGGACATGGGAGTGCAAGCTATTGGAACAGTGTTAGTTCAACCGTCTCTCTTTGGCTCAATCAATGGCATTTGGGAACCCTAATTAGGGCAACAAGAATTTAGACCCTCAAAGTTTAAAAAAAAAAAAGAAAAAAAAGGCCTGGAAGAAAATATGTCCAAGTATTGACTGCAATAGCATAGGAAAAACAAAGAGGAAGTAATCAGATCCAGCCAATGTAATTACATCAGAATTAGAAAGTGTAAAGTTGGAATATATTTACAAGAAGTATTTTTGTGGTTGGAATCATCTTTCTGGAAACTAATTAGGTGGGATGTAGTCTGAACATTAATTTAATACTAATTAATTCATTTAATGCCCGCACTCTAGTGGCTTGAGCCTGTGTTTGTTTTCAGTTTTAAAGTTTTTAAATGTTTTGTTTCATTTCAGAATAATTTTTGGGAAATGGGAAAAAAGTTGCCTATATTATATGTCTTGTTAAAAACAGAGAGGGCTGGGGATTTAGTTCAGTGGTTCCGGTGCCTGCCTCGCAAGTGCAAGGTACTGAGTTCGATCCCAGGTACCAAAAAAAACCCAGAGAGAATAAAAATGTAAGTAGTGCCCATAGTACAGGTGGCAATAAGGACATGAAGTACAGATACAGAACCCAGAAGAAACTGACTTGTTTCTACTAATGATAGAGGGGGTATCGGTAATGGCGAGCACCACGCATTGTATGTCTGCTCATTGTTTTACAACGTATAGACCTTTTAATTCTTTTTTTTTTTTTTTAGTACTGGAGCTAGAACATGGGGCTTCACACTAAGTTACAGCCCCAGCTCTTATTATTTTTATGTTTTGTTTTGAGGCAGGGTCTTGCTTAATCCCTAAATTCCCCAGGCTGGGCTCAAAGTTTCGTATTCCTGCCTCAGCCTCCCAGAATGCTGGGATTGTAGGTGTGCACCACCACACTGGGACTAGACTTTGTAGTCCTTATTACAACTCTTCATGCCCTGCATGAAGAGATTGAGGCTGAGAAGTTAAGAAACTCATTTATGACACTACATCCTGTAAGAGGAAGAGAATACGAATTCAGGCCTGTGCAACTCCAAAGTCACTTGCCTGATACTCAGTGCTGCTTTCCACTTTCAGGCTTTTCCTATTCCTTTACCTCAGGCAGGAGTCTTCTTTCCCCTTAACCTCCAAGCCAAAAGCTTCACCCTCTCACTGTTTGTGGAAGGTGGCCCATCAGATAAACAGCAAAACCACATCGTCCCCAGAACAGACTTATTAAAAGGCGAGTGAAGTCGCACAGGTTCGGCAAAAAAAAAGGAAGAGAAGAATGAAACAAATTGATACAAAACTAAATAGTCAATAATATCAACATGCAAAAGAGGAAATGGCGATGCAAATAAAGAGGCAAAGCTTTCTTGGCTTAACTTATAGTAAGCAAGCCAGACAAATGGTCTCAGGGTCTGCATGTCATTGGGCCCCCTCCAGGAATCTCAGAGAGCAATGGCACATTCTATAAACCTTGTTCTGGAATTCCTTGGACGCCAATTTATACTGCCGAGTTATGGCTCTATATGACTCAGCTCTCCTGGAGACAAACAGCAGCATGTGATTCAAGACGTTCATTTCATAAATCAGATCCTTATTCTGAAATTACAAGGAAAACATGTCATCCCAAGCACACACAGCCACCCCGCCGCGTCACCTTCTTCCAGGAACATTTTGTCCACCGACCTTGGAGTTATATTCAACCACAAAATCTGTCAGGTGATTTCTTATGACTCCATAGAGGTCCTGTTTGTAGGTATTGTCGTTAATAAGCTCTTGGCGGTTCACAACTCTCCCCTTGAGCGAAAGAAGAAAAACATTGGAGGGCAGTTAATAAATATAAATAGCATGATTTTCCCCTTGGATAAAAGAGAAACAAGAAGAAGATGGGGCAGGTGTAACCCATAATCCAGGTACTTAATGAATATGAACAGCTGAGCAGTTTGGCCTGCGGGTGGAATATGTGCGGTAGCTGTGAAAACCTCCAATCTACAATGACAGGGGTATAACTGAGAGACACCTCAGCAGTCGTGATCCGAAATCCATCAAACTTTTCACGCTGAGACCGAGCGGTCTCTCACATACTACTGCTGCGAATCAGTAATGAGGGCATCCGGACCCTGAGACAAACCCATTCCCAGGAGAGTCAGGCTATTCAGATAGGCAACTCCGATGAACTTTCTTAGCATTTCACTGGCATCAAAGTCTCTTCCATCCAACCTTTTCCCCTCCCCTCCCCTCGTTCCCTTCCAAAGGATCAGACCTTCATTGTGATCTAACAGCTCTCGGAGTCTTCCGTATCTCTTTGTTTTCCCTCTCAGGTATTTTTCCTAGTAAATATCCATGCATATCTAATCCTGCCTGATAACTGTTTCACAGGAGGTTCTGGACCAAGACAGGGCCTGATATGATTCTTTGTAGCCCAGGATGGAAGTCCATAGGGGCAGGAGAAGCAGCAGCTCTCACTGCCTTTCTATTCCATCTCCTTGTCTTCATCTCCTCTCATGCCACCTTGATACTAACTCGTCATCCGGAGCCCTGCCATGGCCTCCCACTGGCCCTCCCACTTCTCCCCTTGCTCCCCTCCAACCCAGGCCTGACCCTCTAGCCAGAAGGAGGGTGTTAGGACACACATCTAATTATGTCATTCTTTTCTTGCTTAAGTATGTCACAGGCCCAAAATGTCCTCTGGCTAAAGCCTCAACTTTTTACTGGTCATAACAGTCTAATAAAACTAATGAGGGTGCTCACATTATTCTAGTCCCTGTTCCAAATATGTTACATGCATTAATTTCTTTAATCCTCACAATGTCCCATTGAACTGTCTACTGTTATTTCCCTGACTTTACACGTGAGAAAACTGAGGCAAAGAGAAGTGAAGTGATTTGTCCAGGGTTGCTAAGCTAGTGAGAGGTGGAACCAGGTTTCATTTATTCATTTAATGGTGCTGGGTATGGAGCCTAGGGTCTCAACTGTGCTGCACGTGTGTTCTACCACTGAGCTGCCGGTAACCCTGCAGACAGGTTATCCAGGGAATCTGACTGTAGTGTCCATACTCTTTCCTGTTAAAGTATATCACATCTCTCTCAGATGTATTTTTCCAAGTTTGCTGCTTGGCTCTTGCTTTTGTGAAGGGATTTATTCTGCAGAACTTTGAACTTTTATGTGGTTCAAATATAGTAGTTCTTTCTGGGTTTCTGCATTGGTTTATAAAGGGGTCTCCCTACTCTTAAGTCTGGAAAACAAATTCTCCCAGGGTAGTCTGGGCAACTTAGTGACTTTGTGAGACCCTGTCTCAAAATAAAATATAAGAAAAGGGCTGGGGATGGAGCTCAATGGTAAGACCCTGAGTTCAATCCCCAATACTGAAAACAAAATGAAGCGACACTTCCATGCCATCTTCTAGTCTTTGTGTGCCTTCATTTGTGTGTGTGTGTGTGTGTGTGGTGGGGGGATGCTCAAAGATCAGTCTGCAATTTAATTTGATGTAAGGTATGATACATGGAGACAGTTTCAGCTTTCTTTTTTCCCATATGACTATCTAATTGTCTCAACACCATTTGTTCAAAAACACATATTTCCGCACTGGTCTAAAGATCCATCTTGCTCACACACTAAGTTTCTATATGTGTCTGGATCTACTTCTAGACTCTATACTGTCCTACCCTAAAACACTAATCAGACTCTTTTATTTCCCAGCTCCATGACTCAATAATTTCCATGAACCCACATAAAAGCAGGCCTGTGGTCGGCTCTGAAATCCAGGTGAGTCTGGGCCTCACTCCACCTGTCTCATATGTGGCCTTGGAAAAGTCACTAGTTTCTCCCAGTCATATCTGCAAGTGACATAGCTATGGAAAAGGGTGGTTTTGTGTGGTGCAGGAATAAATCATGTTCCAGGAGTCAGACACATTGTCTAGAACATTTAACAGAATCTTTTTGATAGCAGAATGCTGTGTACCTCTGGGCTGTCCAGTACAATTGCCACTAGCCCCATCTGGCTACAGAGCTCTTGCAATATGGCTAGTGTGACTGAGGAATATGATTTAATAAATTTTAATTTAAGTAGTCACATGTGACCAGTGGCTGCCATATTGGATAGCTCAGGTCTAGGCCCTGGAGATGGAAGGAAGAATGGAGCTCAGTGAACTCAGTATGAATGGCCTTGTGGATCTCATTAAGGATTTAAGTCTTTAATCTAATAACAGAAAGACATTACAGAGCTTTCTGAGAGGAGAGATGTGATCACCAGATTTGAATTTTGGAACGATTGCTCCCTAGAGGACCAGAGTTAGTTAGGTCGTTTATGCAATAGGCTATGGAAGATGATGAACACTTGATCCAGAATGGTGGCAGTTGATGTGGGGATAAGTGGATAGATGCAAGGGGTGTTTGGGATATAGAATCAATCGGATTGTAGTGATGCCTTGGCCCTGAGGGATGGAGAAGAGCTAGCATTAGGCTGTCACCTGTGTTTCCTGGTTTGGGACTTTCCTGGGTTTTCCTGGGTTTCCTAAGCGGAAGAGGTGGTGGCACCACCCACTGAGGGAGCAGTAATGCTGGAGAGGACTTGGGGAGGCCATTATGACCTTGAGCTTAGCCATGTGGCTGCACCTGTGTGCTGCTATGAAGATCTAGAGATGAGGGCTGGAGACAGATGCATATGGGACATGGGTTATGGACAGCAATTGCTGAGAGAGGAGAAAGCATGAACCAGAAGGGAAAAAAAAGTGCATGAGATTGAGCCACAATGAGCTCCATTTACTGATTAAAGAAAGGAAAATCCAGGCACGATAGTACCTGTCCATAATCTTAGAACTCCCGGAGGGTGAGGCAGGAAAATCACAAACATGAGCCCAGTCTGGGCAACTTAGTAACTTAGCAGGACCTTGTCTCAAAATTTTAAAAAAGACTGAGGATATAGCTTACTGCAAAGTTCCTGGTATAAGAAAAAAAAGAGGAGTAGGAAGTGGCAGTAGCAATGGCCAGAAAAGCCAGAAAAGAGCCAGCAAAATGAGATTTCTCAGAGATCAACCAGTCCAGTGCCACTAACACAACAGTGGCTGAAGCATAGTTTGTACTCAAAGCCTATATACACTCCGCTACTTAGAACTACAAACACCCTCCCCCGTCAAGTAGGTCCTACCTTTTTGAATACCAGGACACTGTCAAGGATCACGTGGAAACGCCCAAAGGTATTTTTTATCTGCATCACTCCAAATGTTAGCTCAGGGAAGTCTTTGATCACATCATAGAACGCCTCTGCCACTTCTTCCCCCAAATCCTGTTCGGGAAAGCATGTTTTGTAAGGCTATGGTAGGAATCAAAAATGTTTGTCGTATTTGGGGGTAGGACGGAAATGGTGGCTAATGTGTCTCCTCGTTTTCCCAAGTTCAGGAGAAGTTTTCCTGGGCCATCTAATTCCCTTTCGCGGATATTTCATGCCTAGAAAGCTGCTCTGGCTGTGACTAAAGCCAAATAGGCAAATCCTTAGACATCAATAGAAGGAATTGGTTATCTTCATCTTTTTCAATTATTAAAATAGAGGCCATTCTAACCTATGGATTGAGAATTTTTAACATTAATTCCTTAATTGCTTGCAGAAGAGGACATTGATTTGACCTCATATGATGCCAGTTGTAGACTTAGTATCAGATATGGCTAGAGTTTCAGCCTTCATTCTTCAATTTTCTTTTAAAAATGAAATTTGACCAAAAACGCTCTCAAAGAAGGGGAGGGAGAAGAGGCAAGGCCAACAGTTTGACTTCTACTTTGAGAAGGAGAAAAGTCATCAATTGAAAGTAAATGAGTTAAGATGCATCAGAAATTCATTTTCCAGAAGCAAGACCAATCCTCAAATGATTTATTTATAAATACATAAAATAAAAGCAACAGAAAGCTCTCAGGAGACATTTCATAATTATATCTCAGTTATTTATGTCCATTCCCAAGCATCTTCCCTCACTACACCCATGATGAGAGCTGGCATGCCTTCAAATGGGTGTGTGTTGATGAATTGTTAATGGTTTCAGTTTATATGGAGGGAGTTGGGGAAGATTGGACCAGGGATGGAAAGAGGCTAGGGGTGGAGGCTGGCCTGGTCCAGGCATGTCGGCATCATAGAAAACAGTGGCTCTCAAACTAGAAAATAAAGATATCCCTTTATTTTGTGATGTTCTAAGTGGAACCCCCAAAGATCAGTTTCACTACTAAAACCAGTTAAATAAGTCAGCCAAATTCCTCCTCCTTCTCTCTATTCCTGTCTTACCTCTTCCCACCTACTCTCTCTTACTCCTTCAGCTCCCACTGTGTCTTCTACTTGAACCGCAGAGTTCCCCCAGAAAATCAGCCCAATGGGTAGGGAAACTAGGGCTTGGGACAACCTGTGGTACAGGCTTCTCACCTCACCACCTCCCAGGCATAGCACGCTCCCTGGGTGAATAGCCACCTCCCCTCTCAGCCTCAGTACCTGGAAGAAGCCAATGATGACCACAGGCCTGGAGTTCACAAAATCTATTGCCTGCTGGCTGTCGTTGAACAAAAATGCTTTCTGGCTAATTTGTCTTCTCAGCCAAACTACCAAGGCTGCAGATTCAACCACTCCTGGAGGGGGAGAGAGAGAGAGAGAGAGAGAGAGAGAGAGAGAGAGAGAGAGAGGTTATTATCCTGACCTGGAGCATGGCTTATCTTCCCCCAAGCTTGCCTTGGGGTCCTACCCATCGAAGGCCAAGGTCAGTTTCTCCGTTCCATGTTCCCCCCAGCCTCCAAGGTCTGAACATTTGCACCAGCAGATAAATGTCACTGGGATCTTACCAAGACCCAGACACGGGCTGGGGATTTAGCTCAGTGGAACTGCACTTGCCTTGCAAATGCAAGGTCCTGAGTTCAATCCCCAGTACTGCCAAAAATAAAAAGACCCAGACATTGGGCTGAATGTGTTTATCAGACTTGCATTAAAACTTCATGACAACCTTATGGGATATTTAGTCTTACTCTCCCCATTTTATAGATCAAGAAACCAAGATTCAACTTTCTGATAGCAAATTAACTAGTGAATTCTGTTATCAATCCTAGGAGGAAACAGTCCTAACCTTCATTTCTTTTGTACCTTCCAAGGTGACAGGAAAATGGATTTATGTCCTTGAAATAGAAATAAAAGACCAGATACCTCTGCAACCTTGGAAAAGTCTCATTATCCCTCTATGAGTCCAACTCCCCAGCTGAGACTCAACTGCTCTTTCAGGTCATATTATCCTGACTTCTGTTTCTTGGCTATGGTATGGAAGGGATGAAGCACACAAAAGTCTTAGCTTCTAAAATCAGAAACACATATATTACATCTGCGAAGACATAGCAGTGCACCAGAATGTACACAGGGCTATGTCCAGATGTACATGTGTTTTTTAAGAGCATCAATTTCACATGACATCAAGTAATGTAAGTTATAATTTTATATCATATCATTTTATATCAATGTCTGCTATTGAATGGAACATCTTAAATGAATTTATGAGATAAAGGAGTATTTGTTGCAAACAGCTTTAGAATAAATCCACAGACCTTTATCCATTCATTCATTTATTCCTTCATTTGTCAAAGATGCATTAAGTGCCTGTTATGTTAGGTAAGTACTGGTGCTGTACTTAGTCCTGGCATGTGATAGGTGGGCAGAAACAGTCACATCACGCTACTTTGCAGCACTCGTTCTGCCCAGGAAGACAATCATCAAATAACTACACAAACAAGTATATAATCTCACCCAAGACAAAGCTCTATGAGCTTCTAACAAAGACACCTGAGCTAGATGATAAAGTCAAAGATGGTTTCTTTTTGGAAGAAATCACGTATGAGATGAAAACTGAGGGATGCATTGGAGTTAACCAGGAGGCAGTAAGGAGAGAGAGAGACTTCCAGGTACAGCCAAGAGCCTGTTCAACGGCCCTGTGTCAGGGCCAATCCCTGCATGGGATTTAATGAGGACACCATGAATAACTAAATAGACTGCAAAAGACTCTACTTTCAGCATTGTTGCTTGCATTTCCTAAGAATATCAGGCCTTCAAAATATCTTACAATGAAATATATTTACACGAAGAAAGGTACTCAAATGATAATGCACAGTTTGATGAATTTTCACAAAATGAATACATACATACGACTACTATCCATATCAAGAAACAGAATGTTACAAGGCCCCCAGAATTCCTTGCTGTGCCTCCACCCAACCCTCCCCAAACCTACCCAGGGGTGGCTACTTCTAACAGCCTGTATCTGTCTGCTTATACCTTAACTCCACATAAATGGAGTCATGTTGCCTGTGCTTTTGAGTCTGGCTTTGTAACTTTATGAGCTACATCCCCATTGTTCATGTACTGGAAGATTGATTTCCACTGTTTCGTAGTATTCCACTGGGTATTTCCCAATTCATTATCTATTCTGTTGTGAGCATGAAATTATTTCTAGGTTGGGACCATTGTGAACGAATTCTCATGCTTGACTCTGGGGGCCTTCTGTGTGTTAGATGAGCCAGGAGTAGAATTTCTGTGCAGAGCTTCAGTGGAAACAAATAAGACCATTTAAGAAGCAATGGTGAGCCAGCCTATGGAAGTTCTCTTGAGGATGACACGGTGCCTCCAGGAGACAGAGAGGAAGGAAGTGGCTTTATGTCAGCTCAGAAATTGGTACCCACCCCACTGATGTCCCCTCTCCTCTGAGAATCCAGCCCCAAAGCCAAGTCTATGTCCTCTAGTTACCTATGTTCCTAGTTATCTTTAAGAGAAAAACAGACATGCAGGGAAACAAATTGTTTCTCTTACAGAAATTTGTCAACCAAAATTATGTTGTGAATGTCATAAAAAGAATGGGTTTAGAAGTTCTGAACATGTAAAAAAGGTGGACAGAAACTCCCCAACTGAGTTTAAACTTCTGGTCATCAGAACCATTGCTCTAGTCTCTCCCCTGTCCACACTGCAGCCACCTTCCAGCACACCGACTTTGGAACTGCTGGCCCCTTCAGTTGGCCTCCCCTTCCCTTGGTTCTCTTGGGCCTGCTCCTTCTGCTTACTCAGGTCTCAAGGTGGCCTTCTCCACTCTCTCCTGACCCTGGCTTTTCTCATATGATCCCTTCTATTTTCTTTATTGAGTCTATCACTTTCCAAAATTATTGGTGTAATTTTTTTGGCTAACTTGCTCAATATGAGCCCCAGTGGCTCCTAGGAACCCTGGCACATACTAGATGTTCAAGAAATCACTCTGGGATGAATAAATGAATGAATGAATGAATCATTAGGTGAGCCAGCTTCAGGGAAATGGATCTTGGGCCATCTTTTTTCTGGATGGGCTGTGTGGGTTCCATTTGCTCCTCTAGATCTCAGGGGGCGGAAGTACTATGAACTTCACCATGGCTCACTCCTGAGTGCCTGCAGCTCTAGAAGTGCCCTTGCAGGGCACCAGGCCTCCCCTGGCACTTGGCCCTGAGCCAGAGGACACAGTGACACCTGAGGTGTGAATGCTCTGTCAATGATTGACTGGGGCCACACTTGGCTGCACATTTCCAGGCGCATGCTGTGAATGCTTCACTAACAAAGGCCCTAGAGGCAATCATTGAGTCTCCTTCCCTATGAGGAGGGGTAAGAACAAGTCTTCCATGATGGACCCTTGGAGATTAGATGAGAATGGGGCTTTCACCCAGCGAGGATTAAATCCTGCTTGCCATTAACAGTTTGGGGTTTTTTTAAGTTTCATTGCAGTTGATGAGCACAGTACGGCCTCCTCTCTGAGCTCAAGGAAGCCCTGTGAAGAAAGAGAACTGAAATTATTCATCCTATTTGGAAAACAAGAAACTGGAAGCCCAGGTCTACAAGGCTTGTTCTAGTTCTGGCAGCCAGTGCTTGTCCTAAAATCCAGGTATCCTGCATCCAGCCTTGGCTCATTCCTTGGTTTGGAGTAATGATGACAAAGAAAGGGATAAGAAAGCTCAGCAGAATATGTGCTAGTCCCTTACCTACTCCCACCTGGAGTGAGCCCTGCAGCGCCATCTCCTTCAAACTCAAAAAATTATCAGAACCTAATTGCGCTAAGCACTGGACTAGAGTCAGGAAACTAACAGTTTGTTAATAATAAACACACCTGCCATTTATTTAGAGTACAAAGCAATGTAGAGCAGGGCTCAACAAACTACAGCCAGTTTGATGACCCCATGTTTGATTTTTATGAATAAAGCTTTATTGGAACACAGTTGTGCTCATTCATTGATATATGGCTGCATATATATATACACACACACACACACACACACACACACTGTATCAGCAGAACGTGTAGCTGTCTCAGATTTTCTTACTCATGAGGCCTAAAATGCTTGCTACCTGGTTCTTTGCAGAAAACTTTTGCTGACCCCACTGCATACTAGCTGGTGTGCTTTGAGGAAGTTATTGTCCCTTTCTGTGCCTTTGTTTCTCCATCTGTAGAAGAATCTTCTGCACTGGATTCTTGCAAAGTAGGAGAAGAGCCTGGGACATAGTGCATGCTACAGAGATATGGCCAGCCCAGTGTCTGGCAAGCATTGTGTCATCTTCCCAGCAGTCCTAGGAGGCAGATATGCTCACCATCCTCATTTCGCAGATGAGGAAACAGGTGTGACAAGAGGAAGTGACTGTTCCTCAGGCAGATAGCAAGGATATGGATTCAGAGGGATGTGCTGACGACTCCTATAGCCCCTTCAGGGAAATGCAAGTGAGAGAGGCCCCTGCTTCAATGGTGCTCTCAACAAACAGTGAGGGACAGATGCCATCCAGTGAGGTGACAGGGAACCACAGATGTGCAGGAGCACTGGGTGGGTCAGGCTTCTGAGCTGGGGGTGGTCAGGGGAGGTGACAATGGAGCCTGCAGAGCAAGGGAAGTCCCAGGATTTGGGGGTCTCAGCAGCCTTGAGGACTTTCTCTGCAACCTCACTGGCAGTCTGAAGGTTGCCACATGATCACTTTGTCCATGGAGTCAGGTCTTACCTGTCCCTCAGGAGGAAGGACATGCCATTACCCGAGTCACTCCACAGGCAGATAAAGATGTGCAAGGTAAACAGGGCATCTTGTTTGCTCACAACCCTCCCTCAAAACCACACATCACATGGGGCTCCTTTCCTGGGGTCAGTGGGTCCCTGCTATTGAGAACCATTACACAGTGTCCAGCAGTGAGAGAAGTGACAGATTTCCCACCTCTGCCCCTGCACTTCCACCCTCCACACAGATGCTCCCTTTTACAGCATCTTCCTGAGTGAACCTGTCTTGTGTTTCTCATGCCCACCTTGTGTCCATTCAGGGAGCTGTATGGCATCCTGAAGGTTGGGATGGGCTGCGCATGGTGGCACCCCCTCCTTAGTTTCTTGCAACAAGACTCAATCAAGCCTGTTGGAAGTTGGCTATATGTCAGACCTGGGAACATTCTACAAGCATAGCAGGGGGCTGCTAGGCTCTTTTGTATCCATCGGTCCATCCATCCATCTGTCTGACTGCCCATCCACTTTTGCATTGCTATATGTAACTTTTTAAAAATTAAGATATGCCATATAAACACACCTAATTCTCCAAATATCTCCAACATCAAGTTAGAGCTGGAAACATGGTAGGTTGGCAATAAATGGGTGTTGAATACATGGAGAGAATGGTGATGTAAGTTAGTATATGGTAGACACCTTGTCCCAAATCTGCCTTTCTGCATCATCTTCTGGTCTCCCTTTTGACTACCTAGTGGCCTGGGGCCCCATCCAGATCCTTCTAAAGGAGATCAGGGATGAGGAGTGGAATTAGGAGCTCAATCTCTGGTCTCTGATAGTTTATAAGCCATGCATCCCACCCTCCACCTCTTGGTGTTTCAGGAGTCTACCTGCTGAGATGCAAGCTGTGGAAGAGGTAGCTGTGTGGTCAACAAAAGCCATTTCCCATGGACACAGAGCTGGACATGTTTCTCGGCTTCTGTAGCAGCTGACAGGGTCCATGAAACATTTCTGGCCAATGGACTGCAAACAGAATTGATGTCTGCTCCCAGTGAGTAGCCAGTGTGGACCAGAGTGGCACAGCTGCAGGGAAGTCCAGCCAGGGCCCCCGCCCCAGACCCCAGCTACTTGGGCCCACAAGCCCTAGCCAAAGAACCACGAGAAATAGAGGTTCACAGGCACACAAGCAACAGCCAGAGGCCTGCCACTATACCATCAGTAAGGGCACACACAACCTAGGCAGAAGCCCTCCCAGACACCAGGACTGGCATGCTCAGCCCCCAGCCAAAGGCCCTCCCAGACAACAGCTACAGAGGAGGGCAGGCCCTAGATAGAGGCACACCTAGAGGCATACCATCTCAACTGTGCATAGACCCCAGACAGAACCCTGCCCAGACAACCACGAAATGCAAGGATCCAGAGGGCCACCATTCTGAACCCAGGAATTGGCACAGTGGTGAGCAATAGAGAAAAGGCCTCTTGGTGGCTTGCTGAGAACTTAAGACCAGTGGACAAGCAAAAAGTCACCTCAACAAGGGTGTAGCAGGCTGCATCTGTTGAAATGAGAAGACACATAAACAAGTCTCAAAGCCAGACCTCAGATCACCTAAGGCAACCCCAAATGGCAACAAGATGGAACAATCTGATACTCAACCACCTAGACTCCCTGAACTGGCAACAAAAGAGGATCTGGAAAAAATGAAATCAGAAAGAGTTTCTCAGATAGCAGCAGAGATTGTGCCCATAGTGCAAGACATGATTAATTAATGTAGAGCAGACACAGATTAAAAAAATAGAGGAGCTGAGGAACATGATGGAATCCCAACACACGAAACTAATGGAAACCATAAAACAGATGCAAACATATTTCCAGGAGATTAAAAACTCCATTGAAAGTTTACACAGCAGAATGAGCCAATGTGAGGACAGAATTTCAGATATA
>NW_004624782.1:3691095-3746580 GCF_000247695.1 Heterocephalus glaber
TTTAAACTCTTCAATGAAATTGAAAGGGAAACAATCCTCCCAAATTCATTCCTGGAGGCAAGCATCACCTTGATCCCCAAAGCAGAGAAAGACCCAAAAACCAAAAAAGAGAACTATAGGCCAATCTCACTAATGAACAGAGATGCAAAAATCCTTAATAAGATACTGGCAAACAGAATTCAGAAGATCATCAAGAAAATCATACACCCTGACCAAGCTGAATTCCTCCCAGAGATGCAGGGATGGTTCAACATACACAAATCAATAAATATAATACACTATATTAAGAGAGCCAAGGACAAAAATCATATGATCATCTCAATAGATGCAGAAAAAGGATCCTATAAAGTCCAACACACATTCACGATAAAATAAAACCTACAAAAAATTGGAATACACGGTCCCTACCTCAACCCATTAAAAGCCATCTATGAAAAACCAACAGCCAATAACATACTAAATGGTCAAAAACTGAAATCCTTTCCACTAAAATCAGGAACAAGACAAGGATGGCTACCATCACCACTCCTGTTCAATATAATTTTGGAAACATTAGCCACAGCAATTAGGCAAGAGAAAGAAATAAAAGGAATAAAGATAGGAAATGAAGAAGTCAAATTGTCATTATTTGCAGACAACATGATACCCTGTGTAGAAGATCCTAAGAACTTCACCAAAAGTCTTCTAGACTTAGTAACCAAATTTAGTTGAGTATCTGAATACAAGATCAACACACAAAAATCAATAGCTTTCCTGTATGTGAACAACAAACTCACTGAAAAAGGAACTGAAGAAACAACTCCCTTCACAATAGCATTCAAAAAAGTGAAATAGCTATGAATCAACCTAAGGAAAGAAATCAAAGACCTCTTCTCTGAAGAGTATAGGACTCTGAAAAGAGAGATTGAAGAAAATATCAGAAAATGGACAGACATCCCTTGCTCCTGGGTGGAAACAACCAGTATAGTGAAAATGGCCATACTTCCAAAACTGCTACATAGATTCAGTGCAATCCCAATTGAAATTCCAATAGCATTCTCCACAGACCTTGAGAAAACAATCCAAAAATTGATTTGGAAGAAGAAGAGACCTAGAATAGCAAAAGCAATTCTAGGCTGCAAAGAGAAGGTAGGGCGTATCACAAGCCCCAACTTGAAACTATACTACAAAGCTACTGTGATAAAAACAGCATGGTACTGCCAAAGAAACAGACCCAAGGATCAGTGGAACTGGCTAGAAAACACAGAAACATCTCAGATACATTCAGCCACCTCATCTTTGACAAAGGAGCCAAACACCCTCACTGCAGGAAAGATAGCTTCTTTAATAAATGGTGCTGGAAAAATCGGATTTCAGCTTGTCAAAGATTAAAACTAGACCTATATCTCTCACCATGCACTAAACTAAAATCTAAATGGACTAAAGATCTAAATATTAAAACAGAAATGGTAAACTGGCTGCAAGAGAGGTTAGGTAGAACTCTTGAAGACACTGGTGTAGGAAAAGATTTCATGAACAAAACCTCGGTTGCACATGAACCAGCACAAAGAATCAAACAAGTGGGATCTCTTCCTATTAAAAAGCTTCTGCACAGCAAGAGAAACCACCAATAGCATGAAGAGGCAACCCACAATCTGGGAAAATTACCAGCTGTTCCTCATACAAAGTTCTATCTAGAATGTGTAAAGAATTTTAAAAAATCAGATCTCCCAAATTTAAAGACCCAGTCCAAAAATGGGCATCTGAAATGAACAGACATTTCTCAGACAAAGAAGTAGAAATAGCAAATAAACATGAAAAAATGTTCAACATCACTTGTCATTCAAGAGATGCAGATGAAAACAACACCGAGATTCCACCTTACCTGAGAAAGAATGGCTGCTATCAAGAAATCAACCAATAACAAATGCTGGTGGGGCTGTGGGGAAAGAGGAACCCTGCTCCACTGCTGGTGGGAGTGTAGACTGGTGCAAGCACTGTGGAAATCAGTACGGAGATACCTCAAAGAACTAGGACTGGAAGTCCCATTTGATCCAGCTATTCCCCTGCTGGGGATCTTCCCCAAAGAATTAAAAGAATCATACCACAGTGATATATGTGCACCCATGTTCATAGCAGCACAATTCATGAGAGCTAAAACATGGAAACAGCCTAATTGCCCATCAACTGGAGACTTGTTAAAGAAAATGTGGGTGTTTTAATAAAATGGAGTAGTACTGACCCATAAAGAATGAGAAATTAGAAGCATTTATAGCTAAATAGATGCACATTGAGCTGATACTCTTAAGTGAAATAAATAGGACACACATGCATAAATACCGGATGGTTTTCTCTGGTGTGAGAAACTGAAAATATAAATAAGGATCAAAATGTATAATAAATAATCTGAAATAGGAAGAAAAGGGGCAAAGGGGAAGGGGAAGTGGGAGGGGGAGGGGAAAGGAAAGAAGGGAATGGAATTAATATGAGAAAATGAAAATTATGGAAACAAAGTCTTTGTAAATAGGGAGGGGTGGAGGGGTTGAAGGGAGGGGTGGGAAAGGGAAAAAATAAGAACCAAAATAGATTATGTAAAGGTACAAATCTGCAATGATGAATGTCATTATATTGTATACCTAAAATGTACCAGTAAAGTTAATTAACAAAAAAAGTAATATCTGGGCCGGGGATTTAGCTCAGTGATTTTGCCACTTGCTGCACAAGCGCAAGGACCCGAGTTTGATCCCCGGTGCCAAAGAAAAAAAGAGTAATATCTGCCATTCCCAGGTCCCGATCACCAAGGAAGCCTGAGGTGGGGCTGGAAAGAGCCTGGGTCCCTGAGAGGCCCTGTCACTGAGCGCCTCCCTCCTCCAGCCTGTGGCCACCGTGCAGGCTTTGTATAAGCACCACAGTGACGTGCCACTGAGCACCATTACCTTTGCAGCTGATGGGCTTTGACCTGTCGCCCTCAAAAAACAGCTTCAGGTCCGGAGCCTTCGTGATGTAAAACTCCTGCTTAAGCTCCTTCTCCACGGTGATGTCCACTTTGCCGAAGGCAATCCCATTCTTGCCCTTGCCCAGCATCCTCACGGCTTTGCCCAGCTCTTCCGCCAGGTTCCTGGATTGCTTGGACGACGAGTTGTCTGAAAGAGGGAGAGGGAGGGAAGGCTGGTCCAGGCTTCTTCCCCGCCCCCACCCCCAGGCCCGGAGCGCCTGGCTTTTCCTGTACCTGCTGCTGAGTAAGTTTCAGAAACGTGACAGGTCATGATCTAGGACATTTTGGGAGATGTGGGTTGTGGCTCTTCCAGCTCAGTAACACTGGGAACAATCCAACTTCAGGCCCCTACATCTCTCTGGGCTTCGTTTTTCTTTCTTATAAAATGGGGAGCATCATGACGGCTCCTTCATACACTTGTCAGAGTCAGATGAGATTTATGTAACAATCGGTTAATAGTGCTTATTGTTTTTCTAGAGTTTTGCATGCATTACGTTATTTATTCTTCCCAATAACCCTATGGGCAAGTGTTATTATTACTTTCTCAATTTTATAGATGGGGAAACTGAGGCACTGCAAAATTATCTGCTTGTCCAAAGCCGTTTGGCGGTGAGAAAGCCTAGACATGAACCCCCTCAGGCTAGCTGCAGAGTTCTGGTTCTCTGAGCCCCAAGAGGCCTGCGAGACACTTAGCTTAATGCCTGGCAGACGGCGAGCACACAATACATTATAGTCACTACTGCTGTTACTGATGTAAAATTTCTGTGGTTAGAAAATAAGGAAAGAAAAAAAGAAATTAAGGGAAGGGAGAGAACAGAGAATCAGAAAGGTGAAGACAGAAGGCTCTCCCGCGCGCCATCTGGTGGAATGTCCTGGAACTAGCCCTGTGAACTGGGTCCCCCCAGTTGCCTGTGGCTGCATCTAACGGGCAGGGAGCTCTCGGGGTAAAGAGGGCCAGGCGTGGAAGGTGGGGGTGGAGCATACTGCGATGCTCCTCTACCTTCCTGAGTCCGCCCCCTTGCAGGAGGGGTCATCGAAGCAATTTGACCTGCTCCCTAAGGGATCTGATGCTCTGATTCCTTGGCCACTCGGATTGTTAGGCAGGGAGACAGAGATACAGGGAAACAGCCACCAGGAACTGGCATGGGGAATAAACCTTTGTGGCTTAAACGGAGGGGACTGAAAGGCTCCTCTGTTTGCTCTTCTTCCTTCCAGTAAGGTTGTGTGACTGCAGACCCCCTCGCTGCCCCAGTGCAGACCACTGGATCATTTTCAAAACCCTGTTCATCTAGAGCACTTGGAGAAAGTGCAGATCACCTCCTGACTGGGGGAAAGTCCACAAGTCTTTGGTGGAGCGCAGCCCACAACAAAGCTGGGCCCACAATGTTACAGACAAGGAAAGGGAAGCCCAGAGGTCTTACTCCAATACGTGTTAATTTGAGGTTCAACTCCAAGGCCACCTGACTCCTAGATTCATGCTCCAACTGACCAACCAGCACCTCCAGCTGCCAGCCAGCAACCTGCACTTGTACAGAACTCGGAACCCAGAGTGAATGATTGTTTTCATTAACCTCCCAATTGATGGAGGGGAGACTTTCTGCCTCCTCCTAGA
The DNA here is from genome assembly GCF_000247695.1 of Heterocephalus glaber. The sequence goes on from NW_004624782.1 coordinate 3,695,682, forward strand.
TCAATGCCTCACCGCCGCCTGCTTCATCACCATCGTCGCCTTTGATACCTTCTATCCATCACCACTGGCAGGTGCTGGCCTGTCGCCAGCTGCTAGACTGCGGTCTTTGCTGTGGATTTCTGGAAATTTGGGCTCAAAGTTGCTGAGTGACATCACATCTAAGGGCAGGAGCTCAGAATGAGAGATCCCCTCGGCATGGCTGACCGAAAGGTGGGTGTCTGGAGATTCCACTCCAAGTCCCATGCCCCTGGGGGTCTGAAATGGAGGTCAAAAAGACCAGGACAACAGGGGTGCTGTTGTCTGAAAGCTAAAAAGATGGTACCTGACAATAACGGTCATGGGAATCTGTTCATTTCACTCATTCAACAAATCTTTTTATCATACGCCATGGCCCAGGCACCGAGGCTGTTACTGTGAACAACCACGTAAAAATCCCTGCTCTCACTGGAAAAGACCGAAAATAGAGAAAGAAAAATATGTGCTGGGTAAGGTGAGAGTTGGAGATCGGGAGCGTCAGGAAAATGGTTGCGTTTAAGTGGAAAAACTGATGAAGGCCTTGTTGAGAAGAGAATTTTCATAAAGACAGAAGGGGATGGATTTATCTCAATGCTACATGAAGATTAGGCCCAGGGGAGAAGCTAGTGGGCACAGGGAGACCGACTGGACACTACTGTAATAACCCAGGTGATACATGGTGGTGACTGGAGCCAGGGTAGCAGCAATGCAAGGGGGTGAGAAGGGACCCAAGCCCAGGGAAGTGTTTAGAAGAGTCGTTGACTGGGTTTGTTGGTAAATGGATTGTGGAGTACCAGTGGAAGAGAAGTGTCAAGGATGACGCTCAGGTTTTGACCTGAGGAACTAGAAAAGAAGAGATGGCGATGATTGTGGTGACAGCAATGATAACAAAAATCGTTACAGCAGATGTTTAGCTGGACGTGGCAGAGCGTGCCTGCAATGCCAGCGTTCTGGGCGGCTGCGGCAGGGTTATCGCAGGTTTGAGCCTATCCTGGGCAACTTGGCAAGATCCTATCGAGAATTAAAAATAATGATAATCATAAAAGGGGGCTGGGATGTAGCTCAGTGCAAAGACCTTGAACTCAATCCCCAGTACTACAAAAAAACCATTTATTTTCACTTGCTATACCCATCTCTCTGCTAAGTATACCACGCATTTGTTGTCTTGTTAATCTTCAGTATGATCTGTGAGTTAGTTATTATTAAAGGCGAAAAACATTACAGACAAGGAAATGGGAACCCAGCGGTTTTACTGCTGCTAAGTGGTTAGGATGAAATTTAAATGCAAGGCTGATGACTCCAACTGACCAAACTGGTCATCCAGACTGAAAATGTCCCTTTTCACGGAGAAGGGAATGGGGATGTGCTTCCTGTCTCCCCTGTTTCAGGTGGTTCCCACGAGAGCAGAGAGAAATTGCAAAAACAAACCCATTCTACGATTTAGGGTCCTGTTTTCTGGCTTCTGTCTTTTTAAAGTGTGACAACTGGTCTTACCTCTGAAGCTCTGCAATTTTAAATTCCAAGTTCTTAAAGGAAAAAGGTATGCATACACCCCTTGGGTCCTGGTGCCTACTTCTTGCCCTGGCCAACTGGAAATCTGAGTTTGGTCTACCCTAACCCTAACCCTAGCCCTAACCCTAAGAAGACACTTGGGCGGAACAGTGCCCAGTAGGTTGTGAATGGACAGGGCCCCCTTTACTGAGATTCCCATTAGCCCAACCTCCCTCAGGTCTTGGGCATGTTTGTGGACACCTGGAGCTCAGGTGCTTCATAAGTGATCGTTACCACCACTGCCGCCGATGTTGTCATTAGTACTGTCATCGCCATAACCATCATCAGTGCATCCTGACCACTGCCATCACCATCACCATCTCCACCTGATCTTCATCCAGATTCCCATCTCCATCATGAACCCTATCATTATCTAATGTTTTTGCAGGACAAACTCTTGCCACCCGTGCCTAAGGGACAACTAGTAAATGATCCCAGAGACAGCTCCTAATAAATCTTAGCACTCCCCAGTAAGGGTGGCTTTTTCTTCCCTTCTCGACTCAGAGGCTCAGGAAGGGCACTGCAGGCGGAGGGAACTGCAGGACCACCGAGCCAGGGTGACTCCCTCTGGCAAGCACAAATAGCTCAGGGTGAAGAGCAGAGCATTCAGGGGAAGTGAGAAGTCGATCTGGGCTGGATCAAATAGAGAAGTCGTATTCATCTTAAGAAATTTGGAATTTTAGAAAACCATGGAGGATTTTAATCAGCGTACAATTTGCACTTTAGGAAAAAAACAGTGCATTGTGCACACAGCATTGGGAGAGGCTGGGAGACCATCTGCTGTGGTGGTTTGGGTGGGGAACGGGGAGGGTGGAACTGAGACATCAGGAGAGGGGTGGAAGAATGGGACAGTGCAGAGGCTTTAGAAGATGGCATCTGCAGGTGGCGGTGACCAACTCGATTCAAGAATAGAGGGGAATCAAGAAGAGCCTTGATGTTTCCGACTTTGGTATTGGAAGGCGGAATCTGAGAAGGAATGGGTGGATAGGACCCAGTCCAAGATTCTGTGGTCTGTTTTGGACACAGGAGGCATTTGAGATGGGAGAGGCCCCTCCGATCATTGGCTCTTGGACATAGAGTCCTTGGAGAGGTAAGAAGGTGGGGAGCGGTTGAGGAGTTGAGAGCTACTGAGGAATCCCTGGGGGCCACGTCAGCCGCCTCCCCCTTGTAAAGAGCCCATTTACCCTGGGAGAGAAGCTTTTACAATAGCAAGTGATTAATTTTTCCAAAGGTCATTTTAGAAGGCCTGCCAGGTTTTGAGAACTCATTTGGAATTAAATTGTGTACTGGCAGGAATCAAAGAGTCAACTGTAATGAGTTTAATTGAGTGTCTCTTTTTCGATAACACAATCACTGCTGGGGTAGAGTTGGCTGCTTTGAAATACCCACTGGTGAGAAGTATTAACATACTTTAAGGTATTCAAATTGGTTGTTATCAAGCCCAGTTAAAGAAAGAAACATCAGTTGGCTCTTCCCGCAGGCTCTTGTTCAGTGTCAGTCTCAAAGTCACAGTCCCAAAGAATCATGAATTTGCCCTGCTACCCTGATTAAAACAAGATCGCCACTGGCAGACCCTTGTGTCCTCATGGGCATAGGGCAGCGTCCCCAGCCTTGACCACCTGCTGCATCACTTTTGACAAAGTAAACGTGTGGAGGTGCTTATTGTGTGATATGAAGCACGTGGCCCTACACCCTTCACTAGGGGGTTCAGGATCCAGAGATTGGGAGCACAGCGAGAGAGAGAGAGAGAGAGAGAGAGAGAGAGAGAGAGAGAAGGTAGTTTGGGTTTTTGACCTATTTGACCATTATCTTACAGTCCCACAACAAGCAGAGTGGGGCTGCAGGGTTTGCAACTTTTCCTGGTGGGAGGAACCATGAAATAGTTGGCCCAAGTCCTGATGTGGATGCGGGATGTGTAGGGCCGGATGGAAGCATCTTCCAGCAAGGTGGAAATGCCTGCCCTGTTTGCAGGCTGGATCTCTTCGGCAAAGCTTTGCAGTGCTCCGGACAGCAGATCGGATGGCACTTAGGGACCAAGGTGTGTGGAGCAGTGGGGCTAAGAGAGGATTTAGCAGTGCTCGGCATGGTGTCTTTGATAAATATGGAAGTCAACAACCATGAATTCGGGAGACTTCTGCTGCCTCCACTGCTCTGGCTAACGACTGCTCGTCCTGGGGGGAAGTCAGGGTTTCTCTCACTTCCAGACAACTCGAAAGCTCCCAGAAGCACTTGCTCTGGCCAGAGCATCCTGGGCACAGCATGAGGAGCCAGGGCCACACCAGGAAGGCTGTTCAGCCATGCAGTTTGGAGACTCAGCTCTAAGGACCAGCCTAAGCCACAGCTTCTCCGCCTTGGGTCACCAGGTGTGGAGTTCAGACTGTGCAGTGGCACAGATCATGTTTTATAGAGTTTCTCGTGCCTGGTGACATTCCCGGCTTCAACTGTAAAGTCCTGGAAGACAGGGCCCTTTTCTCCAGGGCCCCTACAAAGTGCCACAGCCTGGCACTGTATGGAGCTGTATAGCAGTGGGGTGAATAAGAACACAGTGATACCCTGTAATCCCAGCACTCTGGGAGGCTGAGACAGGAGGATCGCAAATTTGAACCGAGCCCAGGCAACATAGCTTCTGAGCAAGATCCTGTCTCAAAACTTAAGAAAAGGGCTGAGGATGTTGCTCAGTGTGAAGGCCCTGGGTTCAATCCTCACTGCTACAAAAAAAAAGTAAAATAAAATAAAACACAAAGATAACAGCTATTGGGTGTCCCCTCAGGGCTAGCTGCTGTGTATTCGAGCCCAGTACCGAGACCACAGCCGATCCCGAGGAAGGAGTGGCTCACTGCTCCAGATGAAGATGCCGGCGAGGGCGAGGTCAAGCGCAGCCAGCGTCTCCTTACGATCTCCCCTGATCCCCACAGGAACGAACGCAAGGCGTGGCACAAAGGCACCGCCTTCCCCACTTAGCAGCCAGCAAAGGAGCTCAGAGCGCTCCAGGCCACCACCTAACATCCTGGGCTGGCTGATCGGTCACAGCCTGTGACGTGACCTTCCTCACTCCCCGCACAGAGGGACCGGAAATGAGGGGGCGCCTGCGTGGGTCGTGACTAGCAGGCTCAAGCAGAGAGGAGGCTGCTCGATCCCAGCCCATCAGCCCAGCCAGAGGGCAGCAGGGAAGTTGGGGTGGAGGGGTGCTGGGGAGGGGACTGAAACCAAGAAGGGAAACCCAGCTGCCCTCCTGCCCTTCACCTTGAGGACTGGGCCCTGCAGAAGCAGGCCTCGGGGCTGACGCGGAGCCAGGCACTTTCTAGGAGTCGCTCTGAAGGCAGGATTCAGACCCCGTGTCTACACCCGCTTTCTTCACTCCCCCAAACCGTTCTGTATGGGGAGTGGCACGGGGGGGGGGACCCCCACTTGTGTTGTGTGACCGTGGGCAAGTCAGTTGGCCTCTCTGAGCTCCTGTATCCACCGCTGTAAAGGAGGGAGGGGAACAGCGCCCCAGTGCTGGGCTGCAAGGACTGAGGACTGAACGTTTCCTGAGGTGCTTGCTCCCCTCGGTGCCTTTGCCCCCAGATGTCTGCTGATGCACAGAGCAAAAGTGCAAAGGTGGCTGCATGAAGCCCAGATACCAGGGGTGAAGGACTAGAGCGCCTTTCAGCCCACGAGCTTGGGCCCGACTGCCAGCCTTTGTTGCTCTCAGGATGGGGTCTGGGAACGTCACACACTTCACTGAGTCTTCTCCACAATCCAGCTTGGTCATGATGCTCCATACCCATTCTATGGAGCAGAAAACTGGGGCCCAGAACAGTAAAATACCTGAAGGTAAAGCCTGGCTTTTCCCGATAGGATATCATAGGAGCCACATGTGACATGTGATAAAAAATACAAATTTATTAGAGTAAAAGACACATTGTCACTAGTCCCCCTCAAGAAACTCCCCCACGCTTGGAACACACTTATCCCACCGTTCTTACCACTTTCTGAAGCAGCTCTGGAAATCCTCTTTGGTAAGCGTCTCTGCTTGTGCTGTCATGGCTGCCTCGATGTCCTGGATCTATTCAAAATGTTTACCTTTCACGCTCATTTTGCCTTTGGGGAGGAGCTAGACGGCTCAGGGTGCTAGAGCCGGTGAATAAGGTGGATAGGGAGGCGCTGCGATGCTTTCCCAAGCCTGCCTGTTTATCACATGGCACTCAGCAGCACTCATGCCTTTTCTATCACAACCTGTAAAGACACTTCGAAAGGACTTCTCAGAGCTGCTTCCCAAAGTGGCGGGGCCGGTGGGACAAGCGTGTTTGAAGTGGGGGGAATAGCTGAGGGGATTAACGGCGATGCAGCTTTTCTCATAAATTTAAAAATCTTTTTTCACTATATTTTTTATCACCCCTTGTCCAAACCCAAGACGAAAGTGGCCCCTGGCACCTGGAGACTTGCTTATTTCCTTGGACCTCAGTGTTCTCACCTGGAAATCGAGAATGATATGATACCTGTAAATGTACATTTTAAGTTGCTCACGTGTTCTCGTGTGTTGAGTAATGTATGAAACTCCTCAGGCCGCAGAAGCAAGGAAGCAGGCCTGGCCCCACTGTCACCAGCACCCAGGAGGGACACGCGCGGAAAAGCACCATGAGGAAGCGCGTCTCGTTGAGCATCTGTGCCAGGCCGGCGGGCGTCAGCACCAGCAGGTTGTTCTCCTCCACAACGTGCAAGGGCTGGGAGAGGTCGATGCTGGGGACAGTGGCATCCTGCTCCGGTGAGCTGTGGGCAGCAGGGACCCAGGAGGCCACCATCAGCATGGCCGTCCAGAGCAGCTCCATGGCTGTCCTGCGGGGGAGAGGGACAGAGCCCTTATTACCACAGGGGGCCCTTCTCCACCCCAGGGTTGCTCTCCACACCCCACCTTTCACCTGGGGACCATGGGCTGGGCACTGACCCCCAGAAATGCCCACAGCTTAGCGGCAGCCTGGCCAAGACAACCTCAGCCCCAGCGTAGCCGAACCCCCTTGGAATAGCAGACACTCAAACCCACTGGCTTCCCAGCCACTAGCAAAAACTCTGCAGAGAAGTCTGGGTCTCACCCCAGAGTCCCAGGGTGAGGCTCTGGACCAGGCCCCCAGCACAGGCTCCCAGGATCCCCTCTGCCGACGGTGTCCCATGCTCCCAGGCACCAGGCCTGAATGCCTCTGTGATGGGAAGCTCACTATCTTACAATGTACCCCATGTGGCTTTGGAAATATTCTCAAGAATAAATATTTTCTTTTGAAAGTCATAACCACAGAATGCACTGTGAAAATATGTTGAGTGCAAAATAAAAATCTCTCCTTTAACGCTATGGCCAAGCAAGCTGTTAGGTTTAGAATGAACCCTTGCAGACATTGACAATGCCTCTATAAACATCCTCTGAGTGCACATTTCAAGACTATGCATAGTGTAGGATGCTTAATTCTCTCTTAACATTTGATGCTCAACCTCACCCCAGACCAAATTGATTCAGAATTGCTCAGAGTGAGGCTTGAAAATCAAAATATTTGAGAAGTTTCCCAGATGATTTTTGTTGTCTTGCTGCTTCTTTGCTTGGTGGTTGTTCCTGCTGCTGTTGTTGTTGTTGTTTGTGGCACTGGGGATTGAACCCAGGCTCTTGGCCCTGAGCTACATTCCCAAACCTTTTTCAATTTTTATTTTGAGGCAGGGTCGCACTAAGTCACTAAGTTGGCCAGGCTGGCTTTGAACCTGTGATCCTCCTGCCTTAGCCTCACAGAGAGCTGGAATTACAGGCATGCACCACCATACCTGGCTTGTTGCTATTTTAACTTTTTACTTGGGACATTTTGAACGCAAAGATAGAGTGGTATGGTGCATTCCCAAGGCACGCACCCCTCAACTTCAGTTACTGTCGTGGCCAAACATTTCGTTAATATTCTCATCCGCTCTCTGCCCTGGACTATGTTGAAGGCAGTCTTCGGCGATATATATTCACCTGTAAATATTTCATTATAAATCCCTAAATGATGTGGATTACTTCAAAATAGCACATAACTATAATACTCTTATCATTACAGCCTTGTATCACCAGCTACCCAAGCAGTGTGCAAATCACTCTGCTTGCCTCATAAAATTTAAGGTTTTTTTAAAAATCAGGATCCAAATGAGATCCATCAATTGTCATTGATTGTCAGCTCTCTTCAACTTTGTCCAGGTAATTCTGCAGCTGGAGAGCCATGTGGTTGGTCAAATGAAATCAACAAAGGCGAGTCAAGATAAGAGTGAAAGCCAGGTGGACACCTGGTTTTCTGGAATGTTGAGCAATGGGTATGATCCAAATCTGTCTCGGTCAAAGGGCTCTTGATCCCTAATGAGCCCCAGTGTCCCCATATCTACTGAGCAGCCTGCCCCTCACCGGCCCTGCCTGGGTCTGCTACAGTAGCATGATGACTATTAGACAGAACTTTTGTTTTTAGCACTAATGTTCTTGTTTGCTTATTTGTTCTTTGAGTCACTCACTTGCAGTGGGAATTGTCATCTAAAAGTTCTTTGCCTACACGGAGGCATCAAAGTACTAGGGTGTTAATTTTCATTGTACAGAAAGTCACTAGAATGACCCTTTCTTAGTTATGCAGATATAAGGCAGTGAGGGCTGCCAGAACCTTCCTGGACCAGACATTGACCATCACTTCTGTGTGTCTATGGTACCCAGAATCCTGCTGGGCGGGACGGTGTCAGATTTGGGAAAGGTCTTCTGGGAAGAAATCTTGAAATTAAAGGTTTTAAGACCCTCTCTTGGCACTTGCAGGAGGATAAAGGAGCCTTGGCTGGTGACCTTAAGGTGGCTGCAGAACCTACAAGGGAAACACTGCTGTCCGGCTCAGGCAAGAAGGATGACAATCAGAGCCAGGGATTTAGCTCAATGGTTCCGACGCCTGCCTCGCAAGTGCAAGGTCCTGAGTTCGATCCCTGGTACCAAAAAAAAAAACATAGCAAAGAAGGATGACAATCAGATGCCGGTGGCTGGGAGGCAGGCCCTGCATGGGGACTTCAGCCACTCCAGTCTTCCCTTCGACTCACTCATCAATATTTGTACACCCACCAAATATTTCTGACGCTTGTTACATGTTACATACATTACATGCTGTTAAGCGCTAGAGACCCAAAAAGTCAAAACAATGGGCAGGCGTTTGTGCATTCGGGTCATAGGACACATCCTCAATGAGATAAACAGATACAATGAATGGTATATCAGAAGCCGATCCACACTGAGGGAAAAAAGAGATAAGGGAAGACTTGAAGTGATGCGGAAGGGGGAGTGTTAACATTATTAACAAGGTGGCCAAGAGGGCATTTGACTGAAGGAAGCAAAGAAGTGATCGATTTGCGTTTCCAAGGGTGGGAGAGGAAGTCCTTCTGTCCTCCACTCCTGTTGTTCTTTTCTTGAGACTCCTCAAGCCCGGGCTCAATCTGCCTCAAACTCTGGACCTCTCTCTGATTCAGGCTGGCACTGTGTCTTTAGCTTCCCCTCTGCCAACCCTTTGTTCTCTGCTCGTGGACTTTGGTTCTCCCTGCATCTCCCTGCTTTTCTGGCCTAGTGTCCCCTGCATCTCCTCTGTCCCCCACAAAGGCACACTGCCCGGATCTACAAATTCCAGATCGGAGGAAAGCAGCCCCCGATGGATGCCTTGTTAATAGGAACAGGCAGCATGGAGTGCCCCGCTGCCCACCAGCTGGTGTGCTCAGCACGCACCGCATTGTCGCCCAGCACTGCCCCAAGACCCATGTCCCAGACACCACTGTCTTTTGCGCACACAGTGCCATGACCTGCTCACAGGTCCCTGTGTCTCTGCTCTGCTTTCCCCCATTCCATCCCCCGCACAGGGATCACAGAGTCCAATTTGAAGCAGGAGTCAGACACTATGGCTCTGATTATTGAAAGATTCCAGCAGCGTGCTGTCACACACGGTCCAAAGCTTGACCCTGTGGCCTCTCAGGTTCCCGGGCTCTGATCCTTACTTTCACCCCATCTGACTTTACCCTCTCTGCTCTCCTCCCTTAGTCACTCTCCTGTTCTCTCCACCTTGGGACTGAGGCCTCTGCCTACAACACCTCCAGTCCACCTCAGAGCTTTGCCTGGTCCTTCAGATCCCAAACACCAGCCCATCAGAAGGATTTCTCATCCCTCTGCTTTCAGCAACCTACCAAGTCACCAGTACTGCTTCACTGCTTCATTATTATTTCTGAGTGCACCTTGTTTTCTTTTTTTAACTTTTTAAATGTCAATACCATCGTTCAGAGCTGTTTACCTTCTTCCTAGAGCAGGGTATGGACCTGATTTTAGAATTCAGCACGTTTGCTGAATGAATGGATGGATGAATGAACTAACTTAATTCTCACAACAGACCCCAAGATCCATTTCAGAGCTTCTCAATTATGATAACCCACTAGAATTCCCCGGAGAGTGTGGCAAAAATACTAGCACTTGAGCACAAACCCACCCCAGGTGAGCTTAGGCCTCGTTTTTTAAAGCCCCCGGTTCATTCTAACGTGTGGCCATCTTCAGTGTATGACGTTTGGCAGAGGGAAGAGGGAAGACAGCTGGCACGGGGCCCATGGGTCAGAGTGGCCATTGTCACTGATCCTCGTACCTGCAGGAAATTGGGTGACTCTCGGAGCTGCTGGGCCACGCAGGGCTGGCCCTGTGGGAGGGAAGTCGTGATCTGAAAGTAGGCTTCTGGCCTCCCCAGTGATCAGAGCAGGCCTGGTTGGCAGCTGGACCGTCCAGAGAAGTCCAGGGACAGAAAGGAAGCTCCTTCCAGAGCACACTGAGGCCACCCCAGCCCACAGCAATGTTCTGGGTTCTGGAGTTCCGGAGGCCCAGGTGGCCCTAGGGAAGAATGGGCCATTGTTGAGTCAGAGGGGCTCTGGCCGGCAGCCCCAGCAGGGAAGAGCTGCCTGCCTTCCCCTCACACAGAGACTGGAGCTTTATGGAAGGCCAGAAACAGGCATGGCCTGGACTCGGGGTTGGAGACCCTAACTCTGTCCTAAGCAGTGTGGCCCTGAATATATATTTCTCACTCTTTCCGAGTGTTTCTGTGGCACACAATGGTGTCCAACTCAGGGGTGTGGGAAAGTTAAACAAGACAAGCAACAGAGCACCCGTGCATGCCTCCCCCACCTGCACCTTGGCCTTCTCGCTGGTTTCTTTCTTTCTTTCTTTTATATCGGTGCTAGTGATCAAATCCAGGGCCTCACACGCACTAAGCCAGTGCCCTACCACTGACCTACACGTCAGGCCCTGCGTGCTCTTGGCTCACTCTGCTCCAGCCACACTGGCCTCAGATATAACAATCATGCTCCTGCCCCAGGGCCTTTACACTTGCAGTCTCCCCTACCGGGAAGCTGTTTACCCAGGGACACTCCAGCTCCACACTTGAAGCTCCTTGAAGTCTTTGCTTGCCTGTCACTTTCCCAGGGGCCTTTTCCTGACCACTTTGTCTAAACTATCAGCCCCATGCACCTTTCAGGGACGCGGGGATGCCTCATTCTCTTCGCAGCCTTTATTTTTCTTCATAGCATTAATCACCTTCTAAATCACCTGTCATTTCCTTTGCCCAGCAAGTAAGAGGTACCAATAAACACTTGTTGCGTGAATAAATAAAAGCCCATTTGTATTTTAGTGTCACTGTTCTTATGGTCAGAGGTTGCAGGGGCGCCTTGCACTGGCCTAGGGTCTCCAATACTTAGGCAGAGGGGGGGAAATGGGCTCAGCCTGCCCGAGGGACAGCAGAGCAGCCCACCTGCCTGAGAGTGAAGATTAGATGGTTAGAGATGAGGGTGTCACCCAGGGCCAGTAGAGAACCCGGGGCCAAGCTTGGTGGAGATTAGAGAAGCTGCCTTTGTGGAAACGGACCACACTGACCTGACCAGGAAATGAGTCAGCGCCGCAGTGGCCCCTGACCGGTGAGGGACGCACAGCCTGTGGAATGTTGCCGGCTGCTTCCTGAGCTTCCCCTAGGTGGGGCACCTACCTCTCCTCCTCCACTAGGGGGCTCTGTTTCAATTCTAGGGATAAGAAAAATGCTCTTAGGACTGACTAAACCTGCAGTTCAAACAGGTGCTGGAGACTGGGAATGCCACCCAACTGGTTTGATTTAATCCCGGGGAGAAAAAAAAATGCACACATTGTACCCAGAGTATCAGAAATGAACTTTCACCTGTTATACATGGAAAGTTTCAGAGCAGGATGTGGTAATAAAAATACTGGATAAATATTAAGTATTTTGTTTTTATCAACCCAACAAATATACATGGAGCTCTTGCAATGCAGCAGGTACTGCTCTAAGTGCTGGGATATGGTGGTGCCAAATGTGAGACCAAAGTGACTCCATTTTGCTAAAATCCACTATTCCCCTAGTCTCTACTGTCCTCACAAATTAACGGTTAAAATGTGCTTGCTCTGGGACCAAAGACACAATCTGTAACGAAGCAAAGTTCCTAAATTAATTACTCAACCATCTGTTTGCCCAGGAAATGAACGTTCCGGGTCCACTATCTATAGAACAATCTGTCGATGTGCTGCTGACCGTCAGTGCGTGACAATCGACCCTCGAACCCCCCCCCACACACACACACCCCGCCCCCACCCCCCCGGTCGTTCGCGGTCTTGGCCCAATGGGCCTGGCCAATTAAAAGTGTACATATCATACTTGCTAAATGTCAACCAATCCTGTAACTGCTAAGTGGAAAATCCCCAAACCTTACCTTAACCCCTATAAAAACCCTGCTGATTTAAAATTTGGGGCTCTCAATCCTGACCCGCTGCGTCGGCGACGGTTGGGAGTCCCTGCTCGAGCTTGAATAAACGACCCTCGTGTGTTTGCATCGGAATCGGCTCCTTGGTGGTCTTTGGGGACTTCGCGATCTGGGCACAACACCCAAGACCCAAAATCTATGCCTTCCTGGAGCTCAGGGGTGTGTGCATGTGTGTGCGTGTGTGTGTGTGTGTGTGTGTGTGTGTGTTAAAACTTTGGAAGCTTGACATTGTCCGCTAGTGTCCTTAGAGGCCCTGGCTGACAAACATGATACGTTGGGATATTTTTGGCCACTGTCCTCAGAGACACAGTGTCCCAGCAGCACACAGCGTCTCTGCAGCACACTGTGAGGCAGAACTTCAGAGTGTGAACAAGAGGCCAGGGTAGCTGGGCAGGATAAATGGGGGAAAGAGCAGAAGAGATGGCAGGAAACTACACAGGGGCCTGGAGGCTTTGTCAGGAATTTGGCTTACCATGAGAACGCGGGAGCTGCAGGAGGCATTTTACTTACTTTTTAACAGCTTTATTTAGACAGTAGACAATTAGTAGCAATGCTAGTAAATTTAGAGAGCCGTGGGGCCAGGGCCACCATCATCCTTCAAGGACATTCCTGGTGACCTTGGCAGTCACTTCCTGTCCACATACCTCAGGTCACCACTATGTGCTTTCCAGGAACAGGAGAGTGCTGAGCAGAAGACAAACAAGATCTCACTTATTTATCATCACTGTTGTATCTTTTCTGTTTAAACAGAATAGAGTCCAGGTTCTCTTTTCAGATTAGCTAATGACCAAATTTCTTAGGGGCTGCCAAATCATCCACCAACCAGTTCAGAGGGCCCCCCCTGCGTGTCCCCGGCAGGCACTGTGAGCCCTGGGACAAACCTGGCAAGGAGCCCAGCCAGTTGAAAGCTGAAGACCTGGAGTCCTTGCTGACTCGGAACTCTGCCCTCTCTTGGGTGTGGTGGGGTCAAAGTTCCCTGTGGGAGGCTGATTTTGCAATTTGAATCCTAAAGAAAGAAGTAATTACAGGCTAGCAGGCTGCCCTTCTAGGCTGAAAGAAGCAGAACACCTTTTCCACTTCCTGGGCTCAGGAACAAGGTAACTGGGCAGGAAGTCCTTCAGAAGTAAGTGGCAGCCTCCTGGGTGGTCTCTCCTGATTAAAAGAAGGGGTGTGGTATGAAACAGCCTGGAGAAGCTACTGAGAGCAGGCCTGAGTGTAGGGGGTTCTAACAGATCAGCTGTCAGGAAATCGGGGGCCAGCACTCTGGGAGGCTGAGGCAGAAGGATCACAAGTTCAAGCAGAACTAACAACTCAGCAAGACCCTGTCTCAGAAAAGAACAATAAAAAGGGCTGGGATGTAGTTCAGTGTGAAGAGCCTGGGTTCAATTCCTGGTACAAAATAAGGGAAGAAAAGAAGGAAGGAAGGAAGGAAGGAAGGAAGGAAGGAAGGAAGGAATTGCAGCAGAGTTTAGAAGAGATGATGCATGACTGAGGGGTCCAGGGGGAGGGGTCTCCAAGGCCCCAGGCCCAGGGTCGGTGGCCACGCCCAGGTTGGGGCCTATACTTTTCTAGAAGTTGAGACTCAGAAGTCATTCTTGCTCACTAAGCTTCCTTTTCTTTATTTGTAAGATGGAGAAAATGGCATTCGCAGCACAGAGTTGTCGCATGGATTTAATGACATAATATTCATAAGCACTTTCTGCAGGGGTGGTAGAGAGTAGGTAAGCCTTCTAAGAGACTGTGGTTGTGATGGGATTTTCTTTTGGTGTGACCTTGTTATTACTGATGAGTATCATTACCATATTCTGTTTTTATTATTACTGAGAGGAACTTGGCAGGGAGACCTGACTGAGGACACAGCCCCTAGTTAAGCTAATGCTTCTCAAATTTTATTGTGTGTGAGGCAGCTTTGGAGACCCTGCTAATGTGCAGATTCTAATTCCGCAAAGGAAAGGTGGGAACCAAGGCTTTGTTACAAGCTCTGGGTCTTGCTGCTGGTGCAAAGACCACACTTTGAATAGCAAGACACCAAAACAGCCCTGGGTAGTACAGGTTCACCACCCACCTATGACTCTTGAGCACTCGAAATACAGCTGATCCAAACTGAGTGGTGCTTGTGAGTATGATATCCACATTGGATTTTGAGGACCTAGTACAGAATATATCTATCTCTTTAATAATTTCTTTTCATACTCATTCCATGTTGAAATGATCATATTCGTTTAATAAGATGCATTATTATAATTAGTATTGCTTGTTTCTTCTTTCTTTTCTTCATAATAGTATTCCTGCCCAAGTTCTGAGGAGGTCCCCAAAGAGGAAATGGGACCCTCAGCTCACCCCATGAAATACAGGTCCAAGGCACAAAGCAGATTTATTGGGCCAAGTTAGAAAGTAAGGAAGAATAAGAAAAACACTCCAGTTGAGTAGCTGAAAGGGGTTCACCCTGATTCAAGGTGGCGTAAGGGACAATTCAGGGACAGGAGATAATTGTCCTTGCCCAGGAGGGGGGGCCGTGGCTCCCTCATGGGGTAATTGCTCCTGCACAGGGGGAGCTGACCCCATCACAGAGTGGTCTCCGAGGCTCCGCTCTGCCTGGAAGCGGAGATGACTGCAGGCTGAGGACATCAGGTGTCGCTCTTACAGGGTCTGGACCCGGATGCTGTGACAGCTGGCAATGGGTGTCCCTGGAAACCCTGAAAATTACTTTAGCTCCTCTTATCTTGGTGTCCAGGGTCTTGAAGGGGAAAGAAATACACTAGATAAATTCAGGGCTAACAAACCCTGTTTTGCCAACTTTTCCTAAATGATTACCGTTCCTGCATGCAAAGCTAAGCAAGAATCTGACTCAGAGTTTTAAGCTAAAAAGAGAGACAAAAAACAATTGAGTTTCTTTGTCCTCTTTCTACCTGTCTTTATTTCTTCCATCCTACCCCAAAAGTACCAGAAAATTGTTGACTCGCCTTCTGTTTCTTCTGGGCAGTGCTGCCTGGGAACCTCAGCTGTGTCAGGCCAGTTCAGGACTGGCCAAGAGACATTAGAAGGAACAGCTGGCAGGGGAGACTCTGACTATTCCCCACACAAAGAAATGATTAAAGTTTGAGGTGATGACTATGCCAATTGCCTGATCTGGTCATTACACATCGTGTGCATGTACTGAAATGGGACACTGTACCCCATAAATATGTAGTTAGGTATCAAGTCTTTTAAATGTATTGTGAAAGTTTTTTTAAATGCATCAGTGAAATAAATCATATGAGGGGAATTCCCTGTGAAAGGCTGAAGTTTGAGGCGGTAATGACCTCAGGCCCACAGAGACTCACTCACTGGCAGCAAGCGGGGAGAGGTGTGGGTCTCAGGGTCAGAGGAGAACAACGAGCAGTGTGACTAGCAGAACCAACACTAGAGGCCGCCAGTGTGTTCTCCAAGGGGACAGGAGCTGAGGTCACTCCCGGGACTGGCACAGGCTTGTCTCCAGCTCCAAAGCCCAGGATCAGGATGGTGGCTTCCCTCCTCTCTTTGGTGACAGGCCGGACGCACAGACGACATGAGGCTATGGCTGAGAGGCCTGGGCCTCCAGGCACTGAGGAACTTCCGGGAATTCTGCGGGGTCCACACACAGCTGCCACCTCTTCCTGTCCCCGAGAAGATTCTGGCCGTCTGGGAAGCCATCAGCCTAGGGAGGCAGCCGGTGCCTGAGTACTTCAATTTTGCCCACGATGTGCTGGACATGTGGGCTCAGCTGGAAAAGGTGACACCCATCCTGTCCTTCTCCATCCTGGGTGTGCGAGGCTGCCCTTGACTACCCCCATGGGACTTAAGGGTGATTTGGGCATTTGGGAGCTAGAACTTGGCAATCTTGAAAATTTAAACTGTTAGCATCTAAGCCTCAGGGGGGGAATGGTGACCAAGTGTTATAAGCCACAAGCCTCCTTTCATAATTCCTGAGAGATCTCGAATCCCTGAGCACAAAATCATACCCTGATTATCTCCCCATTCATCTGACCAAGTGCAGGAGGAAATTCGGATTTGCTGCTATTCTGTCTTTGGCATTGCTCTCACTCTCACTGATTTCCTTTCTAAAGAAGAAGCTCTGGCTCAGTTTTTCACAGGTCATAATGGATACACAGAGCTTAGTTAAGATAAGCTCAATTTTTTCGGGTCTCTCTCTGTGTATGCTCCCTCTCTACTTTCCCTTCTTTGCAAGACCCAGTTCTCAAGCCTTTCTGTATTGACCTGACTCAGAACTCATTCAGTGAGAAAACCCTTTTCCTTAGTGGCCATTTGCCAAAAACAATCATAGGCAAGTGTTTTAACTTTGTGCTTGAGTAAAGTGGGCGACAGTTGGAAAAAACAACAGACTTACCAAAGAGCTGAGACAAAAAATAAAGCTAGGGAATGAGATGCCTATGGGAACTTTGAAAATCTCCCAACATATTACTGGAAATTTCAAAAGCAAACCATACCAGTAGGACTTTGTACATTCACACCTGAGAAAACCTTAAGCTCTTACCTTTGGCTGGCTCGGAGGTTTTGATCAAGCAAGAAGTTATTGCCAAGGGAGAACTGCTACTTTGTACAGTCTTCCTTTGTAGGAAAATGAACATGTTTTCAGTTAAGCAGTGGTCCCTGCATGGTGACACATGCCTTTAGTTCCAGCATTCTGGGAGGCTGAGGCGGGAGGATCACAGGTCCAAGCTCAGCCAGGGCAACTTAGCAGGGAAAGAGGGGATGTAGTTCATTATGAAGGCCCTAGGTTCAATCCAGAACCCCCCCCACACACACACACGTACAGATAGTGGTAATAGTTATACAACCTTGATGGAAGACACTAAAAAAAGCAACGAAGTGCACTTTTTTTTTTTTGGTACCAGGGATCGAACTTGGGACTTGCGCTTGCTTGTGAGGCAGGTGCCAGAACCACTGAGCTAAATCCCTGGCCCCTAAAGTGCACTTTTATGGTAAGTTAATATAACAGTGCTAAAAAGAGGCAGACACAAGACAGTGAAAATCATATGCTACATTTTGCATTTAACAGCTGTTATGGAAAAAATGTGCTTATGTTTGCCTAAACACTAGAAAGATTCCTAAGAAACTAATATAGCCGGTCCCTGCTGAGCCAGGTGAAGGTGGGAACAGGTGGACTGGCACAGGAATGGAGCATGCCTCCTCAGTGCATATCTTTCCATACCATCTCAATTTTTAAACCCTACAAATAGACTAAACATACTAGCTATTGCAGAAGATTAAAAAAAAAATTTTTTTAAAGCAAACGAAACCTCTCAGTCAGTGGCTTCTATTTCTCTTCTGCCTGCACCACTGTCTAGGCTGGGCACCGGCCCTCATGCCCCGCATTCTGGTGGCTGGATGGCAGGGGAGCAGAGGTCAAGTGGAGCTTTGCAGAGCTGGGGACGCAGTCCAGGAAGGCAGCCAACGTTCTGGGGGATGCCTGCGGCCTGCAGCCCAGGGACAGGATGATCCTGGTGCTCCCACGACTCCCAGAGTGGTGGCTCATCAGTGTGGCCTGCATGCGGACAGGTCAGTAGCAGGGCTGGGACTCCCAGGCAGGGCTGATGCTACCTGCCAGAGCTTTGCAGTTCCCACAAGGGTGGGGAGATGAAGCAAATGAATCCTATGTGGTTGTGTTTACTTCCCCTTGCCTTACAGCCACAAACTTGGCTTCATCTCGGAGCCAGACAGCAGTGGAAGAGATAAAAAGCAGGCCCACTTGATGAGATCCAAAGGGCAAGGGACTCCTGCAGTTTTTTGAGCAGCCACTATGTGTTGGGCACCATGTTAGATGATTTATGTGATTGAAACTTCCCTTTGGAGTGGTGTGATTTTTTGATATGTAAATTTCCCCAGTTCTTCCATTTACACAAGTTCATCAATTTCTTTCCTATGCAAAACCACAACCCATGTGACTTTGTCAAGTCTAGCACTCTCTCCATGTCAGAAGACACCCAAGCTGATGTCCTCAAAGTCTCACATCCCATGTCCTCCTTAGATGTACTTGTCACCTCTCTTCCAGACCATGGTGGGTGTCTGATTTATTCTTCTGCTGACAGCTCCGGCTGTCCCCCCGTCTGACTGGTCCCCGAACTAGAACACAGTTCCTCCCAAAGCACCGCAGATAAAAGTGCAAGTGGACCAGGCTTCTACTGGAAGTAGCTAAAGTGGAGAGGGACTAAACACCAAAAGTCTTCATAATGGGGTTTACATTCTGCAAAGGTTTGGGAGATAAAGCAAAGGGCAATGGGACCTTCGTCTGGCTCTGATGTTATTTGAGATTGACCCCTCCTCTGTCTCCCGTCCTCACTAAGTGGATGTGGAGAGGGACTAATTCTTTCAGGACTTGTTTCTTCTCATCTGTGAAATTAGAATTCTGGACTCAGTGGAGTGTTTACAACATGCGTTCTGAGATTCTCAAGGTTTTCCAAGTGTATGATTAAAATATGCCCCTGATTTATCAGGGGTTGTCATGATTCCAGGTGTCTCCCAGCTGACGGAGAAGGACCTCAAGTACCGGCTGCAGATGTCCAGGGCCAAGTCCATTGTGGCCAGTGACTCCCTAGCTCCGCATGTGGATGCTATCAGCGCCGAATGCCCCTCCCTGCAGACCAAGCTGTTGGTGTCTGACAGCAGTCGCCCAGGCTGGGTGAACTTCAGGGAGCTCCTGCAGTGAGTGGAAGCTCTCCCGAAGAATAACAAGCAAATAAAGTCATGCAGGGCTGGAGATGTAGCTCAGTGGTTCCACTGCCTGCCTTGGAAGTGCAAGGTCCCGAGTTCGATCCCCGGTACCAAAAAACAAAAAACCAAAAACTCCTGTCACTCACCTCAGTCTTTGAAGTCATGCATTTCTCCTTGAAGAACCAAAACAGGAAATGAACTGCTGACTCCCCTTGAAGGCAGTAAATCAGAGAGGGGTACTCACTTTGGAAGCCAGGCCGACCTGAGACATAGTCCTTGTGACCACTTCAGTGTTTAAGGTCACTCATTCAGTCAGCACTGGGTGTGCCACTAGCTTTTCTGTGGCCCACTTGCCTCTATGGTGGTGGCATTAGTTATGACAGTCAGGTTATTTTAGATAACCCATACGAGGCATTTAGTACCTAGCAAGTGGTCAATAATAAAATAGCTGCCATGTGCTGAGTGCTTAGTATATGCAAGGCATTATGCTAGGTAAGCATTCACCTACATTCTATGCAGGAGAAATTCAACGTAGTTAAGTGACAAGCATCGTGTGTGATGTTCCCAACTGTAATGAATAAGACATCGTCTTATTTAATCCTAGAAAAGAACTATACGAAGTACAATCTAACCCCATCTTACAGATGAGGAAACAAGCTTGGAACAGTGAAATGACTTGCCCAAGATACTAAAAAGGAGTTAAGTCAGGGCTGGGATGGAGCCAAAGCCATGTTTGCCTTGAAGCAAGGACCTGGGAAACTAAGACTTTCTCCCCATCAAAGGCCAGAATCCAAAAGATACCCCTCAGAATCCTACACTATCCAGTTATCAATATGCATCCTACAGACCAGAGTCCCCTGGGCATTTTTGAAACACATATTCCAAGGGCCCACATTTGACCTACTTAATCAGACATACCTGAGCTAGGATCTTGGGAATCTGTATTTTAAAAATCAGCCCACATGATTTGGATGAGCAAAAATTGTCCTAGATCAGGAGCCCTCAACTTTAGTTGTCATTACAAGCAACTGGGAAGCTTTAAAATAATATAATTAGACTTCACTTTGTGTAAGGTGAGGCCCAGGTATGGATGATATTTCTTTTAAAAACTTACCCAGTTTTTACAGGCAAGGTTGAGAACCATGGTTTAGCTGATTCTCCAAAACTCAAAACTTTGGAAATTACCCAAAACTCAAACTTCCAAATTTGGGAAAATCTTTAGAAAATATCTTAAATTACAAGGAATTTGGGTGACACCTAAATATGCAGGATCACGCATGTGGGCATGTGTGTGTTCCACTAGAAGGTCCTTGGGCCATGGTAGAAGAACATGAGGCTATTGTGAGTCACTGAACCTTGTCTGCAAAATGGGTTATAATGACAGAACTCCCATAAGGTGGCTGTAAATGATGCAAACTGAGACTCAGCACAGCACCTCACACATGGCATTTGGTGAGACAGTGGTCATATTGTTACTCTGATATCATTGGTACCACTCACTAGCTTTGCTACTAGGAGCACCATTGGTATTTTTACCTCTTGCAGAGAGGCATCTGCAGAGCACAGCTGCGTGAGGACCAAGAGTGGGGATCCACTGGTCATCTACTTCACCAGCGGGACGACTGGAGCCCCCAAGATGGTGGAGCACTCCCAATGCAGCTATGGACTGGGTTTTGTGGCCAGTGGAAGGTACTGGGGACAGCCTGTCTAGAGCAGAGAGTGGGTGAGTCAGTGGGAGGGGGTAAGAGAGGGTTAGACGGCAGGAATTCAGGTAGGGGGGAACAGGAGGGCAAGGCAGGCTTTGGGCTTTATTCTGAGTAAAATGAAAAGCCACTGGAAGTTTTTGTGCAGCACAATATCCATGATAAAAATTTACAATTTTAAGAACATTTATTTTTACCCAGTTCGTAAAAATTGTTGCTATCCTTGGACTGCCAAGGGATGTTTCAGTACACGAATACATTGTGTAATGTTCAAATCAGGGTAAACCCACCTAAATCCTCAAACATTTATTTTTGGTGGCATTTGAAATCTTATCTTCCAGCAAAATTTATCCTTCTCACCATTTCAACCTATTGCCCAGTATCATTAAATGCTCTCACATTGTTAAGCAACCGTCACCACCATTCCTCTCCAGAATTTGTTTTATATTTTCCCAGGCAGGAACTCCATGCCCATTGCCTGATGACTCCCCACTAACCTCTCCCCTTGTCCCTGGCAACCTCTATTCTGCTTTCCATCTCTACGAACCCAACTACCCTATGTACCTCGTGTCAGCTGTAGTACATAGTATTTCTCCATGGGTTTTGAAATTTGGCTTCTTTCCCTTAGCCTAGTGTCCTTGAGGTTCATCAGTTTTGGAGCACATGTCAAAATTCTCTAACTTTGAAGGCTAAAACTATCTTGCGTTTCATGGACATATCCCAGTTTTAAATCCACTCATGTGTTGGTAGACACTTGGTCACCGCCCACTTCTTCTCTGCCTCACCTCTGCAATTCCACGCACCACTGAGCTTAACTAGAACGTCATCTCCTCTCCAGAAGCGTTTCTCAACCCCATCTCCACCCTTTCTCTGGCTCAGGTTCCTAGTTACCGTCATGGTATAAGGTTTGTGTTTCACTCTTTTAAAACATGCTCTCCCCAGGCTTCCTAGATGTTCATTCTTACTAAACTGTAAGCTACTCAAAATAAAACTAATCATTTCTATATCCCTGATGCTAAGTGTAGACTAAGTGCTAAATACGTGCTCACTGAAGAAAAGGTGCCCTTATCCCAATATATTGGGATCATTTGTTTCCTTATATATTGCTCTCACTAGACTGTGAACTCCTAGAAAACATGGGATCGATCGTGTTAACTCTGTATCCTTAGCCTGGGTTATAGATACACAAAAGATGCTCAAAAAATATTTGTTGAGATAATAGTTGACCTTTATACAATTTTGACAAGCATAAACGAGTATGTACCCACAGTGGCCCATGCTCCAAATAAGACAATATGGATGATATAATCCTTTTATATATCACTCTACTACTGAGCCCTATTTATTTTTCATTTTGAGACAGGGTCCAACTAAGTTGCTCAAGCTGGGTTCAAACTTGTGGTCCTCCTGCCTCAGCCTCCCAAGTACCTAGGATTCCAGTTAAAGGCATTGCTGAGAATGCTGACTCTCTCTACATTTTTGCAGCCGGTGGTTGGGCTTGACTGGATCAGATGTCTTCTGGAACACAAGTGACACTGGCTGGGTGAAGGCAGGCTGGAGTTTCTTCCCTACCTGGGCCATGGGATCTTGTGTTTTTGTTCATGAGATGCCCCGAGTTGATACCAAAGTCATCCTGAATGTAAGAGACTAAAACATTACTTAAGTGTTGGGTGTAAAGGAGATGTGTGGGGTGTGGATTTCAAGATTGTAGGAGAAAAGGCAAGAACCAGTGACCACAAGGCTTCTTCACACTGATATTAGCCAAAGAGTCTCCCAGGACCTCCCCTAATCTAGTCTAGGTCCTGTACACCTGGCTGTCTTCAATCATTGTCTATTTACCAAGCTAGCTTCTTAGATAAGGAACATTTCCTCTCTCCAAACCTTTGTACAACCTTTTTCCCTGCCTGAGGTGCTTCTCTCTCCACCACCTTCTTCCCCATGATCCTGTCAAAACCCAAGTTACTTGTCAAATCCTTAGGTCAAATCAGAGTGGCTCCTCAACAACCCGAGCTGCTGTCCATAGTGCTTACCATGAGTCTTTCGCCCAACTGCAGTCCTGTTGACTCTTGCCCAGGCTCCCAGGGGCTTCTCACATGAAAGGAGAATTGATACCCCCAGCAAAGATGCAGGGCTCCTTTCTTCTGTCCTCTGCATCCCAACTGACAGTCCCTAAAACATCACAGAGCCAATCTTCCTGTAATCTTTGTTTTAAGCAAGCTGTATCATACGGTGGCCAATAGCACAGGCTGTGCCATCTACCAGACCTGGCTCTTAGCCTACATCTTCCCTAATAGTGTGGCCTTGGAAAAATCACCTAGCCTCCCTGAGACTCGCCCTCTCTGAAAGAAAAAGAAAAGGATAACATAGTTCTATAGCGTTATCATGAGAACAAAACGATACCAGATACAGAGCCTGGCACATCATAGGTTCTTAACACATCTTATTATTGTTAATAAAACTCAGCAGCAGCAGCATTATCCATATGGGTCTTGACTGCCAATGTGTGTGTGTGTGTTCTCTGTCTATAGCCCAGCCCTGACATAACATATTCTTTATCTACTGCTCTGGTAAATTAACCTGACATGTAGCAGCTTAAAACTAAGTATTGGTTATGTCACAATTTACTGATCAGGAATCTGGAAGCAGGTCAGGTTGGTGGTTCTAAAGCGGGATCTCTCATGAGGTTGTAGTCAAGAGAACAGCAGGTACACCATGCTCATGACAGCATGATTCAAACAGCTAAAATGTAGAAGCAACCTACATACCAAACCACCGATGAAAGGTTAAGTACAACATGGCCGACACACGCAGTGGAATATTATTCAGCCTTTCTGAGGAAGGAAATTCTGCTACTACCTAGATGAACCTTCAGGGTATTATGCTAAGTGAAAGAAGCCAGGCCTCTAAAGATAAATGTTACATGATTTACATAAAGGTACCTGGAGTGGCCAGATCAATAGAGACAGAAAGTAGATTGGTGATTACCAGGACTGAGGGAAGAGGGTAATAGTGAATGACCATGTACTGGGTTAAGAGTTTATTTGGAAGGATAATGAGTTCTGCAGATAGATGATGCTCATGGATTCATAACAATGTGAACATAATGTCCACTTCAAAATGGGTAAAGTAGGTAAATTTTATGTTGTATTTCACTACAATAATTTTTAGAAACATGTCATCCAGGACCATAGTCATCTTCAGGCTTGGGTAGGGCTGGAGAATTTGCTTGAAAACTGACCCATGTTTTTTAGCAGACCTCTGTTGCTCACTGGCTACTGGTGGTGGGCTTCAGTTCCTCACTCTGTGTGCTCATCCACAGGGCAAAGTATACTCACAACATGATGCTTTGCTTCCTGCACAGTGAGTAACCCAAGAGAGCAGGAGAGCAAAATCTCCAAGCCAGATGCCATCATCTGTGAACCTAATCTCAAAGGTGATATCCATCATCTTGACTGTGTGCTATTGGCCACATAGGCCCACCTTGGTGTTTCATGGGAAGGGGCCCCAAAATGTGCAAATACCAGGAGACGGAGGTCACTGGCAGCTATCTTGGAGATTGCATTCCACACATAGTTGGTAATGAGACTACAAAGACCCAGTTCACCTGCTTCCTTTCCGTGCAGTACCACCATAGGGACTCTAAAAGCTGTTGTTGTCGTTGTTGTTGTTGTTGTTGTTTTGAAATAAGGTCTCGGAGTATCCCAGGCTGGCTTTGGGCTCATGACCCTCTTGCCTCAGCCTCTCAAAGGCTGGAATTAAAGGTGTCTGCCGCCACATCTGGATATCTCTGGTTTTGTTTAGACCCTCTCCACGTACCCGATCACCAACTTCTGCTGTGTCCCAACCATCTTCCGGTTGCTTGTTCAGGAGGATCTGACCAGGTACAGCCCAGCATTGGCTGCTTGGAGGGCCTAATTATGTGAGTAGACAGCCGAGGAGGCCACATACACACCACCCTCTCATCCCAACTGTTTTTCTCTCAGTCTCTCTAGGCCTCTTCTGTCTGTATTTCCGTATCTGCGTCTGTTTGTCGGCTGTCTTTTTCATGCACACACCTCACCACAAGCACACACACCCACATCCCTCAAAATGGCCCCCGAAGACCATTTTCTGACCCCTAGGACTTCACGTCCAGATGGACCTGAGTAGATTTAAGGTAGTATGAACTTCACCCCTCAGAGTGGGCTGTCTCCCACCGTGCACCCACAGGTGATTCCCTCAACAGTGTGTCCATTACGTCTATGAGATTAGAGATATTGCTGGATTACTATCAGCTGGCTATGGAATGAGCCTTCTGGCCAGGACCCTTGGGCCCAGCAGGACCAATACACTCACCACAGTAGATGCCCCATCTCCCTGCCCCCGATGAATGCAAACCAACCATTCTGTAGGCACCTGCCATTGGGCATCCAAGAGGAGGTGACAAACACTGTGGTGGCTCTCATCCTGGGAGCATCCACGGCAAAGTGTGCTGGCTGCAGGTGTTGGAGAGAATTTTGTCACCTCTAGGAATCCACTGACCCCAGTCTATGTCCCTCTTTTGTCCTAACCCAAGGCATGGAGCCTTGTTCTTACCTGGTCCTCATCTCTCCCAAGCACCTCCTGGCCATGAGGTCCTAAAAGGATGCACTGATTCTGTTGAGATAAGATCTATCATGTAAGGCCCATTCCCTATCTGCTGTGCCCATCTCCACATGGTGATCTGGGCTCTAGTAATTTGTTTTAAAAATTTGATTGAATGATATTTGGCAGTACCAAATATCTCAATCCAAACAATGTGATCCAAAGGGAGAAAAAGATTGAAAATATGTTTACAATCACAGGTTTTTTTGGGGTTTTTTTACCCTTTGGACAATTTATTGAACTGAGAGGTAGTTTTGCAATTTATTTAATATCTTTAGGAATGTGGGGATCATTCCTCAGAATCCTGGCATTCTTAGAAGGCTCCTTGTTATCTTTTACATTTTTAATCAACTTATCGTTCTCAATCAGATCATTGTCTCAACAAATTTATTTCCATCTAAGTTATTTTGGTCAATTCTCTTGGAACTCATCATATGCTGAAAGCCGCCATATGAGGTTCTGATTTTATCGCAAATTCAGATAGGATTTTTAAAAAAGTATCTGTCCCCGAGGAACATGGCTGCAAAGCCACTGGGTTGGGGGCACTTGGGACAGCTTATGAAGCAGGGTAGTTTGCCAGGCCTTTGGGTGTCTGACTCAGCCAGGGTGGGAGGGGATGGGTCCTGACTGGATGGCTTCCCCTTCTTGCCTGAAAAAGGTACCAGTTCCAGAGCCTACAGCACTGTCTGGCTGGAGGAGAGGCCCTCAACCCTGATGTGAGGGACAAGTGGAAGCGCCACACGGGCCTGGAGCTCCATGAAGGCTATGGGCAGTCAGAGACGGTGAGCTCAGGGCCCAGGCCCTGCCTCCTCCTGCCTTTATGACTGTCCTCTCTTGGACACCTGTCTCCAGGACAATAAAACTCTCGTAACAAAACTATCAGCTTTTCTTCCTTTTGGTTTAAAAGGAAAGTGATTTCCCCAGTTGTCCCAGCAAACAGCGTCCTGGCCAAGGGTATTGTTTGTCTCCACCAGAACAATACACACCCGTTTCTGATGGAGCCCCAAATCCTGAGCAGTGTCCCCTACAGCCATTGGGGCAGAGATGGGGGTATCAATTGTCTCTTCTGGTTTAGTGATGATATATTAAGTTCTTTGTGTGAGTGCCCATTAGCATGCTCTGTAAATGTTTGCTTACTGTGGAAAGGGGAGGAGAGAAAGAAGGAAAGAAATAAAGAAAGAAGGAAGGGTAGAATGATAGATGGGTGGGTGGATGGATGGATGGGGAGAGGAACCAAAAGGAAGCGGGGAGGGTAGGAAGTGACAGAGGGAGGAAGCAAAGTGGAAAGGAAGACAGGAAGAAAAATAGAGGGAGGAAGGAGGGGAAAAGAAAGGAAAGAAAACACAGGAGAAAGGAGAGAAGGGATGGGAAGAAAGAGAAGCCAGTGAAGAAGGAGAAGAGAGGGAGGGAGAAAGATCTGGATGGCAGATGAGAGAAAGGCACCAGCCAGGAAAGAAGGGAAGAGGACGAGGGTCCTCACTGGCACCTGTCTCTCTCCAGGTTGCAATCTGTGCCAATGCAAGGGGCACAAAGATCAAGTCTGGCTCCATGGGCCAAGCGTCCCCACCTTACGACGTGCAGGTAGGACAGCAAGACACCTGTGCCAAGCGAGCCCAGGCTTGGCTGGTGGGTGGCCCAGAGGTGCAGATGCTGACACCGTCCTGTGTCCTCTCCACCAGATTGTGGATGATGAGGGCAACGTCCTGCCTCCAGGAGAAGAAGGGAACATTGCTGTCCGCGTCAGACCCACCCGGCCCTTCTGCTTATTCAATTATTATTTGGTAAGGGGCAAGGGACAGCCATTCCCAATTACTGTGCAGTTCATGGCAAGCTGTGGGCTGCACATTTTATAAATACTGTTGCTTAATTAACCCTTGCATAAATGTATGAGGTAGGTTGATACTACTATCCCTGAGGTACTGTCACTGATCAGAAAACCTACCACTGATTGGGAAACGACAGAAATGAAGTGACCTATCCAGTCACCCAGTGAGTAGCACGGGTCATGGAATTTATTTTTATTTATTTTTTTTTCCAATAAGTTTATTGGTACATTTTAGGTATACAATACAGTTACATTCATCGTGGGAACTTGTACCTTTACGTGATGTATCTTGGTTCTTATTTTTTCCCCATTCCCCTGCCCTCCCTTCACCCCTCCACCCTTCCCTATTCACAAAGACTTTGTTTCCATGTTTTTCCTTTCTCAAATTGTTTCTTTTCTCTTCTTTCCTTTCCCCTAACCCTCCCACTTCCCCTACTCCTTTAGACATTTTCTTCCTGTTTCACAATATCAATTATACATTTTGATTCTTATTTACACTTTCAATTTTTTATACCAGAGAAACTATTTGGTATTTACACTTGTGTGTCCTATTTATTTCACTTAAGAGTATGGCCTCAGTGTGCATCCATTTAGCTATAAATGACTCTAGTTTCTCATTCTTTATGTCTGAGTAGTACTCCATTTTATTAAAAAAATTATCCAGTTTCCAGTCAATGGGCACTTGGGCTGTTTCCAAGCTTTAGCTATTACAAATTGTGCTGCTATAAACGTGGGTTCACATATATCTCTGTGGTATGATTTTTTTAATTCTCTTGGGAAGATCCCCAGCAGGGGAATAGCTGGGTCAAATGGGACCTCCAGCCCTAGTTCTTTGAGGTCTCTCCATACTGACTTCCACAGTGGCTGCACCAGTCTGCACTCCCACCAACAATGGAGAAGGGTTCGTTTCTCCCCACACCCCCGCCAGCATTTGTTACTGACTGATTTCATGACAGCAACTATTCTTCCTGGGGTGTGGTGGAATCTCATGAGTGTGTCTGAGGGTGCAAACATATGACACTCCTGTGTCCTAAATCCTCATCATCCTAAAAAAGAGAAAAACTGAAGTTCAGGGAAGGAAGGGACTTACCAAAGGTCAAACTGCAATTATAGGTCAGAGACAAGTTTCCAGGATTCCAGATTCCAGGTTTCCTGGCATTCCTTGTACTCTAGGATTTCAGACCAAATTTCTGAAATAGTCAGAAATAATATACCATTACGTATTAATAGTCTAAGTTTCTGACAAGTTAAACCCACCCTCCTCCCATGGTAAGTGTGCATTTTCCAAGCTCATGTTGGCCAGTCCCAAATAACTGAAATTGCAGTACTGATTGAACTAATATGCCTATGTCAATTGTATACCCAATGTTTTATACAGTAAAATGTACACTGTCATTAACCCCACACACACAATACTCCCCCTCACCTAGAACACACTCATTCCACCTGTAACTACCACTCCTGGAAGCAGTTCTGGAAGTCCTCTTTTGTCAGTGTCTTTGAGAGATATGGTCAAAAATACAGTGAGTGGTTCTGCTGAGTGCCATCCAATGGAAAGGCGGTGCTGTAAAAACATTACACTGTGTCCTCATCCACCTCATTCACTGGATCTGGCACCATGCAACTTCTGTGTCTTTCTCAAAGCCAAAATCGCCATGAGAGGCAAACATTTTGAATCAATTCAGAAGAACATCAAAGCAGCTACAACAGCACAACTAAAGACACCCAAGAAAAGAGGACATCCAGAACTGCTCCAGAAATTGGCACAAATGATGGGAGGAGTGTGTTCCAAGTTGGGGGAGGGTTTTGAGGGGGGTTATTGGCACTATGTTGTTTGCTGTAATAATTGTTTAAAATTTAAACATTCACTCTTTTTTTAATCACACCTCATATGTTTTAGAATTGACTTGTCAAGTTCCATGAAAATGTTTGTAAGCATTTTAATTGGGGTTGCATTCAGTCTATAAATCAACAAGGAAAGAACTGACATCTCTATAATTCTTTCCATCTATTTATTGATATCATCTTTACTATCCTGTAGCTTTTTTTCTGTGTGCACACCTTACAGATTTTCCTTTCTTCTCAAAATGCATTTTTTGAATGGTGATATAGTTTTATAATTTCCCTACCAAAAATGCGCCCAGGTTAAGTGCATGAGTCAGTGACATTTGCCAAATGTATGCACCTGTGTATCCCTACCACAGTCAAGATATGGAGCATTTCTGTCACCCCTACGAGTTCCCTGGGCCCCTTTGAGGTCAATCTCCCTGCTCCAGATCCTAAGCACCTGATATATTGTTTGTGGTCACTACATAATAATTTTACCTTAAAAATTATATAAATGGAACCATAAAATACCCACTTTTGAGTGTCTAGTTTCCTATACTCAGCATAATATGCTTGCCAGTAGTGTATATTTTTGCAAGTGTAAGGAATTTGTTTCTTTTTATTGCCCAGTAGTGGCTTTTTCTTTACAGCTTTGAGAATCAGCTTGTTGTTTGTGTTCTCTTTCTCCCATCATTGTCTCCCTCCAATAGGTCTTTCAGCCAACCCCTCACTCTGTCTTCTACCTCTGGGATATTTTGTATCCAGAGCCAAGTATGCTCACCCTGAATCACTTCCTGGCAGCTCTCTTCAAATTCAGAGGGAAACCCACAAGCTCACAGACCATACTCCCCACCCAGGGGGGCATCCTGGCTGGCTTGGGCTTCGGAACTAACTGCTGGGCTTCTTGTTGGGGGCTCCCCAGCCTCCCGAACAGACCTGCGGTGGCAGGGACTGCACTGAATGGCTGGCTTGTGTGGTCCTTCATGGCTTTCCTGTATCTTTCAGGACAACCCTGAGAAGACAGCTGCATCGGAACAAGGAGACTTCTATATCACAGGGGACCGAGGCCGCATGGACACGGATGGTTACTTCTGGTTCATGGGAAGAAATGATGACGTGATCAACTCCTCGAGGTCAAGCTGCCTGCTCTTTCCTCCACCCTCTGCACTTTGGCGGGGGAGGGGAGGCCCCTTGGAAAAGTTTGTTTTTCTCTTCCAGCTACCGCATTGGACCTGTTGAAGTGGAGAGTGTCCTTGCCGAACATCCCGCTGTCCTTGAGTGTGCTGTGGTCAGCAGCCCAGACCCGATCCGGGGAGAGGTAAGAAGACCAGCTAAGATCGTGGCCTCCAGCTTCCGTGCCTGTTAGCACCCAGCAGAGCAAGCAGGAAGGGCCAGAATCCCCTGTACATCTCACCCTTGACCAGCACACCAAATACACCATCAGCCACCTATTCCTTTTTACTAAGCATCACCCTCACGCCTTTAGAGATGTACTTTCTAGAGGGACACAATGGAAAAATACCAAACTTTCATGCTGAGGGACCACTGAACTGGGTCCAGAGAGGCTGTGGGGCAGGAGTTCTTGGTGGCAGACGTGGGTTCTATCTTCCTCTCTGTCCAATAAAAAGTCCTTTTCTGTTTGCAGATGAGGATCTAGTGAGCACACTAGACATGGTTGCTGAGGGCTCTAACCCAGGAGGAACAGCCAGCTTGAGAGGTGCCAGAATATGTATCCAAAATGGCCTTGATACACCAGAAACATGAGCCAAGGGCAATAAGCTGGACTTTACAGGAGAAATACAAATTCCTTTTTGTGCCTCCCAGATAAATAGATAGAATGGGAAAGATCAGCTAGTAGGCAGACCTACATATTTTCACGGCTATAAATCCAACATAATCTTACAGTACAACGCAGCTATCCCATGAAAGTTAGTGCAGCAACATGGTGCATCCTTGGAAGCCTCAGAACCAGAGGAGTGACCCTCAGAGTCTGGTCCCTGGGCTTTTCACAGCTGCATTGTACAGACACTGATTTGTAGACCTCGAATCAGACTTGCTGAATCAGAATGATTGGGGATGCAGCCCAGAGCACCTGCATTTTAGCCAGCAGCCCCTTGCCAAATGATTCTCCATGGAAATTTGAGTCCAGGAATATAGGATGGGGGAGATGTGAGTTCCAGCTATGCTGGAGCTGGAGAAATTACACCTGGAAGAGTGCGCCTTGCTTGGCATGCTGTGAATTCACTGGAGCTGAAACAAACAGCTGTATCCTCAAGGTTAGTTCGTGTATACTGCTTAGATTAGAGCCTGGCACAGAGCAAGCGCTCAATAAAGGTTTGCTGTTTTTCATAGTAAGACAGAGTGCTTGCTGGAAGCCAGATCTGCCTGAATATGAAATGACGGTGAGCTTCCCACCTCTGGGAAGTGTTCAAGGACCATGAACTACCCCTTAACAAGATGTTGGCGGAGTTTGAGGCTGATGTGGATCTGCAACCCAGTGGCCACTTGAGGTTTTTCATTCCTATGGGAAACCCTGCTCAGTTATACCAGGGAATAAGGCTCTTCCTCTTCCTGCATAGGAGGCAGCCTATAGGAAAAACCCAGCCTATAGAGAAAGCCTGGGTGCAGGTGTCTTCAGGATGCTCGGAACAGAAGCAGTACTTCTCAGCATTTGTTGATTACAAACATTCATACATACTGTCTACTGCCCCACACACATAGGCCCAAACCCTAAAAAAACAGCTCCCCTTGAAAGTGGTTGCATTTCCTCCAGTTCTGCCCTACTGAACCCATTCCTCGCTGTCCTCCTAGTCAGGAAAATCTGGAAGTTAGTGGCCACAGGAATCTGGAAAGCTCCTTTCTTCAATGCATTTGCATCTTTTTTTTCTTTTGGTACTGGGGATCGAACTCAGGTCCTTGAGCTCGCATAGCAGGTGGCGAAACCACTGAGCTAAATCCCTGGTCCTACATTTGCATCTTAAGAGAAGTAACTTTGCCTTCTAGTGGGGTCATGGCACGCATAGGGGTTGCTTGGCAAATAGGGCTCAGAACTCATTCCACAAAGCCAGTGCTTCCAACAGTTGATCCTGAAAAGCAGACAACAGAAAAATCCATGTTGTCCATTTTGCCAACTGTGCCCATGGAATGGGCAGAACCTTCTGGAGGGCTGGGAAATGAAGCACCTGGCTACAAGGCTGGCTTAAGGAGAGGAGAGTTGTTTATAGAAGGCTTGATTGTCGCTGGGGACTTTACAGGTGGTGAAGGCATTCATAGTCCTCTCTCCAGCCTACTACTCCCATGACCCAGAGGCACTGACCCGGGAACTCCAGGAGCACGTGAAGAGGGTGACTGCTCCATACAAGTACCCCAGGAAGGTAAACACCCCAAGTTCTAGGTCACAACAAGCCGGGAAATCAGATGGCCATGTGCTACCTGGTTCCCACACAGGGCCAGGCTCTGGGCCACATACTGGGAGGGCAGAAGCAGAGGTACATATATCCCCAGTTCCTGCTGCAGCCTCTCTCTCTCTCTGTTTTTCTCTCTCTTTCTCTCTCTCTCTTTTACTTTCTTTCTTTCTTTTTTTAGTATTAGGGATTGAATCCAGGAGTAATCTACCACTGAGCTGCATCCCAAGTCCTTTTTATTTTTTATTTTGAAACAAGTCTCATTAAATGGGCTTTAACCTTGTGATCTTCCTGTCTCCGCCTCCCAGGGTGATGAGATTACAGACATGTGCCACCTCACCCAGCTTGTCTCTGTTTCTTTACCTGGCCCTGCCCAGAGTGCGTTGTGCTCTTACTCTAAGAACTGGCCTATAAATCAGATGCCAAAGTGCTGAGAGACTGCTGCCCTGGGCCCTAGTTGCTTGGATTGTTTCACTTGGGGAAAAGCCTGGCTCGTGGAAGCTTTCCAAGAAGTGGCAGCATTTGTCTTTTAAAACAAGTGTCTCTTGGGGAAATGATTTCTAAGTGCTTTTTGTTTTTGTCTTCTGGCCACTAGGTGGCTTTTGTTTCAGAACTGCCAAAGACGGTTTCTGGAAAGATCCAAAGGAGTAAACTGAGAAACCAAGAGTGGGCAAGATGACGTGCAGCCCCAGCCCCATAGCCCGCTGGGTGCTCCAGGAGGTGGTGGGATCACTGTCAGCCCCTGCTGAAAACATCATCCCCTCAACCTCACAGACGCCAAGAGGCTCAGCTTCTAAGTGGGCATCTCCAGAATCACTGCACGGTCTTGGAGAGAAAAGGAAGCGCGTCACTGACCCAGAGCACAGAGCCTTGGACCTGTCTAGCAAGCGCTCAGTGGCTCACCTTGCCCTGCTGCCTGGAGGTGACCCCTGCATCTGCCCCCTTGGTCTTACTAAGAGCTCCCAGCTGCCCGGAGGAATGATGGGTTACCATAGCCTTGTCCACTGTGTGTCGTCTCTCATGTGGGAGTATAAAGCCTTTGGGATGAAGCCATTTGGTAAGAGCATCCAGGCCATACAATTGGTCATACCCTTTAACTTCGAAATTCCAACTCTGGGAGGCTGAGGCAGGAGGAATGCTTAAAGATTTAATGAGACCCTGTCTCCTAGGGGGGAAAAAAGTCTGGCAATGTAGCTCTGTGCAAAAGCACTAGGTTTAATCCCCCATTCTGCAAAGGAAAAAAAAAGTAGAAAACATTTGGTGCACAAAGATGTTCACTGCAGGGGTGGGGTAGTGGGAGGGGCAAGGGAAAGGAAAAATGATGAGAGACGGAAAAAATGGAAACAAAGTCTTTGAAAATAGGGAAGGGTGGAGGGGTTGAAGGGAGGGCAGGGGAATGGGGAAAAAATAAGAACCAAGATGCATCATGTAAAGGTACAAGCACCCAATGAGAAATGTCAATGTGTTGTATACTTAAAATGTACCAATAAAAGAATTTAAGTAATAATAAAAAAAGATGTTCACTGCAGCATTGTTTAAAACTGAAAAACAAAACAATAATCAATGTCAATAGGAAAAATTATTAAGTCATCATCAATTAAATCAGCATATTATATGGCTATTTAAAGTACTTAAGGATAGTTTATTATATCTTGGGGAAAACATAAGGTATACTAAATTTTTAAAGTAGAATGAAAATTATTTCCAAAATGGAGAATCACGACTCTGAGGGAAAAAAGGAAAACTATAGGTAGGGAAACAACTGGAAGGAAATACACTAACATGCTAGTAGTAATTTTCCTGGTAATTGAGGAGGGAGAGAAAATAAAAGATAGTCAATGTTTCCTTTCTTCTATACATTTCTGTACTTTCCGTGTATTTTTAATAAGGAGCTACAACTATTTTAATTAAAAAGTTATTTAGAGAAACCTCCCAAAACTACACATGGGGTCTTATCTCGCTCACCCCTCATGCACCCACACTTCCTCCTGGATGCCAGTGTCATGTGTTACCCTGGAAGAGCCCAAAGACCAGATCTGAATCCACATCCCAGCCTCCAGCTGGAGGGTGTGGCTTGGGACAGCCAAGAGCCACCACATGGAAGAGAAGCTGATGGAAACTCAGAGCATCCTAGTGCCCCACCTAACTCCCAGCACCTCCATCCACTCCAAAGTTCATATTAAGCACCTACGCTGTGCCAGGATCTGGAAATCTGAGGATAAGCAAAAGCCAACCCAGTCCCTACTTGTGTGAGCTTGCTAGGTAGCCATAACTGAGTCCCAGCAACCAGCTGTTTACCAAAGGTTTATTCGCTCACACTCTGGAGGCTCCAAGTTCACGATGGAGGTGTTGGCAGGTTGGTGTCATGCTGAAGCCCTCTCCGCAGTCAACTGCAGATTGCTATCTTCTCCCTGTCTTTTTCCTCTGTGCACAGATTTTGCGTCCTAATCTGCTATTCTTATAAGGACACCTGTCATGTCCTATTGGGTCAGGATCCACTCTATGACCTCACTTTAACTTAACCTCCTCTTTAAAGAGCCTGCCTCCAAGTACAGTCACACTCTGAGGTCCTGGGTTAGGACTCCAGCATATGAATGAGGGGAGAAGGAAGACAATTCAGCCCATAAAACTATTCTTATAGAATTTACTCAGTGGAAGCCGGTATCACTTTTTAAAAAAATTCTTTTATTGGTACATTTTAGGTATACAACACATTTACATTTCTCATTGGGATCTTGTACCTTTACGTGATGCACCTTTGTTCTTATTTTTCCCCATTCCCAGCCCTCCCTGCACCTCCTCCACCCTTCCCTATTTACAAAGACTTTGTTTCCATTTTTTCCATTTCTCATCATTTTTCCCTTCCCTTCTTTCCTTTTCCCTGCCCCTCCCACTTCCCCTACCGGAAGCCAGTATCACTTATCACAGGATAATGAAAATGAATGTACAACTGTGGTAAATGTCACTAAGAAAACATACGCAGTGTGATCAAAAACTATGAGTAATGTTTAATTTTTTAAAATGTATTACAGTACAAGACACATTACCATTAATCTGCCTCAAAATACTCCCCCTCACTTCAAACACACTAATCCCATTGTTCTTGCCATTTTCTGAAGCAGTTCTGGAAGTCCTCTTTCATGAATGTCTTTAGTTGCACTCTTGTGGCTGTCTGGATGTCCTGCATCAATTCAAAACATTTACCTTTCATGGTGATTTTGACTTTGGAGAAGAGCCAGATGTCGCATAGTCGCTGATCCAGTGATTAAGGTGGATGAGGACGAACTGTGATGTTTTTATGAGCCTGCCTTTCCGTTAGATGGCACTCAGCAGGAGCAGCAGCAGCAGCACTCACCCCATTTTTATCTCACCTCTCAAAGACACTCAATGAAAGAATCTCTCAGCTAGAATTCAAACCCAGGTGATCTGGCTCTGATGTCCATACCCTTCACCCTCACAATTCAGCATGGCTTGATTTAGGAATTTTGTCTTTCCATAAAATTAAAATTTAAATATTCCTCCTAAAACCAAAAGTATTAGGCAATTTATTTGCTCTCTATGCTGTTTGTCTTCAGGACCCTGTTGAGGTGTACAAATTCTCTTTAGGGAACTTGAGGGCTTTGGAGTTTGCCTAAGGCCAACAGCAGAGGGAGCCAGAAGCGAGGAAAACATGTGGTCCCCGAGCCTCAACATCTTTAGGGCTGTGGGGTTCAAAGACTGGGGTTATGCATCTGACGCTGCTAGGATTCCTGAGCCCCAGGATTATCAGAGGGGCAGAGCTAACTCTACTACCTCTCTCTTCGTTCCCTGAAAGCAGGGCTCAGATGGTAGGAAGCAGCACCCACCGTCACTGTGTCACTCTTGCTAAGTGGTCTCCGCACCCTCTTCCCGGCCCACAGCCCAGGGTGCTCTGTTCTCCAGCTGTGATCAAAGCTCCCCTGGGTCATTGGTTCATGCTGCAGCAGGCAGATGTCAGGGCTGATGAGATCCAAGCCCCTGCCCTCAGGTCCTCCCTGCTGACACCTGATTCCCAGTCAACCTGGCTACAAAGTGACCTCAGCTCAGCTAGGCTCCACAGTCAGAAAGCCAACACTCCCATCACGGCTGTGCCATAGGGAGCCAAGACCCCCACCCACCCCGGAAGGCCCTGGTGATGGTACCAGCAGCAACAACCGCTGAGCCCCATTGCTGTATTAGGAACTTATTCTGTGCCAGGCAGCTGCTGAGGGAGCTGCTAAAATCCACTCAGTTCTTCTCAACTCTTCCTGGTTCTGTTCACCTTCATGGCTGTAGCTCTATCCTTGTAACATCTATGTCAAAGTCAACTCCTTTTTTTTTTTTTTTTGGTACTGAGGATTGAACTCAGGACCTGGCGCTTTCGAGGCAGTCGGCAGAACCACGGAGCTAAATCCCCAGGCCCAACTCACTTTTAAAGGAAAATACTTTCACTCTGTCACAGTCATAAAAGAACAAGTGTGAAAGCTGCTGGTCTAAAGTCATCTTGCAAAACACACACACACAGTCTGACACTCTCATGCTCCCACACGCTCATTGACACACCTGTGCACAAACCCACATGCACAGTCGCCTGCACTGAACCACACATGAACGGCAATTGTGTACACAAGCACACACACGCATGCACACACGTGCCTATGGGCTGTGCCACACAGCTACACACTTTACACAGTCACATACGTCACGTCAACACGTGTCCATGTGCTATTTTCTCCACAGCATTCATTCATCCACTCAGATATCTACTGTGTTCTTACTCTGTGCTAGATTTTGCCCTAAGTTCTTTAGCTAAATCAGTGAAGACAGGCAAAGATCTCTGTTCTCATGCACCTTAGTCTAATGGAAAGAGAGGCAAAAATAGTTAAAAAAAATAAGTTCTATAACATTGAGTAAATTCTATAAGAATTAAGGAATATAGTACCTGGCAGCAGGGAGGGGTGGAAGGATATCAGCCAAAAAGGAAGAGAGTGATTGTGGAAATTATACAGGGCTTTGCAGGTTGAGGTCAAAATGTTGATTATTATTTTGGTGTAAAATCAAGGTTAACTGGTAGGTCCTGAATGACTACTCGTGATCTGACTTCTGACCTACCCTTAACAGTATCTAAATAAACTAAATCCTTTCCCATGCTATTGTCTACATTACCTAGAAGGCATCTATCTTGGTCACCTCTGGGTCTATTTGATAGCAGCAGTTGGTACTATC
This sequence comes from Heterocephalus glaber, assembly GCF_000247695.1. The sequence continues at coordinate 3,733,337 of NW_004624782.1, forward strand.
TGACTAGCTGGCAAGACAGCCACCATTCCATGGCTTGTCTTCTGGAAGTCGGAACAAAATGAGTCTGTGGGTCTTCTTGCCTCAGTTTCTGGAAGGACAAAAGACTTTTCCCTGAGCTTCCTTCCATTTGCACAGCCTTGATCATCCCAAGTCTGTTGCATCTGTGAGGTCCACAGGGAGGTTCGTGGCCCGCAGCCCCTCTGTCTGTGCGTGTGTGTGGGTATGAGCCCAGAATCGCCCTCTGAGTCTTCCTTTCTAAATTGCATTCACTTCAATTTATTGAGTACTTACACTGTGCAATGTATTTGTTGTTTTAAAAATTTTACTGGTTTGCTTTTTAAATAAGTAAATGAAGAGCTTGAATTGGAATTATCAGATTTTTTAAAAAGAAACACTTTAGCTTGCTCTCTCAGGAAACAACTGAGTTGAGTAGTTTCTAGTGCACCAGACCAGAGCTTTCTACACATATTGGTGGCTGGATGCTGAATATGCATCATCAAATTCAAGGCTCACATGTCTAAGAGGTCCTAGGATTTGCCTCACTTTCTAGTCAAGAAAAACTGAGGCTCAGGGTAGGGTAACAACTTTTTCATGGGCACACAGCTCAGTGCAGAGAACCCAAACTCAAACCTGATTTCAGGCCCTTAGCGCATACCCACCAGGCTCTACCATCTGGTTATAGGAAAAAAGGCTGCTACCTCAGGAGCCCAGGAATCAGCTAGTCTTTGTTCAGGGAAGAGGAAAGAGGTGGTACCTACATGATGCAGAAGAAAGCACGATCTAGACTTAGAAGAGAAACGTATAAGGACCGGAGCAGTAATGGTGGATGAAATCTATACCTGCTCCCTATCTAGGAAAGGATTGTAAATCTGGCAGAGGTGAGCACCTCTGGCACCCAAGATGGGGGTGGAGGATGTCTTCAAAGGAGAGAGGGCGGCAGGAATAGTGGGTCATTTCTGGACTCCTGGTGGACCAAAGTGAGCCTGGGACTCTCAGGAGGCCCGTACGTGCTAAGGAGGTAAGTCTCATTCTCAAATTCCTTCAGAGAACACAACTTCTTGTTTCTCAACCAGAAGACAGATGCAGCTTGCTTTTTTAAAAGAGGGCTGGTTGTTGCCCAGGCTGGATTCAAACTTGGAATCCACCTGCCTCAGCCTCCCAAGTAGCTAGGATTACAAAAGGCCACTATAATCAGCTAACTATATTTCTTAAAGTCTCTAAATGGAGCCTTAGGGGTCAGAACAAGTCAGCCGGCATGATTTAGATTCCCACTCCAGGTTTGGGGGCCCTGCTTCCTCCCCTGTGTGGTGAGCTGTTCAGAATCAAAGGAATGGCTAGAAAGGAGGGAGGGGGTGTCCAGCAGACCCCAGGCTCTGGGTGCTCTGAAGCCTCCTGTGTGCAGGTGTGAGGGGCACTGAGGAGGAAGAGCAAGAGGGACTTGAGGGCCACCCAGAGAACTCCCTGGAAGGATACACAAGAGATCTCCCAGAGATACTCAGAAGCACCTGTTACAAGGCCTCAGAAGAAGGGACTTCAAGGCTGGAGGGCAAAAGGCCAGCAGGTGGAATTCTGCACCTTTCCCAGGGTGAGTGAAGAACTCTTGCCAGGCGGTGGCTGCTGCCCTACAGAAAGAGGACCGGCCAGCTCTGGTTCCTACGGTTGGCCCGGAGAAAGGGGGAAGGAGCTCAAAGCGCCTGTTGTGCACTCTGCAGGTGGATCTCTGCTGCTCTTTCTCCTGAGTCCCTTTTGGACCCTGGCTTCCAGGGTCTTCAAGACCTCTGGCTCTCCAAGGTGTCCCTTGATGTGAGTTCTTGTCCCTTTGTGTCCTCACCAAATAGTTACTTCCAGTTATCTGGCATCTCCATCCTGCCCTGGCCTGTGGGCCTATGCGTCCAGGTTTGCATCTTCAGTGGAAACTGCCATTTAAGGGGTCCCATCACTGGCCATATGGAAACGGTGGCCTCAACCTCACTCTGCTCATCTGGAAAGATATAGGATCCCACATGGCCTGAGATGCCCACAGATCCCAATCTGGCCAGGGTATTTATCCATTTGGTGGGTGTTCCTGTAAAAGATCTCATCCTAGCAGCTCAGAGACCTCTGATTTCTAGCTCTTGTCTGAGGATCCACTCTGAGCCAGTGACACTGGTGTAGGACATTCCTCTGGGGGGTTAAGTTTCTAGGCCTGGGCCTGTGACTGACTTGCTTGCTGCGTGACCACAAGCAAGTTATTGCTCACTCTGGATCTGAAAAGCCCTTTGTGTTTTGGCTTTTTGATCAACTCCAGCAAAGGCCCGTGTTCTTCTGAGATGTTCGGAGGATGCTAAGTGCTATACAAGCATCACACTCGCCTTCTGAGAAAGGCCATTGTGGGTCCTACTCTACAGATGGGGAAACTGAGGCTTAATGAGATCACCCAATAGTAAGAGGTGGAGTCAGGTTAGAAAAGATGTCTGCTTCTAGGGTCCCGTACTTTCTACCTCCCCAAACTCTCCTGATCAGTGAAGAGTAGATGGACATGAGAATGAACTTTAGACATTTGGAGAAGTACCACAGGGCTCTGGGGAGGGACCAGAGCGGGATTAGGAAAGAGGTTACAAAATACTCTTCTGGAGAGGAGATGGCGTTTGGAACAGGGACGAGAGTGAGACAGACTCCAGATAGAGTGTGAAGGTGGTGCTGGTGGATTCGCTAGATCCAGCATGAAAGAGACAGGGGATGCTAAGGTTTCAAGAAGGAAGACGTGGAGACGTAGGGCTACCGTACCCTGGGATGGATGAGACTGTAGAAGGGGCGCAGCGATTTACAGAAAGGGTTGCAATCAGGCACTCAACTTGGAATAAATAAGTTTGAAATGCCCATTGGAATGTCCCAGCGGAGAAATGAAGATTTGGATGCAGGAGTGAAGTTCAGTGACATGTGGAGTTTCTGGCGAGACAGCTGGATCCCACCCGAGACACTGGATGAAATCATGGGTAGAGTGAGTGTAGATACAGGAGAGGAGATGGAATCCGAAAAAGGCTGAAGTAAAGGGAAAACCAAACAAACAGGCTGTGCTGGAAGGCAAGGAAAGGAAAAGATTAAAGAAGAGAGAGAGGCCTCGTGAGGCCGTATGAACTTCATTTCACTCCCCCCTAGCAGTTACTTTGCTGTTAATCCTGGCCATAAATCTCCTTTCGATCCCTTGGGTAAAGGAGCATACTCAGTTGGCCCCAAGGCTCTAGGTCCTTGCTGCCTGTAAACTTGGCCAGAGGGACTGATGTTGCCTAAAGCAAGCCTCTGGGGGTGTCCATCATTAATTATTAGCTCTGCTGTCCACTAAGGCTATAGGAAGCTGACTCAGGAGTTGGGTGCGTGATCACTGTCCCGACCTCCTGGCTTCAGGGAGCCTGAAGCTGCTTCTTCAAAGGAACAGAATAAGCTATTACCAGAGAGCCTTCCAGAGAAGACTTGGCAAGTGAGTCTTGTTGGAAGGAACTGAAGGATGGGTTCAGGCCTCATGGGGATGCCCGTTGGTCTTAGGAGTCACAACCTGCAAGGAGGGTGAAAATCCCCAGAAGAAAGAGTCTGCAGTTCCTAGAAGCTGCAAAAGGGAGAAACTCCCTTGTTGTTGTGAGGAGACAAAGGAGACAGAGCCTACAGCAGAGCCAAAGGGAGGAACGGGGTAGCTGAGAGAAGAGCAGTCAGAGGTGGGTGAGAGTCGGGTGGTGGTCAGGGAAGGGGGCTTCCCTGGCAAGGTGAGGCCAGAGGAATGGGAAAGAGCCAGTCACAGGAAGAGACAGGTACAAAAGCAATAGCTGTTTCTGCCCAGGACCTGGTAAGGAAATCTTCACCCTCAATTTTTTTGTTGTTGTTGTTTAGAAAATAGGAGACAAGATTAGTGCTAGAGACTGAATATTCTGGTGCCTGCTGCCTGGCCAAAGGGGGAGGGACTGCCAGGACTGCCAGCTGGGTTCTCTGAATTGGAGGTCGATGGACTCAAATTCTGCCACCTCATCAGCTTGCCCGTGGCAGAAGCCAAGCCAGCCTGCACAGCCTTGGGATTGCTTTCCCTGGAACCGGTGCCCATGGAACAATCATTGAGACAGCTGTGATTTCTAAAGTGATCCTTTGCATTGAGTTCTGTACAATGAATGCATAGGATTTAAGATCTATGGATAAAGATTTAGTTTAAAGAAACAGATGCCACTTGTATTCATCAGCAGTCAATACTTTAAAAATGTCTCACTAGGGCTGGGGATTTAGCTCAGTGGTTTCACCGCCTGCTGCGCAAGCACAAGGACCCAAGTTCGATCCCCGGTACCAAAAAATAATAATAATAAAAATTTAAAAAAAAATAAAAATGTCTCACTAGATTCCAATCGTACATATTTTTACCTCTATGGGTCTGAGGGTTGGCAGCGGATGTGTTAGGCTCCACTCCGGAGGCTCCATGTGTTTCATTATTGTGGGGCCTAGGCTGATGGTGTAGCACCCCTCTGGGGTGCAAGAGTCTGACAAACCCGCTCTCATCCCATTGGCCAGAGCATTTCTCAAGGGAAAGCCAGAGCCAAAGAGAAGAGGATTCATAGTTGTCCTCCAGACTACACTAAGAAGTCATATGGAAATGAACAGGAACCCTACTGCTATGGGAGGGGAGCCAATTGTTGAGAATGACAGTATACTCTACCACTCATTGTATTTTTAAGCATGAAAGGATTTATTACACAGAATGAGATGCTTGCAAAGCAGTCAGACGTAGTGGAGAGGTGAATTGGGAGACTGGTATACCAGAAGGACACAGAGACAGACGTGGAGTGTGAATTCACTCAAAAGTTCGGTGGATTTGACTCTTCCCAAGCAGCTGGTGATGAGTACAGCAATCTACTAAGAAACGACCCTCCTGTGTCTCCTCTGTCCTTCACAGATCTGACCATGCGTTGGCTGTGGAAACTTGAGCGACTCTGCACCTTGAGGGCCCCTGGGATATCCACCCGCCCTCTCCATGTTAGTGTCAGGCAACGGACGTCAGTGCCGTGGGGTCACCAGGAAGTGCCTGCCAAGTTCAACTTTGCCAGCCATGTAATAGACCTGTGGGCCAGCATGGAGAAGGTAATGTGGTGGAGAGGAGACAGGGCTAAACAGCCTGGCTGACTTCCTTAACTCGTCCATTCATTCCATGCTTATTGAGTGGTTGTTACCCATCAGACATTGCAATGGAGTATGAGCAAGAGGCTCGCCTTCCATAGGGCAGCAAGGGCTAAGGAAGACACGGGAGCCTGGTGAAGAGTGGGATCATTTGGCGACTCTCAAACAGGTGACACATTGCACAAGCTCTGTTGTGTCCTCCCCACATAAAACAGGGACTAATGAGATGGGATCATAGCAGAGATGGATTTGGATTTAATAAAAGCCACTCATGCCAGGTCCTGTGTCTTTACCATCAGTGTGCAGGTAAGATGTCCCCAAGGCTGAGATGTCCACAGGGCTCCGGCATCAGACATCACAGGAAGAAAGTGCTGCAGACGTTTCTGAGTTTCTTTCCTGTCCCTGAGTCCCTCAGATCCTAGCCCACTTGATCTGATCCAGCATTACCTTCACTGAAGTCCCAGGTGCATTTCTGGAGGATGAGAGAGTTCGTGGCTAGAGTAGGAGGAGTGGCTTTACTACCATGGGCTTAAGACAATGGTGCTCGAAGGGAGCCATGACTGTGACATTGTGCTGGGGTCCCACTATCAGGACACAACTTTAGTATAGGGATTGTAAACCCCTGGCCTCTAGATTGTAAGTCGGACCCAGAGGCGGGGTGTTCTTAAAAATAAAAAGTTAGGTCATTGGGCAGTGATGAATACCTGTACTGAGACAGGAAAATCATAAACTCAGGGCCAAGCTGGGCAACTTAGCGAGATATTGTCTCAAAACAAACAATAAAAAAGGCTAGGGCTAGGGCTAGGGATATACCACGGTCCTGGGTTCGATTCCCACTGCTGGGGGGCAGGGGGAGAAACATAAAAATGGAAAATTTTCAAATAAAAATTTAGATTTATGAATTTTATTTAAAAGTTATACCTTGCTGGTATTCTGAGGAAGGCCCTTACTATTATGACTCACAATTCTGAATCTATAAAAGAAATGATAATAATGAGTTTGTTACATGAACATTTAAAAAAACAACTTTCCATTGACAAACATTACCGTAAGCAAAATGAAAACTAATGACAACTGGGGGGAAATATCCATTTCATGTGACAGCAAAAGAGTTAATGTCCCTAGAACAAAAGATCTCCTAGAAACCAAGAATAAAAAAGCTTAACCCAGTGTAAGTGTGGGCCAAGCACGTGAGCAGACAGTCCACAGCAAAATGAACACAAATGGCCACTAAGCATAAGAAAAACCGCTCAACCCACCCATAGTAAGAGTAATGCAAACAAAAACTTTGAGGAGAGAGGGGCTGAGAAGTTATTACTGATGAGGACAAAGCTTCAGTTTTAGATGATGAACAAGTTCTCAAGATGGATGGTAGTGATGGTTGCACAAGGTGAATGGCCTTAATGACACTGAACTGTAAGCTTGCTGATAGAGAAATGAGGACCAGAGCTTGACCAGTAGATGCTAAGTTACGGTCAGATGGGAGAAGGAAGCTCTGGTAATGTTGCATGGTGCAGTGACCACAGATCATGACAGCGGTGTGTATTTTGTGTGTGTGTGTGTATTGTGTGTGTGTGTGTTTCAGATAATTTTATTTATGGCTTCTACATTCTCTGTAATTTAAGGCTTACAAAATAGGTGACATTTTGAACTTGCTTGTTTTAAATCTAGAAGAAGCTTCCAGGTTTCTGACTTTTGACCTAGAGGTAGGACAAATTGTTCACTATTATAATCAAAGTAGCTGCCATTTCTTTCTCGAAATCCCTGCTTCTTAGTGATGAAGGCCTCTTTAACAATGCCATCTGTGGTTTGTGACGCTTGGCTCCTGCCTGTATTTCAGCTAATTTTATTCTAGTAGGAATTTCAGTAGAGCCATCTAGCATTGTGGTGAAGAATATAATCCCAGAATTGGATCTGGGCTTAAAACCCAATGCTCACTATATCTTCGGAGAGTGCGTTCAATCTACACTTGACTTTACCAGCAGTGTGTATTTCATAAAGCTAAAAGAGAGGATTCTGAATGTCTTCACCACAGAGAAATGATAAATGAGCTGGGGATTTAGCTCAGTGGTTCCGCTGCCTGCCTCAAAAGTACAAGGTCCTGAGTTCGATCCCTGGTACTAAAAAAAAAAAAGAAAGAAAGAAAGAAATGATGTGTTAAACATTATACAGTATATTCTTGTATCAAAATATCACATGGAACTTTATACATTTACATATCAGTTTAAAAAATAAATTTAAGGGCTGGGGGTATAGGTCAGTAGCACTGTGTGTGCTTAGCATTCCGGTGGCCCTGGGTTCAACCCCAGCACTAAAAATGATGATGATGATGATGATGATGATGATGATGATGATAAAATACAGTTAAAATGACAAATTTATGTTATGCATATTTTATCACAAGATAAAAGAAAACAAAAATTTTAAAAAGATAAAGATAAACAATCTTAAGAACATTTCTGCCTTTTTCACTCTCATTCTCTCACAAGGAAACAGTGACATTTCCCAGAAGGAACAGTGACTGACAGAATAGAGTGAAGGCAGGGGTCAGTCAGAGAATCCGACCATCCTCCAGTAAGACAGACATCAGGACACTAGCAGAAATGCAAAATGATGCCACTTTTCTCATTAAATTCCTTGGTTGTTTGGGTAACATACTTTTTCATTAGCACATGTTTGCAGTACATAGTAATTACAATTATCATGGGGAGTTGGTACATGGATATATCACTTCTCCATTTTTTCTCTCTCTTTTTCTTTCTTCGTTCCCTATGCCTTCCTTCCCTCCCCTCCCTGCTCTTTCTAACTCTTGGTCCCCTACCCATTTGCAAAAGCTTCATTTTCATCATTTTTCCCTTCCCTTCTTCTTTTCCATCCCCTTTCCCTCCCCTCCCTCTTTCTTCCCTCCATGTCTTGCTCCCCGATCCATTTGAAAAAGACCTTCCTACTTTCTCTTTACCTATCTTGTATTTTGCTTTTCATTTATATTTTTTTTTTAGTTTCTCATATAACAGAAATCATGAGATATTTAAGCTTATGTGTCTGGCTTGATTCACTTAATATTATAGTCTTGCATCCATTTAGCTACACATGCCTCAAGTTTATCCTTCTTTATGGCAGAGTAGTGCTCTGCTGTGTATAAATACCATATTTTCTTTACCCATTCATCTGTTAATGAGTATATGAACCATTTCCAAGATTTAGCTTTTATAAATTGTGCTGTTATAAACATCAGTATGTATATATTCCTGTAATATGATGTAATTAACTTTTGGGGGAAAATATCTAGAAGGAAAATACCTGGATCAACTGGAATCTCTAATTTTAGCTTTTTGAGGACTCTCCACACTGATTTCTGTAGTGATTGTACTAGTTTATCTTCCTACCAACAATGCAGAAGAGTCCCTTTTCTCCACATCCTTGCTAGCATTTTTTATTATTTAATTTCTTGATGATAGCTACTCTTTCTGGGGCATATTTTTAAAATTCTATTCATAGTAATATATAATGGGTATATCAATATTATTTTTAAACACACATTTTTAAAAATCTGTTTTAATTTCTGATATAAGTATTAATAGCTATAACCCATATAAATAAAGACCTCTTGAGGAGTTTCAATAATTCTTTTTTACTTTCTTACTACTACGGATTGAACCTCACACTGAGCTACATCTCAACTCTTTTTATGTTTTATTTTGAGACAAGGTCTTTTTCTAAGTTGGGCTCAATCTTGTGATCCTCCTGTTGCATCCTCCTGAGTAGCTGGAATAACAGGTGTGGCCCACTACCATACCCAGCTCCATACTTTCTAAGGGTATGCGGGAGTCCTGAGATCAAGGTGCTTACCAAGCCCCCCCACACACACTGTGTCCACATCCACTCACCAGCAGGCCTCTCCTCTCTCCACCCCCAGGCTGGCAAGCGACCTCCCGGCCCAGCCCTGTGGTGGGTGAATGGCAAAGGGGATGAAGTGAAGTGGACCTTCAGAGAACTGAGTGAAATGAGTCAGCAGGCGGCCAATGTCCTCTTGGGGCCCTGCAGTCTGCAGCGTGGGGACCGCGTGGCAGTAGTCCTGCCCCAAGTCCCTGAGTGGTGGCTGGTGACCCTGGGCTGCATGCGAGCAGGTTGGTGACTGACTAAGAGCAGGGCACCCCCTCTTGTGAAGGAAGGAAATGGAGGGCAGCAAGCTGGGTCCCCCTCTTCCCAAAGAACACCCTCCAAAGAGTGCACAGCCCCCCTTCCACCTTGGGTGGCCACTTCCTGAGGGGGAAGGCCAGCCTCCTTCCCAGCACTTTCAAAACCATTTGGCTTCTCCAGGCCTCGTCTTTATGCCTGGAGCTATCCAGATGAAATCCAAAGACATCCTCTACAGGCTCCAGGCATCTAAAGCCAGGGCCATTGTGGCTGGGGACGAAGTGGCCCATGAAGTGGACGCTGTGGCATCTGACTGTCCTGCTCTGAGACTCAAGCTACTTGTGTCTGAGAGAAGCCGGGATGGGTGGCTGGACCTTAAGACATTACTGAAGTGAGTATCTATGTGTCTTGGTTAGGCTTTCTCCCACAGTGGAAATCAAATCGAGTGGTCTGGTGCAGCCACTGTACTGGGATGGGGGCTGCCCATGGAGCAGAGTGTGGGACTAGACAGACTGAGGAAAGGAAGAAAGAAAAGCTGTAAGGAGACGTTTCAGGGGTTTGTGGGGTTTGGTCTGCAGGGACCTTCTGAGGAACATGTCAAAGACTTCCCAAGAGTTCCCAACAAAGTGCTGACAGCAGTCACTGACACCTGCAGGCTAGAAGCTGCCCTAGTGGAGCATTATCTGCCCCCTACTGGGCTGCACACTCACATGAAGAGCAGGCTCAGAGACCCAAGCCATGGTGGTGATGTCATGGACGAGTGAGTTTGGACAATAGAGATGCACCACATTCTGTGCCAGATTTGAGCCCATTTATTATAGCCAGTGGCCGAGGGGGGCTAGCACCCAGAAAGTTTCCTCAACAATGGGAAGCAGTTTGATTTCTCTTTTTAAATCATGCTTTCACTTGAGGAGGGCTCAAGGGGGAGCAAGTGGAATCTTACAGAAGCAGAACCATGCCAGGTTAGTGGGGGCAAGAGGAAGTTTCACACACACTAGGTGAGCTACAGAACATCCTGCAACTGCAGCAAGTTTACTGCCAAGCAGGATGTGGGGGCTTTGGGGGCTTTGTTCATGTGCAAGCACTTTGTCCAAGAACAGGTACAAAATGGCATTGAGGCACAAGATGGAGTTGGGTTGGCTATCACAGTGACAGAAAGACCTGGGGTATAAAGAGAAGCATTGCAGTGTAACTAGAAAGAGCAAGGTGATAACATCCAGGGATGGAAACTCAGCCTAAGCTCTTCACTGTGATGACGCTCAGATCAGAGGTAAGGTCTACAGCATGGGAAGGGAAACCAGAGTTGAATGACACAGGGCTTTCTGTGCTTTTGCTACCTCTCCACCCCATCCCACAGCTTTGCTTCCAAGGACAATGGCCCTTCCAAAAGCTTATGGCAAGCCTGACCCGATCAGCTGAGCAGAACAGTGCATGCATTTAATCCCAGTGTTCTGGGAGGCTGAGGCAGGAGGATTACAAATTTGAGCCCAGCCTGGGTAACTTAGTGACTTAGTGAGATCCTGTCTCAAAATAAAAAATTTATAAAGAACTATAGGTGTGGCTCAGTGTGAAAGACCTGGGTTCAATCCCCAGTACTGGGGGGAAAAGAAGTCTTTGTGATGCATGACCTTTAAGATAAGTGTCAAAGAAAAAAATGTGATACCAGCTTTCAGAGACTTAAAATCAAGATGCTAGAGACATCTGAAGATGAATAGGGGGTTCCAGAGAGCAGAAGAGGGTGTTGGTAAAGCACCATGAATACCAGTTGCCTACCTCCTGTGGACCTAGCATCATCCTAGGGCTCAACAAGTAGCTTCACGTTTATTAAGTTCCTGCTGTTCATTTTGTTTGTGGTAGAGTTAACTTTCTTAATTTCTTTGTGAGACAGGTTTTATTGATCTCATTTCACAGATAAGGAAATTGAGTCTCAAAGAAGTTCAATAGTACATATGAGCTGTGATTTTTAAAATACTGTAAATGTTTACATTTTTAAATTTTATTACAGTAAAAGACACATTGCCATTCATCCACCTCAAAATACTCCCCCTTATTTCAAACATACTCATACCATTGTTATTGACACTTGCTACAGCAGATCTGGATGTTCTGTTTCCTGAGTGTCTTTAGTGGTGCTGTCCTTGCCCTTGGCTTGCTCTTGTTAGCTAACTTGATGTCCTGAATTAATTTAAAATATTTACCTTTCATGTCATTTTGATTTTGGAAAAAAGACAGAAGTCACGTGGTGCCAGATCTGGTGGATGAGGTGGATGAGGACACACCATAATATTTTCACAAGCGTGCTTTTCCATTGGATGGCACTTGGCAGCCCCAGTCACCATATTTTTTATCCTGTCTTGTAAAGACTCTCATGAAAGAGGACTTCCAGAACTGCTTCAGAAAGTGACAAGAATATTGGGATGAGTGTGCTTGAAGCAAGGGGCAGTACTTAGAAGGAGATTATTGGTAATGTGTTTTTTACTGTAATAAGGGGTTTTATTTGAAAGTTAAACATTCATCACGTATTTTGATTACCCTTGACATGGTTAACTAATTGCCAAACCTAAATGGTTTCCAAACCCAAATATTACTTACTCAGAATTCCATGATCTTATTTGCTTAAAATATGTACTAATACAATTTTTTAAAATTAATAATAACAGAAGTAACCCTGTGATCTTAACCACTCAGTCAGTAGCCTCTCTTCTGAAATGAATCAGCTGACTTGCCCTTGTTAGCCTGGGAGCTAGTGGAGAAAAACGAGTCACAGTGACATCTGGTGAACATGCTAGATCTAAGGTGACAGTCTGTATCTCCTCCAGAGAGGCCTCTACTACTCATCACTGTGTGGAGTCAGGAAGCCAAGAAGCGGCTGCCATCTACTTTACCAGTGGAACCAGTGGCCTCCCCAAGATGGCGGAGCACTCCCACGCCAGCCTGGGGCTCAAAGGCAAGATGGATGCTGGGTAAGCTGAGATCGTTTCCTCTGCAGAGAGCTGCGGGAGCAGACTTTCCTGAGTGAAGATCTGATTCTTCTTTGGCACTTCTGAGGGAGACAACTGGGAAGGGAGGCTAAAGGGGCATGGTTTTACATTCTGCATATCAGGTGACCTTCAGAGTGATGTGTCTGCTTCAAAAACACAGATCTCAAAATCTCCTCCATGTTTTGTGCCCTGTGCCTAGAAGGGTGAATGATTAGCAAAAAGGTTTATATTCCTTTTCCCAAGACTAATCTCTAGTTTGTATTTTTGAGATGCTGACAATTTTCTTTGATTCTACAAATGCAAATTATGGGGCAGATTCATTGAAGCAGAAGATATAATTGGATGAATTAGGTAAACTGAGATCTAACTAGGGATCTTTAGGATATTTTTCGGTAGGTCTTGTCTGCCATGTTAATTTATTATTAGAACAGGACAAATATTTTAATGCAAAAATTTTACAAAAACGTAAATGTTCTTTCAGAGCCCATAGTATCAAAATTAAATTAGTGTAAATTATTTAATAGTTGAGCTGTAGTAAACTGCTATTTTTAAAGGATGGTAGGATAAATTACTTAAATATAACTAAGATTTCCACCCCTCAAGATTTGATACTATTTTTAGCTCTAGAGCTAAAAATAGTACTCATTTTCAGGAAAAAACATATATTATGATAACTTTCTGTCACAAGGAAATTCTTTGTGTTCAGCCTAATTCATTATTGATTTAAGACAGGAAGATAGGCCAAATACATTCTCTACTTTCTGTACTGAGGATTGAATCCAGGGTTTTGCACTGAGCTACATCTACACCCTTTAAAATTTTTTTTTCCATTAAGTTTTTTGGTACATCTTAGGTAATAAAATACAATCACATTCATCATTGGGATCTTGTACCTTTACATGACATATCTTGGTTCTTATTTTTTCCCCATTCCCCTGCCCTCCCTTCACCCCCTCCACCCTTCCCTATTTACAAAGACTTTGTTTCCATTTTTTTTCT
>NW_004624782.1:3749795-3774052 GCF_000247695.1 Heterocephalus glaber
GTCCTCTCTAGATTTATTAATCATGTCTTGCACTATGGGCACAATCTCTGCTGTTATCTGAGAAATTATTTCTGATTTCTTTTTTTCCAGATCCTCCTTTGTTGCCAGTTCAGAGAGTCCAGGTGGTTGAGCACCAGAGTGTTCCATCTTGTTGCCCTTTGGGGTTGCCTTGGGTGATCTGGAAGTCTGGTTTTGAGACTTCTTTATGTGTTTTCTCATTTCAATAGATGTAGCCTGCTGTGCCTTTGTTGAGGCAACTTTTTGTTCACCCAGTGGTCTTCAATTCTCAGCAAGCCACAGAGTTGCCTTTTCTCTGCTGCTCACCAGTACACCAATTTCTGGGTTCAGAAAGGTGGCCTTTTGGATCCCTTTGTCTGACTGGGCCTCTGGCTGGGGCCTGTGCACACTTGGGATGACATCTAGGTGTGCCACTGGCTAGGGCCCCTATGTAGCTGTTGTCTGGGAGGGTCTTTGGCTGGCGACTGTGGACCCCAGTTCCTGTTGCGTGAGCAAGCTTCTGGCTAGGGTCTTGCCCACCTACTGATGGTATTGGGGTGAACCTCTGGCTGTTGCTTGTGTGCCTGTGCAGCTCTTTTCCAGGCAGGCCCTTGGCTTGGGCCAGTGTGCCACAGCCTCTGGTCAGAGCAGAGCCCTGGCTGGGGTCTGCTTGCAGTCGCACTGCTCAGGTCCACACTGCTGCTTCCCCAACTAATGTGATCTGGTGTGCCTTAATTGCAGAGATTTTCTTCACTTTTCTGGTGGGCTTTAATTTTCATCAAGGAGCCTCAAAGAAGCCCTCTTTCTGTTGTTCACTTCTACTCTATCTTCTCAAGCTCAGAACAATGTCCTTTATGACTCCTGCAACTCTGTGGTGTGGATCCAGGTACCGGCTCAACACAGCCAGCCAGGGGCAGGGGGCTGCTAGCAACCACGCAGTTCACCTCCACAGTGCTCTGGGGTGGTGGTATGGTGGCTCGAGAGGCTCACCTCCTTGGTGCTCTGGACTATTTTTTATTTTTGAGACATAGTCTTGCTACATTGCAAAATTGCCTAGCTAGGCTCAAACTTGGGATCCTCCTGCCTCGGCCTCCTCCAGTGCTGGGGTTACAAGCATGTACTACCACACCCAGCTGCCAAATATCTCTTATTCTGGTCTGAAGAGAGAAAGAAAACAAGTTTTACCCTATACAAGACCCTCACATCTGCCAATGCAGTTCATGATGCTTGGAGAAAACAGAGCTAAAGTTCTACTTAACCAAACTTGACCTTTGCAAGGCCCCTGTAAAAATGTTCATCTGGATGTCTTGTGTTAGTAAACTTTTCCTGGGTGGTTACCATATGTCAAACACTGTAGTAAGTTTGGGGGATAAAATGAAAATGAGGCCCAATTATCTGTGAACTCTTATCTGCTAGAGTCACACTTTCTAAACACATGGTCCCTCTTGGTGCAGAATGCATGGACAGAGCACCTTTGCTTCCCCTGCCTACTTACCCTGGTATACAAACACACCTACCCTTCCCTTCCCACATATCTCAGCATGCACTCCCCTGTATGTTCACGTGCTCCATCTGTGTCCCCAGCACATGGACTGGCCTGCAACCCTCTGACCTAATCTGGACCATAGCAGACACAGGCTGGATGGTGAACATTTTGACTACACTTCTGGAACCTTGGGCTTTGGGAGCATGTACATTTATACATCTCTTGCCAAAGTTTGACCCACAGACTGTTTTAAAGGTAAGAGAAGACCCAGTTAGTGTGGTTTGGTCAGAGTGAACCCAAATTCTGCACAATCCAATTTATTGCAGTTGGCTTCCATTCATATACTTTTTGCTAGATCCCAGCCACATGAGTGGGCAGTGGTTGGTGAACAAGATGGGAATGGCCCATGATGTCATGGTGCTCATGATCTCAGAAAGGAAACTAACACATCTGTGCATGAAAGGAGTGTGTTCATGTGATAGGCTTTGTAGGTTGTTTATTCTCTCAACACATATTCAACGGACTCTTCTTCCTGTGTCAGATATCAGATGGGTGGAGACAAGCCCCATGCAAAAGAGGGGTGGAATATTGGAGGTGATGCCATCTCCCTCTCCTATGTACACGTATGTGATGTTTCCTTTTTTATTTGCAGATAATATAAAGTCCTCAACTTACGAATGTTCAGTTGCAAACTTTCACAGATACAAATGGACCTCGCACTATGAACATGTGTAGATGTAGCTCACATATCTGCCACACATTGTTCCAGTGGTACTGCTATGTGCTCACTGTACAATGGGACAGTGTACAGTAGTACAGTGCTCAGTCAGAGCCCAGGATGTCCAGAAGAAAGAGGAAAAGAAGTGGTGATGTGGACGGGACTGATAGGAAGTAATATACATTGTATATCTGTGTCAAAAGTGTATAAGACCCACTTTGTCCCACTTACAAATGAATCCAACTTTCAAACATTCTCCCAGAATGGAACTCATTCATAAGTCAGGGACTTATTATACAAGCTGAAGGTAAAATGCTTAGAGTGCCATCATCCCAAAAGTATGGCTTGAAAACCATTTACCTATGTTAGCTTGGGCTGCTACAATAAAATACCATAGACTGTACAGCTTAAACCAGTGGTCTCCTCCCTCTTTGGCACCAGGAACCTTTCATGGAAGACAATTGTTCCATGGGACAGAAAGAAGGCTGGCGGTGGAAAGTGGGGGAGTAGAGGCAGAATAATTTCAGGATGATTCAAAGGAGCAAACAACCTCAATCCCTGAATGCTCACTTCACATTAGGATTCATGCTCCTATGAGAATCCAGTGCCTCTGTGGATCTGGAGGAGGTGGAGCTCAGGCAATGATGCAAGTGAGGGGAGCAGCTGTCAGTACAGAGGAAGCTTCATTCACTTGTGCTTTCCTCACATTTTATTTAAATGGAATCGGACCATAAGTTTATGTGACTGGCTTCTGTCACTCACTATGTGAGATTAGCCCATATTGTTGCATGTGTCAGAAGTTTGTTCTTTCAAATTGCTGTATAGTATTCCATTTTAGCAGTCTATCACAATTTTTTTCCCATCCTATCACAGATAGGCATCTGGTGATCTTCAGTTGAGGGCTACTTTCTAGGATGAATTCTGAAGGACATGTAGCATTTCTTCCTCTGTGGAACTTAAGTGAAATCCACAAACTATAGCTATTCACTCCTATGGAGTAACAAGCAATAAAAATGGCCTCACTCTGCTTGCAAGATACAACCAACATTGGACTCCAGTTATGAGGAATCCAGTGAGGCGACTGGGCCATCACCTTCCTGGCCTGGGGACTTATGAGGGGTTGGGCCATCACCTTCCTGGCATTCCTGGGCCTGCAGATCTCTGTAGCAGTAGACGGCCACCCACATCTCCATTTGGCTGCAACACAGGCCCCCCAGAAGCAAACTAAAACATGAGTGATGTCTTCAAAAGTCAAAAAGTTTGGCATGGTCTGGGATCTCTCACAAGAGTCTCTTCAAATGATACTGTTATTCTCTGCTACTTTCCAAAAAGAATTAAATCAGCTTTTGTTGAGCTCCACAAACAAAACATAATCAAAACAAAGCATAAAGCTGTATAAACAAGACAAAAGATGCAGACAGTTGTAAAATTATAAAGTTCATTGAGAAAACATAGATTGGTGGTGTGGGAGAAAATAACCAAGGAGAAGTTTAGCAAGTAAGAAGGTAATTGCAAGTTGAGCTTCCTGAAAGCCAAAGTGATGAGGGATATAGGATGATTTGCATAGATCATACTAGCTCATCAAGATCACTTGAAGGAAATGATTGCACGATGCTCTTGTGTCAATATTTTTTGTAGACATTTTGCTTAAACCACTCTATTGGATTCTGCACAAAGCAAAGCCTGGGATGAGTCTGATATTACCTAAGGGGACATGCGGCAAATACCATTTCTGCCACCTGCTGGCTATGTGACCTCAAACAAGTTACTTAACTCTAAGTTATAGTTTTCCCTCCATAAAATTGGGATGAGAATATATACATCCGTAGGTTATTGTGAGAATTCACTGATATAGCACAAGTTGTGATAAGTGTTTAGTCATAGTCCTTTTTCGTAGCATTTCTTTTGAAATGTCTATAAATACTTTTAACTTCCCAAAGCCCTTTTTGCCTCAATTCTCTCCCAGAAACATTCTGACTGGAAATACCCTATAATAAAGCTGATTTCAAGCCAGGTCTGGTGGCACAGGCTTATAATCCCACACTCTGGGAGGCTGAGGCAGGAAGATTGCAAGTTTGAGCCCACCCTGGGCAACTTAGCAAGTCTCTCTCAAAAAAGAAAAAAAGATGGGTTACGTACATGTACCAACTCCCCACAAGGAATGTAATCATCATATACTGCAAAGATGTACCAAAAAATAAAGCAAAAGGACCAGGAGGTGGTTCATTGTGAAGGTCCTGGGTTCAATCCCTAGTGCCTAAGGGTTGGGTGGGGGGGCTTTTATCAGAAGATTCACGAAGTTGACCACGATCACGTAGCTAATTTGTACGGCATCTACTACTCCCTTGAAGACTTGAGGAATGTGTTTATGAGGGCAAATCTTACATGAGCAGCCTACCAGGATTTCACTGAAAGGCTCCAAATTAGTCCTAGCCCTTTTTGCTTTAATGATAGGTATTGGTTTCTCTGTTATTTGTGTCCTGAGGTTGTGTGGAAATTGTAAGGTTCATTTACACTCAAATAGATGCAGAAGACAAGCTAGGATTCCAATCTGGACCTCTATGCCTCCCTGGCTCATGAGTGTACCCACTGTACATACAGGTAAGCTGGGCACCTGCCCTAGTGACCGACATCTCACCTGTCTCTGTCCCTCCAGGTGCTGTCCAGCTATCCCATCAACAGCATGGTGGGTGCCCCCCTTGTTTACCGGATGTTGCTACAACAGGATCTTTCCAGGTGATGAGGCTGGGAGGTGACAGGGTGGGTAGGAGTCACTAGGCCCATCCCCAGGTCTCCCTCACATACATGCATCATGTTTGTCTGACCCTCTGAACATAGGTGTCCCCAGGGAGCCAGGCCCACTCAAACCACCCAGAACCCAGCTGCAGCCCTAGGCAGGCTTTGGTTCCTGGCAGGCTAAGGCAGAACACTTCTCTCTCTCTTCTTCAGTTATAAATTCCCACACCTAAAGAACTGCTTCACTTCAGGGGAAACCCTGCTTCCACAAACTCTGCAGAACTGGAAGGCCCAGACAGGAATGGACATCCGAGAATTCTACGGCCAGACAGAAACGGTACCTGTTCCCTGGTAACTTCGGGCTGGGCACGCCTGCTCGAAGGTCACTTGGATAATAAACATATTAGTCACCATTTATCTTTCACATATTTGATAACCATTTATTGAGCATCTACTATGGGAACAAAACATGGCAAAGCTCCTGGTTATGTGGGAATTACATCCCATTAGGGGAAGGATACAATAAATTAAGAAGCAGATGACCTGGGAGGTGGTGGAAAGAGCTATGGAAAAAGCCAAGCAAGTGAAGTAGGGCAAGGGGCTGGGGTCTTACTCCATTTGCTGTTTCTAGAATATCCAAGGCTGGGTAATTTATGAAGAAAAGTGGTTTAATTTGACTCGTGATTGTGCAGGCTGGAAATTCCACAACTGGGTGGCTACACCTAATGACAGCCTTATGCTGCTTCAACTTGTGATGGAAAGCAGAAGGGAAAGAGGGAGGACACAGTTACTAACAGCTCATTCTCATGAAAACTGATCCAGTTTCGAGAAAACAAGAACTCCTTCCCACTGGAAAGACCCTAATCGCTCTCAGGACGTAATCATCTCTTCAAGGCTCCACTTCTCAACACCACTGCAAGGGCAATCAAACCTCAACACGAGTTTCAGAGGGGACAAATGTATTCAAAGCATGGCAGCTGGTAATACAGATGTGGGAGTCAGGAAGGTCCTCTGTGATGGTGTCACGGAGACCTGAGGTGATCAATCATGCTAGGCACTGTACTCAGCAGCTCAGACTGAAGCTAGGGGTGGAGAGAAGAGCCCGGTAGAGCCCACCCTCCCTGCCCAGCTGTCCTCTTGAAACTCTTGGGGACCCATGTGCATGCTGGATTCACAGTGCTCTGTACTTCACTCCTTATCAACCACGCCAGGGAAACCCCACCCTCTCTCTCGCTCCCTTTCCTAGTACTCCTCCTCGGAGGCCCTAACCCTCTCACCTCCTCCTCTCTCCTCCCTAACCTCACACATTTCCTGAGCTTGGGCCCTCCTGGCAGAGCTGCTGCTGATGGCAGTGCTGTGAGATGGAACAGTCAGAAGAGCTTTGCCAATGCGGCTGAGGACAGTGGGGTGTAGCAAGCGCACCCAGTCAAGGGCTGCAGCCACTCGGGGGGAGGTGTGCTGGACCCCAGCAGGGTCCATCTCCATCCAAGCAGAATTGGCCCATGGGAAGCAATTCAGAAGCATCTTTTAGGCCTTACACACTGCTGACCAGTAATTATATCTGTTTAAAAACTTAAACTGACACTTAATGTTCATAATGATTGCACATGTTTATGTGGTACAGTGTGATATTTTAATACGTGCTTACAAAGTGTCAAGATCAGAGTTTTGGTGTACCCATTGTCTTAAGCATTTATCACTTCCTTGTGCTGGGAAAATTCTTTCCTCTAGCTATTTTCATATATAGTAAATTATTGTTGATGGCAGTTGCCCCACTGTGTGGTAGAATGTAGAACTTACTCCTCCTAACTGTATTTTTATAATGTGGTTGTTGGTTCCTCTTCCCTGGGGAATAATCAGTCTAGCTACTTTCTGAACAAATGTTTAGCGCAGGCCTTAGGACTGGGGTTCCAGAAAAAGGGATGAGCCAGGGAATGAGGTGGGAAGTAGCCACCAAATGTGAGCCAACTCAGAACCATGCAAGAACTGCACAAGTGAATCCTTTTTTTCTGTAGCTTCGTGCTTCCTCCTGAGGTTTACTGATCTGCCTGTCACTTTCCACAGGGGCTGACCTGCAGAGTTTCCAGCACAATGATAGTCAAGCCAGGCTACCTGGGAACAGCTTCTCCCTACTATGATGTGCAGGTTTGCTGGGGGCACTGAGGAGTGAAGGGAAATAGAGAAAACACTAATGGCTAGTAATTTATTAATTTCATTGTTCATTGAATTAAAATAATAGAAAGTAGAGATAGTCAATTGTTTAAAAAGATGGAAGGAGGGAAGAAGGAAAGAAGGGAGGGAGGAAAGGAAGAAAGAAAGGAAAAGGGGAAATTATATTCTTATCATCCAGAGAGAACCATTGTGCATATGAAACAAATTGACCATATATATATACATATGTATATATATATATGTATATATATGTGCTTTAAAAACAAAACTATGGATGTGTCTTGACATGACATTTTGTAACTTCCATTTATTATTTAACAACCTTGGGTACCACCTTTCCAGGTGGATTAATGCCAATCTACAGCATGAATTTTAATGACTAAATGGTAGTGAGTAGGATGACCTCACCGCTCTTTAAGTGGTTGTTTAACCTGATGGATGGAGTTCAAATTTTCACCAGTAAAAACAACAGTACACTGAGCTTGCTGTAGCTAAAGCTTTGTTCCTTTCCTTGTTATTTCTTTGGACTGAATCTCAAGAACTAAAATTTGTATTTGTGCATCTATAATTATGCATGTACTTCTGTGCAGCAAAAGTGTACTAATTTACACTCTGTTCAGAATTATGACATTATCTGTCACGCTGTGCGTTAGTCACCTTTCCCTTCCATGTGACCAAATAAGCTAAAGGAGGAGAGGTTTATTAGTTCATGGTCAGCCAGGTCCACAGCAGGAGTATCATGGCGGAAGGGCATGGTGGAGCAAAGCTGCTCAGTTCATGGTGGTGGGGAAGCAGAGCAGAGGGAACAGCACTAGAGAGAAAAGGCCCAGGGGCCAGGCACAGACTGAGGCCTTGCCTCCCGACCCACTCAGACACACCCAGCAGCACACTTTACTAATCCCCCAGGAGGCTCCCAAGCTGTTAGTTAAGCTTACCTGTCACACCCACCTCACTGGACAACCATTTACTGAGCTGCCTTGTAGAATCCTAAGTCACTTGTATAAAAAGCCTGTGAAATCAGCTGTCAGCATCTCTGTTTCACAAAAGAAAGCATTGAGGAATGCGGCTTAAGTAGTTCAAGGTCAAATAGTAAGACACCAGAGAGATCTTGAGTTTGGATCTTTCTGATTTTCAAGTCCACAGGTGAAGTAGCCTCTAAAATAAGGGGAAGTGCTTATTTCCTTATTTCCTCTAAGCTTCTAGAGCCAGAAGCACCTCCCCAGCCCATCTGGTCCAGTGTTCATAAGCGGCTTCCCCACTGGACCCCAGAGCAGTGAGTTAACCCTCTCTGCTCCCCCTGGCTCCTGGTTCCTGTTTTCGGCCTCCTCTAGAGTGAGAGTTGCTCCTTTTGGCCAGCCCAGCTCTCTCACACTGCCATTCAAGGCCTCCCCTGTTCTGTGGCTCATTCACCCAATCTGCTTCTTCCTCCAGGTCATAGATGATGAGGGCAATGTCCTGCCACCCGGCAGAGAAGGAGACATAGCCATCAGAGTCAAGCCCATCAAGCCTTTGGGCATCTTCTCTGGCTACGTGGTGAGGACCTGGCCCTCCCTCTGCCCCCTGTGGGCATGGAGGTGGCAAGTGGAGTGGGGGGGTAGCCAAAGTCATGAGCGAGCCCGCCAAGGGGCACTGGCCAGATTTGGGAACAGGGTGCCCAGTGTCCAAGAAGGGGTATTTGTTTGTCACAGGAGCGGACGCCTGGTTGCTGAAGGCATCCTGTCTCCAGACAGGATATAATCAGCTTGGGGTATAATCGAAGTACACGGTGAATGTTTAAATTTTAAAATTCTATTACAGTAAAAGGCACATTAATGCCACTGAAAATACTCCTCCTTGCTTCAAACACATGTATCCATCATTCTTGTCACTTTCTGAAGCAGTTCTGAAAGTCCTCTTTCTTAGGTGTCTTTAGTTGTGCTGACATGGCCGCCTTGATGTCCTGAATCAATTCAAAATATTTACCTTTCATATTTATTTTGACTTTGGGGAAGAAACAGAAATTACACAGTGCCAGATCTGGTGCGTAAGGGGGATAAGGACACACTAATATTCTTGCAAGGCTGTCTTTCTGTTGGATGGCACTTGGCAGTAGCATTCAGCATATTTTTTATCGTACCTTGTAAAGGCACATATGGAAGAGGACTTCCAGAACTGCTTCAGAAATGGCAAGAATGATGGGGGTAAATGTGTTCAAAGCAAGGGGGACTATTCCGAGGGAATTAATGGCCAGGTGTCTTTTACTGTAATAGATCTCTATTAATTGAAATGTTCATCATGCTTTTCATTTGCACCACTTGTATCATTCCATTCATACCTATAGATAATCCTTGAGTCCCCAACTCACTTGGCAGGTGAGGCTGGCAAAGCCAGAAATGCCAAGACTCTCTCACACCCCAGGCTGTTGGGAAGTGGCAGGTAGACCCCCAAGATAATTAACTGATAGAAGAGTCAGTACAATAGTAGCAGTTTCTGCCATTTATCACGTGTGTACTCAAAGCAAGCACTGTCCTGAAGCACCGCACAAACATTAAACTTGAGGCCACCCTATGGACTCTTCACAGCCACTGTGCCCAAGTTCAGACCTGGGTGCTCTGGGGTAAGTTACTGACCTCTCACGCCTGTTTTCTCATCTGTAAATTGTGCAACAATTAGAGATGTAGGAGGACACCGACATTGTGCTACACTTAGAGCTTGCCGCATCCAAGTTTGTGAAACAGAAGATTCCAATACATCCACATTGTTGTTCCCATTACACAGATGAGGAAACTGAGGCTCTGCGGTCAGGGTCCAGCCACACAAAGCCCTTCTCCAAGCATCTCCTGCGTGCCACCCCAGTCTGTCCCCACTTGCTGGGCACAGATTTTCCCCATTTGACAGACAAGGAGACAGACTCAAGCAAGGGGGCAGATGGACTCAAGGCCACAGCGTTAGTGCCGGTGCCAGCTGCACAGTAACCATGAGGAAGAAAGTTAAGCGGGTGATGAAGAAAGCTGGCTTCTGGTCTCAGCTCTACCGCCTACAGTGGCTGTTTGGCCTTGGACAGGCCTCTTGACCTCTCTGATCGTCAACAGCCTTCCATTCCCAGTGAAAGGATGCCCCAGGCGTCCTCTAATGCAGTCACTGAGCATCCAGTGGGGAGCCCAGGCCCCGATCTGAGTAAGAGTAGGAGGCACAGACAAGGGGAGACCTTGAGCCTTTCCAGCACTCCCAGCCGGGGCCTCTGCCGAATGGAGGGCCCAGGCTTTGAGAGGCGCACACAACGGGTGGGGCCCTTAGGGCTTGCCGGTCTGCCTCTGCAGCTTTCTAATAGAGACAGGACAAAGTGCATAGTCAGCCTGACACCCTTGAACGTGTCGTGGGGTGAGCAGAGGCTTGGCTGTCCATGGAACAGAATCAGTTTGGGGAAATGCCTAGAGCACAAATGAACGAATACATTGGGATCATCCATCAGACTAGACCCAGGGGATTCGAGGAGAAGCCCTAGGTGGAATGGCTGAAATAAAGGAGAAAGATCCGGTTTGACCTGGGACCTGGGGTTGCTAAGTGTAGGGCGGGTTCACCCTGTGCAGTGGCTCAGTTTGCAAACTGTACAACTCACATGGCTGTTCATGGTGGCCCCAGGGCAGGGGATCTGAGCTTTGAACAGGCAATGATTTATCTTTCTGTGGTCACCAGGACAATCCCAAGAAGACAGCAGCCAACATTCGAGGGGATTTTTGGCTTCTAGGAGACCGAGGAATAAAGGACCAAGATGGGTATTTCCAATTCCTGGGCCGGGCAGACGATATCATTAACTCCAGCGGGTGAGCGTGGTTCCGGCGGGGAAGGGCCCTCTGGATCTTCGCTGTGAGTGGCTCTGTATCTTGGGGATGGCCTAGGGGTGGATGTCTTTTCTGAAGGATGGCTTCTTTGAAGGTACCGGATTGGGCCCTCGGAGGTGGAGAACGTGCTGATGGAGCACCCCGCAGTGGCTGAGGTGGCTGTGGTCAGCAGCCCCGACCCCGTGCGGGGAGAGGTGAGGGGGAACAGCAGCCTGGGGGCAGAGACATAAGACACAGGGGCAGTGTGGACTGGGGGCTGGACGGCCAGGCCTAGGTCCAGGCCCAGCCACTCGCACCTGTGACTTCAGGCCAGCTTCTGAGCGTCTGCTCCTCAGTTTCCCCACCTGTAAGATGAGGGTTGGTGTGAGTCTTAGACACGTTAATATGTGTAAAGCTCCTGGGACAAGGCCTAGCACGTGGTCAGTGCCATTTAAGATCGGTGACTTTGGTCTACAGAGCTTCTATCCTGCTTGGATCCGAATCTGATTCCTGCCCAAGAGAACAGAGAAGGGATTTGAGATAAGGCCCAGAGGCCCTGAGCCCTGAGGTTCACAGGGAGAATAACTGCTGTAATACAGGATTGTATGAACACACCCCAGTGGAGTTGAACAGAGCTGAGCGCAGTGGTGGCCAACCTCTGGCATGCACAGCGAGGTGGGCTATTTGTTATCATTGAAAGTTCTAGAAGGTTTGCATCACTGGCTTAGTGTGTGTGTAGAGAAGGTCATGGTGGGAGGTGGGAGGCCAACTTTTCAGCACAGTGCTGCAGGGCATGAGTCTGGCAATGCCCTGCCTCTTGCAGGTATAGGGCAGGTCACGTGGGACATTGTGGGAGCCACTGGGCAGATAAGGCAAAGGGAAATCTACTGAGCTTTAAGCTAAACCCTGCTGCGTGTGATTTTATTTCATCTCATGGGAATTAAAATATGACAACTTTATACCCATTTGAACGATGGGCAAACGGAAGCTTGGATAAGGGAAACAAGTCGTTTAGAGCCATATCTCATTCTCTCTTCTCTCCTTGTATCTACTTTCTCCCCATCAGTCTTTTTGACTCTAGGACATGAGCCTGGCCTCCTCCTACAGTTCTACCTTCTCATCCCATAAACCTCTTGAGAGAGAGCTGGAACCCCAGCCACTCTTATCCCCAGTCTTTCCTTTCCCCTTGGCACAATATGGGAGGTCCAGTTGAGGGGATGTAGAGGCAGAGCTGTGATGGACATCTCAGTACTGATTCTGCAGTATCTCAGAAGGTAACAAATTTCTCCAATCCCTTCTCCCTGGTCCCCAACATCCCCGCTGTAGGTGGTGAAGGCTTTTGTGGTGCTGACCCCACATTTCCTGTCCCATGACAAGGACCAGCTCACCAGGGAACTGCAACAGCATGCGAAGTCAGTGACGGCCCCATACAAGTACCCCCGGAAGGTAAGGCCGCTGGGCTGCCGCATTCCCTCCCTCTCACAGGGAAGGAAAGAGGATCTCCTGTTATATTTCTCTTCTTCAGCATGAAAACAAAGCCACTAATTCCAAAGTGCTTCCTGACCATGACCAAGAAGGCCCAAAAAGACAATCTTACAACTGCTTTTTAATTTTTCTTTTCTGGTACTAAGAATTGAACCCAGTGCCTTCTCACTGAGCTACATCCCCCAGCCCTTTTCTATTTTTTGTTTTAAAACAAGGTCTTGCTAAGTCATTAAATTGCCCAGATGGGGCTCAAATTTGTGATCCTTCTGCCTCAGCCTCCCAGAGTATTGGGATGCCAGCCATGGGCCACCACACCCAGCTCTACAACAGCCTTGATGCCTGACTAATCATCTCAGCTTTTGACTCTGAATTAAAAGCTGAAGGCTGTCATGGGAACAAGTTCTAGCCAAAACCTGACTTATCTTGCACACTCTGCACAGGAATCTTGCTACACTATTCAGGATTATACAGCTCTCAGCTGAGGATGACAAAAACCTGACTTGAAATACGTTGCTCACACAGCTGACAAGTCCGGGACTGGTTAAAGCTTTCGCCATGGCTGGTCCTTGGACTTTGTATGACATGATCAGGGATGTCTCTTTCACTCCTTGACTTTCCTTCTGTATTGGCTTCATGTCTTGTAATTCTCTCCCACTGGGGTTCCAGCTGCTCCAAATACACATTATTAGCAGTTTTGTATAGTCCAGTAGAAAAAGACCATGAATTTACCCAAACAGCCCAGCAAAAGTCTTTGGGTTGATTCTTATTGGACCAACTAAGGTCATGTGCCCATCATTAAACCAATCATGTAACCAGGGCAATGAGATCCTCTAATTGGCCAGTTCTAGGTCATGTGGTCATCCTTGGTGAAATTGCAGAAAGGATGGGAAATAGAGGGCTGCCCTATACCCAGGATGTGGACTGAGTGAGCAAGAGGTAGCTCCTCATAGGAAGATTGAAGTACTCTTACCAGAAAAGGCAAAAAGCATCAATTGTAATACACTTATTTTTCCTCTGAGATGGGATCTGAGGTGTGAGAGGTGATATGGCAGGAGAACCCAGTTTTTGGACTTGGGTACAACACAAGAGCTTGTTCCTGGGAAAGAAAAAAGAAGTCTGGAGTAGGAGGTGAGAGCAACCACATCAAGCTGAAGGCCTCTTAGATTCCTAAATAGCTGGGCTGCCCACTGGCCAGTCTGCTTGACTCAATTGAGTGCCTGAGAAGCATTCCCCAGAGGAGGAAGTTAGCATGCAAGAGGTAATGAAGTGTTTGGAATCAACACCTGGGAAGGGAGGGGTCAGGCCTGGGCAGAAGGCGAGGTTGCACTGTGATTCAGTCCCAGTGGGGACATCACTCAGCCCCATGGGGAGTTCTGAAGCTAGGGCCTTTAGGAGCTGTCTTGAGTCAGGATGAGGAGGAGTAGGTAGATCAGACATGGGTGTCAGCTGCCCTGGGAAGCGGGTGTGACCCTGCATAAGACAGCACCTTTAGCTGAGCTATTCCGAGAGTGGGCTGGTGAAGGGTGGTGAGTCTTTCATCCTCGCTGGGTGTCTCACCTGCATATCAGAGTCCACCTTGTGGACTTTTGGCCTCACACTGAGGGGGAGACAACATAACACGCCACTAGGTTCAAAGTCCACTTCCACCATTTGATGACTCAATAGCTTCTCTGTTCTTTGTCTATGAAATAGGGACCATAGCCCTTCCCAGATGGTTAAGAATGAGTTCATATTTGTAAGGTGTCAAGCACTCAGAAGAATAACAGAAACACATGAACATTTAATAAATATTTTACAAAGGAGGCTAGAAATCCAATCACACCGAACATAGGACTTTTGACTTGTAACTGAATATTTTGGAAGATCCAGTGAGGAGCCCTATCACATAGTGTACAGGTCAGGCATTGCTCAAGTACCCTCACAGATATTCTTTTTTCACAAGTCTTTCCTCTAGAATTCTCAGGCAGCAAGTTCATTTACCTCCCCAACTCTGCTCCCTTCTTCCTGATGCCTGAGTAGTTTCCCTTTTAGCATTAAACCTGGATCTCCCCTGAGGCTTCTTTCTACTCTGTGTCCCCTACAGGAGCTAAATGGTTCATATTTTAGATCATATAGTCTTTGTTTCCCTTCTAATGCTAAAGCAGCCAGAGACAATACAATAATCCACCCTTATCCACAAGGGATCTATACCAAGGCTCCCAGTGGATTCCCAAAACCACAGATAGTAAGTACCAAATTCTACATATACAGTACTATATTTTTCCTATGCATACATAGCTAAGGTAAAGTCTAATTTATAACTTAGAGACAATAAGAAATTAATAATAATAAAATAAGACAATTATAACAATCTATAACCACAGAAATTAAAGCTGTGGGTAAGGAGAAACAACTGTCCAAATCAATAAGTGTGACTATGTTTCAATAAAACTTTATTTACAAGAATAAGATTCAAACTATGTTTTGCTCACAGGCCATAGTTTGTTAAGCCCTTATGGAGACACTCTCACATCAGCTGCTGAGAAGATCATTTTCTGTATCAATATCTCTATCAGTATTTTTATTAAACCCCCCAAAAAACTGAATCATGGGCCAATTCCATGGCCAACTGAGCCATATAACTAGAAGCCTCAGTGAAATATCTTCCACTGTCTCTTAGAATGTAGGGATATCAGAAATGGGGGCGGGGGGGGCGGTGCTCAGCTTCAAATATTTCTTATAACAGGTGAGAATAGAGAAATTCATGAGATTTTATAGTTTAGCCAAAGGCTTATCAGTGAGAAATTGCTGAAATGAAATTTAACTGAGATGGTATCCTAACTTATAGCTGTCTACTCTCACTAGTCCAGATTAATAAACATAGTTAATACTTGTGAGTGCTTATTCCTTGTGGAAAACTCAGCATGCATCATCTTGTTCAACCCCTACAGCAACCTGTTGAGTTTTTATTGTCTAGTTTACTCTGTGGGGGAACTGAGGCATAGAAAAGCCATGGATTTGTCCAAAACAAGGTAGAACAGGGACTGAAATCCAGAAAGCCAGATGTCAAAGCTCAATGTCATACTCATTTTGTTGTTTCTCCTCTGTCCAAGAGTATGTTAGAAACCAGTGCATTCGACTTTTATACCCAGCTCTAGCTGGCCTCTTCTCATCCCTGTGCCAGGCACTTTCTAAAGCTTCCATCCTTACTCACCCAGAGTCTCCAGACTTAAACCCTTCACCTATAGTAGCTCTTCTGAAAAATCCAACCTCACTGTGGTCTAATTTTTTCCAACAGCTGGAGTTTGTCTTGGACCTACCCAAGACCATCACAGGGAAAATCTCCCGAGAAAAGCTTCGAGCCATGGAGTGGAAGACAACCAAGAAACCCCAGGCCCAGTGAGATTCCAAGAGCTCTCATGGGAGTTCTCTTCATCATCCCCTTTCCTTTCCCTTTGGCTCCTCAGCCTTCCTGTGAGGATGAGATTCTTCCTCATAAAAGATGCATGTGACTTTTGTCTTTCCTTGGTCATTAGCCCAAAACATTCCCATGAAAGTTGAAAGAAGAAAGGAGAGGAGGGAGGAAAAGAGACAGAGACAGAGAGAGAGAGAGAGAGAGAGAGAGAGAGAGAGAGAGAGAGCACACTCAGGGGCAGGAGTTAATGAGTAACAGAGAGAAATTATTAAGAGAAAGATTGAAACAGCAAGGGAAAACAATTGAAAAAGAAAGGCAGGGAGGAAGTGACAGAAGGAGGAACAAATGAAAATGGAATAAAGGGAGGAAGAAAAGATAGAATTGGAGAGAATTGGAAAAAGGAAAGGAGAAAGAGAGAGAATGTGAGATCAACACATTCGAGTCATCTCCATG
The DNA here is from genome assembly GCF_000247695.1 of Heterocephalus glaber. The sequence goes on from NW_004624782.1 coordinate 3,766,037, forward strand.
TCACCAAACCTTGGAGTTACCATGACCAGAGGCAGGGAAGCACCAGAGCTCTGTCCTAGATTCATTATAAAGCATCTTGCTTTCTCTCCGCGAGGCATCTACAGGCCTCAGATCACAGCTGTGGACACAATGTAAGCACCTCAAAAAGTCAGTCACCATGGCTCATGATTTCAGGCTGTCTACTCGTCCAAGATAAGTAATGAAGTCACTTGAAAGTCAAGACCCTGAGGATAGTCTTTGGGGAGGGCAAAAAAAGGCGGGGCTGTCTCTCTCCAATAGCTTGTGGCTGGGGAACACACGGACATAGGCTGGACAGGGTGCTGCGGAGGGAGAACTACAAGCTCAGCCCCTGGCACGTCTGAAACACTGGGTGCAAGGGTCCAGGAGAGAGGCAGAAATGAGGACTTGGAGTGTTTCCCTATAACCCGGGGATGAAAGACGAACCCTCCTAGCAGGACTGAGTAAGCAGAAGAAGAAAGCAAGGGTACTCTGAGAGCCTTTGACTCTTGCCCCTGAGATGTTCAGTAATGATAATAATGATAGGAATGCTGATTATTAGCCAGTCACTAAGCGTTTGCCAAGATATATGCGTTTACCAAGCCCACTTACAATCACCTTTGATTCAGGCACTTTTTCCCCTTTTTACAGAGGAAGTAACTAAGACTTGGCGAGATTAAGTAACAGTCCCCAAAGTCACACAGCTGCAAAGGACAGAGCTGGGTTCTAACACAGGTCTATCTGTGTACGCTAAGCTTTCATTTTTTTATATTTACTTATCACTGTGTTTGTCTTAGCTTTTGGCTATTGACAAAGCGCTTTTCTTACAATCTGAACTAGTCCACAGTCTCCAACATGTCTTCCCCAAAAATATATTTCAGAAATTTTTCAGTTAAATACAGTGTGGAAAAAGGAAGGGGGTACATACCTTGTTGTTTAATTAAACTTCAATTGTTTATTTTTAAATAAACTACAATAAATTTTCAGAAGTCAGACTACAGTGTCTATGAATGTCATACTATGCAGAGATTAGACCTCCTGAATTACTTTGGGTTTTGTTTTTGCTTTGCTTTGCTTTGCTTTTGAGATGATGTCTAGCTATGTTGCCCAGGCTGGCCCCAGTTACATATTGATTAGCATATCCTAAGAGAATCTCATAAAAATGTTCTTAATAAGAATATTAAGTCTAGAAGACTTTTGGTGGAGTTCTTGGGGTCTTCTATATAGAGTATCATGTCATCTGCAAATAATGACAATTTGACTTCTTCATTTCCTATCTTTATTCCTTTTATTTCTTTCTCTTGTCTAATTGCCGTGGCTAATGTTTCCAAAACTATATTGAACAAGAGTGGTGATAGTGGACATCCTTGTCTTGTTCCTGATTTTAGTGTGAAGGATTTCAGTTTTCAACCATTTAGTATGATACTGGCTGTTGGTTTTTCATTGATGACTTTTATCAGATTGAGGTAGAGACCATCTATTCCAATTTTTTGTAGGGTTTTTATCATAAATGTATGTTGGATTTTGTCAAATGCTTTTTCTGCATCTATGGAGATAATCATATGGTTTTTGTCCTTGGCTCTATTGGTATAGTGTATTACATTGATTGATTTGCATATGTTGAACCGTCCCTGCATCCCTGGGATGAATCCCACTTGGTCAGGGTGTATGATCTTCTTGATGATCTCATACCACAGTGATATATGTTCACCCATGTTCATAGCAGCACATTTGTAATAGCTAAAACTTGGAAGCAGCCCAAATCCCCATCAACTGGAGACTGGATCAAGAAAATGTGGGGTTTTTTATAAAATGGACTACTATTCAGCCATAAAAAATGAGAAATTAGAGACATTTATAGCTAAATGGATGCGCATTGAGGTGATACTCTTAAGTGAAATAAATAAGACACAAGTGTAAATACTGAATAGTTTCTCTAGTGTGAGAAACTGAAAGTATAAATAAAAACTAAAAGGTATAATAGATAATGTGAAATAGAAAGAAAAGGGGCAGAGGGGAAGGGGAAGTGGGAGGGGTAGGGGAAAGGAAAGAAAGGAATGGAATTAATATGAGAAAGTGAAAAAATGGAAACAAAGTCTTTGTAAATAGGGAGGGATGGAGGGGTTGAAGGGAGGGCAGGGGAAGGAGGAAAAATAAGAACCAAGAGAAATTATGTAAAGGTGCAAATTTCCAATGATGAGGGTCATTATATTGTTTACCTAAAATGTACCAATGATTAAAATGAATAATTGATAATACGAAATAGGAAGAAAAGGTCCAAAGAGGTAGGGGAAGTGGGAGGGGTAGGGGAAAGGAAAGAAGAGAAAGGAAAAATTATGAGAAATGGAAAAAATGGAAACAAAGTCTTTGTAAATAGGGAAGGGTGGAGGGGGTGAAGGGAGGGCTGGGAATGGGGAAAAAATAAGAACCAAGATACATCATGTAAAGGTACAATTCCCAATGAGAATGTAAATGTATTGTATACCTAAAATGTACCAATAAAAGAATTTTTAAAATGTTATTAATAAGAATAAAAACCTGTGAACAAGTACATGATATTTGGTAATAAATCTTGGCCCCATATCTTCCATGAAGATTTTCTTAATCAGCAATCATCAGGTTACAAGATGCCTAAACCTATTCAGATTGGCAAAGAATATCATATTTCAAGGGTCAAAGAATATTTCACAAGATCCGAAAACAGAACAATCAACTAGATCTCAGTTGCTGGCAATAACCTGGAGAGTCTTCAAAACCTCAGGGAGCCACTCCACTCAGCTCTATGGAACTTTCTTCCCTCTTCTTTTTTCCCCTAAGCATCTGCATCCACTTTGTTCCTTCCAAATATCTACATTGGGGTTGTAAAGAGGCCCTCTTCTGCCCTCTGATTTCATCAGCATGGTCTGATCTTCATCTAGTACAAACACGGCTACAAGGACTGACTTTTTTGGACTGGAAAAAATTCTAAGAGAAATGGGGTCAAGGATGACATAAGACACCCTCAAATTTGACTTCCTATTTAGACCCAAATTGCCAAGTTCTCGAAAGGCTTCAGCCTCCATCCCAACATCCTTTGATGCCTCTTTTTTCTCTCTTCTTCCTCAAGTCTTTCTTCAACACATTTGTTTATTTGTTCAGATTTAAGACTTGACTGAAGGCTTCACTCTCAAATGGTCTAGTGGGAACTCAGTAGGTAGAGAAAGTATCTGTCTAGCTGAGGCTCCCACAGTGGAAGACATTGAAAGATTTTAGTGAGTGACAATACCTTTGGACTAGGTTCTAGTTACCTGTAGGCCACACTCCACAGGAGAAGCTCCTTCCTGTTGTTTCTGCCTATATTTCCTCTTCACTGCGGCCTGCTATCTTCAATGGGAGCATTTTTGATTATGTCCCCTCACTCAGTACCCGGCCCATGAGCTCTGGCTTAGGGGTTAATAGTTAGTGGAAACCCATTTAAACCTTTAGGAGAATTCTTGGCACTACCCACATATAGAAGCTGACTCCCTTCCCTCCACTCTATCCCCTTCTGCATATGACTTGGGCAAAACAATCATAACATTCAGCTTGTGCCTTTCATAAAGGCTGCTTTACTGTGTCTACAATGGAATCATCAATTCTTGCCTTTTTCAGAACGAAATGAAACTCAACACCTTTACACGTACATACTGTACTTCTTTTATCACAAATTTTTCAAATCTTTCCACTTTGCTCCTTTGTGCACCTGATTCTTGCTGCAAATTTGGCTAAAAGCAGCCACTATACCCATGCTACAGACTGACTTGAAATTTCCTCCACCAGGCACATTAACCCATCACCTTTAAGCTCTGCTGCTCACAAAGTCTTAGAGGCAGACCAAACACATCCAAATCCTTTGGCCTGGAATAGCAAGGGTGGCTTCTAGTCCAAGTCTCAATAGTCCTCATTTCGGTTTTTGGTTTTGTTTTGTTTTGTACCAGGGATTGAACTCGGGTCCTTGCACTTTCGAGGCAAGTTACAGAACCTCTGAGCTAAATCCCCGGCCACAATAGTCTTCATTTCCATCTGAATTTTCTATTGACATTTTGTTCCTTTGAGCCCCCACCAAAATCACCTATTAAGCTCCACTTACAGAATTTTAGGCTTTCTCTAACCTGTTTATCCAAACTTTTTTGAACTCCTTACATAAACCAATTTCAAATGCTCCTCCATGTTGTCAGGTAAATAGTAATAGCAGTGACCTCACTTCTCAGTACCAATTGTCTATATTAGTCAGCTTTCCATTACTATAATGAAATGCCTGAGATAGACAGCTTATAAAGAGGAAAGGTTCATTTTGGATCACAGTCTTGGAGGTTTTGTCCATGAATAACTGGCCCTTTTGTTTGGGGCCTGTAGTGAGGCAGCACATTACGGCAGGAGTGTGTATCAGAGCAAAGCTGGTCCCCTCACAACACAGAGAGCAGAAAGAGCATGAAGAGTGGTCAAGATCCACTGTCCCATTAAGGATATATCTTTAAGGACATAAAGACCTCCCACTAGGTCACACCTCTTAAAGGTTTCACCAGCTCCCAATAGTGCCACTTTGGGAATCAAGTATTTAACTCATGAGCTATTAGCAGACATTCAACATACAAATGATAGCATTCTATTTGTAGACTTGCTGCTATTAACTATAGATAAAGGGAGAACTCATACATTAGTAACCTGGAGAAGGGGAATAATTATGTTATTTCATCATCAGGTTCAACTTGTAGAATGACAGAAGAGGTGGCCATTGTTTCACCTGGTAAAGAGTTTGGACTTCTTCCAAAGTGCAGTGTCATTAAAGTCCCTTAAAGAGGGCAAAAACCCAGTCAACAGTGTATTTTTGAAAGATTACCTTGGTCACTTGCTTTTTAAAAAGCCTTTCTTCTTGGAACTTACTGACTAAAGAGGAGACAGGGTTAAATCAAAGGGGCCATTGAAGGATGACAGCCAGAATTTTAATTTGGTAAACTTGGGACTACAGTTACAACTCTTTCTGAGAAGAGTAGCTTTAAGGTTGGAGCACTGAGTTTCACTGTGGTCATTTTCATTTAGCTTATCTATGTAAAACCAAGATTAATATGTGTTTAATGATCAATTGATACTTGAATTTGGAATCAGAGAGCAGTCAAGGTTTTAAATGTAGTTGGGGAGCCAGGCATTGTGGCACATGTCTATCATACCAGCACTTGGGAGGCTGATGCAGGAGGTCTGCCAGGAGCTCAAGGCCAGCCTAGGCTACATAGTGAAGTCAATCCCAGCTTAAACTACATAATGAGACCCTGTCTCAAAAAAAAAACGATAAATGAAAAATAAATAAATGTAGTTAGGGAATTATGCATACAGGGAATGACTTAGGTAGAAAAAGAAGTACACATGGAATAAGAGAAACTATTGAACAAAGTTGGGTCTTTGGAGAACAATAGTATCAGGAACAAGAGGGGCCAGGGACTTAGCTCAGTGGTTCCAGCACCTGCCTCACAGGCATAAGGTCCAGAGTTCAATCCCCAGTACTCCCCCTAAAAAAACTTGCCGGGGATTTAGCTCAGTGGTTCCACCACCTGCTTTGCAAACACAAGGTCCCGAGTTCGATCCCTAGTACCAAAAAGAAGGAACAAGATAAAGAAAGACGAATCAGAAAAATTCAGTTGTGATATCATTCCAATTTTAGTATATGTGCTGCCAAAGCAAGCACAAGATATCAAGAAGATAATAGAAAGAAATTCAAGGAGAACTGATTAATGCTGGCAAGAACAGCCATGAGTAAGAACTGCAAATGATCCATGGCATTTGGTAGCTAAACATTTAAGGATATATCTCCCCCTGTCTACCTCCCACTCACTCAAAAGAAGTTCAATTAAATACATGATGATAGAAAACTGATAGTTGTTGGTTAATCAGAGAAAGATGGAAAGAATTAGAAATAGCTAATATAGTCTGCTCTGGATAAACATTAATGGGAAGGGAATGAAAAACACTTCTCTTGGCTAGCGGACTGTCCCCTCAGCCACCTGCACAACCCATTGTTTCTTGGCTTTGTGAGGGCCAGAAGTCAGCCCACCACCAGGCCATGAATCGTGACTGGCCTAGGTCTGTGTTCTTCCACTTCTCTTCCATCAAATCAGTTTTAATTTGTGCTTTCTGTGACTTCCACTCTCCAGTGAAAGTATATTTGTTATTCAATATTGATGTCTTAATTATTTATGTCCTAATCCTCTTCTCCACTTCCAAGGGAAGATTACAACTTTCTGTCCCCTTGAGGATGAGCTTGGTCCTGTAGCTAGAATGTTAATGAAATGTTAGTGTGTGTGATGCAAACATAATTAATATGCCCACCTGCATGGATTCAATCTGTGACATGTCTGACACCCTTCTGAGAAGGGCATATCCTTGGAAGACCACTGGTCTTAGTGAAAGCTTCATGGAGCAAAGGTAAACTCAGACAACCGGCCGGCCTGGAGAGACAAATAAACATGTGTTGGTGTTGCAAGTCTCTGAGGGTGCAGGGTTGTTTGTTATGCAACATCATTGTAGCAATACAGCACATAACTGATAAACCCTAAAAGATAAGACTGCATCAAATACTTGGAAAGCAACTAAATCCAGATGAGATTACCATCCTAACAGTGTCATAGAAATTAGGACCTGTCTGGGACAGACCCAAAGGCCACGAGCTAGCGACACCTAGAGAACATTTCTGAAAAGTAGCCATTTCCTAAAGAAGTCTCGAGGTCAGCAATAAAGCTACTCACATAAGCAATTTGTAAGCCTCAGCACAGAAAACAAATAAACAACAACAACAACAAAGAAAATGAGAAAACACAGAAGCAATATGCCCCCAAAAGGTCCCAACTCTCCCAAAGCAAATTCAGAGGGCATTGTGGGGAAAGGAATCAAAAGTCACGCAGCCAAACTATCTGAAATGGTAGCAGTGGAGGTAACAAAAGAGATTAAGAAGACACTTGACAAATTCAAAAGAGAGATAATTAGAGAGATAATGACATGGAAAAAGAATTTGACATACAGGTAAGTGAGGCATATATAACCCTAAGAAAAGGAAAAAATAACAATCATATATATATATGCACTAAATACCAGAACACCCAACTTCATGAAACTAACACTAATGAACATGAAAAGTCAGATAAGGATGAATACAATTGCATTGGGGGATCTCAGTACCCCACTGTCACAAATAGATCAACTAGACAAACAAATCAACAAAGAAATGTAAGAGTTGAACCAAAACTTTAAAAGATCCACAGACTGTCCTACTCAACAACACAATATACATTTTTCTCATCAGCACATTAGACTTTCTCCAAAATAGACCACATACTAGCCCACAGCATAGGCTTAAGTAAACACAAAGAAATCAAAATTGTCCCATGCATGTTATCAGACCATAGTGCAGTGAAACTAGAAATCAATGACAAAAGACACCAGAGAAACAATGCAAATACATGCATATTAAATTATATCTTCTTGAATAATCAATGTGTCACAAGGGAAATTAAAGAAGAAATTAGACAGTTTCTACAATCAAACAATAATGCCAGTACAACCTAATGGAACTTACATGATAAAATGAAAGCAATCTCCCCCCCCCCAACCCGACATTAAGTTTATTGGTACATTTTAGATATAAAATACAGTTACATTCATCATTGGGATCTTGTACCACTACATGAGTATCTTGGTTCTTATTTTTTTTCCCCTTCCCCCACCTTCCCTTTATCCCCTCCAACATTCCCTATTTGCAAAGATTTTATTTCCATTTTTTTGCTTTTCTCATATTTTTTTTATTTTCCCTTCTTTCCTTTCCCCTACCCCTCCCACTTCCCCTGCTCCTTTAGACCTTTACTTTCTATTACACAAAATCAATTATACATTTTTAAAATTTAAATATCAAGACTTAGGAGACATTACCACAGGTTTTACAGAATTTAAAAGGATATAGAAAGCATATCTCAAAAATCTGTTTTGAAATAAATTTGACAACTTCTAAGAAGTACC
>NW_004624782.1:3776622-3789585 GCF_000247695.1 Heterocephalus glaber
TCATTTTTTCCAGATCCTCTTTTGTTGCCAGTTCAGGGAGTCCAGGTGGTTGAGTATCAGATTGTTCCATCTTGTTTCCCTTTGGGGTTGCTGTAAGTGATCTGGGAGTCTGTTTTTGAGGCCTGTTTACATGTCTTCTCATTTCCATGGCGGGGGGGGGGGCTTCGGGCACCCATGCCGCTCACCTTCTCTGCCCTAGGAGCATGGAATGGTAGCGTGGGAGCCTCCTCCCGGGTGCTGGGACTGGCTCACCTTCTCTGCCCTAGGAGCACAGAATGGCAGTGGGGGAGCCTCCTTCCAGGTGCTGGGACTGCAAAAGCAATCTTAACAGGGAAGTTTATAGTGGTGAATTGCCATATAAGAAAAAAAAAAGAGCACCATGCCTACCTCACAAGCACAAGGTCCTGAGTTTGATTTCTGGTACCAAAAAAACCAAAAAAACAAAAAGAGCAAGCTCAAATAAATACCCTAATACTAATCTTCATGGTTCTAGAAAAATGAACAAACCCAAAGCTAGTACAAGGAAGGAAATTACAAAGAACAGAGCAGAAATTAATGCAATTGAGACCAAAAAAAAGAGAATCAATGAACTGAAGAGTTGGTTCTTTGAAAGATTAAACAAAATAGACAAACCCTTACCCAACCTTCTGAAAAAAATAGTAAAGAAAAGACCCAAATTCATGCAATTAGAAATGAAAAGGGTGAAATCACAATGGATTCTGCAGAAATCCAGAAGATCAATGGTAATTACTTTGAGAACCTGTACTCTAACAAAAAAATTCAGAAGAAATGGATGAATTCCTAGATACTTATGAATTGTCAAAACTGAATCAAGAAGATATAAAAATCCTGAATGATCTAGTATCAGTCAATGAAATTGAAGAAGTAATAAATAAAAAAAATACCTACTAAGAAAAGCCCAGGGACACAGTTTGTAACAGCTAAAGCTTGGAAACAGCCCAAGTGCCCAAGTCCTGACAGAGTCACTGTCAAATTCTACAAGAACTTTAAAGAAGATCTAATGCCAATACTTCTCAAACTCTTTTATCAGATCAAAAATGAAGCAATACTCCCAAAGTCATTCCTAGAAGCTAGCATTACTCTGATACCAAAACCAGAAAAAGACCTAACATAGTTGCAAAAATCCTCAATAAGATACTGGCAAACAGAATGCAGCACATAATTGAAAAGATTATACACTATGACCAAGTAGGATTCATCCCAGGGATGCAGGGGTGGTTAAACATACACAAATCAATAAATGTAATACACCACATTAACAGAAGCAAGGACAAAAAAACCCACATGATCCTCTCAATAGACACAGAAAAAGCATTTAACAAAAGCCAACATGCATTCATGATAAAAAAAAAAAACTCTAAAGAAAATTGGAATAGGTCCTTATGTCAATCTGATAAAAGCCATCTATGACAAACCAACAGCCAACATCATACTAAATGGACAAAAACTAAAAGCTTTTACTCTAAAATCAGGAACAAGACAAAGATGCCCGCTATAATCACTCCTGTTCAATATAGTTCTTGGAACATTAGCCAGAGCAATTAGAGAAGAGAAAGAAATAAAGGGAATAAGGATAGGAAAGGAAGAAGTTAACTAATACTCTACATAGAATACCCCCAAAACTCCACCAGAAGACTCCTAGAATTAACAACTAAATGTGGTAGTGTAGCAGGATACAAAGTAAACATTCAAAATTAATAACATTCTTGTACATGAATAACAAACTTACTAAGATAGAAATTAGAAAAATAACATCCAGAAGATCAATACTACCTTGAGATCACCTACTTTGATAACCTGTACTTTAATAAGATGGAAAACTCAGAAGAAATAGACAGATTCCTAGATACATATGAATTACCAAAGCTGAATCAAGAAGATATAAAAATTCTAAATAACCCAAAAGCAGTCAATGAAATTGAAGAATAAATTAAAACACTACCAACAAAGAAAAGCCCAGGTCCTGAAGGATTCAATGCTGAATTCTATAAGAACTTTAGGAAGATCTAATGCCACTACTTCTCAGACTCTTTAATGAAATTGCAAGGGAATCAAACTCCCAAAGTCATTCCTGAAAGCAAGAATTATCCTGATACCAAAACCAGAGAAGGATCCAACCAAAAAGAGAACTACAGGCCAATCTCCTCAATGCCATAGATGCAAAAATCCTCAGTAAGATACTGGCAAACAGAAGGCAGCAAATCATCAAAACGTTTATGCACCATGACCAAGTAGAATTCACCCCAGAGATGCAAGGATGGTTCAACATATGCAGATCGATAATATGATAGAACACATTGACAGAACCAAGGACAAAAGCCACATGATCATCTCAATAGACACAGAAAAAGCATTTGACAAAGTCCAACACACATTCATGATAAAAACCCTATAGAAAATTGGAATAGAAGGTCTTTATTTCAATCTGGTAAAAGCCATCTATGACAAACCAATAGCCAACATCATACTAAATGGTCAAAAACTGAAAGCTTTCACTCTAAAATCAGGAACAAGACAAGGATGCCCACTACTAACACTCCTGTTCAATATAGTTCTCAGAACATTTGTCAGAGCAATTAGACAAGAGAAAGAAATAAAAGAAATACAGAGAAGAAAGGAAGAAGTTAAATTATCACTATTTACTGATGACATAATACTCTACATAGAAGACACCAAAACTCCACCAAAAGACTCCTAGAATTAATAACCAAGTTTGGTAGCATAACAGGATACAAAGTTAATACTCAAAAATGAATAACATGCTTGTACATGAATAACAAACTCGCTGAAAGATAAATTGGGGAAGTAACAACTTTCATAATAGCATCAAGAAAAATGAAATACTTAACAAGGAAAAATTCTCAAAGACATAGGAGTAGGCAAAGACTTTATGAACAAAACCGTGGTTGCACAGGAAATATAAAGAAACAACAAATTGAATCACATGAAATTTAAAAGCTTCTACACAACAAAGGAAACTACTGACAGAATAAAGAGACAACTTACATAATGGGGGAAATAATTTGCCAATTCCTCCTCAGACTAATATGAGAACCAATATGTAGAATACATAAAGAATTCAAAAATCAGACCCTCCCCCAACTTAAAGACCCAACCCAAAAATGGGCATCTGAAGTGAATAGACACTAATCAGATGAAGAAATACAAACAGCCTATAAATACATGAAAAATGTTGAGCATCACTGTGCATTTGAGAAATGCAGATTAAAACAACATGGAGATCCCATTTCCAAAAAGAATGGCCATCATGAAGAAATCAACTAATAACAAATGCTGGAGAGGCTATAGGGAGAAAGAGAATCTTTCTCCATTGTTGGTGGGAGTGTAAATTGGTATAACCACTATGGAAATTCCTCAAAAAACTAAAACTAGAAGTTCCATTTGATTCAGCTAGTCTCTTCCTAGGTATCTTCCTGAAAGAGTTAAAGTCATCATACCACAGTGATACATGCATATATATATAGCAGCACAATTTATAGTAGCTAAATCTTGGAAACAGCCCAAATACCCATCAACACATGAATGGATAAAGAAAATGTGTTATTTATATACAATGTAATACTACTCTACCATGAAAAAGATAAACTTGAGACATTTTAAGGTAAATGGGTGCACCTCAAGACTATAACTTAAGTGAAATAAATCAGACACACAAATTTAAACATCGCATTGTTTCTCCTGTGTAAGACACCCAAAGTATAAATAAGGAGCAAAATGAAGGATAGCTATTAGGAAATAAGAAGAACTTATTCAAATGGGAAGTAGAATAAGAGATGGAGGAAGGGAGGAAGGAAAGGGAAAGGGATGTAAAGAAAAAAGAATTGAAAAAATGGAAATAGAGCTTTTGCAAATGGTGGAAGGGTTGGAGGGAGGGGAGGGAAAAGGGAATAAAGGAATTAAGATGTGTTATGTACCTGTACAAATCCCCATGCTGAATGTGATTGTTATGTACTGCAAACACGTACTGGTTAAAAAAAAAAATTTTAATTAGGATCCAGCTTTTTGATGGTGTGGAGAATTTTTTTTTAGGTCTTTTGCCTGTTTTGGGGTGCCATTCCATCTTCTACATTTATCCAAGGGCTGGGTGTTGTACAAGAAAGAGGGGCCTGGGATAAGAGAAATGGAGAATCCTCGGGCTGTGAGTTGGATAAAGAACACCCCCCTACCAAGTATCGCAGCCAGCTGAACAGAACAGTGGGTGAGAGGCCATGTTATCTGAACCCTGTAAGGCAGAAAGGGCTCCTCAGAGATGACAAAACAGCCTCCAAAGTTATTTACCTTTGTGATTAGATGATACCCAGAAGCTATTAAACTGTATCCAAAACACTCAACTCTCCACTGTTGCCCTCACCATCTTTCTCTCCGGAGGAAGCCCGTTGGCAGGAGTTTCCGGTATTAGGACCAAGGCCAAGCAGGACCAAAGCCACAAAAAAGTGGGGCCCTTTCCAGGTCTGGAGCTGGGATGACAGGTAACCAGTCTGCTACTTGGGTGTGCAGGTCTACTCTCTCAAAAACAAAACCTCCTACATCTTGGGCCTCTCCACTGTTTCATAAACTCTTATCTGAGGGATTTTGGTCTGTGAGTGGCTGAAAAATTATTGTTGCTATAGGAGGTTATCGGATGGAGGGGTGATCTGCCATTTTGATGAGGTCACGCCCTAGCTGCTTCTGTTTTCCTAACTTCCTTTGTTTCTGATAAGTTAGGGGCGATTTGAACAACTGTCCCTTTGGGTATTCTGTGTCATTTCCCTCTGATTGCTTTCACAATTTTCTCTTCATTTTTGATTTAAAGAGGATATCTTTTTTTTTTTTTTTTGGTACCAGGGATTGAACTCGGGTCCTTACGCTTGTGAGGCAGGTGGCAGAACCACTGAGCTAAATCTCCAGCCCTGATTTAAAGAAATTTTGATTATGATATGCCTAAGTAGAGAGAGGGGAGGGTTATTGGACAGAATTTTAAGTACACACTCAAAGAAAATAGTGTGGGCCCTCAAGAAAAAAATGCGCTATAGTCTGGATTTGAGGGGATGTTTTTGTGTTTGGGGAGTGGAAATCTGTGGAATTTGTGAGTCTATAGAAAGTTTGGGTTTGAGTTAGTTTCCAGGAAAAAGTAATGATCCACCCACAGGTAAAAAAGATAATGGATCATTTTACAGGTGAAAGGATGGCCCATTTTACAGGGAATGGTGGTGTAAGATATTTTGCCTGAAAACATTCTTTGAAGTTTTTGAATCTGTTTATCTATCTTCAGGTCAGTTTTATGCCCTTTACCTTACCAACTAAGCTGATTTATGGACTTATAATATCATTAGGTAATTTGGGGTACGATGGGCTTGGAAGAACAAAAACAAACAAGCCTAAGAAGCATAAACAAGCCTAGAGAGTAGAGTATAGATATGGATAACCTTGGGTAACTTTCTGTCCTGAAGTTGCAGTCTTCTTAAAAGTACAATCTTATGGGGCTAGTAGCTCAACACCTTAAAAAAAACTTGGTGGTATTTATTTTTAAAAATCAAAAACTTAGCACCACCATTGGTCTTTCACCAGCCCCACAGCACCTTCTCAGTCCCCTTTGCGGGAGGAAAGGCACCTTCCCCTCTAATTTTCTCTGTTGGAGCTCTTGCTTCCCTTATACTGCTGGGCCTGTTAAAATGTATGCCTCCAGGAATGCCCGACTCCGTCTCGAAAAGAGGAGGAATTAATACCCTGTGAAGTGAGCTCTGACCAAGTAGTGACAGGCCCAGGGCCCAGTAGAGCTTCACAGCCAAAAGTTTGCCTGATCCTCAGAGGAGACTTTTTCTTGGACTTTTGAATAATCCTGGAACTGTTGGGACTTTGGATGGAGAAACCAATTATTCTGCTGCTCTGGGTGCAACACGTTAAGATCTCAAATAGTTTCCACTATATACCAATTAATAAACAAACAACAGCAGTTTTTATTGAGTGGGATGAATTTCCTAAGGGAGGAAATCCTGAGTTTTATTTTTTAAAATATCAACTTCTTAATAAAAATGTCAAAAGAATTCCTGTAGACCCACAAAAACGTCAGAAGTCAATAACCCTAGTAGAAAATGAAGACTATTACATCATAATACAGTCCATAAAATATGGAAAAATTTTATGTGAAAAGTCATTCCAAACTCGTGGAATCTCAACTAGTGATATTAAAATAATAGCAACAAGTACAAGTGTTTCTTTTGATTGGAATGTGCTCTCTTTCAGTGATATATTGGTGTCACTATCTCTTAATAATTTTTCACAAATTATACAAAATAATGTTATGGTTTATGAATGGGAAAATTTGAAAGCTGCAACTTTATATGCTTTTACATTTGAATTTAAACAGTTGCATTTGGATTTCATAAACATATTTCAGAAACTGAATGTTCAAGTTGAAACAGGTTCATGTTCACAAGGATGGGTAGCATTAAAAAATAACTGTTATAGATTAAATAGTGAGAGCAAACCATGGAAAGTAGCCCAACAACAGTGCAAGTTTTTCTTAAATTCTGCACACCTTGTGGATATAAAAAATGAAGAAGAAAAACATTTTATATTTTCACATCTCAGGTCAAAGAATTGAATAATGATATGGACCGGTTTTAACCATATTAAGAAAGATCATCTAACTTGACAGATGGATCATCCTTTGGCCTTAAGAAAAATGAAATGTTTTCTTTTCTACTGCTCCCTAAGAATGAAACAGATTGCTACATTTTACAGCAAAATGCAACTATATCAAACTATTACTTTACAAGATATTTTTGTCGTATTCCTTTGCCATATATTTGTGAATATAAATTACCTTCTCTGCATGAAAACTTCTTGTTTCATGTGAAGGATGTTGGAACAACTGAAGTTGTATTTGATTGGAATAATTTGAATGATTGGAATAATTTGAGTAAGTGGCTAGGACTGGGATATAAATTTATCCTTAAAATAACCAATCAGAGGGGGCAGCGTGCAAGGCGTACGGAAGCGGAAGTGAGGTTTCCGTGGAGACAACCCAGCCTCCGGAAGGCTGCGGCGCTACCACCTAAGGACAGAGGCTGGGGCTTGGCATGGTGGCGTGTTCTGCACTGTGAGAACGCAGCGGCCGCTGGATCGCCATGCGCCGGCGACCCTGACATGGACACCAGCAGCTCCAAAGCTAGGGGCCTTTGGCCCTTCACCTCGGCGGCGGGAGGCGGCATCCCGGAGACTACGGGCGCTGAGCAAGCCTTGGTGAGGCCTCGAGGCCGAGGGGCGCCCCCCTTCGTATTCACGCGCCGCGGCTCCATGTTCTATGAGGAGATGGGGATCTGGCTCATGAGTTCTATGAGGAGACAATCGTCACCAAGAACGGCCAGAAGCGGGCCAAGCTGAGGCGGGTGTATAAGAATTTGATTCCTCAGGGCATCGTGAAGCTGGATTCCCCCCCACCGCCGCATCCACGTGGATTTCCCTGTGATCCTCTATGAGCTGTGAGCCTGGTGGGTGACGGACACAAGGAGCCCCTCTGACCCAGCAAGAAACTTCCAGTCTCAAGGTGTGGCTTCCATTGAGAAGCCCAGGCTGGGGCCACAGCCCTGCATGAACTCTGTTGGCCCAGAACCTTCAGCTGTGAGCAGGGCAGTCCTCAGTATAAGTTGGGTATTGGTTTGTGTGTGGACAAGAGAGGGTTGGTGTCTGGCAAAGGCTAATGGGAGAGTTACCAGCAAAGCTTTCCCAGCCACAGGGCATCTGCCAGTCAGGAATGTGTGGTTCCTGGTTCCTTGCCTGGCCTGCTTTCTTCCAAGCTTGCCTAGGGCCCAGTCTTACTAGAAGCTACAGCACTTGACATGCAAAGTCTGCCTTCTTCCAGCCCCTGGGCTTTGGGAGGTCTACACAAGTGGGAACTTCCTTTCCCTCACTTCCTTTACCCCCTAGTCAGAGCATTTCAGCCGTTTGCTACCTCAATTCTTCCTGTATTGGTCAGAGGCTGGGGACAGCACCCGCCTGATTCTTCCCACTTAGCTGCCATTTGTTCCCACTTTCAGATGGATAGTTGCTGGCTGTGAACTGGAATGAGTGTGGGGAGCGGTGTCAGCCAAAAAGCTTCATTTTAATTTTACCCTCTGTTATAAATATCCAGGAGACTATGTTATGGGGAACCATGTCTTCGCTAATTCCGATGTTTACCTTTAGAGATTGCCCTGGCAACAAGATGAACCTTCTGTAACCCCATGAAACAAAGTAGCCCCTGAGGGCATGGAGTGTCTAGAAAACTAGCAAACAAGGAAGCAGGTGTTTTTGGATAAAGGTCATGGTTAATGACCTTACTCACTGAATGTATAAAAGAGAGGTGAAAATAAACTTGCTCGCTCGGTCTCTGTGGGCCCTCCCGTCTCTCTGTTTCTTCTTTCTCAATCCTCACGTGGGGACTCAGGTCTTGTTCGACAGGTTGCGGCCGCACCGCCACAAATGAGGACTGGTATGGGTAGCTTCTTCCTTTCCCAGGGCTTGGCTGATCGCTCCCCAGTGCAACTAGTTTTTGCCCCCTCCTCAGTTAAGAGGTACAGGCCAGAGTCAGAACAGGCTGTGTGGATGTCTGTGCCTATGGGGAGTTGCCCCAAGCCTATTCTAACCGCCCCCCATGCCTTTGCACCAGCCATTCCCCCTACCACCCGGTTGGGAGGGTCCACTACCCTGTGATGAAGACCAACATACTAGGGCTGGTGCCAGTAGTGCTGTGAGGAGACCACCACCCTTCCCCCACGGTATCTTCACCCCTTCTGGATCAGTCAAGAGAAAGTACTAGGGCCCCTTGACAGGGGCAGAAAGGAGGGCAAAAACATCAAAGGAATACTGTACTTAAAATGTGAAGATTTGTGAATAGTCTCTTCCGTGATGTTGGGGCAGAGTCTGATTTCTACATAGAAATGACTTTTTTTTTCTTTTAATTCCTTATTGTGCAAGCTCTGTGCTTCTAGCGTGGGACATGGCTTGAGAATGGAAGATTGTTGTGTTATTTGTTCAATTTCAATAAAATTATTTGTAGATCCTGTAAAAAAAAAAAAGATTATCCTTAAATATTATTTAGGTTGTACAGAAGAACATTTGGAAAGCATACCTCCAAATACTACAGCAAAAGCAATTACCATGCTGTCTCCTGGACATATATAGAGAGATTTTTACTCTTTGATTTAAATAAAGAGGAGGCCAAAAAAATTAAAAACTTTTCAAAAATTACAATTTTAATATTATGATTTTCCTTGCCCCCTCTTTACCTATCATAGTTCCTCTATTGTGCCTCATTCTCTACCCCAGACTTCAATCCCCTAGTCTTCAGGGCTGCAGAGGCACTGAAGGTCTGTCTTCTTACGCTGCTTCAGTCTGGGGCAGGGAATCAAAAGTCTCCCTCTGACTGAACTAAGGAGACATAAGATGACTTTTGTGTCTGATGAACCATCATCCTTTGATAGTCCATGCTGATGCCTCATTTCCCTTCTAATTGGCTTGCCAAAGGGAATGTCACCAGATGGGGTGCTCAAAGTGAAAATAGGAAGCCTGGACTCACTTCACCCACAGGGAAGTTGTAAGCTCCATCACAGACAAGAGTTGTCAAGATGTGTCAGTGAGGGGCATAAAGAGGTTTATTTGGCATAACTTAAAGTACACACTCAAAACAGACTGTGGGCCCTCTTTGGTTCTAGATTTTCTGATGTTCTTACATCTTGAAATTTATATCTTTCACCCAGATTTGAAAAATTTTTGGCTATTAATTGTTTCTCTTTTTTAAGTACATGTTTGCAATGCATATTGAATACATTCTTCTGGGTGATTTGTACACATACATATCACATCTTAATCCCTTTAAGTTCCTCCTCCCCTCCTTTCTCTCTTCTCTCCCTCCATTCCTAGATCCCCTTTCCATCTCCAAAAAGTCTACCTCCCAGTTTTGTATCATGTATCTTTTATTTGGCCCTTTAAATTACCTATACTTTGGTTTTCTCATGTAAGAGAAATCATGCAATATTTGACTTTCTGTATCTGGTTTATATCACTTAGCATTATGTTCTCAAGGTGCATCTGTTTTCCTTCACATGACTCAAGTTTACCCTTCTTTATTTTTAAGTAATACTTTACATGTTTATATACCACATCTTTCTTTATCCAGTCATCTGTTCATGGGCATATAGCTTGCTTCCGAGAGTTAGTTATTATGAATTGTGCTGCTATAAACATGGGTACACGTGTATCACTGAAATGTGATGTCTTTAATGCTTTTAGAAAGATATCCAGAAGAGGTATAACTGGGTTGAATGAAATTTCTATTTTTAATTTTTTGAGGAATTTCTATACTGATTTCCATAGTGGCTGTATTAGCTTGTAGTCCCACCAACAATGTACAAGTGTTCTTTATTCACCACAACCTCCCAGCATTTGTTGTTTTTTTGAGTTCTGGATGATGGCCATTCTTTCTGGAGTAAAATGGAAACTCAATGTTGTTTTGATTTGCATTTCTCTGATTTGGCCATTATTTCTTTTTTTTTTTAATTTTTCAAATAAATTTAATGAATAAAATATATACTGAAATATCACATAAAAATTAACTTACACTTCAAAGATTGTGTAAGATTGACACCCCAACACCATTAAGCCAAAAAAGATAAAGAGAAAAGCTGTAACATTAATTTGTTTTGCTTAGAAAGAGTAAGATTATAAACTAATAAATCAAAATCTTGACCTTTAACAATAACTGAGGTGTGCAGGTGACAGTATCGTGATGAAGGCCTCATTGCCTCTGCCCCTTTTTGTGTGACAGTAACACTTTCTCTAACACAAGTTCCCTTTGTCCATTACATGTCTAGTACCTCAGATTCACAATGCTTCCTTTAATTCTTTTATGTCTATGTTCCATTTTTTTTGGAATGGCACATAACAATGGAACATAAAAGTGTTTCTCTTCAAATTCTTGATCCTTGATTTTTTTTTTCTAGGTAACATATATGAATTTCATTCAAAAATTTGTAACCTTTGGCATTATAAATGGGTTAAAAACCAGTTTTGTGAATGCTGGGTTGCCACCCTCACCAGCCCCACCCTGTAGTAGGAATAAATACCAGAGGCTACCATCCCCACCTCTCTCTAAATCTTGAGGCAGGTCTCACTAAGTTGCCCTGGTGGGACTTGAACTTGTGATCTTCCTCCCTCAGAAGGGAGGATTATGTGCTGGGATTATAGATGTCTTTCACACTCATGGCTGCAAGTGCTGCTTTTAAAAGAACCTGTCAAACTGACATGGGGAACATGTCTTCAGAGGCCCTGATTTTTAAAACTCACTCCTAACATACAAAGAACAGGAAAAAGCATTTCTGTGGGGCACAACAATCCTGGAGAAAAATACCATGCCTTCTATCACCAACTGAGCAACTGATGGTTCTGGCTTGGAGACAGTGCTCAGAGCTTCCCTGAGTAAGAGCAATGGAAAAAGAGCCCCATTTGCCCAGCCATGAAAGCAGGGGTAGAGAGGAAATGGCCATTATTTCTTAAAATGTTTTTTTCTGGGCCTGCCCAGATTCCACTGGTAAGTGCATGAAGATCCCATCAAGAAGCTCTCATGGAACAGAGCTGAGTAGGTGGGGGCAGGACCCAGCCAGGACCCCGCCAGGACCCCGCCAGGACCCCACCAGGACCCCACCCAAACACCAGCAGCTTGGCCCCACAGGCTCCAGCCAAAGGCCTGCCTGGAAAAGAGCTGCACAGGCATATAACCAACAGCCAGAGGCCCAACCAAACAACAGCTATGCAGGGGGGCAGGCCCCAGCCAGAGGCACACCCAGATAACATCCCAACTGTGCACAGCCCCTGCCAGAACCCTGCCCCGACAACAGGGCAGCACAGGTATCCAGAGGCCACCATTCTGAACCCAGGAATTGGTGCAGTGGTGAGCAGCAGAGAAAAGGACTCTCAGTAGCTTGCCGAGAATTGAAGACCACCAGGCAACCAAAAAGTCACCTCAACAAAGGCACAGCAGGCTTCATCTGTTGAAAGGAGGAGACACATAAACAAGCCTCAAAACCAGACTTCCAGATCACCCAAGGCAACCCCAAAGGGCAACGAGATGGAACAATCTGATACTCAACCACCTGGACTCCCTGAATGGCAACAAAAGATCTGGAAAAATTAAAATCAAATAATTTCTCAGATAACAGCAGAGATTGTGCCCATAGTGCAAGACATGATTAATAAATCTAGAGAGGACACAGATCCAAAAAATAGAGGAGCTGAGGAACATGATTGAATCCCAGCATTGGAAACAAATGGAATCCATAAAACAGATGCAAACAGATATTCAGGAGATTAAAAACTCCACTGATAGTTTATGCAGTAGAATGAGCCAATGTGAGGACAGAATTTCAAATAGAGAAGACAGGATTGCAATTAGTGACCGGGAAAAGAAATATTTCTTTAAAATAGTAAGGGACTATGAAATATCAATCCAGCACCTGCTATATGATGCAAAGAAAAATAATATAAGACTGATCAGAGTCAATGAAGAAACAGAAGAGAGTGCAGATGATATAAAAAAAACTGTTCATAGAAGTAATGGCAAAAAAACTTCCCAAGCAGGGGGAAAGAATTTGACATACAGATAAGTGAGGCATGTAGGACTCCAACTAGCTGTGATTAAAAAAAAAAAAATCTACACCTAGGCATATAATAGTTAAGATTCCAGAAACCCAATAGAAGAGCAAAATTCTACAAGCAGTTAGAGAAAAGAAACAAATCACATACAAAGGAAAGCCCATCAGAATCATAGCAAACTTCTCAACACAAACCCTCAAAGCCAGAAAAGCCTGGAGTGACATATTTCAAACCCTAAAAGAAAACAGCCTCCAACCCATATTGATGTACCTTGCAAAACTATCTTTCAAAATGGATGGAGAAATAAGATAC
>NW_004624782.1:3790645-3817665 GCF_000247695.1 Heterocephalus glaber
CAAGTGGATGCACATTGAGGCCATACTCTTAAGTGAAATAAATAGGACACACATGTGTAAATACTGAATAGTTTCTCTGGTGTGAGAAACTAAAACTGCAAATAAGGATCAAAATGTATAATAGATATTGTGAAATAAGAAGAAAAGGTCCAAAGGGGAAGGGGAAGTGGGAGGGATTGGGGAAAGGAAAGGGAGGGAATGGAATTAATATGAGGAAATGAAAAAATGGAAACCAAGTCTTTGTAAATAGTGAGGGGTGGAGGGGTTTTAGGGAGGGCAGAGGAATGGGGAAAAAATAAGAACCAAAATAGATTATGTAAAGGTACAAATTCCCAATGGTGAAAGTCATTATATTGTATACCTAAAATGTAACAATAAAATTAATTTTTAAAAAATATTTTTTCTGTTTCCTTCTTTCTAAAATGTTTTTCTCTCCAGATAGATTATTTCTTTGGATCTAATTTTTAAGTTCATGGGTTTTCTTTAATCATTACCAGTGAAGTTTTAAATTAAGATAGTAAATTTTTCAATAAAATTATTTTCAATTTAAAACTCTTTCTCTTTCTCTGCCAAAAAAAAAAAAAAATTGCTTTTGTTTTTTTGAGACAGCATCGCACTATGTATCTTACACTGGCCTTGAGCTCATTTTGTAGCCCAGGCTGACCTCAAACTCAGCAATTTTCCTGTCTCAGCCTCCAGAGTGCTGGGATTACAGGCATGCACCACCATGCCCAGCTTCTGCCAAAATGTTTTATTAATTCATTTTAAACACATTTTCTTTTAGTTCTCAAGCACTACTATGATAGCTATAGTGCAGTCATTAAAATTCTTGTCCACTAATTCCAGCATCTAGGACATCAGTTTTCTCCATTGATGTCCTATTTCTCTGGATCATGTTTTCCTGTGTCTTTATTTCTGTAGTAGTTTAGCCTTTGCATGTTTGTTTTTATTTTATTTTTGTTTTTGTTTTCCCCAGTGCTGGGCATTGAACCTAGGGCCTTGCACATACAAGGCAAACACTTCGCCGCTGAGCTACAGCTACAGCTATAGTAATTTTGAATTTTAAACTGAACCTTCTTAGTAATATATTGTAGAGAGTCTGGATTTAATTTTGTTGTTCCAAAGTGTTGTTTTCTTCCTTTTTTTTTCTTTTAGCAGGTAATTAACTTGAACATACTCAAATTTTAACCTCTTTACTCCCTGTACTGTATAACAGCTCAAAACTCTGTACTGTTCTGTTAAGCCAAGACTGCATGAATTCTGCATACTTCAGGGATCAGCTAACAATTTGAACAAAATTTAATCATAGAATTTGGTATTTCCCTTCCCTGACTCTCTCTCCCTTGGCTTTTCTCCATAAAAACCAGAAACTTGCCCAATGCCATTCATTCCTTCCACATATAGACTACCACCTCCAATTTCTACCTGCTTTAGTTGCCGTCTAGTACATTCTGACAGTGCTTTTAAATATTTTTCCCAGAGTTAGTAACTGGCATCTGTCAGAAGGCTGGTCTTATAGAAGATTCTTCTCCATTAATTGAAATGGAAGTTCTACAATTATACAGTGGTGCCTCAGTTCACGAATTTAATTCATCATATGATTCTGGAGAAGACGACAATGTTAGTGTTTGTGTGGGGAAGGTGGCCATGGTCATGTTCATCACCTGATGTGAAGTTCATGAATGGAAGCAAAATTTTGCCAAATGCTTCTGTTTGCCAACCAAATTGTTCACGAACCGAGGTATTACTGTGTTTCTACTTGTGAATTCTATGATTATTCTCTGCCACTCAGTCATATTCATTGTGAGCATATAGATTTTAACTCAGCTAAAAATAACTCTAAAAAGTGCTCTTTTATGGCACAATGCCTTAGGGGTCTCAGGATAGTGTAAGACAGCATTGTGGATTAGAATCAATATGGAAGTTTCAAGCTAAGCATTGTTCTACCTCAGGACAGTTTCACTTGCTGTGATTCAGGCATGCTGATCCTAGAAATTAAGACAAAGCATTATCTTCAAAGGACTGTGTGTTCTTTCAGTTGCAGGTTATTCCCAGGATGAACTTGTGCTGGTGATAGAACATGAGGACTAACAGCTAAGAAGTCAAAGCCCAGTGAATTTAGATTCAAATACTCTTTCTGTCATGTCCGAGCTATGGGAGTTGGACAAATAGCTTGAATTTTTGAGTGTCAACATTCTCATAAGTAAAACGATGATAATAATAGCACCTTCCCCATAAGATTTTGCATGACTTAAACCTTTTAGATAAAAGATTTGACGTGTAGTAAACATTCAATATGTTTGATACCCATTATTTAGTCATGGAAACTTTCTGAGTCTCAATTTCTTTGCCTAATAAGGGAAAGAAAACACAGTGGTACCTCGGTTCATGAACGCTTTTGTTTGCAAACAATTTGGTTCACAAACAGACACGTTTGGCAAAAGTTTCTTTTTGTTTGTGAACTCTGCATCTGATGACAAACATGACCCTGGTTCATGAACCGAGGTACCACTGTATATGTACTGTAATAGCTCTACAAGGTGTGATCAAAAATGTGGTGGATGCAGCTACAAAGAGCCATCCAGTGGAAAACATTGTAGCATGTCCTCATTCACCTTATTCTCCAGATCTGGTGTGACTTCTGGGTCTTCCCCAAAGTGAAAATGACTATAAAAAGTAAACATTTTGAGTCAATTCGGGACATTGAGGCAACCACAACAGCACAACTAAAGATACTCATGAAAGAGGACTTCCAGAGCTATTTCCAAAAGTAGCAAGAACAATGAGATTAATGTATTCAGAGTGAGGAGGAATATTTTGAGGGGGATTAGTGGGGTGTGTGTGTGTGTGTGTGTGTGTGTGTGTGTGTTGCTAGATCTATAAGTTCCTTCTTGTAAGAAAGATTTAAGAAGTAATCATTTCTTCTCTCTTCCTGTTCCCCTTCCTTAATAAATAATAATAAAATAATAATAGTACTCATACTCTCGGCTAGTACTGCCCTAAGAATTCTACATATATTATCTCCTGTAATTATCACAGAAGTCTTATGAAGCAGTTTCTGCTATTCTAATTTTCAGAGGAAGAAATGCAAGCAAAGTATTGCAGTGACTTTGTCAGGATGCCTGTAGCTCAGTACCAGAGGGAACAAGGATCCCAGCCCTGCCCATTCAACTCTGAAGTCTCTTTTTAAAATTAATAATAGCTGCCCTTTGAGAAGCATTTGCCATGGGCTAAGCATTGGCAAGTGTCTCCCAAACATTATTTCAAATAGTGCACCCTGCAGGACTTAAATCCATGCACTACTGGATCTGAGCTGAAGAGAAAAGCGATTGATGAATTCTTGTGGGTTGGCCACAGCAAAGATGAAACCATAAAGAGATTCTGTAGTAGTCTTAGATCTAGAGGCAATTTTTTTCCCCAGAGCTGACTGATAAGGTTGACCAAGTAATAAAAAGGCAGTGAGAGTTCTTCCCTGTCAGGCTTGACCTGGTCATGAAATGGTCAATGAATATGTTCTTTAATTCCAAGCTACAGTTTGGTGAGATACCAAAAACCACAACCGAACAGGTAGCCGTGCAGGTGCTGCCTCTACCCAACAAAAGTTGTGCTATCGGCCAGGCATGGTGACACATGCCTGTTATCCCAGCACTGGGGAGGCTGAGGCAGGAGGATCAAGGCCAGCCTGGGCTACATAGTGAGTTCAGGGCCAGCTTGAACTACAAAGGGAGACTTTGCTTCAAAAAACAAACACAAACAGAAAATAAAAAGCTGTGCTATCTCAGAGCAGATAGAACAGAGCA
Source organism: Heterocephalus glaber (assembly GCF_000247695.1). The sequence continues at coordinate 3,794,446 of NW_004624782.1, forward strand.
CAGGATGGGGTGTTCCCAGCACAGAGATAACAGCCTGATAATATCCACACATCTGCTTTGATCGCTGCATGGACCCTGACCCCGAATATTTGCTCTGACCCTTATACACGACAGATGTGCCAAACTCTCTCCCAGTGCCTTATAAAGCTTCCTGCATTTTCTTTGTTTGGGACTGATGGCTCCTGACTTGCCATCAGTCTGCCTCTGCCCAGGTGAATAAAGTCTGGATCTCTGTTCTCACTAGTGTTCCCCTCCCATCCATTACCAATTCCTCAGGAAAAGAAAGATCTCAGTTGACCAAGCCCATCTCTACCCTTTGGGCAGAAGAAGCTAGGATCTGAAATAGAGAAGTGTGGCAAGTAAGACAGGGGCCAAATATTGTTAGCTTCTTGAATAGAGAAAACTAGGCTAAATAAAACCAGGACTCATTCTGTTCATGCTTTCAATCACCTCGGTGACTTTAGACATGTTATAGAATCCCTAGCACCAGTTGCTTCATATATAAACCATGACCACCTGTGTCTATCACCGCAGAGCTCAAAAGGCTGAGATCCATCCTTTTTTCTTCTTTTTTTGTTCTCTATCAAAACATGAGCAAATCTTCCTAATTATTCTGTGTTTTCTTACTCCTCTCCATCTCCAGCGCCCTCATTCTTATCTGAGCACCCATTATTACTTGCTGGCACAACTGCAGTAGCCACCTAATGAACATCCACATATCTATTCCCCCCCGCCTTTTTTTTGATACCAGGGATTGAACTTGGGACCTTGCACTTGTGAGACAGGTGGCAGCACCACTGAGCTAAATCCCCAGGCCTATTCTTGCCCCTTTACAACCCTGGACTTTCTAATCTGGAAATCTAACTATTACTTTTCTAATGTTTTACTTTCTTATATTATTTTAGCTCAAAATTAAACAACCAAGGAAATTCATTTCATGTCTCTTTCCTCTTAAATCCTCTCAAAGCTTCCCATTGCCCTTAGGGTAGCATCCAGTCTCATTATTGTGGTTGTAAAGGTCCTTCCTGGAATGTCGCCTGCCTGTGTTTTATTTGATTCATCCATTCATCCATCCATCCATCCATCCATCCATCCATCCATTCATTCATTTTGAGAGTCTCTTTATGTTGTTAAGTTGCCCAGGCTGGGCTCGATCCTCCTGCCTCAACGTCCCAGAGAGCTACAATACAAGCATAGCAACCTGAGCTCTTTACATTCACTACCTTCTTAATCCTATAACAGCCCCATTGTACATTCACCCATTTAACAGGCACTTAATGTACATCCAATATTACTGCTCCCAAAGACTTTGTACTCCCATGACAGAGAGGAGACAGACAATAATCCAAAAGCCTGGGTTGGAGTTTTGGCAAGAGTTTGTGGAAGATGGCGCCTGTTGTGACAGGGAAGTTTGGTGAGTGGCCTCCACCTAAATGACTCACTAGGACTGGTAAGTGGTTCAAGAATGAGGGAGACTTTCCAGAAGAACACAGGAGTCAGTGTGAAGATACTCCTACACCATGATCATCAGATGAATTTGAAACACCTTGATCATCAAGCAAGCTACGCAAAATTACTTAAAAGAGCGAGGGGATCAAACACTACTTATTCTTCCTGCAAAAGTTGCACAGAAGTCATATGGAAATGAAAAAAGGGTGTTTTGCCCTCCGCCTTGTGTATATCTTATGGGCAGTGGATGGAAGACAAAAAAAAGAACAAATGGAACGCGATGGTTGTTCTGAGCAAGAGTCTCAACCATGTGCATTTATTGAAATGGGAAATAGTGACCAAGAAATGCCGCAGCTGAACTTGGAAGGAAAGAACTATCGCACAGCCAGGACACTATACATATCTGATTCAGACAAGAGAAAGCACTTCATGTTGTCTTTAAAAATGTTCTACGGCAACAGTGATGACATTGGTGTGTTCCTCAGCAAGCGGATAAAAGTCATCCCCAAACCTTCCAAAAAGAAGCAGTCATTGAAAAATGCTGACTTATGCATTGCCTCAGGAACAAAGGGGGCTTTGTTTAATCAACTTCGATCCCAGACAGTTAGTACCAGATACTTGCCTGTAGAAGGAGGTAATTTCCATGCCAGTTCACAGCAGTGGGAAGCATTTTACATTCATCTCTTGGATGATGATGAATCAGAAGAAGAAGAATTCACAGTTCAAGATGGTTACCTCCATTACGGACAAACAGTCAAACTTGTGTGTTCAGTTACTGGCATGGCACTCCCGAAATTAATAATTAGGAAAGTTGATAAGCAGACAGCATTATTGGAAGCAGATGATCCTGTGTCACAACTACATAAATGTGCATTTTACCTTAAGGATACAGAAAGAATGTACTTGTGCCTTTCTCAAGAAAGAATAATCCAATTTCAGGCCACTCCATGCCTGAAGGAACCAAATAAAGAGATGATAAATGACGGAGCTTCGTGGACAATCATTAGCACAGATAAGGCAGAGTATACATTTTACAAGGGAATGGGCCCTGTCCTTGCCCCAGTCACCCCTGTGCCTGTCGTAGAAAGTCTTCAGTTGAATGGCAGTGGGGATGTAGCAATGCTTGAACTTACAGGACAGAATTTCACTCCAAATTTACAAGTATGGTTTGGGGATGTAGAAGCTGACACTATGTACAGATGTGAAGAAAGCATGCCCTGTGTCATCCCAGACATTTCTGCATTCCAAGAAGGTTGGAGGTGGGTCCAGCAGCCAGTCCAGGTTCCAGTAACTTTGGTCTGCAATGATGGGACCACTTATTCCACCACCCTCACCTTTACCTACACGCCAGACCCAGGGCCGAGGCCGCACTGCAGTGCCACGGGAGCCATCCTTCGAGCCAGCTCAAGCCAAGTGCCCACCAACGAGTCAAACACAAACAGTGAGGGGAGTTACACAAATGCCAGAACAAATTCAACCAGTGTTACATCATCTACAGCAACTGTGGTATCCTAACCACCTCTTTTTGCTAGGACTTAAACTGACCTGAGTGCAGCAAACAGTTGTCAAAAAAGGAGAGAAAAAAATGAACGATCTTTTTGTGGTCTCTTGGAAAAATTTTTTCATACCAAGTGATACTATTCAAAAACCCCATTACCTGCAAGTGCTGATTTGAGATGCAGAAGCCACAGTAAAACAAAACAAAACCCATCAAAATGTACAAACTGGGCCGGGGATTTAACTCAGTGGTTCTGCTGCCTGCCTCACAAGCGCAAGGTCCTGAGTTCAATCCCCGGTACCAGAAAAATAAATAAATAAATAAATAAAATGTACAAACTATTGGAGATTGAGTTTTTCAGCTGTTTTTTTGTTATTGTTTGGTTGGTTTTTCTTTGGTTTTGTTTAAATAAGCAAAAAATAGATACATGCCTGGTATTGTGAGACCTAAATAACTCCATTTTAAAATTTGACTCCATCTTAGAATAAGGCAGTAAAGTGGCCTAGACATAAATTCCACTTCACTGAAGTCAACTATTCCCCTAGTCTCCTTTGTGCCCATAAAGTAATGATAAAATGTCCTTGCTCTGGGACAACAGATAAAAAAAGGACACAGCTCCCAACTCAATCCTCTGTTTGCCCAGAAAACAGACGCTCCCGGGCCCATTATCTATGTGCTGACCATGAACATTCTGTCAATGAGCTGATTGTTCCTTTTTTATAAAATCTACATGTAGCCGCCCCTCAAACCCCCTCCCCGTACACCCCATACTTGCTAAATATCAACCAATCATGTAACTGCTAAATGGAAAATCCCCAAACCTTGCTGTAGCCACAATAAAAACCCTGCTGATTTAAAATTTGGGGCTCTCAATCCTGATCCGCTGCGCCGGTGAAGGTTGTGAGTCCCTGCTCGAGCTTGAATAAACGACCCTCGTGTGTTTGCATCGGAATTGGCTCCTTGGTGGTCTTTGGGGACTTCGCGATCTGGGCACAACAGTATAAAAGTTAAGCAAACTAGAAGACACAAATTAACATCGTTTCTATGGACCAAGGAACTTATATAAGCTTTATTAGTAAAAGGCACATTTTCACCATACCTTTTTTTATATCACAGTGTATAGTACATCTTGTTGCCAAATAGGTTGGTCTCCCCGCCATCTTTGAGCCTTTGCTCTGAAGTACATTCAGGTGTGGGCTGCAGGGGGAGAGGGGCAGGTGTGGGTCACTCTGGGCTTTCACCTTATTGGTGCTGAGCCCCGGCAGCTGAGTGGCAGGGGCAGGAGGGTAGGCTTATCTGTGGGGAGCACCTGGTGTCCCTGGGCCCCAGCACCAACCTGCCTGGAGGGGTTGTGGGTCCCAGTGATTCTAGATGCTGCCAAGTGGCTGGGAGCCGTTCCCGGGAATCTCCCAGCCAGGTCCCAGAAGAGGACACAGGGGAAGCAGAGGGCAGTAGTGCCGGGAGTCATGCTACATAATTTTAGGGGAAAATCATTTGGTTAGCCTAGTTCTCCTGCCTACAGCCCAGCTATGGAATTCCGAGACATAATTCCATTTTGGCCTCCTGTCACAACTGAGACCTCAATGATCCGGTGATGCTGTGATTCTGCAGGACAAGAAACATCCTGGGAGCTGAAAACATCCTGGGAGGAACAAACATCTACTCAGTTCCTCATTGTTCTTGGACTGTTACCATCTTATTTAGGCAGGATGTACTGAACTCTCTGCACGTCATTTGTTACATTTGTTTCTCCCGATGTACTGAATACTGAATAAAAGGTGCAGTAAGCTGGGGGCTTTCATCTTTGCCGCCCAGAGCAGCACTGATCAGACCCAAAGCTCAGCTTCTCAGTCTCATTTTTCTACCATTCCTGTAATTTGCCTTGTGCTGCTGTGGTTCACAGGAGACTAGGACTTACTGCAGAGGTTCTAGTAATGTCCCCTTTCCCTGTTCCCTACACAATAGTAGCTCCTACCCCTCAACTCAAGGTCTGAACAAGGCTCTGGGCAGAAGCGGACGCCCCAGGATGCAGCTCCTGCTCTTATAACCATTGCCTGAGGAGCCAGGCCCCGTCCAGACGGTCTCCTGGTGACCCCTAACCTGCCAAGTGAGCTGCTGTGGACCCAGGTGGCATTGGGCCCCCATGGGAAGAGCTGATGGGTCCTCTGTCCTCCAGGCTTGGTGGCTACAGGAATGGAGCCAGGCTGTTCACTGTGGTGATGACAGAGCTGACCTGAGCACTACACCAGCCAAGGTGAAAACTCCATGGGGTCAGCCGTCACCTGGCTGGCTATCTGTCTGGCAGGCTGTGCTGAGGTCTGGCTCACAAGCAGGAAGTGGCTGGGAAACAGTGCATCTAGTCACTGGAGCTCACAGCCCCGGCTTCCATTCAGACTCGGAGTGGGGGTGGGACTGCACGTTCTCTCTGGGGTCTGGTCCCTGCAGATGGCCTGTGTCCTCTTTCAACGTCAAATTCTCCTTTGGTGTCCACAACGTGGAGATCTGGACATTAACAGCTGTTCAGTTTTCACAAGACCCACAGAGAGGGAGGCCAAGGCACATCTGTCTTATTCTAGAATGACGGCTGTTTCAAAAGTCCACGTCTACTTGTGAGTGTGGGCATCAGGCAGGTCTCAGACTGGACAGTCCTTTGTCGGTGGTGTTCCTCAAGCTGTTTTTTTTTTTTGGTACCGGGGATCAAACTCACGTCCTTGTGCTTGCGCAGCAGGTGGCGAAACCACTGAGCTAAATCCCCGGCCCATGTTTTTTTTTGTTGTTTTTGAGAACCCAGGGCCTCCTCGCACCAGACAAGCCTCCTTTTCGTCAGTACTGGGGATGGAACTCAGGACCTTGGGCTTCCAAGGCAGGCGGCGGCACCACTGAGCTAAATCCCCAGCCCAGACAAGCACTTTAATGTTGAGCTACTCCTCCAGCCCAGAGCATTGACAAGTCTTTTCCTCTCCCTTCTGGCTGCTTTGGCAGTGGAGGTAGAGGCATGAGCTGATGGGAGTGGGGTGATTTTCTGGCCCAGCAGCTGCCGTAGAGCAGGCTGGGAGAGGGAAGTGCATGTAGTGTGCACCTACTTGAGGGGCCATGGCTCTGCACCCCGGTGACCTTTCAGGCTCTTTGGCCAGGACCCCTCCTCTTCTGTGTTAAGAGAAGAGCTCTTCACGGATCCTGCGTGTGTCCTCGGGCTCTGTCACAATGTAGCCCACAGTTCGAGGGTCTGTGAAGATCTCGTAGTCATTGCCACCCTGCTTGCTGCCCTCCCACATGGGAGCCAGGGGACATCTCTGAGCTGGCTTGAGACCCTCTAATCTGGTTCAACCTCCAGCCAGTCCAAGAAGCAGACAGGAACAGCAGTTTGCCCGGTGGGTCCCCCTAGGAGTGAGGGAGGGGCTTGCCTCGGCAAGCTGATCTGCACCTGCCACCAGCCACAGAAGGAGATCTGGGGCTCAGGGTTCTGCCACACAGACAAATGCATGGCAGTAAGACAGGCAGGTCCAGAGGGCTTGTTCTGTGCACACTTGGGCTCTCCCGAGGCTGGAGAGAGCTACAGATGACAGGCATGGTGACTCAGTCCAGGATGGCAAAGACCAGCTCCTGAGGACAGGAGGGCAGTGCGCACTAATTATTATCTTGACTGTGTAAGAAGATGCCTCCTGGCAGGGGCACCCATTTCCAGAGACCCTGGTCAGGCCCCAGCCTCTCGGCAGTGGTGAGCCTTTTGGCAACTTTCTGGCATAGTTTTGTCTCCGAAGAAGTAAATGGTCTTATAACCATCAGTTTCCACATGTCTCAGGCAATACCTGTTGTCCCATCTATCAGGAAAGACATCAAAGCTGATTTGGCCTCCTATGGAAAATGTGAGGCCTCTTCCTGCAAACTCTTTCTGCAGACCTGCTACACATTTTTGTCTTATATTTTCTTTTTTATCGAGTTCATAGAACTCAATACGTTCTTCTTGGCTGCAGCTTCTTCCAATAGGGGACACATTCAACATCCCATTCTGGAATTCAATGAGCGTGCCTCTTTTCTTTGGGAGTTTAATTTTTGCAATGTAGCTTAGACAGTAGTTGATTAAATCTTGAATTAGGGCCTCACCCAGGTGACCTTGAATATTCTGTTTACGTAAGAGTTTCCCATCTTTGTATGCTACCAAGTCATTTTCTGGAAACACATAATCATATTTCTCCACCATGAGTCATAATCTCCAGGGAAAAAGCCAGTAAGACTCCAGTTTCTGGGGTCCTACACTGGAGATTCTGGTTTGGGGAAGGATGGGGCCCGGTGAGTCTCTTGCAGGAACTCTGGGAAACATGTCATTTCCCAGTTGTTCCTGTACTTTCTCAAAGTCCGACCTGCCTACCACTCCAATTTTGGTTTTCTGCTTCAATCTTTGTAGGAAGTCATCCATTTCTTTGGTAATTTTCTCCCGCGGGGCTGTCAGAGTCCCATCCACCTCGAAGAGGCACAGCGCTGGGAGGGTCATCACCATCCTTCAGGTTTCTGTGCACACCTGACTGGACTCGTTGGCAGCAGGAACTCAGCCCAGAACTTCCAGGTCAGGAACTTTTTTTTAAAGCTGAACTCTTATGACTTTTCATGAGTTAAAATTGTTCTGATTTCAGCAAGTCAAATCTTGTAAAGGCCTGCATATGTTTTTTAAGATTATATGAAGTCTGTGCAAAAGCTTCTCCTCCTTCCTCAGGTTTCAAACGTCACCTCTTCCTATTACCAAAGTCACACTGTCCTATGACCTGTTCCATTTTCTTCTTATCGTATATCGCCATTTGAAATCTTATCTACTTAATAGATTGTTTTCATTATTGTCTTTTGCCTCTCTATCCTGGGAATACAAAGTTTTGGGAGCACTAATCTCGGTCAGGTGTGTTCAAAGCCATGGTCACATCCAGAAGATGTTCATTGTCTGTTAACTAAATGAATGAACAATAAGTTTGTTATAGGATTAAGAAGAGTACTGAGTATAACGGGTCCAGGTTGTCATGCCTATAATCTCAGCTACTTGGGAGGCTGAGGCAAAAGGATCGCAAGTTTGAGCCCCTGTCTCAAATTAAATAAATAAATAAATAAACAATTAAATAGGTCTGGGTATGTAGCTCACTGCAAAGGCCTTAAGTTCAATCCTCAGTACCCTCATTCAAAAAAAACCCACAGGAGAGTCGACTATATAAAGTCACCCAGAGAAGTAAGTTGATTAAAAGTCTCTGCCATTTTGAGATGTCTCTATCTCCACACATGGTTTCCAATGACATTAACTCAGAAGAAAGAGAATAAAGTATTTAATATCTTTTTAAAACCCTGGGCCGGCACGAACGCGAGTAAATAAACAGGAAATGGAATCGGTATCTTGAGGCTCTTGGTGTTTGAAAAAGGCCTAGGGCTTCTGAGACTGTTCCTGCGGAGTGTTCTCTTCAAACTCATGTTTGTTTTGTCAGAACCATGGCCGAATACTCCTACGTAAAGTCCACCAAACTCGTGCTCAAGGGGACAAAAGCCAAAAGTAAGAAGAAAAAGAAAGAAAAGAAGAGAAAAAGAGAAGAGGATGAAGAAACTCAACTTGATATTGTTGGAATGTGGTGGACAGTGGCCAACTTTGGTGACATTTCAGGAACTATAGCCATTGAAATGGATAAAAGAACCTATATCCATGCACTTGACAACGGTCTTTTTACACTGGGAGCACCACATAAAGAAGTTGATGAAGGTCCTAGTCCTCCAGAGCAGTTTACTGCTGTCAAACTGTCTGATTCCAGAATTGCCCTGAAATTTGGCTATGGAAAATATCTTGGTATCAATTCAGATGGACTTGTTGGGCATTCGGATGCCATTGGACCAAGAGAACAGTGGGAACCAGTGTTTCAAGATGGGAAAATGGCTTCACTGGCCTCAAATAGTTGCTTTATTAGATGCAATGAATCAGGTGATACAGAAGCAAAAAGTAAAACAGCAGGAGAAGAAGAAATGATAAAGATTAGATCCTGTGCTGAAAGGGAAACCAAGAAAAAAGATGACATTCCAGCAGAAGACAAAGGAAATGTAAAACAGTGTGAAATCAACTACGTAAAAAAATTTCAGAGCTTCCGAGACCATAAACTTAAAATCAGTAAAGAAGACAGTAAAATTCTTAAAAAGGCTCAGAAAGATGAATTTTTGCATGAGACTCTTCTGGACAGGAGAGCCAAATTGAAAGCTGATAGATACTGCAATGATCAGGACTTTTTTTTGTTTCTGCCTACTCCTTTTGTTTTCTATGAATAAAATATGCAGTGATAAAAACCCTGTGCTTTCCACCTGGAGTTCATTGCCCCGAACTGGAGTTCAGTGACCTGGGGTCAGAACAGGAGAGTCTGGGCATGAAGGAGGAGCATGAGTGGACTCTTCAGAGCGTTCTACTGTCCACCATTTGTTACAAGTAAGGGAACTGAGGCACAGAGGGATAAGAAACCTGCTCAGTGTCTCAGAGGTCGTAAGTGGTAAAAGCCAGACTCAAACCCAGGCTGCTTGGCCCCAAGGAACTGTCCCCTTTGCCATATGCAAGTGTTAGAGTTCCGCTGGGGACACCCACTGAGATGTAAAATGCACATTCTGGGCTCTTTCTCCTGCCTGCATTCTCTCCTCAAAAGTGACCACTTTTCTGCTTCAGCAATAGAATTTTTGTACTTTGATTCTTTGAGAGTTTACTGTGTAACTTACTGTGATCATTCACCTTGCCCACCCCTCCTCACTGACTTTTCTCTAAAAGAAAAGCCCAGATGAAAGTTTCACCCCAAATGAATCAGCCAGGAAGCACAAAACCCACTTCTCAGAATCCAGGCTTGCTCCTCAAACTTACCTCCAGCAATCTTTGTGGAGACTTTGAGCAGAGGTAGCTTTCTGCCAGGTTGAAAAGGAATTAGGCTGCTAAGTGTGTTGGGAAAGCTGGGCCAGAATCCTGGGGGTGCCCCATTCTCCAATAAACCCCTAAATGGCTCCAGCAGAAGACTAGTAGTATAGGCTACTTGCTGTGACAACCTAAATTAACAACACAACATCAATAGCAAACCTGGGTCCAAATGCAGGGGCCAAGGACTTTATAGACTTTGTGATGTATAATCCTCTCCATGGAGAAGGACTGAAGGTATTCATTGGCTAAATACCTGAGTCAGCCCAGAAAAACTGGAGGTGACTTCATATAAATTGTTTCTCTGATTATCGCTGGAGGCCCTGTGATTGCTTTCTACCCTATTTTACTAAGCATCTCCTCCCCTTTCTGAATCATCCAATTCCAGACAAGTTCTGTGCTCAAGGTTCAGCCAGGAGCCACATTCTTCTTGGTGCACATGTACACTTGGGAAGGGGCTTGGGCACAGAGAACAGAACCTACAACACCTTCCGGGACACAGGTCCCTGCATCCTGAACAGCATCAGGTAAGACAGAGGCAAATGGCAGCACCTTCTTTGGGGGGGGGGGGGGCGGAGGGAGCAAGCACTCATGCACACATCACAGAAGCCCTAAATTTAAAAGTCCAATGTCAAATTGTCAAGGTCTGGCAATTCCACTTACATGGTGACTATGGCCAAGTCACTTAGCATTTCTGACCCTTCATTTCCTTAACTGCAAAATGGAGATGGTGACAGTGGGTAAGAGGAGTACAGGGGAATGTGTATGTTTCTTCCAGGCTCCTAGAGGTGACCGGCTTACTGTCAGGCAACTCAGTGTAGGAAGAGGGCGTAGAGCCAGGAGGGGAATGATTGATAGAAAGCTTCACCATGCAGAAGTTGGTTCACTTTCTGTAAAGTGGATGCCTTTCATAAAATCTTGAAAAACAGCCTACTGAGGAGGGAGGTGGCTTCACAATTGTAGGGAACTGAAGGGTGCCTCAACTTGTACTGATCCCTTACTGTGTACCAGGCTGCATGCTGGCAATGTGATTTATGCAGATTGTCTCAATAATCCTTACAGGAAGTTTGGAAGTAGGTCATTAATGTACCCTCAAGACTAAAGACATGGACAGTATCCAAAATCACCAAACCAAAAGTTAAACCCTCAGTCTATCCCCTATAACTCACTAAGTATGTCACCTCATTCATAGCTTCTTGAGTCCAAAAGCTTATGATGTCCATTGGGTTGCAGAAAATGTTCAAGATACTGTGTACCTGAGCAGAGAACCCTGAGCCAAGCCACCTCCCAAAGTCATGCTGCCATGCTGATTTCTGAAAGCACTTTAAAATATTTCAAAAGATTGCTCTTTAAAACTAGATCATAGGACACACTTAGGCCATGCATTCCAAGAGTCTGATTAATTTCAGTCTGATTAATCCCTGATAGTGTCTAAAATCATAGATGGCATACTATAATAAACATCTTCTAGAAATAAGCAATATATTTTTCTACAGTTCAGACATTGTGTGGGCACACTGGTTTTTCTCACCCTGCTTACTGAATTATGACAAAAAGGAAAGAGTCTAACAACTTATTGAGTGCTTACTATATATCAAACACTGTGAGGAATAGACAGATGTAGACTTAGTATAGATGTGGTTGTTGATCTATAGAAATCAATAGGATTATAGGTATATGGTGATATATAGATATATAGTGATGTATAAGTAGAATTACAGATATTGATATGATTATAGATATAGCTAAAGATAAATATACATATAAAGATAGACATAATTCATGTGATCAAAAATGTGGTGAATGTTTACTTTTTTTTTTTTTTTTAATTTCTTACTGTAAAAAATACATTTTCAAATACTCCCCCTCACCTTGAACACACTTATTCTATCATTCTTGCTACTTTCTGGACCAATTATGGAAGGCCTCTTTCATGAGTGCCATTAGTTGGGCTGTCATGGCTCCTTCCAAGTTCCTAATGGATTCAAAATATTTACTTCTCATGGTCAGTTTGACTTGGAGGAAGAAACAGAAGTTATACAGTGCCACATCCAGTGAATCAGGTGGATGAGGACACGCTGTAGTGCTTTTACAAGCTTGCCTTTCCACAGGACTGCACTCAACAGCAACATTCACTATAATTTGGACCACACCTTATAAAGACACTTGAAAATACTTCCAGAAATGCTTCAGAAAGTGGCAAGAAAAGTGGAATAAGTTTATTTGAATTGAGAGAGAGTACGTTGAGCGGGATTAATGTCAATATGTCTTTTACTGTAGTAGTTTTTTCATTTAAACATTCACCGTTTTTGATCGCCCCTTGTATAGGTATCTCTGACTTTTAGTCTTCTGAACCTTGTGAGATCCAGTTTCTAAGTACCTGCACGTAAGGGTAAATCTGGACCCTGCAGTGTGCATTTAGGAATCTGTCCCCGCTTCCTCTCTTAGACCCTATACCAGAGGTTGAGAAGTCGTTTCTTAACACAGAAGGTGTTAACAATTAATTACTCATTTTCCTACAGTAATTACCTGTGCTGCACTGGTGCTAAATGTGACATGCAGTACGCTGATCTTTCATCACCTCAGCCTTAGGTGTTGCTGATTTTCTGTTTTTAGAGAGAGTTTAAGTAAATTGCCCAAAATGATAAGGGGCTGGGGGGCGAGAGAGTCTGAACCTGTACCTTTTGGTTCCCGAGGTCACACTCTCCCCTACCACATCATCTCAGATGATGAAGATTAAATTAGAACTGCAAACATTTATAAGATGATGCCAAAGTCAATTCTTCCTTATTTATTTTCCACTATCAAATATCAAGAACTATTTGTATTAGTTCACTAGAACAACCATGGCAAATTACCACAAACCGAGTGACTTAGCAGAAATGTATTTTCTCGGAGTTCTGAAGGCAAGAGGCCCAAGAGCAAAGTGATAATTTGGAAGCCTTTCTTCCCGACTTGTAGATGGCTGTCTTCAAGTTCCCATGGCATTTGCCTTCCATGTGTACCTGTGTTCCTAATATCTTGGAGACCAGTCACATTGTCTTAGGGCCAGGCCTAATGATCTCATTTTTAACGTAATTACCTTCTTTAAACATAGTCACATTCTGAATTTTAGGGGGTTAAGACTCCAACAGATACATTTTGGGGGACACAGTCTAGCCCATAAGAAAAGGTTAACAAATTTTGTCATTATGTCTCTCCCTTTTGTTTTGGTTTTTAGCCATTTTTTTAAGGGCCATTTGCCCTGCCTTTGGCGGAAAGTGAGTTTAAAAACATCTGTGTGGAAAGACAGTAACTAAGTCTGGAGTTGACCTCCTAAATCAGCTCACACCTGTGGAAGGAGGCATGCTTTGGTAAAACTAGCAGACGGGGTAATCTTACAACTTTGGGGAAACCCCTGTCCCTCATGAGATACCCGCCTACATCAGGAATTTTAAGCTCTTGTGTCAATAGGGGCTGGGCAGCTACATTAAGTGGAAAGGCAGGCAGATTTGAGAAAAATAGGGAGTCAGGTCACCTTGGAGAAAATACCATTTAATTGAAGCGGACGATTCTCAGCTTCACCAAGTCTGTGTTGGGTTGTAAAAAAAGGCCCAGCATCGCTGACCATTACTAGTTTTACTCACCTAGTCTATTAATCTGTTGTCAAAAAGTAGCATATTATTGCTGAAATGTAGGGGGCTACTTAATTGCACATGGTAACAAAGGGCTTGCATCTCAAATCTGTTTGCCAAGTGGCTGCCTTCTGCCAACATCTTCATGGATAGATCACAATATCACCTTGTACCCCATAAGTGTAGAAAATTATTACTGGTCAATTAAAAATAAAATAAAATTTAAAGTGACAATTAACAAGCATGTGTTCTGTGAAGAACCTATGCTCTTACATCCTGCCATGTACTCACTTCTACAATGAAATTAGAACATTGTAGATCTCAAGAAGCTCACAATCTAGTTATTGGCATCAGTTAAAATATCTCAATCCAAGCTCTAGAATCTAAAGGTAACTTCCAAACACTGAATCTTCCAAATACAGGTTTTCCTAGAAGCTTAAAGCAAGAACAACAAACACATTTTTATGAAAAGTAGGTAGGTTGTCGTTTAAGTCAATTTCACAATCAAAATTCAAGAAGGGCCCTAATAAATGAGAGTTCTGTTCCCCTGTTGGAAACATTTTTTCAGGCTCTGGAAGGGCAAAGAGGTTTCATCCCATGTGTTCACTCTTTCTGAGGGTTGGGAATCACTCCCCAAGACACCATCCTAGGGAAAATCTGGAAACTACACCCCAGTCCAGTAAAGAAGGTGCTGGTGTACTAGCAGTTTCTGCCCTGAGGCTAGTGGTGTATGATTGTGAGAATCTATACAGTCCCAAGTGGCAAAAGTTCAAACTCAGGCAGAGAAGAAATTGTTGGTTCTCAGAGTCCATGGAAGAATGTTAACGAGAGAGGGTCAGAGAGGTCTCGGAACCAACATAAACCAGTGACTCCAGTGTCTTCAGGGTTATGGCTACCTTTCTCCCCCATGTCTCTGCGCACCAGCTTTCTTCCCACAGGATAGGAATCGTAGCCAGACAGTTCCACTACAGTGCGCATTGTGTGGCTTCCTCTAGAAAGAAACAGACTTACCTACTCTTTGGCACCAATTACACACAAAATCAATTTGAAGAATTATGATTGTCCAGGCTTAGGTTTAAAAAAATCATAGAATTACTCAACCCTAGGCCTATCAACTTGAGCCAGAGAATGTCATACAGACAGCTTCTGTGAGAACTACGAGACTGGGCTTGGTGGGAAAAGAGGTCTTCAGTGTAAGAAGAGCTGGGGCATAGAGTCTGCAAAATAGTCAGTTTCTACTCCAGAAGAGATCGCCATGTGGCTGCCACCCAGGCTTAAATCTGAAAAGATCCCAAGAATGCATACCACCCATGTAGTAGCTACAGCTCCTCCCTGGCATTTTGTGCCTGTGGTTCCTCAGTTGGGAAGCTAAGTGTCCATCTAAGCTACGTCTTCCAGACTATGGTAAACTGAAACCAAGCTATGACTTTGGCAATGATCCAAGAACATGCATCACTATTTGGAAAAACTTCCTGCAGCACAGGCAAACTGTAAGCCATCTCTCCCCAAGACAGGTGCGGACCTGAGAGTTTGAAGTCCAGTTGCTGAGAACTCTTCCCACTATGCAGTGGCTTATGAGGTCCCGGGTCCTCTGGGGCATCCACAAATCTCTCCATGCCTTCCATCCTGCCCCTCCACCCTTGCGTTGCCAGTCTTTATCAGGAGTTGGGGCTCCAAGATGGAATGACCAGGATATACCAAAGGAATTTAACTTTGCAAGTTACGTAGTGGACTACTGGGTTCAAATGGAGAAGGTGAGAGGGCACTGTGGTGGGAGGTGGGAACAGGGTGACCTTATCTTGTTCTTACTAGCCTGAGAGGCCCAACATCAAGGGCAGCTTCTGCCTCAACATGGCAGTGTAGTGGGAGAAGGTTATACGAGGCATAATTAAAACATACAGTGAATGTCTAATTTTTTTAAGTTATCACAGTAAAAGATACATTGCTATAGGTCCACCTCAGAACATTCCCCCTCACTTTGAACACATTTATTCCATTGTTCTTGCCACTTTCTTTGTTGTTGTTTAGTTTTGGAGTTTTGTTGCTGTTGCTTTGTGGAGTTGTTTTGTTTTGTTTTTTGAGACAGTTTCCTTCAACTCACTCTGTAGCCCAGGCTGGTCCTGTGCTAATAGCAATCCTCCTGCCTCAGCCTCCAATGTGCTGGGATTGCAGGAGTGCACCACCACGCCTGACTGTTCTTGCCACTTGCTGAATCAGTCCTGAAAGTCCTCTTTCATGAATGTCTTTAGTTGCACTGCCCTGGCTGCCTCAAAGTCCTGAATGCATTCAAAATGTTGACCTGTTATGCTCATTTTGACTTTGGGAAAGAGTCAGAAGCTGCATGCTGCCAGATCCAGTGAATAAAGTAGATAAGGACACAGTGTTTTTATTTGACAGAAATTTCTGTAAACCATTAATCAACAGCAGATGATCAAAACATAAGAGGAGGGTCAGGGACTTAGATCAGTGGTTCTGGCACCTGCCTCGAAAGCACAAGGTCCCAAGTTTGATCCCTAGTACAAAAGAAAAAAAAAAGCCATCTATGAAAAACCAACAGCCAATATCATACTAAATGGTCAAAAACTGAAATCCTTCACACTAAAAAAAAAAAAAAGAGTGCTCACTTCGGCAGCACATATACTAAAATTGTAACGATACAGAGAAGATTAGCATGGCCCCTGCACAAGGATGACAGGCAAATTCATGAAGCATTCCATATTTTAAAAAAAAAATAAGATGAATGTTTAAGTTTTTAAACTTTATTACAGTAAAAGACACATGGCCAGGCTGGGGATTTAGCTCAGTGGTGCTGCCACCTGCCTTGCAAGTGGAAGGTCCCGACTTCAATCCCTGGTACCAAAAAAAAAAAAAAAAAGGACACATTGCCATTAATCCCCTGAAAGTACTCAAAATATTTTTCTTCACTTCAGACACCTAGATCCCATCATCCTTGGTAATGTGTCTTATAGTATAATAACTTTTTTAAAATTTAAACATTCACTGTATTTTTCTATCAGCCTTGTACTTCAGAGTTCATTTCCCAGCCTAGCTACTTCTTCACGTCTCTGGGCATCAGTGCTTTCATCTGTGGAATGGGATAGACTCATTTGTTTTTTAAATTACTGAAATGACATATGCGGTATGCAATCAGTGCTCCATAATTGTGACTGAATGCCAACTTTTAATCCCGAAGTCAGCAAGTTCATGTTAGCCTGAATTTACACCTTCAGTGAAAGGGACAGTGAATCTAACAGGAATTTACTCATCAAATGGCTTAACTGTTGCACCCACCCCGCGAAGGGAACAGACTTTCTGCAGGGCATCTGACACACTGGTCACCGAGCGACTGACCTCACCCAGCACCCTCTCTTTGCATTCAGAGAGGATTCACCTGAGATGGAGTTGGAGACTTGGTACAGTTTTGAAGATTCCCACAAATACACCTTCTATGCTATCTTCCTGCCCACTTTTTCCTTCTTCTGAATTTTCATAATAACCCCAAGAAAAGTGAAGCCGTCCCTTATGGAAGAAATTTTTATGTGTCATGTCAATCACTTAGCATTTAATCTCTGGTTAGGTGGGCACTGTTTCTGTCCCCATTTTCCACTCGAATAAACTGAGGTGAGCGGGGTTAAGGAACCTGCTGAAATCACCTCGATCACAAGTGGAGGAGCGGGATTTGGATCCAGGCTAATTGAGTCAGAGTCTGTTATTTAACTTAGTCCACAATTTGATGAGGCTAAAACATCTGTGCATTAAAAGCACAAAGTGACTTTCTTCATTGCCCAGACTAGAAATCCTGTCAAGAACTTGAGATGTGAGATGGGGTGGAGAAAAAAGAAGCAGAGAAAAGGAGGTGATGGTATTGCCTTTTCCCGGGTTGTCTCCGTAAGTTCTGGTTAGCTAGGTCAAGCACCGGTTCACAGACCTAACTCCGAAGTAAATATTCCCCCACGGGGGTCAGTTTTGTTAGCACTGCCTTTCATTGTCAGTTTCCCGGTATCTCCCAATCTCCCCACTCCTGGCACCCATAACTAATTAGTATTGATTCTGGCAATATTTCTCATCTGTATTTCTGCTTTTCCAATTTCCTTGACCAAGATCAGTTAACAAGCACCACGCTAGCATTCATCCCTGAGCCCATCCACAGCACTGCCCAAACGATTACAGACTGAGGACACCTATTTTGACTGATTTCTTTTACATATTTAACCTGTAAAGTATAAGGCAGAAATCTAACATTTATGTGAAATATAATTTATCTTAGTCTTGGCAAAAAAATGTATTAGAAAACAAATGACAAGAAGTCACTGGAGCCTACAGGCTTGCCGATTTATAACCCCTGGTTGATCTTGGGAATTAAATCCTGTAGTACTGTGCTATGAGCTCCTAGGGTATCTCACTCAACTTCAATTGATTCCTGGAACAGCCTCACATTTATTCACAAGAGGTCATTTCATATCAGCATTTATTCATTCTGTGTCTTATACACTTCATTCATTCAACTAAAACTTCATGAGTACTTGGTATCTGCGAATCACTATTCTAAATCACGGTGATAGAAAAGTAAGCAAGACAGACAACTCACTTCTTGCCATTTGCTGTTTTCTTGATGTTTTGCTGCTTTTTTTTGTTCCTCATTTCTTGTCTTACTGCCTTCTTTTGTGTTCAGTTGATTTTTTGTAGTGTTATATTTTGGTCTCATTTCCTTTTGTGTGTATTTTACACACAAAGATATTTTGTGTTACCATGTAGATTATATCTAACATCCTGTAGCTATAACAACCTACTTTTAAGTGATAATGACTTAACTTCACATGCATATGAAACTCTCTTCCTTCTTACATCTCTGTCCCACCTAATAGCCACTTCATGTTATTGATGTCACGAATTATGTATTTTAGTATTGTGCACCCATTAACCTAAATTTATAATTACTTTTATGCTTCTGCTTTTAAATATTATAAAAGAATAGCAAGCAGAGTTGCCAAATGAAATTATAATAATACTACTTTTCATATTTGTACATATAATTACCTTTATATGAGAACTTTTCATTTTCATATTTGAGTTACTTTTAATCCCTTTAGTTCAACTTGAATACTCCCTGTGATCTTTCTTATGGGCCAAGTCTAGGGACAATGAACACCCACAAGTTTTCTTTAATCTGTGAATACCCTAATTTCTCCCTCAGATTTGAAGACAATTTTGAGTACAAATTTTTGGATTGACAGTTTTTGATGTCCTTCTTTTAGCACTTTAAATATATTACCCAGTTACCGAGGGGAGGTGGCGTCTCCCAGGAGAGGCCTTAGGGACTCGGACTGACAGGGATGGGACCTGAGGAAGGACGGGTCAAGTGGGGTCCTGTGACCCGGGTGAAGGAAGAAGGCGGGGCCGTGGGACGCTGGGGCTCAGGGCGCGTCCCTGGGCTGTGATCCTGAGCCAGGAGAGTGCGGATCGGCCCCCCGCGCCCCACCCCTGCCCTGCTGAAAACCCGGCGGGCGGCCAAGGAGCAAGTGTCCCCGGGGGACGACACAGGACCCCAAGGGGGCTTCCCCCTCGTCCCAGAAAGAGATCCCGAAAAACGCGAGAAGACACAAAGGGACGCTGGGCTTCCCCGCAACAGCCACGTGAGTCCAAAGCTGGCGATGCCTGGGTGGCCCGAGGGAGGAGCGGGGGACGCGGGGACTCGGGGGGGGGGGGGCGGCAGCCTCGATGATCTCCTAGTACTGTGGCCCTCAGTTGGGGCGGCTCTGATGGGAGCTGTGAGTCCTACCCGCACCCCTCCAGCTTTGGTTGGGGGGTTGTCACGACTGAGGGGTAGTAACTGCCCTCTAGCGGCCTGATGCGAGGGTCCCGCGAAACACTATGGCCCCCCACGGAAAGGAATCCCCTGGACCAAACTGGCAGTTGGCTGAGACCCGAAGCCCTGTCCTCAAGTGAGGGCCGAGCCTGGCCCCGAGCTGCGAGGACAGTTCGGTGGCCACCAACTGGGCCCCAGCCCCTCTGCCGAGGAGCAGACAACTTGCCGTGGGACCTGCCGCGCTCCGGAGAGGACTGCGGCTTCCCTCTGCCTCTGCTCTCCTCTTGTTCCCAACCACGCGTGCCCAGGATGATAGCTCTAAGGGTCGTTGCCCCTGGTCGTTGCCCCTTAGCTCCCAGAGCTAAGGAGAGCTGAAGGCAGGGTTCAGGCAGAAGGACTGTGTCGGTTCAGCCCATTTTCCAGGGTGCCTCTCCCACAACCAACTGATGATGTTCCCTTCTCACTGGCTCAGTCCTTCCTCTTCCGAGTGCCATCTCCTGCCTGGCCCAAGCGTGTCCGCGGAAGGGCTGCTGTCGTCCAACCCTCTGAAGAACTATGCCGAGGACACCAGCTGAGGACTCCTGGTCGTCTCAGTCCTGGCTTCCTGCAGCTCCCCTGCCAGTCCTTGATTCTTGGCTCCCCACCAACTCTGAACCGGATTTGACATTGGCCCCAGATCCACATAGAGGAAAATGAATGTCATAGTTTCAAATCTTAATAACTTATCTTCCCTTCCAGAAGCCCAATAAATACCCTGCTATCTAAATATTAAAAATATATATATATATATATATATATATATATTGTCCCATTGCCTTCTGATTTGTAAGGTTTCTGATGGGAAATTCTCTGACAATCTTCTTGAGGGTCTCTTATCTACAATGAATTGCTTTTCTTTTGTGCTTTCAAGATTATCTCTGTCTTTGGTTTTCACATTTTGATTATAATGTGCCTTCATCCAAGTCTCTTTGGGATTGGTCTACTTAAAGTTGATGAGCGTCTTGTATTTGTATACCCATATCTTTCCTCAAGTTTGAGAAGTCTGGGGCCATTATTTCTCTCTCTGTTACCTCCTTCTAGGACTCCCAAAGTATGGATATTGATCTGCTTGATAGTGTACCATAAGTCCCTTAAGCTCTGTTCATTTTTCTTCACTTTTTCTTCATTTTGCTCCTCAGATTCAATAATTTCAATTATTTGTCTTCAACTTTACTCATTCTTTCTTCCAGCTGTTTGAATAGAGCATTGAGTAAATGTTCAATTCTGTAATTTTGGCTCCAGAATTTTATTTAGTTTTTTTCTCATATAATTTCTATCCCTTTGTCCCTGTTATCATTTTGCTTATATACAGTTCTCCTGGTTTTCTATAGGTCTTTGTGGTTCTCTTTAGTTCCTTGAGCATACTTCAGACCAGTGCTTTAGAATCTTTGTCTAATAAATTAAGCTTTGATTTCTTTAGGGCCAGTTTCTGGAGACTCCTTCTGTTTCCTGCAATAGACTATGTTTCCCAGTTCCTTTGTATACCTTGTGATACCTGGATGGAAGCTGAGCATTTGAAACAGCCACATATCTCCGTTTTGTAGTCTGGGTCCACGCAGAGGTAGACCTTCAAAGGGTCAAAGTCACCCCAGGTCTTTTGTAGCATTTGCCTTCCCTAGGCCTGTTTGTGTGCCCCTCCTCCCTGGTCACTGTCCCATTTATGTGCCAGCTTTGAAATGCCTTAATTTCCCTAAAACCCTCATCTTTGCTTTTTCTCAGGGTCTCAGTGTTATACTGTGTCCTCTGCCATAGTCTCTTGGACCTAGGTCCTCACGAGTCGACAGTTCTTACCCACCATGGCGCCTGCTATTGCTCTCAGAGGTCTCCAACCTGATTTGCAAACTCCCCTGCTACCCTCATCTGACCTCCAAGTCAGGCAAGACAGAAACCACTTCTTCAGGCAGCCCCTGGACAAACTAGCACATTGCAAACAAGTCCCACTTTCTCGCTTCCATCCCAAGAGAGGAGTTGGGAATTGGATGGCCTCCCCTTGACTGCCCAAGGAGCAGGGAGGGCCAAGAAAGAGCAAGCAAAAACACTATAAATTTCCTGCATTTTGATTATGACTTTTTCTCGTTGTGGACATTTGTTTAAGTGTTGCAGATCCTTGACTGGTTTCTGAATCTCCTACAAAGCTATTTTGATCACTCTGTTCCTAACAATGTTTCTATGAGGAAACAAGGGCCTGCAGCTTCCTACTGTACTATCTTACTGTCCTAACCTCTACAAGTATCTTGATTTTTTTAAATTCCCAAAATATTTAGCAATTAAGTTAGCCTCTCTTAGAAGAATCAAGATATATTATGGACAGGTGCAAATTCCTTATGATGAAAGTGATCATTATGTATATCTAAAATGTACCAATAACATTAATTTTTTAAAAACAAAAAATAATTTTTAGTTAGCCTCTTTTAGTTTATTTTGTTGTAATAATAATTATTATTGTGTAATATATAATATTTATTATTAATAATATATTATCAAATAATTTATTGTTGATAATATTGTATAATTTATTATTATTATTATTATTATTATTATTATGGAGCACCTACTTTGTGCCAGACATTGTTACATGTGTTTTACTCAAGAAGTAATTCATTTAAATTCTACAACTTTCTTGGCAATAGTGTTGTCCTCCTTGGGCCGGGGATTTAGCTCAGTGGTGCTGCCGCCTGCCTCAAAAGCACAAGGTCAAGAGTTCAACCCCCAGTACCAAAAAAAAACTAGTGTTGTCCTCATTTCACAGGTGAGAAAACTGAGAAACAGAGAGCAGACTTGCCATCCATGTGGGCCTCATGTAGACACATAGAGAAATAGAATTTTAAGTCTTCAGTAGGAAACCTGAAAGTCACTCGTGGTCTTACGTGACTTGGGTTGGAAGTTGTCTGAGTTCTACCTAAGCTCCCAACTTCCCTTGCCTCTAGAAATGTTAAAAATGGGATCTTAGGGGCCAGGGATTTAGCTCAGTGGTTACGGCGCCTGCCTCACAAGCACAAGGTGGGGAGTTTGATCCCCAGTACCAAAAAAAAAAAAAAAAAAAATGGATCTCAGTCCATAGGTTATGGAATGTGACTATGGCAGTGGATTGTCCAAAGAAGAGGCCTTTTCCTCTGAAGCAGGAAATAACACACGGTTCCTTCTGGACCTTCACTAGGAGGGCAAGAGAGGTCCAGAACCGGCCCTGTGGTGGATAAATAACCAAGGAGACGAGGTGAAGTGGAGCTTCAGTGAGATAAAAGACCTAAGCTGCCGCGTGGCCAACATCCTCACCCAGACTTGCAGCCTGCAGCAGGGGGACCATCTGGCCTTGATTCTGCCTCGAGTGCCTGAGTGGTGGCTGGTGGCCTTGGGCTGCATTCGAACAGGTCAGTGACTGGGGGCCTTGCTGAACCTCGGGCTGGCTTGGAGTCCGGCCTGGGACCTTAGGTGCTGTACACGCAGTCCTGTACAGCAGCCCGGAGGCTCCAGCCTCGGCTCCCAACCTGGGACCACAGAGCCAGGTTCCTGGAGGGTAACAGGTCTCTTCCCCTCAGCATCTTTCTTCTTCAAGTCTGCCTCTTTCTCACATTGCCTCACAGATACGCCTGCTCTTTTCCTGTCTCCCTCACACTCTTACATTCATATACCGTCAGGTGCTGTGTCAAACATCCCCCCACACACACACACACGCAGAGAACGCTTTGTCTTGCTCAGTCTTATTGTCACTTTTTATAAAAGATTCAATACCTAACATTTTTCCACATTTGCGGGGACTCTCTGTCTCCCTCTGCCTCTAGTTTTCTCTCTCACTACCATTTAAGAATCAGATATGGAAACATTAGCCACGGCAATTAGACAAGAGAAAGAAATAAAAGGAATAAAGATAGGAAATGAAGAAGTCAAATTGTCATTATTTGCAGATGACATG
>NW_004624782.1:3819785-3932447 GCF_000247695.1 Heterocephalus glaber
GCATCATGTAAAGGTACAATTCCCAATGAGAAATGTAATTGTGTTGTATACCTACAATGTACCAATAAAAGAATTTAATACAAAAAAAAATAAAAGAATCAGATATGGACATTGTGACAGC
Source organism: Heterocephalus glaber (assembly GCF_000247695.1). The sequence continues at coordinate 3,819,907 of NW_004624782.1, forward strand.
TGCAAATACCAGATAAATGCCTAAAACACAAACACATGTCTGCTAAAATTAAGACATGCTCTCCACAATCACTATAATTGTCATACAAGAAGACTAACACTGATAAGACATGGTGACCTGATATACATCCCTAGTAACAGTTCCTCTACTGACCACATAATAGCCTTAAAAGCCAGTTTTTTGCTTTAAATCCAATTGAGAATCATGCTTTGTATTTAATTGGTATGTCTCCTCCGTTCCTTTCAATCATTTTGGAAGAGTGTAAGCCAGTTGTTTTGCACAAATTGTTTAAGTATGAGTCTCCCTGATGGCATTTAGGTTAAAGGCTTCTGGCAGGAACACTAGCAAGGCAGTGTTGTGTACTCCTCACTGTGTGACACTGGCTTGCGTATGGACTGAGCCTGTCCCATCCTCAGGGATAATTGTTCCATCATTTCTGTAAGGTACTAGTCACTTGATTTCTCCTCATGAGTAGTCTGGATGACACTGTATGGCCTGTCCTGTTCACAGCAGCTAGGCACACTATGGTTTGAGTATCTGCTGGCAAATCTTGACTGCACTGACTATTACTATGGTGATTTTATATGGGATTTTTCTATTTATATCATACCCTTGACACTTACTAGTTGAGTTGTTCTGTAGACGTCTCCCTTCCTCTTATAAGTACCCGCCTAGCTTTATCTGTATCGTTTAGAATCAGCATGGAACTCCTGGCTTCTCTTTCAGAATCATCTCTCTCATCCTATCGTGCATACTCATACAGTACTCTGTCATGCGCATCTCCTCTCTTTTATTCTCTATCAAATTTAAATAATTGACTACTTCAACAAGGTCATGAGGGAGAACTACCAGCAATGGCAGAGGGAGTGTAGAGGGGGAAAGCCACTTCACATGTAAAGCTAAGAGGTGGCCTGTGGAGACAATGAGCTAGGCTGGGCCCTCCAAGAAAAGCAGGATTCGAGAGGATTGGAAGCCAAAGAGGGACATTCCAAGTATAACTCATGCGAAGGCTAGGTCGGGTGTAGCCCAGATGAAGAACGGCCATTTTGAAATATAGACTAGAGATGAGAGAGATAAAAAGGAAGAGAGGGGGCCAGGAATTCAGCTCAGTGGTGCCACCGCCTGCCTCGCAAGCTCAAGATCCCAAGTTTGATCCCTGGTAGCAAAAATAAAATAAAAACAAATAAAAAGGAAGAGTGGGTGGCAGCTTCAGTGTCAGGACAGGGAGTGTGTTTTCCTGGAGAGAGGGCACCATTAATGGTGCAGAGAAGAATGTGGAAAGGGAGAAGTCCGTGCTTTATGGAACCTGGGTGGCAGAACAGGCCGTTTGGTACAGGGAAGAGACCAAGCAGAGGCAGCTAAAGGCTTGAACTCATTGTGGCTGGTGCAGATTGAAGAGAAGGTAGGAAAGTTCAAGGACAAGGTGATTAAATTTGGAATGAGATGAAGGAGGTTCAAGATGGAGTCCAAGGGCTGACAAAGAGGAAGAGGAGAAGAGAAAGATGGAGGCCTGGGATGCTGCCTTCCCGGGTGTCAGGGACACTCACAACCCTATTCTCAGCTCCACTGTAAACTTGTATAAAGCAGTTTGCGTCTTTTGGCCGGAGGACTTTGAAAAGTTTAGGGTGGGGCTTTCCAGTTTTCGTATGCATAGGAAAATGCAAGTGCTAGTTCCAAGGTTTGGCCCAGGGGGAGAGTTTCCACTTCCCCAGTGCTGCTGGTGTGGCTGTCCGTGGACCATACCTCTACAGCACAGGTGGGAACCTTTCTCTGCGGACAAGGTCAGCCTGAAGCCCATGAGTATGAAAGACGCTGAAACAGCTGTTTCTTTCTCATCCCCAGGGATCATCTTCATCCCAGGGACGACCCAGTTGAAGGCCAAGGACATTCTCTACAGACTACAAGTATCTAAGGCTAAGGCCGTCGTGACCACAGATACTGTTGTCTCGGAGATAGACTCTGTGGTTTCGGAGTGCCCTGCTCTGAAAACCAAGCTCCTGGTCTCTGACCACAGCCTTCATGGGTGGCTGGACCTCCGGTCACTGATTAGGTGAGTTCCTGGTCTGATGACTATGGTTTCTCAATAAGGAACGGTGGGAGACCATTCACACCCAAGTGCTAGGAGATAAGCAGCCAGTGGTAGGAAGCTCCCCACATTAGATGCCAGAAATTTTCTCTTCCAGCTCTGTCACTTATTTGCTGTGTGACCCTGGGCTTGTTCCTTCCCCTCTCTGAATCTCTTTATCTGTAAAATAAATGCTTCTCTCAGTAAAGCATACTCACCCCGTAGAATGTAGGTCAGTGCAAAGCCCCTAGTTTCAATCCTCAGTACCACAAAAAATTTGCACATATAAAGAAATTTATTAAAAGATGAAAATGAATATAAGATGAGGCTTGAGATTTCAAAATAAATTGAATTGCCAGCTGTGGTTGGCCAGCAGCTTCAAGAGCAAGCATTTGCATCTTCTAGGGGCTGAGGGCCTCAGAGACACCCTTCTGGGCAAAGTTAGGAAGAGTTGGAGGAAAGAAAGATTTGATGACCCAAGCATGCAGGCAGATCTCCCGTCACACGCACAAACCATGCGGGCACTGTGGGCTGGGAGTAGCCAGACCTTACAGCAAAGTTACATCTTACGCTACAGCCAGAGAACTAAATGAAAACAGCTTAGCATCCAGAACGCTCTAGGAAAAGCCAACTTCCCAGAGTCAGTATGGTAGCATTTCTCAGCAGAGCCAGTATTTCCTCAAGCCCTGGGATTCTTTGCATTTTCTTTGAACACCACAGAAGGCTTGTGTTTCCAGAGTAGGCCCTGGCACCTCAGCCCAGAGAGGCTCCTGAGAGTCCAAGCAGATTGAGGCAACCTGCCAGCCCGAACACATCGAAAATCGTGACGGCGAATCATTCTTCCACTCTCCCTCTCCCTCACTTTCTCCTTCCCAATCCTCCTACCAAGGTCATGGGGTCCAGTTCAGCGACAGCCGCATTTGCACAGTTATTAGCCAAGATATGGAACCAGCTGAGGTGCCACCAACAGACGAATGGCTAAAGCAAATGTTGTACCAACGCACAGTAGAGTACCATTCATCCATAAAGGAAAACGAAATCATGTCATTTGCAGGAAAATGAGTGTAACTGGAGACCATCACAGTGAGCAGAATAAGCCAGAGTCAGAAAGCCAAATATTGTACATTTTCTCCATATGAAGAATCTTAAAACAAAATAGGAAAACAGTTGACAGGAAAGTAGAAGAGAGGTACTCTGGATGGGGAAACGATCGGGGGTCAATGAAAGGAAGGTAAAAGGTAGTAATGGAGGAGGGGTAGAAATAATCCAAGTATGTGATGTGCCTGTACAAACGCACCCAAATCAAACCCGTTTTTCTATATAACCAATATACATTAATAAGATGATTGTGATATTTTTAAAATTTCCTATAAAGCTAGTTTGTGTAGCCATGTGGTTAAGAGCACAGCCATAGCTCAGATTGGCTGCCCCACCTGCTAGCCATGTGCCTTCAGGCTAGTTACCTACCCCCTCTAAGCCTCAGCTCCCCACCTGCAAAATGGGGCTGGTTTATGCCACACTGTCCTCCTGGGGTCACGCTGAGAATCGACTGTGTTCCTATTTGTTAAGCACTTAAGGCGTTGCCTGGAACCTACAAATGCTGTTTAAGTGGTTGCTATGTTTTTCCCACTTGTCCAATAGAGACATGCCGGTCCACTTGGCCAGCGGAACCGTACGGTCACTTTGCTACCCCACCCTGGGAAAGCCACAGTCTGGCACCCCCATTTCCTGACTCCATGCTCCAGGTTGCTTCCTTTGCTTCCTCCAAGGGAAGAGAATGCATGACTTATTCTTTATTGGTCTTGAATCTCTTTGCAGATCAGCATCCCCAGAGCACACCTGTATTAAGTCGAAGACGAAGGATCCCATGATCATCTTCTTCACTAGTGGGACCACAGGTCTCCCCAAGATGGCAAAACACAGCCACGGACTTGCTTTGCGTTCCTACCTCCCTACATGGTAGGAAGACACTAGATCTTGGGTCTGGTGCAAGGGTTGTGTATGTGTGGGGGGGATGGCAGAAGGGCCAGAGCTGTAAATAGAAGTACTTCCACCCGGTCTCTCCCTTCTGCTCTCTGATTCAGACTGTGAGAGTCTGAGAGGTGAAGGTGGGGAAGGGAATCTTGAGAGAGGAGGAGACCTGAGAGTAACAAAGGAGTCCCCTTTGGGTCCTACCTGGACACCTCCACAGGAGGTGTAGAGGAAACATGGATAAACACAGCAGGTCACACAGTTTGATGGGGAAAGACAGAATGTTCTGTGGGCAAATCAGACTTAGAGTTTCCCAATCACAAAGTGTTAGGGAGGAAAATAACTGGACCAGAGCTATCCCAAGTCACTGCCCGCCCTTGAACCAAGAGCAAAGAGACTGAAGCTCTAGTCCCAGGTTAATCATTTAATCTATTTTAAACCTCTCTTCCCCCATACCTCCTTTTCTCCAACTAGTAATGTTCAGACTAGACCAAATTCTATTTTCTAACTTGTTAACTAGAGCAGGAAGCAGAGACAGCTTCTCGTGGGCAGGGGATATTAGTGCTGATGAAAACATTGAGTAGAAAGACCCTTGAAGGCAAGAAAAGAAAGAGCTGTCCGTGCACTTGGAATAATATGCACAAAGGGACTAAGACAGAGAATACTATCCCTAGAACTACAAAGATGCGAGACTAAGGCTCAGGGTGTAGGGAGAAAGACCAATGGGAAAAGTTGGAAAATTGAGTGGGGCCCAGATTGTGCAGTTTGGGGGTCTTGATGCAGAGTTTGGACCTTATTAGGAAGCCAGTGGGAAGGTATTGAAAGGTTTTAGTGATGAAGAGCTATGATCAGTTTCCTTTTTTTTTTTTTTTTTTTTTTGCAAAAGTCACTGTGGCTACAAAATGGAGAAGGGAATTTGGAAAGACCAGGTGGATCCTTTAGAACAGTCCAGGTCCAGGATGGTGGTGGCCAGGACCTGCTGGCTACATGTGGAAAATAAAGGTGTGGTCAAGACTGACCCCAGTTTGGAGCCTGGATAGTGATGATGTTCACTGATATACAGGGAGTACTGAGGAAGAGTCAGTTTGAAAGAGGCAAGAGCTATTAGGTTTTCTGGGTTGGGGGTGCCCAAGACACACCTCAAAAGAGATGTTCAGTGGCCAGGTGGGGCTGAAGCTCAAAACAGAGTGCCTCACTAGTGATTTCCTGTAGGTGTGCCAGGGTCCTAAGAGAAACAAGAGGAGGAATCTTGGGGCCCCTCCCTGCCAACAGAAGAGCTTCTCAAAGTCATGGCTGGCTAAGTTGAGTACTGCGTGTTTCTAAAGGACCTGGACTCACAGAGGTCCTTCAGAAGCAGCAGGATAAGGCAGAGAAGGAAGGGACCTTCCCCACTCTACTTTCCAGTTGTTACCCTTTGATAAATTGTTTCCAGTCTCTTGCCAAGATGGGGTGTTAATTGGGTCTCTTCCTATCTAACTGTATATATATACACCCTTCCATTGCAAATGACAGAAATCCCAAGTCAAGCCCTTTTAGGCCAAAGGTGAAATAAAAGAACTTACTGTCTCATGAACCAGAGCAGAGCAAGGTTGGACTTCAGACATAGCTGGATAGACTCCAGATTAGGTTTTCATCTCTCCATCTCTCAGCTCTATTCCTGCTCTCTTGATGCTGTTTTCAGAGAACCTTGTCCCTTATTATCCAAAACTGTCACCTGGCATCCTCAGGACTGTATCAGTAACTGGTTCAGATCCAGGGGAAGAGCAGCAGGTGTTGCCCCAGCATTCCTAACAAAGGCCTTATGGATCAGCAGCACCAAGCTCTTTCTGTTGCGTGTGATGGGGAGCTATGGTTTGGTGGTAGACCTTTGGGAATGGCATGGGACCCAGTCACCCAAATCACATGGACTGAGCAAGGCGACTCCCTTGCTGAAAACTAGATTCCCAGCCCCTGCCCTCATCCTCCCACGACAGCACAACTGAGGCCATTGCATTTTGGAGTTAGCAGGAAATTAATGCGGCTGAAGAAGTCAGATGTGTTCTGGTGCGTGTCAGACCCAGGCTGGATTCTGGCCGCCGTGGGTGGCCTGTTTGAGCCATGGACAGCAGGCTGTACACTCTTCATCCACCACCTGCCCCAGTTTGACCCCAAGGTCATTATAAAGGTAAGAAGACCAACTTTCCCATATCCTAAAACTCCCAGAAGAAATGTACGTTTCCAAGCCAAAAGCTCAGGCCTGCTGAGGAATGTTTTATTCAGCAGAGAAGCCCATGTGCATAGGATAACGTTGGCTCTGGGCTCCTCACAGTGTGTAACACAGATCAGAGTCACTGTGTGGACTCATGTCGCAATGTAACCTGGGAGAAAATGCTTCTTTCTGGGCCTTTACTCAGACCTACAGATCAAACTTTGTGGCTTTGAGGCCCAGAATATGCATTCTGAGAAATCAACCACAGCAAGCCCAAGTTTTTTGGGTAGTGGCTTTTTCTCAGGCCAGGTAGCTGGAGTACATGTGTATGTGTTTATGTGTGTGTGCGTGTGTGTGTGCATTTGTGAGTGCATGTTCATATTGGTTACTCATTATTATAAAGGATGCTCTTGGAATATGATAAATTCAACATCTTATCTCACTTTTGAAATTGATTGGTGGCAGGACACTTAACAGAGCCTCAATTTCCTTATCTGTAAAATGGGATTGTTTTTTACTTTTAAAAATATTTATTTTTTCATTGATTAATTCATTTTTTACTTAAATTCTTTTATTGGTATGTTTTAGGTATACAATATGTTTACATTTATCACTGGGTGCTTGTACCTGTACATGATGTATCTTATTTTTTTCCCCATTCCCTGTGCTCCCTTTACCCCCCCCTTCCCTATTTACAAAGACTTTATTTCCATTTTCTGCCTTTTCTCATCATTTTTCCTTTCCCTTCTTTCCTTTCCCCTTCCCCTCCCACTTCCCCTACCCTTTTGGGCCTTTTCTTCCTATTTCAAATTATCAATTAAAATGGGATTTTTAATAGCTACAAGTAATGAAATCATAATGAGGTGATGATACAGGAGACGTGTGTCAAAGGCTTAGCCTTAAGGCTGGCACATAGATGACATCCTGTAAGGGACAACCACTGGTGTCCTTTTATTAGGAGCCTGTCGTGGTGACAGTGACATCACCTGCACCGACTCCCTCCCTTGCAGTTCTCTCAGATGGAAAATTCTCTTTGCATCTCCACCACACCTTTCTTCCTTCTCAGGGTCAGACCTGCCCCTCCACTTTTCCAAGCCCACCCCTCCCCACAACCACCGAGCACCCTGTTCTTTCCTCTGCCCTTGGAATAGCAGCCTCTGTCTACTAATCTTTCATCTGTTAAACATTTTCTCCTGTATTTTCGATGTATTGCTTTTCATTAGCTCTGCTCCCTCCATCCACAAACACGTTCAGTGGCCCCCTCCTAAAAATGCCTTTCTTTGATCTTGCCATGCATTGGATCAAGCCCACTACCAGCACCATCACAGAACATTCTCGGCTTGCTGCAGTCACCTCTGAGCCATCCAGCTTACTCCTGAACACCACAGTCCCCCACCACGCTGGCCTGGCTTTCCTCTCTCTTCTAAGCTGTCTTCACTTTCCCTTCTTCTGCAAGCACATCAATGCAGAAGGCTCCCTAAACTATGCCTGGGAGTCTAGTCTTTGCTTGCCTGGCTCACTCTCCCAATGTGTCCCTGATAGTCAAGGCTCTGTGATCAGCCTTTCAGCACCTCTGACTGTACTTCCTATGTCCCACTTCCTGCCCTCACACCAACCTACTTCGCCAGTGTTCCCTACTGCACCAGGTCCTGCATGGAGACATACAGTTGCACGCGCCTCCCTGCTTCCTTCCACCAGGCTAATTCTTCCTCTGCTGGCAGGGCTGTCACCACAAAGTCTTTGTATATTATAAGCTTGAGTAATTTAAAGAGTATTAGTTTTGAAAAATGAACCCTCCAAAAAGAACCACCGTGATTTGAGAGTTTATTTTGCTTTATTTCCACTTACTACTTTTGTGGATTTTATATCATCTTTTAAATTTTTTTAAACTTGTTTTAGATTCTACACATGAAAGAAAATGTGTTAGTTGACTTTTTGGGTCTGGTTTATTTCACTTGGCATGATGATCTCCAGTTCCATCCATCTTTCTGCAAATGACAAAATTTCAATCTTTTTATGGCTGAATGATATTTTATTGTGTACTAAAGCACTCTTGCTTTATCCATTCATCTGTTAATGGGTACCTACTGTGTCCGTAACTTAGCTATGGTGTACTGTGCCACAATAAACATGGGTATGCAGGTATCTGTATAGTATGCTGACTTTAATTCTTTCAGGAATATACCAAGGAGTAGTATAGCAAGCTCAGTTAATAGTTCTGTTTTTTAGGTTTTTGAGGAACCTCCATACCGATTTCTATAGCGGTTGTAGTAGTTTACATTCACACTAGTAGTGCAGAAGTATTCCTTCTCCCTCCACAACCTCTCCATCAGTTAATGTTTTTTGTATTCTTGACGTGATAGCCATTCTGACTGGGATGAGATGGAATCTCAATGTAGTTTGACTTGCGTTTCCCCAATGGCTAAGAATGCTGAACAATTTTTCTATACTTGGCCACCTGTACTTCTTTTGAGAAATGTTTGCTCAGTTCATTTTCCCATTTATTGATTGAGTTATTTGGGGGAGTTGGTATTAAATATTTTGACATATATTCTGGACATTAATCTTCTGCCAGAAAAATCTGTAGCAAAGGACTTTCTCCCATTCTGTAGACTTCCACCTCATTCTGTTGTTTGCTTCTGCTGTGCAGAAGTTGTTAATTTGATGTCATCCCATTTGTTGATTCTTGCTATTATTTCCTCTGCTATTAGAGTCCTATTTGGGAAGTCCTTTCCTATGCCTATGACTCCAAGTGCTTCCCTTATGGTTTTGTCTCGCACTTCCAAAGTTGAAGGCCTTATACCTAAGTCTTTGATCCATTTTGAATTGATTTTTGTACGGAGTGAGGGAGAGGGATCTTGTTTCAGTATTCTACCTATGGATAGCCAGTTTTGCCAGCACCACTTGTTAAAGAGGCTATCTCTTCTCCACCATATGTTTTTTGCCTCCAAACTGTAGTTGTGTGTTTCTGTATCTTCTTTCCTATACCATTGGTCTACATGTCTATTTTTGTGCCCGTACCATATGTTTTTGTTACTAGGGCTTTGCAGTATATTTTGATATTGGGTATTTTTGAAGTATTTATTGTTTTGGTTCCTACTTTTGAAGATGGGAGATATTGGCTATAATGAGAAATTGACTGTTAAGATTCATGAAACAAAACATTCTTTCCACTTCTCTACCCATCCACTCCACTCAGATCTTGTTGCCAAATCTGTTGCAAAAAAACTCCTGTTCCCTGCTCCATGCCTTGACTAATAGCATCAAAGCACCAAGATGGGTCCTAAATTATAACTTGGATGATAATAACCAGAGCCCATGTTTGGTGAGCACCTACTAACCCCCACGCCATGAGAAATGCATCAACACCAACAATCCCCAACCCTTATCCACCGATCAGTGTTCCCTTGGATATCAGCAACACAAACCTGCTTCAAAGTAGGTTAATAAAAAGGTAATACAGATGGTCCTCTCCTTATGATGAAATGACACTCTGAAAACCATTACAAATTGAAAATATCATAAGTTTAAAATGCATTTAGTCCATTTAATATCAAACATCCTGTCTTAAAACACAGTCCACTGGCCCAGTGGAAAATATCCAAATTTGGAAGTTCTCCAAAGAAAGAAAGAAAGAAAGAAAGAAAGAAAGAAAGAAAGAAAGAAAGAAAGAAAACAGAGCTTGCCAAGGGTCAGGAACAACATTCAGAAAGACGTTGGGGATCAAGACAGATTCTGAGTCTCCTCTACTTTTCTTCATGTTCCTGCTCCCTTCTATTTGTAAACCTGCTTTTGGGTCCTCACCCGCATAGAGCTGAGCAGAGCAACCCCCTCATTCCCGAATTAACATTGGCCCTTTCCAGTGACCAGGGCAGAGGGACAGGACACTGAATGACCCAGCCTAAAGCAGCTGTCGGTCACCAAGCCACCGATCCACTCTCATATGCCTGCAGCTGAGTAACAGACATGCTCATGCATGTGGACAAGACAGGACATGGAAAGGCTCCCTGTGGGTGGGAACAGTGGACAGGACAGAGGGTCCAACTGAAATTTATAAAAAGAGCACGAATGTGAGATGATGCGAAGATGGAAGCCAGAGATCCAAAGCTCATTGGGCCCAAAGAAGAGGCTCTGAGAGTGGAGCCAGCTCGCCCCCCGCGTGCCCGTTGTACTGCCCCTCATCACGGTCCTGCGTGGGAATATTCTCATTCACAGATAGGAAACCAAATCACAGAGATTCAAAGTCAGGTCAGGTAGAGCCCGAACCCACCTTGTCTTCTCTTTCCAGTTTCTTGCTCTCTGAGCCTGTCTCCACCCTGTCTGCAACTCTGCAGCTTTTTGTCTCTGAGGAGTGAAGATGAAGACCCTACATAATCTGCCTCAACTAACCTCAGTCTCCCTAACCTGAGCCCTCGCTCCTCTCCTCTGTGTCCAAGTGACGTACTCTCGATGGCTTCAATGTTTCTTCAACCCTTGAACTTTTCTTCCTTCCAATCCCTCCCCATTTCTCTGCCTGTAGGCACCTTGTCCATTTGCTAATGTCCCTACCAAATGCCACCTCCTCCAAAGCCACTGGACCACACAACCAGAATGATTATTTATTTCCCTTTTCATGTTCTCATAGAACCATCTTCAAATCTCTGTTATGACATCCGCCAACTTCTGTCTTAATCACTTGAGTCCTGTTTTATTTCCTGTTAAAAATCTGGAACATTATCTCACTCTTTATAGGCCCCCATGCCCAATATACATATATTGAAAGAGCTAACAAATGGATAAATGGGCTCTCTTAGAAGGGAGATTAGAATTAAAATTCTTATAATTGGCAGATTGTTTTTAACTTTCTTATTTTAAAAATTCCTCTCTCTTCACTTTCCAGGCACTACTGGAATACCCTATCACTCACTGCATAGCTGCACCATCTGTATTTCGAATGATTCTACAGGAGAAAATTCCCAGGTACGTACAAGTGGCTGGCAACAACAATCTTTGCATCGGATTTTAAGGTATTTGATGTGCCATCAGCTGACTGTTTTTCCTCTGGTTTTTTGAGGTGTGTGTTAGTGGTGGTGGTGATAGTTACCAATCACGCTAATTAGCTAAATTAAAAGCATGACCCAAGAGAAGCACTGAGTCTTGCGGCATTGTGTGTTTATTTGAATGTTTTTATTGAGAAATAGGAAACATTCAGAAAAATGCATAAGAAGGAAATGTATAGATTAACAAACTATTAAAATTAAAATGCCAGGGCCGGGGATTTAGCTTAGTGGTTTTGCCACCTGCTGCGCAAGCTCAAGGACCAGAGTTCGATCCCCGGTACCAAAAAAAAAAATTAAAATGCCAGAGTAACAATTAACTAAGTCACAAAAATAGAACATGGCCAGCACCCCAACACCCACTTCTGTATGCCTCCTCATCTTCCCTGAAGGAAATCACTATCTCAGTTTTTACAAGTGTTCTCTTCTGTGTTAGTCAACTCTCCCATCACTAAGACACAATACCAACAATCGTAAAGGAGGAGAAGTTTAATTTGGCCCCACGGTTACAGGGAATTCAGTCCATGGTTGGCTGGCTCTAAGGCAGAAACATCATGGCACAAGGGTGTGGTAGAGCAAAGCTGCTTTGGTCATGAGAGTCAGAAAGGAGAGCAGGGGAACAGCTATAGAGGGGAAGGGGCAAGGGACCAGATATAGACCCCAAGGTCATGCTGCCATGACCTACCCAGACACACCCACAAGTGTCCTTTGCTAATCCAATGGGCATTTCTTAATCCAGTCAGGTTGATTTATCACGACTAATGATTGTAATTTCCTTACTTTCTTCTATATAGCTCCTAAGGCGATACCTCTGAACACGTAATACAATTTTCTATGCTTGTGAACTTTATGTATCTAGTAATACACTATTCTATAACATTTGACTTCTTTTTTGAACATTACTTCTCGAAGATATGTCCATGTTGTTGCATATTCCTAAAGTTAGTTTATTTTCACTGCTGTATAATGTTCCAGTTTATAAAAACACCATAATTTTTTATCAGTCCAACCATAATGGAGATTTCCACTAGAGGGTTTGATGATTAATGCTGCATTGAACTCTGGTACATGTTCCCTGATCCATATGAGCAGCCATTTCTGAAGAGCTTTTCTTTTTCTTCTTTCTTTTTTGGTGCCGGGGATTGAACTTGGGACCATGCACTTGTGAGGCTGGCGCCGGAACCACTGAGCTAAATCCCCAGCCCTCTGAAGACCTTTTCTAGGAACATTATTAGCCCACTTCTGACGCTGCACACTACCACACTATTTTCCAAAGTACACAATGTGTGCTCCCACTATCAAGGTAGGGGAATGTCCATCATTCCTCACCCTTACTAGCACTCATTATTGTCAAAGTTAGTTTTTGCAATCTGATGGATGTTCACATCATCCTATGGCAGTTTTAGTTTTGCATCGCCCTGTATTTGAGGGTTAATTTTTAGTTAATCTGAAATCTGCTCTTTGACCCTTTCAGGGTCATTTATATATCCCATTTGTATATCTTTTAGACACTCTGAAATTGAAATGCTTACTTTAAAAAATCAGAGCTAACATAGTCTATGACAATGGAAGAGTTTAATGACTACCTTTACAAAGCTAACTGAAGTACAATTAGGTTTTATTCGTGAAGCCTGAGTCTGGCTGGATTCTGTTTCCATCTGTACTTCAGAGCCCATAGGACAGCTAATTTTTGCAACATTGCTCAGATGATGGCCTTGGTCCAAAGCCAGTGAAAATCTCAGCAGTGCACATTTAATGATCCCACCTGAGACTGCCCACTTTCTGTACAGGAGGTAACGCTCCAGCAGCAGGAGGAAGACTACCTCAGTGGGCTGACCCTCCTGTCTGTCTCATTGGCTTTATCCCAGGAGGGGTGAAGAGGGGACAGTGGTGCTTCCAGCTAGATCAGACCTCAACCATTTCTCCCCATTTTCTTGAGGGAATCCAGTCATTATTTTGTGGTTCTTTCTATGTCCTTTAAGGAAAGTTCATGAGGAAAATGGAGGAGAAAGTTGTCCCTGATAAACTACTATCAACATTCACATCAGACCTCACTGGTCTCTCTGAAATTCTATTTCCTGTGACCCTTCTGCCTTTTCCCACACTCGACCCCATCTTCCCTGATGTCCTGGGCAAATGATGTCCCAACTTTAACTTCCATTCCTTATTTAGAAATACAGAAATCCTTAATATAACCCTGCACTCGTGGAAGGCAATATAAATCTATTACTACCAGAGTGTAACTCTGGTGGTCTCGTCCCTCCCCTCTTCATGGTTTACGCTTTTGTAGCCACGCCGAATGCTCCCCTGAGATGAATTCTGATGAACACATTTTCTCCCTCTTGTAACATTAAAACTAAATTTAGTACAAACTTCCCTGATCGAACCCAATAGCATACCAACCACACACCTCCTCTCCGCCCAAAGACTGAACCGGAACGGACAGGAAGGGAGCGGCACCTGCTTGGCCTTGACCAACAGGCAAATGATCAGTAGGGAGCTAGGAAAGTGGGGAGCAGAAGGACGAGGGATCCAGATGACCCAGCCATGAGCGCTGAGCGTGCTGAGCAGCCAAGGCCTGACCCCTATGTCTTCCCCAACATCTCAGGTTCCCCACCCTGAAGCACTGCTTTACTGGTGGGGAGTCTCTGCTGGTGGAGGAGTTTGAGAAGTGGAAGAAACAGACGGGCATCTTGCTTCACGAGATCTATGGGCAGTCAGAAACGGTAGGTGGATGAGCCCGTTCTGGGCCATTCGGACTCGCTTGGGCACTGCTTGGCAGATGGGTTGAGTCACACTGCCACTCTGTGTTGAGGGCCCACTGTGTGCACAGCATTGCTCAAAGCCAAGGGAAGCCTCCAGGGTTCAAAGTTAATTTGTCACAATTCAATCGCAGGAAGACAACCCACATCTCACCAACTCATCAAGAGAACACCCTGCTGAAAACTATTGGACGAAACTTGAAAAGGGATCGAAGGGCATTTTGCCGTTGTGCCTATGACCATTGGCTCAGGGGCGTGTGGGATGTGTGGTAGGGTAGGAGGATCTCTCCAGCAACATGGAGACCACCAGCTCCACTGTCCCATCCCAGGGCGACAGCATGCAGAGGCTGGAGATGGTTCGAGAAGGTCGTATCTGGGTGTCTAGGAGGATGTCTCACACGGGTTTGACTGTGGGATACTAGTAGGGTTGGCTGAGGGACAGAGACCTTCAGTATACAACACACACACACACACACACACATTCCGTGAGATTCCAGGGTGTCACTGAGCCACCAGGTAAGCTGAGCCTTTAGAGTATCCTGAGAGTCTCGAACCTCAGGGACTTCATCAGTGACAGTGTAGGGAGGGGCCATTCTTCCAGCACATGCTCAATCCATTTCTGGTGCTGGACAGAGCCACTTCCCAACCTCTCCATTACCCCTCTAGCTAACAGAAAGTGACTGCCTTTCCAGGCCTTAGAACAAACTGACTGTTTTACTTCTAATTCATACGCCTATCTGACTTTTTTAATAAGTTAACTGACCTACTTCCAGGCCCAAGAAAGGCTAAGATTCTCGGCCTGTTGTTGAGTGGGTGACAGTTTATATTTAGAGCAACACGCTTCGCCCATGACCCAGTCCCTCTGCACCTGGTGTTTCCAGCAATAGATGTGGCTTCCTCCGAAAAGCCCTTTCACCCCTATTCACCATTCATGCTTATCTTTTGCACATGTACGGTGTAAATAGTGCCAGGGCAGAGGGGAGAGAACTTCCTCTCCCAGGAGCTCACCCCAGGCTGAAATCTTAGCCCTGTTCATCACAGAATTCAAGACCATAGATGAGTCCCAACTTTCCCCTCTAAAATGGAAATGCTAACGCCACTCTTGTCAAACAGATGAAGTCTATAAAGCTTTGGCTAGTGTCTAGCCCATACCACATGATCACATTGAAATTACTATGGTCACTGATATTTTTAGGGAGTATTCTGCCCAAATCTGGGCACACAGAAGCCAATGGGACAATCTCTACTCCTGTGGTGCTTGTTAGTTACTATCTACCAAGGGAGAAGACAAGCAAAAATAGTTTGAATGTTCTGTGGGCTGCAATAGAAGTACTGTATGGAGGAAAATACTACAGAAGGAGAAAGTTCAAGTGACTTATCTTGAGGTTTGGGTAACAGCTAGCAGGAGTCCTTCATCCACCTTTTGGTGTGTGCTCACACTGGGCAGTTTCCCATCCGCTTGCAAGACCTGTGGAGGTAGGTGTTACAATTACCCTCCTTTCATGGAGGAGGAGATGAAGGGCACTAATGGCCCAGGTAGCACATGGTGGTCTGTCTGATGAAAAGCATTCAGCTTGGCTCGGGGATTTAGCTCAGTGGTTCCGGCGCCTGCCTCGCAAGCGCAAGGTCCCACGTTCAATCCCCAGTACCAAAAATAAATAATAAATAAATAAAGCATTCAGCTATTGAAATAATGATAAGGAAAGAATGGTCAAGAGGCAAGACAAATAGGGAGGGAAGTGCTACCAGAGGGAACTGTAGGGGATCTGAACAATCTCAACACAGCCTCAAGAAGGGGCTCAGGCAGGATTCCAGTCACAGCTCGGTGGCCCCAAGCAGATGTGTACGAAGCAAACTCATGACCTTCCCCTGGCAAACTGGCACATGCCTGGCATACAGTGGGCACCTGGCCTTTGCGTCCCTCCCTGGCCACTGTCAGTGCTGCCCCTAGCACAGGCCCGATCCAGACTGGGTGCAGCGTGCATCCTCCGAACAGAGCTGGGTCCATGCTCGGAGCCTGAACCCCAGCCTCTGGCTTCCCCCGAGAGCTCTCCACGTAGCATAGAATGGCATCTGTTGGGACATGTCGGGGGCGGGGCGGGGGGGCTCTCGCTCCGTTGCAATCAGCCTGGATTCCCAGCCACCCGCAATCCTCTGTCTTCCACAAACAGGGAGTTACTTGCAGTGTCCTTCAGGAAATGAAGATCAAGCCAGGCTCCATGGGGAAGGCCATCTCGCCCTTCGACGTCCAGGTCTGGTCCTAAGGGTGTTGGCAGGGAGCGCTGAGAGCTCAGCTGGGGTCAGACCCTCACGCGACATCAGCTGGCAGAACCAGCCACATTTCCCTGCCCCGGTTGCCCTTCTTTCTCCCCTCTTATGTTTCCTCCAGTTTTTAAAGGAGGCTTCAGCCAAGAACTACATTACCGTGAGTACCAGTACAGCTCTCCCTGGCAGCCAGAGACATCACACAGTGCATGAGAAAGAGGAACACTTGGACACGGCACTGGCAGCTTTCCGTGCAACTGCTGCTTTTCATTTCTCTCTTTTTTTTCCAGTAAATTTACACTTTATTATTTGAAAAAGTTGATTTTTAAAAAGTCAACATGGAGTTAGAATCCAGAATGTCAATAATGCTGATGTACACTGGACTGAAATATCTTGATTATCTTCTGATAGAAATGATATTCCATACAAAAAAATCTTTCGATTCCATTTTTTGCTTCATTATTGTTTGTGGCTTGCTTTCTTTGGGCAATAAAGGGGTACATACACTTGTCCGCTCCCAGGAACCGATACAGACACACAACTGCTTCGAAAGGAAGGATGCTCTTCATGAAGGTCATGATGTACATGAAGCTTTTCATTTCTCTTGATCAGTGTTTTCTAGCTTGAGGGCACATTGGTGACATCTTCACACCCATGAGACAAGCAGACCTCTGACTTGAATTTCACATTTGCTGATTTCAAAGACTTTTGACAGTCTTATTCCATTTTCTAACGCCTTCTATTATGGTTCCATTTTTCCCCATGGGGATCCCAGGAATGAGACAGACAATGCCAGAGCATGGTTGAAGGGCTGGGGGAGTCCTGCAGGTGAGTTCAACAGGCTTCTTCCTCCAGATCATTGACGACAAGGGCAATGTCCTACCACCCAACACAGAAGGAAACATTGGAATCAGGATCAAACCCACCAGGCCTGTAGGCCTCTTCATGTACTATAAGGTAAGAGAACCCCATCTCCCCCATCCCGACCCCAAGAATCCCAGCAGGAGCTTTGCATTCTGAGACTTCCTCAGTTTGTCCTGTGTTTGCCCCAAGTCAAGGCAGCCTATTTTAATTATGTTCAAACTCACAGTGCATTGCCACGTCCCTTCATGTCCAACTTCACTAGGACTTAAGGGCTAACAAATGGGTAGAAGGCAGACTGGCTTCAGAACCAGATTTGGGTTCCAGTATATCCTGAGATCATAAATATAGGGCCTCAGTTGGGTTCAGGTAATACCATCCCTCTTCACCAATAGCAGAGTAAACAAATCTCTTACCCTCACTGAGCCTGCAGACAGCCCTGTGAGCCTGAGTTTATAGAGGGAAGTCTCAGGTTGGAAGTGTTACGTGTTGTCACTATGTCAAATGAGCAGTAAGTAGTCTAGGGTCCAAATCCATGCCTTTGGATCCTCAAATCCTAAATGGGAAACCTAAGAGTTGCAGAAATCCAGAGTGGGTAACAAGAAACCTGCTGAAACTCTTTATCAAATACAACCCGGCCCCTCAAGTTAGTCAAGGCCACAAAAGGGAAATTCTCGGCTTCCAAGATTGGCCACAGAAGGGAGGCCCTGAGATGGATCTCAGACTCCCTCTTTACTCTCCAAAGGCTTATCCCTGAAGCTTTCCTGCTGTCACACTGTCCACACGTCATGGCCTCAAGGGAGTGCTGCCTGCATACATTTTTAAATCTCAAATGATTGTAATGTGAAGGCAGCTTTGAGAAACACACACATACACACACACATGCACACACATCAAGGTTTTCAAAGCTACTAATACATTATATAACATAGATGCAATATAATATAGGAGAAATATACAGAGTCCTCCAAAAATAGTATACATCTGGAAGAGAATCACTTGGATAAATATTTTAATACTAAATTTATTAAGACATCATGAGATTAACACAAGTTACCTTTGGCCTCTACAATTACAAGGAGTGCTCAAAGTAGTGGCCATGAGCTCCCAGACATTTATTAGTATGGAAAACTGCTGAAGCATGTATGCATTTTTTAGCGGACTCCATATATGTATATAGTGTTTACTGTTTCTTTGTCCAACATGAAGTTGTGCTGCTGAGAATTAAGCTAAGGCCTGCGTGCTGCTTTGGGGGAAATGCTTGACACAGAGAAGCAGCCCCTTCTTGAGGCCATGGTGCAAAGATCACTTGTCGTTAGTCCTCCCTTGAGCCTTTGTTTTTTGTTTTTTATTGAGGTGAACTATGATATAGAGTTGACATTTTCCACCATTTTTGAACGTACAATTCAGCATCATTAATAAATTCGTAACTTTTGCAAACAACACCATTATTCATCTCCAGAAAATTTTCACCACTCTAAACCAAAACTCCATATTCATGAAACAATAATATCCTACTCCTCCTCTAAGTACCTGTCACCTCATTACCTCTACGTTTTTTCCATGGGAGCTTGCCTATTTTAGATGCCTCGCATGAGTGGAATCATATAACATTGGTCCATTTACATCTGGCTTTTCTTTCCTCAAGTTGGATTTTTTTTCTATTATTTCTTTGGATAAACTTTCACTGCCTCATTCTCCCTGTTCTCCTTCTGAGACTCCAGTAACCCATATTCGGTCAGCTCCCTGATGTCCGACAAGTCTTTTAAGCTCTGTACACTTTTCTACTTTTTTTCTGGTCCTCTGATTTAATTTTTTCAGTTGTTCTGTTTTCAGTTCCTTCTTTCTTCTGCCTGCTACTAATAGGCTGCCAAACCATCAGTGGATTTCTTTTTACTTCAGTTACTGTACTTTACGCCTCCAGAACTTATATTTGATTCTCCTTGATAATTTCTATCTTTGTTGATATTCTCATTTTGTTCATGTCATTTTCCTGATTTCCTTTCATTCTTTGTCCATTCTCCCTCCTCCTTGACTCACTGAGCATATTTAACATATTTAAGTTATTTTTCTCATACATGCAGTGTTGGTGGTCCTCGGAGACATTTTCTGTCAATTAACACTTTACTCACCCTATTTTCCTGTTTCTTTGTACACCTGTGACTGTGTTTTGATTACTGAAAATTGAGTCTTCCATCTCTGTGGTGTGGTAATTCTGAATAACTCTGAAAATCACCTTCTCCTTTCTGCTGCCCTTCCCACCTCTAATCCAGCACCTTTCATGAGCCCTACAGGTATCCCCCAGAGCAATTAGGACATAATGATTTTCAGGTCCTTTGCTTCCTACACTGGGGGACAGAAAGACACTGGGACCTGGGCTGCCCCGTGCTCAAAGCCCTGACTGTTGCTTGACCAAGGGCCCAGTGTGAGGGACAGCGCCATGCAAGTCTTCCACCATTCTGAAGACGGATTGGTCTTGATTGGACATCTGCCTGGTTGTTGTAAATATTTGTTCCCAGAGTAACTATAGTCAGCCATTCAGACTGCTTCTCTTTTTGTTTGTTTGCTTGTTTTTGATGTTTCGATAGAGAACCAGGAAACTGGAACTTTCCAGCCACTACTTTCATAACACTATTTCCCACTAATATTTTTTTTTAGATAGCCAAGGGGCATGTAGGTCAGTGGCTCCACGCCTTCTGACAAGCACAAGGTCCCAAGTTCGATCCCCGGTACCACAAAAAAAAAAAAAATACCCTAGGGTAAGAATGTCCTTGAAAGCCGTATGCACTCTGGCCACCTCTGTGTGTCATATGAGATATTTTCCCCTCACTGTTCAGGAACTTTTCTAGGATCACCTAGAGAACCCCTCCAACATATCCAGGCCCCAGGGAGGTAAGAATCCCTTTCCTGGATGTGGGGGCCCTTCTTCCAGGGTCCAGCCTCGGGCCTTATGTGAGAAGAGTAACCTCAAGAAAGTCTGTTGCCTGGAGAGCAGGCCTGGGCCCAGGGGTGAGTGAGGCCAGTGCATCAAACACAGTGCACTGCGCCGGGCAGCAGTCAGGGGTGAAACTTCACTTTGCTCTTTGGTCACTCTTTCCTAAATTTCCAGCATTTGTGTCCATGTCTGCTACTTTTCCATATCCATGAAGTGTGAGCAAAAAATATGGTGAATGTTTAAATTTTTAAAATTTACGACAGTAAAAGAAATTTTCATAAATCTTCCTCAAAATACACCTCCTCACTTCAAATGCACTTATCCCATCATTCCTGCCACTTCTGAAGCAGCACTGGAAGTCCTCTTTCCTGAGGGTCTTTAGTTGTGCTGTCATGGATGGCTCAGTATCCTGAATTGATTCCATATCTTTACCTTGCATGGTTATTTTGACTTTGAGGAAGCACCAGAAGTTGCATGGTACCAGATCCAGGAAATAAGGTGGATGAGGACACACTGTCATATTTTTACAATCTTGTCTTTCTATTGGATGGCACTCAGCAGCAGCATTCACCATATTTTATTTTTATCACATCTTGTAAAGACACTCATGAAAAACAACTTCCAGAACTTCTTCAGAAAGTGGTAAAAAAGACAGGATAAAGGGGGGGGGCTGTTAATGACCATGTGTCTTTTATTGTGATAAATATTTTAATTTAAATGTTCACAATTTTGATCACACCTCATATTGACATCTAATTACTTGGTTTATATTTTTCTTTAACTCTGAAAATGTTTGCTTTTGACAAGTTAATCTAGGATCATAAATTTAAAACAGTACCATTTGCCAAAATCAGACAGCATTTACAACCATAATTAGAATTTTAAATAACAAAATTTTCAATTTCAACTAAACCCCGCTACTGCTGAAAGCTCTGGTCCCAAAGCTTACTTTTTCTCTTGGTGCTTTTCAGAGCTTCTAAAAGCATGTCAACACCAAACCAATAATCTCCTTGGTATAATCAGTGTTGGAAATCTAATCCAAAATGGCATGTGGTCCATTGTTCACACAGGGTTTTTGGGTACCTCTTAAAAATCACTTCTTATCGTACAAGAGAGCTTGCTCAGGGGTCAAATGAATAGACTATGAAGCAAGAATTAAATTCAGATACCAAGGCCAGTTTAGTGATTCTCTGGACATCAGTTTCTTCTTCTGTAAAACAGGCTACAAACAATGTGAGGCTCACACGAAGTCACTTTCATATAAACACACAAGTGACCACAGAAGCTTTATTCGTAACAGCCAGAAACCGGGAACCACCAAGACACCCTTCAGTGGCTGAATGAATAAACAAAAACTGAAGTAGAGTCAAAACATGGAATTCTGCTTAGCAGCAAAAACAATCAAACTATTGACAAATACAGCAGCCTGAATGAATCTCCACAGAATTGCACCGAAGAAGCAAAAGCAGCCGATCCTAGAAGGTTATCTACTGTGCAATTCCACCTGTAGAACATCCTTGAAGGGATATGAAAAGAATCAGAGAGCATTATGTAACTGTAATAATCCAGGGACAGAAAAATACCGCGTGTTTATCTTCTACCATCCATAGAACCCCCAAAAGTTGGTCCCAGAGTAGAGAGTAGGCTGTGTGTGGTGGTACAGGGCATCCCAGCACATTGGGAGGCTGAGCCAGGAGGATTGCATTGAAGCCTATTTAGTGACTTAGCAAGATCCTGTCTCAAAATATAAAAAAGGCCTGGGGATGTAGCTCAGTGCGAAGGCCTTGAGTTCAATCTCTAGTACTGCAGGAAAAAAAAAAGCACATAGGATTTATCTGCATTATTTTTTAAACTATATGAAAACCCACAATTATCTGAAAGCAAAAAAGTTTATCTTACAAAACAACCAGCCTCATAGGCTTTCTGCGCGGATCAAATGGAGTACCATTAGGAGAGGGCAACACATCCAGCTCCTGTGTGCTGGCCCTTCTCATCTGTCCAGGCCCATGCAGTGCTTACAACAGGGAATAAAATAAACAGGGTTCGTACGAGCGTCGAAATGTTATTCTAGCAGAGTGCCACCCAAAGATGAGTCGTTCTTTCTAAAAACTGTCATGGCAGTGAGCTCAATACCGTCCACTAACTGAGCCGCAACCTGTACTGCGTGTCGTGAAACTAGACTCCAAGGAGTTACAAAACTTGCCCAAGTACCAGGTGCAGTCAGAGGCTGAACGCAAAACCAGGTCCGAACCCGGGCTGGGAGCTCCTTATCTCTAAACTGCCTTCCACAAAGGGGCTCTGTTCTCTTCGCAGGATAACCCACAGAAGACAGCGGAGGTGGAATGCGGGGAGTTCTACAACACCGGGGATAGAGCGACGATGGATGCGGAGGGCTACATCTGGTTCCTGGGGAGGAGCGACGATGTCATCATGTCCTCTGGGTAGGTGCAGCTGGCTCCGAGCTGACTCTGACCTCCCAAGCCCCCTGGGATCTTGCCTGCCCCGCGTCCCTCCATGCCTTGGCGCGGGGACCCTTAACCCCTCTGCTGACAGAGCCCGGGCCCTGATACCTGTGTGCCTGCGCACACCTGCCCCCAGAGACACAAACGACGTTCCGGAAGGGGAAGGAAACCTCGCGTAGTTTAAAGAAAGGGGACAGGACTGGGGTGGGAGACTGTGCCTTGGTCTCCTTGGCTTGCTTGCTTGATGTCTGTGCTGCTCTCGCGTGGCACGAAAGGTCACACACAGGAACATCAGAGCAGCAACGATAATAGCTAACCTTGACAGAGCGCTCACTGAGTGGAAACACTCTCCTCAGCCATGTAGGTAACCAGCCTCCGCAACCCGGTAGAGAGATGCGACTGTCACCCCTACTTCCTGATGAGGAAATTGGCCACTGGCCGCTGACGAAGTTTGCTTGAAGTCTCAAAGACAATTCAGGCAGGAGTCTAGACTGGAACCCGGGAGGCCTGGCTCTGACCCTGAACCCCTACAGGGATTTTTAAAAAGACATATTACACCATTCTTTTGAATATTTCAGAGAAATTGAGGTTTTCTTAACCATTTTTAATTGAAATGTAATAATTATACATATTTATGGGATACACTGTGGTGATGTGATACATCTATACATTATGTAATGATCAAATTAGACCAATGAGCATATTCATCCCTTCGAACATTTATCATTCCCTTGTGTTAAGAACACTCAAAAACCTCTCTTCTAGTTATTTGGGAATACGTGATACATTGTTGTGATCTATAGTCATCCTGCTGTGAAACAGAACATTAGAACTTACTCCTCCTAGCTACTTGTAAATTTCTAAAACATCCCCCCGCCCGGATCCCATATATGGTGAATGTTTAAATTTTTTAAATATATTGCAGTAAAAGACACATTGCTACCAGGCGTGGTAGCTCACACCTGTAATCCCAGCACTCGAGAGGCTGAGGCAGAAGGATCACCATGAGTTTGAGGCCTACCTGGGCTACATAGTGAGTTCAAGGCCAGCTTGAACTATATAGCGAGACCTTGTCTAAAAGAAAGACACATTTCCATTAACCCCCTCACTTCAAACACACATCCCACTGTTCTTGCCACTTTCTGAAGCACTTCTGGAAATCCTTTTTCATAAGTGGGTTTACAAAGCATGATCAGAAATACAAGGAATGCTGCTGCCAAGTGCCATCCAACTGAAAGGCGGGCTTGTGAAAACATTACAGTGTGTCCTCATCCACGTCCTTTACCAGATCTGGAACCCTGCAACTTTTGGCTCTTCCTCAAGGTCAAAATAACCATGAAAGGTCAATGTTTTCAATAAATCCAGGACATTGAGGCAGCCACGACAGTGCAGCTAAAGACATGAAAGGGGACTTGCAGAGCTGCTTCAGAAGTTGGCAAAAACAATGGGACAAATGTGTCCGATGCCAGGAAGGGAAGATTCATAGCAATGTGTCTTTGATTGCAATATTTTTTAAAATTTAAACATTCACCATGTTTGTCCACACCCCCTATGTACTGAAAATTTACTACCAGAAGATTCTAAGTGCTATTCCCATTGACAAGCACTTTGTATACCCACTTCTCGGTGCTGTCTACTCGGAGGGAGGGTTACGTTCATTTGTCTGACCGTGGTAATCATTTCACTATGTGTTTACTAAATATCACATTTTACACTTTAAATATATACATTAAAGACAAAGTAAAACAAAGCATGCAGGTATGGTCGGGAACAAGCTGCAGAGTTTGTCTGAGTGTTTCAGGTAAATGTTGGGGGCTCCCCAGAGCTGCAGCTCTGGTGCAGGAAGCTGCCTGGTCAAGCACCAGAGCTCTGGGGGACACAGACCCGTCCCCTCCCTTGGCCAGGACAGTGCAGAGAGGCATCCAGGGGACGCTGGGGACTTTGACCACTAGAGTCCAAATCATCACTTGTGGGGCCCAAAGCACAAGCAAGTCACGGGTCACTGGCCGTGCAGGACATCTGCCCTCTGGACCGAGGGGAGCCGTGACCCTTCAAAGTACATATCTGGGGCTCTGTCCGCCAGCCCTGGCACCTGGCCCAGAGCGGATGGTTGATCCTGCAGGTACCGCATCGGGCCTTCGGAGGTGGAGAACGCCCTGGCAGAGCACCCGGCAGTGGCCGAGTCGGCCGTGGTGAGCAGCCCGGACCCCACGCGAGGGGAGGTGAGGACACGGGCCTTGTCGAGTCTGGCTGTGCGGGGGAACGGGAAAGGCCGCAGAGGACCCTTCTGGGGTCAACACCGCCTTGCACCTGGGGTGGAGGGCGGACTAGGCGGGCGGGCGTGCATTTACACGAGGAGATCACCAGGTGGCACTGTGGCGCCGCTACGGATGGTGATGGCGGAGGCTCCAAACCGTCTAAGTGTCAGGAAACTCGGTAATCTGAGGGCTCTCATTATACTCTGTAGCTAAGGAAGGAGAGGGGTTCGGAGCCACAGCTAAGAGGTGGAGCCAGAAGAGGACTGTAAGCAGTGCAGCCCCAGAGCACGTAGTCACTGATCCAGGTGCTAACTGAACACCTTCTGTGTAGGACTCCTGTGATTAGCAAGGATATAATTACCAGAGCAAAAATAAATCATGAGCGATTATTGAAGCCAACTGGGTGCCAGACAAAGAACTGTATATACACTAAATGTGAGCATGACGCTGATAACAAGGACAGGGGTGTGAGAGCAATTTAAACAGAGCAGCTGTTTCATATGCGCCGTCCCATGGAACCTGCAGAAATCCTGCGAGGAATGAACCCCATTTCACAGAGAAGGAGAGTGAGGCTAATTTATTGGACATGGTGACATATGCCTGTATCCTCAGCATTTTGGGAGGCTGAGGCAGGAAGCTTGCAAGTTCGAGATCAGCCTAGGCAACTTAGTGACTGAGTGAGACAAGATTCTGTCTCAAATGAAAAAGGGCTGGGGATGTAGCTCAGTGTGAAAGGCCCAGGTTCGATCTCCAGTACTGGAAAAGGGAGGCCTGGGGTCAAATCATTTTCCAAGGTCTGGCACGGGACAGGAAGCCCTCGGGCTCTTAGCCACTGTGGGCTCCCACAGCAGTTCACCTTTTCCTTCTCTCAGCAGACACTGGCTTTTTAAACTCTCTCTGCAGTAGAATTCGTGCTTCCTTCCTGCAGGTGGTGAAAGCGTTTGTTGTTCTGAACCCACCGTTCCGGTCCCATGACCAAAACCAGCTCACCAAGGAGCTACAGCAGCACGTGAGGGCAGTGACAGCACCATACAAGTACCCCCGGAAGGTGAGCAGCAGGCGGGTGCAAGCAGCCTGCTTTTCCTGAGCCCTTCTCAGGGCTCGGTGGCACCTGCCTTGCCTGGTGGCTGTGACAGGAGACAGTTAGCCAGCCAACAGTGTTTTCCTCTTCAAAAGAAGCTGTCTACTGGGAGGCTAAGGCAGGAGGATCCCAAGTTTGAGCCTGGGCAACTTAGTGACTTAGGGAGACTCTCAAAATAAAAGGAGGGAGGCTAGGGTTGTAGCTCAGTGTGAGGGTCCTGATTTCCATTCTCAGTGGGGGGGGGGGCTATGAAGGAATATATATAATATTATCCCATTGGTTTAAAATAAAGAGGTACATGTATCAAAAAGTCAATATTTTCTTTTGTAGTCTGAATGTTCACAACCAGCATGGACACATTATGAGACTATGCTAGGTGGTGAGCGTTTACTGAGCACTTACTGTGTGCACCAGGCCCAGGTAGCATTTCTCTACGTGCACTGTTATTTCCTTTAATCCTGGCCACACCCTGCAGTAGTACAGCCACCCAATGTTACAGAGACACAACTGAGGCTCAGGCTCTGTGGTTGCAGTGAGTAAGGGGCAGAGCTGGACCTCAAAGGCACGTGTGTCTGACAGTGGAGACTGTGTCAGGGCATCAGCAGGGGCAGCCTCCGCAGAGTGGCACAGACGCTGTAAGAGCTGAAGGAGAGGGTGGCCAGTATCGGAGGCTCTAAACTCTCCTCCTAGAGGGGACAGGCTTCACTGCCAGTCACACTTCATTGGTCAAAGCAAGTCAGGGCGAGGAGGAGGACCCTGGAGTCAGCCTGGGTGGGAGGCACTAGGAAAGGTAGGAAACTACAGCACAGCCAAGTCCAGACGGACTTGCTCTCTCCTCACCCAGGTGGAATTTGTCCCTGAGCTGCCCAAAACCATCACTGGCAAGATCAAACGAGCCGAACTTCGGAAGAAGGAGTTCGGTCAGATGTAGTCAGCAATCAACCCAGGACCTCCCAGGCAGCACGTTCCTGGCAGCCTCGGTTTCCCGGATTCAAAGGGGTGTGAAGAGGCTGACTTGGAAGGGGCCTCGGAAGAGCCGTGGTCCTGACACGTTTCCCCTTTGAAGTTTGGCCCCGCCCTTCTCTGAACCCCTGTCTTTTGGATGGCCCTGGTGACCTCTTGGATTGGGGATTCAGGTAATAAAACCCTAAAAACCTCAGCCACCATGCCCCGGTGCTGTATCTGTTGCGGGAACAAGCCCCTGCTACATGCCTTCCCTCCACAATTATCCCGAATCCCCAGTCCAAGATACCCAGACAAGATTCCCCTCTGGGCACCAGCGTCCCAGGGAGTCCAAGCATCCTTTCCATACCCAGGACACAGGTCTGGAGAGGGTTCCCCGTGCGACTCAGGCACCTGCCCTAGGGCAGTGGTGGGGAACCTATGGCTCGAGTGTTATTGTGTGTCCAGAGCGGCCAACTCTGGCCTGGTGACTACACTTTCCTGCAAAACCATCCCCTCCCTCCACTCTCCAATGTGTCTCCTGCCTTTTTGTCCTCCAGAAATGCTACTGCTGTGTTCAAGCCTAATCCCAGACTCTGGGAACCAGGCAGTCCTGCAGCTCTCCTCTTGCCCTGCCTGGGGATCTCAGAGCCCTAAACCCAGACTTTCCACAGGCACCCACAAATGCATTCCTTCCCGGGGACCCAGCAGCTCTGCCCACCAGCCCTTGCTGGAGGCTCAGAACCAGGACTGGCCCGGCCAGAGTCCTCTCCAGACCACCCCCCTTTCTCACTCTAACTCCTTCAGGGACCTGGGGCCTGCCCACCCCTGGCCTGAGGTCTGGGAAGCTGTATCACTCCATGTCCTTGGGACCTGAGTTCGGACTGCCCCAGAGAGACAGGAGGGTCCCAGCCTGGGGTGGGAGAAGAACACACTGTCCCCGACTCACCCACGCCTGGAGAAGTCCCATCAACGTCTGCCTGGTCCTGGGGTGCAGAGATACAGTCAGGGCAAACACAGACACCTCAAGCATGAAGGCATCAGGCATAGACAGGACGAGCCCCAGCCTCCCCTGGCACTCAGGTGCCCAGTGCCTAGACAGGCATGGGTGGACCCTCACTGCAGGTGCCGCTACCTCCACACACAACCCAGGGACACCTGAGACAGCCCCAGAGCACATTCACACACACACACACACACACACACACAGAAATGCAGTCAGAACACCAGAGCAGCCACAGATTCGCACCCACACAACCAACACACACCAAGATGCAAAACACAGACACTCCCCCAGAGGCACACACTCTCATTACACTGACACACAAATTTGCACAAGCTGCACTTATTCAGGGACATCTGTGCCCAGATATTTGCAGAGACACACAGGAACACCCCGAGATGGCTACACCTCAGAAACGCCACACCCCACCATTATACTCACAGATACAAAAGCTCAGACACACAAATGCACATAGACAGACACACACACATGTGACCTGCTCCTCTTAACTCACATTTATTGCCAGGTTCCTAACCCAGTGTTGGGGATCTACCGCTTGCAGGGTCTTCTGGAGGGCCACTCCCAGGCTTGCCGGACTGAGACTGGCCAGGGTTGGTGGGTGGCCTTCGAGGCCGGGCAGAGAATTCAGGGAGCACTCAGAGTGGGAAGTGTGGCCTTGGGCTTAGCTCATCTAGGGACCAAGACAAGGAGAGAGTAGTGGCTCCCTGTCCTGGGCCAGGGTCTGGTGCCATCCTCTGCTGCACCGTAATGACATGGTCAGGAATATTTGATGCTACTATCGCCATCACCATAGCAATGAGTGATGACAGGTGGCAGGTGAAGGGGTGGGACTGGAAATCTGGCCCCCCGGTTTAGCCTCAGCCTCCGAGGAGCAGCACCCACGCAGAGCTGGGCAGGGGCATGTGCCTCCCCAACCCTGTTCCTTCTGCAGGCTCCCTGTCAGACCCAAGTCCCTCTGACACTTTCCCTGCTGGGGTACAGCCCCTTCCCAGCCACCCTGAACCTGCTTCCTGGGCTACGCAGAGAAGATCGGTTGGTGCCCGTGGTCCCAGGTGGTGACACCTGCAGAGTGAAGTTCTTGGTGCACGCAGGAACAGGAGGGGCCAAAGTTAACCTCGTTACTGCCTGTAATGTCTGTGGACCTTCCGAGGTGTCAGTTCCAGGAGGAAAGGCACACCCTGGATGTGACAATGTCCACAAACAACCGAAATGTTGCTTCCTGGGGTCCGCAAGATGGGCTCTAACATAACAAGGGACACTCCCAGGTGAACAAGAAAACCACCCCGGGTAGCACAACCAGCAAGCAGCACTGCTGGTCTCTAAGCCAAGGTGCCCAGGCCTGCTGGGGCCTCCAGAAGGCCATCAAGGGAAGGGCAAAACAACCTTCAAAGAACTTCCGGGTTGCAGGACGATCTCCCCTGCTTGAGGCCGCAGACTTGGCTCACTTTCCTTCCTTTCTGACTGTCCCAGACTGCACCCCACCAAGGTCACTGCCATTGCGGCTGGACAGGGCCTTCTGAGACCTGCAGTCTCCAGAGAAAAAGTGCCTGGGAGCGGAGCACACATAGCTTTCCCCACAGCGCCTTCTTGCTTTTGGTCCTGCTTTTGCTGTTTTAATCCGTGCCCTATAGAATCAGTGACCTAGCACTGGGGCTTGGTGACGTGGGTAGTGCTGTCCACCACTCCCTAGTGACCCCTAATGGACTCAGCAACTCGCCGAGCTGGGCTTGTCCCTGTTGTTCCTTGGTCCGTCAGCCCCCTTGCAGTTCGGAGGCCGACATTTCTTTCGTCTCTTGGGTAACTTAAACAACAGTCTCTGATGGTGAAACGGTCCCACCTGTGCCAGGCAGGTCAGCCCGCCAGAAGAGTCAGAGAAAATGCTTCAGCCCAGATGTGTGAGCTGAACTCTCTGGAGCAGAAGGGAAATGCACTCGGCAGCAGGGCCCGCGGAGGCAAAGGCCAGGAGGGGAGGGAGGCTGGCAGGAGTGGGGACCGCGGGATGCGGGGCTGCGGGAGCCAGCAGAGGGAGCACAGGCTCCACCTTGTGGGCGGTCTTGGCATCAAGCTCCAAGCAGGAAATAAAATGTTCCCCTCAGGTTTGAGTCAGAGGGCAGAAAACGTTGGGGTGGGGGGCGGGGGCGAGACTTGGAGAAAGACTATTGGTGGGGAAAACACGAAACAAGAAAAACAAAACAGACCAAAACCTTTTCAGTGAAGTTACCTGTGGTGGAGAACACATGCCCTCCCAGCTCTTGAGGACCCAGAACAGGACTGCAAGTTAGAGAGAGCAGCTGAGCGGCTTGGACTCCATTTGGCAGCTCCTCCTGCCCTCCTTCCATTTCCCACCCTCTCCTTATTCTCACCACGTTCGCTCTCCCACTTTGGCACCCTAGCATTTGCCACTGGTGCTGCACTATGGTGATGACCAGTTCGGTGCCCTAGGATGTGTGTGACGCTCAGGACCTCAGAAGCCCATGAGGTCGGGCTGTGACTCATCCCTCACAGAGCCGGGCACCTGGCTGGTGTTCAGTACCCATCCGCTACACTGATATCTTTGTCTTGTGTTAATAGCATCTTCCTCCTCTACAAGAGACACCTGCTCCCCAGTTCAAGATGCGAAGATGGTGTGGCCCATTGTGTGCCCTCAGAACCTTCAGAAAGGCCACCTTGTCCTGAGCCAGCTTCACCCTGGCATGGCAAAGCCCTGCATCGCCATCAGTGCCATTTCCTTGTGCCGACTTAATCAGAAAAAAGGGGACCATCCTAGGCAAGTCAGGTCACCCTGTTCCAATCATTGTTCTTCCTGCTGGAAGTAGAGGATGTGGCTAAGATCACAGGGGCCACCAGGGTGGAGGTGACCTGTGTCCCATGTCCCATGATGGGCAAAATGTCTCAGTAGGTGTAGGGCATGTAGGGCCATCCCCAGACAGGGCAGGGTCTTCTTGCCTCCTTGCTGACTACTCAGTACTCTACTGACTACTCCATTCTACTGTACCGACTGGAGAGGGCTTCAGACTGGAGTCCTAGGTGGACCTCGGTTAAGTTCCAGCCTCTGGAGAGGCCTTGGGCAGTTCACACCCTCTCGGTGACTGAGCCTCTCAATTGCAATTGCGTTACTGGGAAGTAAGCAAATGAGAGAACTCAGGTACAGGATTTAGCTCCGGGCGCAGTGTGTTTCTGCCAGCGGGTCCTTGATACATTTCCCCCCATACTAACTATGGTCCTGGGCTGGGCACTCACTGATGTCAGCTTTCCTGGGTGGCAGGAGCGGAGACCCAGGGCTTTGTGTCCTGATTGTCCTGAATGTACTCAGCTCCTGGCTCGCATCACAGTGAAGATGCAGGGCACGGAGCAGTGAAGCGAATGCCCCAGGTTCCCTCCCCACCCCCTGTGTGACAAATCCACAGGCTGGCCAGTGAGGGACTGGGGTTTCCCTGCTGTGGGGCTCCAGCCGGGGCTCTGGCCTCCCCAGGCCTCTCTGCTCCCGCAGCCCCTGTCACCGGGGCTCCTCGGTCACCCTGCTTCCCACCCCCGCCTCTGTCTTTCCTCCTTGCTCTCTCCCCTCTCTGCTTCCTTGGCTTCCCTGTCCTCCGCTCTCCTCAGCCTCCTCCTCTTCTTTCTTCCTTCTCTTCCTCTTCCTCTTCCTCTTCCTCCCCTTCCTCCTCTCTCCCCCCACCTCTCCTTTGACTTTCTCTGAACTCACCACCTCTCCCTCCAGCTTCCTGTTTCTGTTTCCCCCTGCTCCCCTTACCCCTTCTGTCTGTCTGTCTGTCTGTCATGGCCTCTCCATCTTTCCTGCCTCATCAGCTGCTGTCCACGCTCACTCTCCGTCTCCATCAACTCTGCACAGCTCTCCCTGTCTCCCCCCACCCCTTGCTGTGTACCCTTCCTCTGTGTCTTCCTCCTTCTCGCCTCCCCCTTCCTCCAGGCTTCCTCCCTCCCTTCTTCCTCCTCCTTCCCCTTTCTCCTCTACGTCTCCCGCCACCCTTCCTCCCTCACTGTCTCACTTATCTGTCCCCTCCTCCTTCTGGACCAAGGCCTCTCCTTTGTAGCTGGAACTTACCCAAGGTCTGCCTAGGAGAGACTCCAATATGAGGCCCTCTCCAGTCCTACACTCTGAGGTTTCGAGCAGGACCGGAAGTGCAGGGTTAGAACCTCCCTGGCTGCCTCCCCTTCTGTCCCGTGGGGCGCAGGCAGCCCAAGGCCCATCAGGATCTGGGTCAGAGAGGCTGCTCCTGCACCCATTACTGCGCTCTGCAGATGCCCACCCTGTCCCGGAGCACTGTGGGGACACCCAGGCCTTGACCCCAGAGCTTCTGATGGGCTGACCGCCTCCCCAGATGACAGGAGGGGTGGCCTGGTGGACCACCCGGTGGCTGGTACAGAAGGGACTGAATTCGCGGTACAGAGGAGGGGCCAGACATGTCCACCCAGCTCCTTCCTGGGAGGGCTCCCATCCCTGCCCTCTGCTCCGCCCGCCCCTCAGTTAAGGGACCTGCAGGTTACTGTGCTCTGGGACTTGGGCAGGAAACGCAGCTCCCGGCTGCCCGGGACAGCACCCAGTCCCTGCCTGGGCTCAGTGCTGTGGGGGCAGCTGGTGCAGTGAGGGCCGTCACCTACGGGGCCCTTACTACTCTCCCATGGCCACCGTCAGAAATGGCCATGTCATGAGGGCAGGATGGCTGTTTGCCTTTTTACCAGACACGCCAGTCACCAGCAAGTCTGGTGTCAGTGAATTTTTTAATTCAGTCATGGGACTGAGCCCAGGGCCTCTGCACAGAAGTCCATCCCAGCTTTTTACATTTTTCACTTTGAGACAGGGTCTCACTAAGATACTCCGTGGCCCAGGCTGAGACTGAACTCGTGGTCCTCCTGCCTCAGCTCCAGAGGGCTGGGGTCACAGGCAACAACCACATTCAGCTCAGATCTCCAACCACTGCCCAGATCTAGACAACGGGGGCTGCTCCACAGCACGGGGGCTGCCTGCGGCCCCTGCAGGCCAATGCTACCCGCATGGGGCACGTGCTTCTGCTCCATCTCCACGGTTTCTGCCTGGCTCTGCCTCGCGTGCGCTCTGGGAGGTCAGTGGGTCCTCTGGAAAGCTGAGGCTGAGAGGGACATTGGGCCGCAGGACGTTCATTAGGGGAAGCGCCCTGGAGGAGGGAAGCGGGGGAGGCAGGATCGGCCAGGAGAAACTCCAGAGCCCACTGCCGCTCTGACACCACTTCCGGTTCACGGTAGCCACGCCTGCCGACCATTGCCAGGGCCTCCTGGAGTGTGGAGCTGCCTGTCCTGTGAGGCCCAAAGGATTTCAGTTATTTTGATTCCGTTATCTCGTGTTTTCCCGGAAACGTTTGTCTTCTCTGACATTCTGGGGTCCCTGATTAATTTTCTCTCGTGCCTGCATCTTTGTGCCTATTCAGATAATAAAACCAGCTTGCGGCCAGCTCTACAGCTGTGAATATAATTGTGCACGCGTTCTCCTCGCCATCCTTTCTTTCTCTATCTGGAGGGTTGAGTTTTAATAGAGCAGAGTCTTTCCAAAGGATCGCAGATATTTTGCCCCAAGCTATACAGAGCTTTAGTTTGTTGAACTTCAATGAGCGACTTTTGATGATCTGTGTTGAAATATTTTCTTTGAAACAATGAGAAGGGTGAGGGTCCAGTACATGCCAGACCTTTTGTAAGATGTTCTATGGGTATTTTTCAGTCTCTTATTCCTCCCAGTGTCCTCAGAAACCCACACAATCCCACCTCAACCACAAAACTGAGGCCCCAAGGCAGCCCCATAGAGAGCTGGTATCCGGGCTGAGGGCTCAGGGTACAGGGAAAGAGTGAGAGCAGCATCTAGTGGGAAGCATAGTCCTGGGTACCAGGGAAGCTGAAATGGGAAGCTCCCAACAGAGCAGCTGACTCTGAGGCCCAGGCAACCATCTTCTGGGCTAGACCTCCTTACCTGTGAGTCTCCTTGGGTGCCGTGGACTCAGACAGAAAATCTCTCCTGACAGAACCAGGTGAAGCTTCTTTCGAATTGATCCAGAAACTTCCCACATCCAAGGGAATCATTCCTCACTGCCTGAGGGAACAAAGAACTGCTGAGGAGGATTTGCCATCCCATTTGTGCACATGAGCATGGCTTCGGGCTCTGAGGGCCTTGCCTGGCCTCCCCACTGCCTGCTCCTGCTGCTGTCCGGTTCCATGGCCTGGAGCTGGACCTACTGCCTTGAGGCACCTGTTTGAGTCTTCCCTCTCTTCCCCTCCCTTTTGTTATTCCCAGGAGATTCACTCTCTTTCCTTTGTGCCTCAGGGCCCTCACTGGTGCTCTTGTTAGGGTAGTCACCAGTTCGGTGCCCTATGACATGTGTGACCCTCAGGACCTCAGAAGCCCATGCGGTCAGGGTGTGACTCAGCCCTCACAGACCCGGGCACTTGGCTGATGTTCAGTACCAACTGCTGCACTGATATATTTGTTTTGTATTAATAACATCTTCCTCCTCTGCAAGAGACGCCTGCTCCCCAGTTCAGGATGGGAAGATGATGTGGCCCATTGTGTGCCCTCAGAACCTAGAGAAAGGCCACCTTGTCCTCAGCCAGCTTCACCCCAGTATGACAAAGAAGACTGTGGATGCTGCACAATATTCATGCCTGAAGGTGTTCCTGTTTCCTCATTTCAGTCTATACTCAGCATTTCTCCTAGGCCCACACGGAGTCAACCTCTGTCCCATCAAACGTACTACAGGTAACATGGGCTAAGTCTAGTGACATCTTTTTAGCACAGGACCCACTGTTTCTAAGACATCCTTGTACAGGTTTCATTTCTATCCTATATGCAGCTGTGGGAGAAGAAAAATCTACAGAGAACTTGACGAATGTTATTTCAACGAATATCTTAGGAACGTCAAGGCAACCTACGCACATTTGCCATAGGGTTTTCCCTTCACACTGCAACTTGGATGGGGAACAAATATTCCCTGTCCTAGAAGATTAAAATTATGTGATTTATATATGGAACTTTTGCTCTTGGGAATTAAGTCATTTGTTAGAGGTGGTTTTCTTTTTCCTTTTGAGGTTCTATTTACCCATAGGGAACCTCATGTCTTGGAAGAGAAAATGGGGTCTGAAGAAGGGAAGGTGTCGGGTGGACAGAGTGGTGCACACGCCTGTAATCCCAGCACTCTGGGAAGCTGAGACAGGAGGATTGAAAGTTCAAGCCCAGCTTGAGGAACTTAACAATTTAGCAAGAGCTTCTCTCAAAATAAAAGAAATGTTAAAAAGGCATAGGTATGTAGCTCAGTGTGAAGGCCCTGAGTTCAATCCCCAGTACCAAAAGACAGATGGGGAGCAGTTTCGGGAACAAAAGGAAGATCAGACAGAAAGGAGCCAGTGACAAACACTAACACCCATCAATTATGTAACTCAGAGAACTGAATATCCTTACTTCAGTTGCAATTTTTTGTATGATTAAATATACACAACATAAAATTAACTCTTTCCCATTTTGTGTCCATTTCAGTAGTCCTAAGTACAATCACATTGTCATACAATTTTTCTTCTTAAATGTCTTTTCTCAAATCTTCCTTAAAGTCAAGGCAAGTGAGAGTGGAAAGGGAAAATGAATTAACAATTATGAAGAGGAATATGGAGACATTTTATGAAAGAACTCTATGAAGAGAAAAACAAGGCCACAGAAGACTTGCTCATCAACATAAAACTGTTCTTAGAGAATCTGTTGGCCAACATAGATAATCGTGATTTCTTCTAGAATACTTTTTGCAATATTTTTGCCAAATTCAGTGACAGAGGAATCGTGCTTATACTTGGTCCTTTGACTTCTGTCATTTGCATATCTCTTTCCTCTCACACATGGATTTTGTAATTTATTCAGGGGCAGGGTATTGGAGACACTGGTGCCAGTATTGCCGACTCTGTTGTCTGGATGCCCTCCTGTCTGTTCGTACTGCCCTTTAGATTCCGATCCCAGTACATTGTACCTTCTGCCATATGACTGGTCATTTTTAGTGAAATACAACACGTAGGGTAAAAGATATTCAGAGAAAAACTGTCTGGGATGATGTTACCTTGCTGCAGCAGGAAAGGTGGTCAGAGATGTAGCAGCACTGATTCCCTCTGCAGTCATTTTCTCCCTGTGTCTCAAAGATCTTTTAGTGCAATCCCTGATAAGTCAGTGTCAAACTGACAATCTTTTGCCCCAGAACCATGAACCAAGTAGCTCGAGGCAACACAGCAAATTTAACTCTCTAGGCCATTGCCCTCTGCAGCGTCACAATCAATGAATCAACCTTGTTAGAATAGGCTCACACCAACTCGATGCCTTCTCAGCTGTCACTGGTTTCCAGAAAGCAACATGCAGACATTGATGTGGTTCACATTGTATCTGAATTCAGCTGGGTGTTACCCGCTCCAGTATTTTCCTTCCCACTCACTCTGGATCTTTGAAGTAGGTGACAGGAGATAAACTCTGCAATCACGGGCAGGTCCCACACAGTGTTAGGGATAGCGGGTCCTGGAAAGTTCCCTCTAAAGCCAGTTGTCTGTGTGTGTCATAGCAGCAGCCTCTGAGAATCAGAGCTCCCCTGCCAGAGTCAGCAACAAAGACCCCCAGGCTCCTCTGTTGTCTTACGGTGGTCAGGCCTGGCATTCCATGTTGCAATGAAATGGGTGTTCAGCAGGTCAGGTATCTGATAGGTGTTTTGTATATGTACTGTATTTTTTACTGATGCCTAAAAGTATGAGGACAGGCAGAGCGGTTTTTCTTTTGTTGTTGTTGTTTTGTTTTGTTTGTTCTCCAGTGGGAAACTTCCATTCATTCCCCTGCTTGTAGCTCAGTCTGTGTGTTTATTAGCAATAATCACACCCCGGATAAACCTCATCATCTACGATACTGCCACTGTGCAAAGCTAGGTCTGTGTGTTTATGAGGAAGCCTGGGAGAGGACTTTCCAACAATGGCCTTCGGGGGCAGGAAAGGGGAATTTCTCAGGGCCTACTGGATACCATGTATTTCTTTCCCATGATAGGAAACAGAATGGTGGAAGGTAAATGAATGGGATGCAGAGGCATCTGTCAGAGGTTGAGAAAAAAATGAAATTAGCTACTGAAGGGTGAGGGAGCTAGCTACAAATGAGTGCAGAGACTGAGTGCCAGCCTCTTGGGAAACCCTGATGCACTTCGCAAGCACAAGGTCCTGAGTTCAATCCCCAGTAGCAAAAAACAGAAAGAAAGAAAAGAAAAGAAGCCCTGATTCATGTTCTGTCATTCACCTTTGTGCCATCTTCACGCCTGATCAATGCAGAAAGATGAGCCAAGTGTCAGACGACACACATACACCAGCGTTGTAAAAAGTACAGTAAATCCAAAGTGAACTACTCAGTGTTCCCTGATCCCAGTGCTGGCCACACTCCGGAAACTCCATTCTCACCAACACTTCTGGGAGTGAGGAAAACTACCACGACCTTCAGGAAGGCAGTTCGAGGTGACATGAACCACGTCCGTCCGTCCATGCTTCCGCAGGGTTGTAAATGCAGTTGTCACTGCCCTGTGGAATAGGGTGAAGGTAAAAGTACAAGAATTGAGGTTTAGGATACAAAATATTCAGCAGAGAACTTGGAGTAACACTGGGACTGGGTAGAGAAATTACGTCAACTCAAAACTCTGCAGGGATTAAATAACAGATAAGGAAATGCCATGCAGCAGCATTGATCCTAATGCACTTTTGTAATCATGTGAAATAGCTTTTATATATATCAATAAATTGCATAAGCATTAGCTGTAAGGATAACAAGATCATAGGAAGATTATTTCAATCACAGTCGATATTGTGCTTTATCTGATGAAAACAATTCTACCACATGGGAAAATGATTTGCGAAATGCAGAAAAGACAGCTGCCAGCGGAATCCACCTACAGACACCAGGTAACCTGTATTCTGCCTCACAGGTGCAGAATTCACCTCACGGTGAGTGTTCTTTTCCCCTTAAAGTTACTAAATATATGGTTTTTGGTGTGTGGGCTCTTTCACATCGCAAATCATCCCAAAAAGGCTCAAGGTTACACAGTGAGATTTTTTACTTTTTGATGGCAGCTGCATTGTCTGTCACTGTGTCTTTTTCTCCTTGGCTCAGGGTTCATACGTTAGAGAGGGAGACAGTGGAGCAGGGTAGGAGCCATCTCTCTCGAGGAACAGGTGCAGGATAGTGAAGGACATTTTTAAGGGTATTTCTGGTGTCTTACGAAGAACCCACACCAAGCCCAAATGAATAATCTAATGATGCACCTCAAAGTCCCGGAAAAACAAGAATCCAAACAAACAAGACAGAACAAACAAAACAAGAATCCAAACCGAAAGCTAGTACAAGGAAGGAAGTCCTAAAATTAGAGCAGAAATGAATGCACCTGGACTAAAAAGTACAAAGGATCAATGAATCAAAGAGCTGGTTCTTAGAAAAATAAACAAACCCTTAACCAATCTTACCAAAAAAAAAAAAAAAAAAAAGGAAAGACCCAGATTAATGCCAGGAGAAATTTAAAAAGGTAAAATCACAATAGACACTGTCAAACTTCAGAAGATTATTTGTAACTACTACTAAAATCTGTACTCCGATAAATTAAAGAATCCAGAGTAAATGGATAGAGCCCTAGATACATGTGAATTACCAAAACAGAACCAAGAATATATAAAAACCTTCAATAATCCAATATCAGGCAATGAATTTGAGGCAGCAATAAAAATCCTACCAGCTAAGAAAACCTCGGGACACATGGATTCACTGCTGGAAATCTACAAGAACTCCAGGAAAGATCTACAGCCAATACTCCTCGACCCCTTTACTGAAACTGAAAGGGAAGGAGTACTCCCAAAGTCATTCCTGGAAGCTACCATACCCTGATTCCAAAACCAGACATCCAACCAGAAGAGTGCTGTAGGTTAATCTCTGTAATGAACATAAATGGAAAAACCCTCAACAAAATACAGTACTGGCAATGGGAGGCAACAAATCATTTAAAAGAATCGTATATCATGACCAAGTAGGCTTCACCCCAGGGGGGCAAGGATGGTTTAAATCAATAAATGTCATGCATCACATAAATAAAAACAAGGGCAAAAATGATATGATCATCCTAATAGATGTATAAAAAGCCTTTGACAAAATCCAACATCTTGGGGCCGGGGATTCAGCTCAGTAGCACTGCGCCTGCCTCGAAAGCACGAGGTCCTGAGTTTGATCCCCGGTACCACACACAAAAAAAATTCAATATCTGTTCATGTTAAAAAAAACCCTGAAGAAAATAGATATAGAAGAACCTCATCTCAATCTGATAAAAGCCATTTATGACAAATCTGCTGCCAACGTCACGTTAAATGGGGGGAAAACTGAAAGGTTTCCCTCTAAAATCAGGAACAAGACAAAGAAGACCACTATTGCCACTCCTGTTCACTATAGTACTCAATGAATTAGCCAGACCAATCAAGCAAAAGAAAGACCAAAAAATTCCACCAAAAGACTCCTAGAATTAATAACTAATTTCAAGGCCGTACTCTTAAGTGAAATAAACTGGACACACATGTGTAAATACCGAATAGTTTCTCTGGTGTGAGAAACTAAAAGTGTAAATATGGATCAAAATGTATAATTGATAATGTGAAATAGGAATAAAAATTCTAAAGGGGTAGGGGAAAGGAAAAAATATGAGAAGAGGAAAAAGTGGAAACAAAGTCTTTGTAAATAAGGAAGGGTGGAGGGCTTGAAGGGAGGGCAGGGGAATGGGGAAAAAAATAAGAACCAAGATATATCATGTAAAGGTGCAAGTTCCCAATGATGAATGTAACTGTATTGTATACCTAAAATGTACCAGTGAACTTAATGAAAAAAAAGAATTATTAACCAATTTCAGCAATATAGCAGGATACAAAGTCAATAGCATTCCTGTACATCAACAATGAACTCACTGAGAAAGAAATTAGGAAAACATTACCATTCACAATAGCATCAAGAAAAACCAAATACTTGGGAATTAACCAAGGAAGTAAAAGACCTCTGCAATGAAAACTACAGTATTCTGAAGAAGACCTTAGAGGATGGAAAGATATCCCCTGTTCCTGAATAGGTAGAACTAATACTGCCAAAACTCCCAAACTCCCAAAACTGATATACATGTTTAATGCAATATCAAACAAAATGCCAACACCATTCCTCACAGAAATAGAAAAAACAATCCTAAAATTCATATGGAACCAGAAGAGACCCAGAATATCAAAAGCCATCCTGGGCAACAAGAGCAAAGCAGGAAGCATCACAATCCCTGACTTCAAGTTATATTACAAAGCTACAGTGATTTTTTTAAAGCATGGTACTGGCAGAGAAACAGACATTTGGGTCATCAGAACATGGTAGAGAATGCAGAAACAACCCCAAGCAATTCAACTATTTAATCTTTGACAAAAGGCCCAAAACCATACATTCGAGGAAAGGTAACCTCTTTAATAAACGGTGCTGAGAAAACTGGCTGTCCACATGCAGAAGACTGAGTCTAAACCCATACCTCTCACCATGTACTAAACTAAAGTCAAAATAGATCAACCATCTTAATATTAAAACAGAGGGCCGGGGATTTAGCTCAGTGGTTTCGCAGCCTGCTGCATAAGCGCAAGGACCCGAGTTCGATCCCCGGTACAAAAAAAAAAAAAAAAAAATTAAAACAGAAACAGTTGAGCAGGGCTTGGTGGCACACCCATAATCCCAGCACTTGGTCAGCTGAGGCAGGAGGATGGCTGTGAGGTCAAAACCTTCTTGGCCTATTTAATGATTTTAAAACCAGCCTGAACTATACAGTGAGGCCACTGTCAATAAAATAGCAACAACAACAAATTGGATTGTATGAAATTTTAAAGTTTCTGCAGCACAAAGAAACACCAACAAAGTGAAAAGACAACCCTACAGAATAGGAAAATTTTTGCCAGTTATTCTTTGGGCAGAGAACTAATATATAAAGAACTCAAAAATAATTAGAACCCCCCAAAAGAAAAGATCCAATCAAAAAATAGGCGGGCCAGGGATTTAGCTCAGTGGTGCCACTGCCTGCCTCTCAGGCACAAGGTCCCGAGTTCAATCCTTGGTACAAAAAAACAAAAGGGGCCAAAAAATAGCAATTTTAAAAGATACTTCTCAGAAGAAGGAGTACAAATGGCCAATAAATACACAAACTATGTTCAACATCTCATTAGAGAAATGCAAATGTGAAACAATACTAAGATTCCGTCTTACCATCAAGAAATTAAATAATAACAAATGTGAGAAATATAATCATTATCTACTGCAAACATGTACTAATAAACATAAAAAGAGGCCTCGGGATTTTCTCTGCTATTTCTTTATATTTAGACTCTCTTCTTTTTTTTTTTTTTTTTTTTTGGTACTGGGTATTGAACTCGGGTCCTTGTGCTTGCGAAGCAGGCAGCAAAACCACTGAGCTGAATCCCTGGCCCTAGACTCTCTTCTTTATCTTCAAGATCAGAGAAAATCCTGAAACAGTCGGCCAGGCAGAGGCCAGTGCTGGGAGGAGCAGCCAGAAGCGCTCTCTAAGGACAGGAGGCAGCAGCAGCTACATTCTGCTGCCAATTGTCACACACTGTGCTTTATGTGTGTGTGTTTTTCTGGGAATTGGATCCAGTGCCTTCATACTGAACTCCACCTCTAGCTGGTTTTTATTTTTTTATTTTGAGACAGGGTCTCAGTAAGTCACTAAGCTGGTCTCAAACTTGAGATCGTCCTGTCCCTTTCTGATTAGGGGTGAAGTGACTAAATGGCCTAAAACTACTGCTGTAAGCCTCTAAAATCAAAAATGATGAGTTATCCTCTCAAAACTATGCTGTGTGCCTCACACACTTTTGAATATCCTTCAACAATAGGTCATAATTCATCATGATCCCTCTGTTGGTAAATCCAGTTTGTAGAATGCCTCCTGCAGCACCCTTGAATAAAATATCCCGAA
The DNA here is from genome assembly GCF_000247695.1 of Heterocephalus glaber. Next base: position 3,861,766 of record NW_004624782.1, read on the forward strand.
GTGTCAGAGATCACATATATGTCATAGAAAATGTACACTGTCAAGAAGATAGAGTCAAACTCTGGAATCACCTTCAGGGCCGGTTTCCACGATAGGTCTGAGTTTTAAGCATGTTCTTCTGGGCCTTGTGTAGCTATCAGTTTCGTTCTTCCTGTGGTCAGACATTATGAGTTAGGCTCCTTCCTGTGTGGAGACAGCCAGTAATATGTGGTGACAGCGGGAACTTCTCCATGACTACCCTTTACTCCCAGAGCTATGGGACTCAGTGGACCAGTGGAGGTTTGCAGCTGTGATTCTGACTTTCTGAAAACTAGTGGAGGGGAAGATGCCACAGCCACCTACTTTACGGAATTTCAGCTGTGTGCTGAGTGCAGGTATATTCCTCTATCATGTCAACACAACATTCACTTCTGCTTTGCAGGTCAATATGACAGCAAGCAGGCTGCCTTCTCTCCGAGGATGGTCCTATATGCCCTACTCCTCCTGAGACACTTAGGATCAGTCATGGGACATAGGCCATATCCACCTTGTGGCCCCTGGAATCTCAGCCACGTCCACTATTTCCAGTGACAGGTATGATGATCCGAACAGCGTGACCTGAATGTCAAGCACATTCCCCTTTCCTCTTGTTAAGTCAGCACAAGAAATTGTCACTAATGGTACTGCAAGGTTGTGGCATACAAAGGAGAGCTGGCTGAGGACAAAGTGACTTTTCTCAAGTTTCCTAGGTCACACAATGGGACACATCATCTTCCCATCCTGAATAGGGGAGCAGGTTGTCTTGCAGAACAGGACGATGTTATTAATACAAGACAAGTATATCAATGTGGCAGATGGGAATTGAACTCGGCCAGGTGCCTGGCTCTGTGACGGATGAGTCACACCCTTGACCTCATGGGCTTCAGATGTCCTGAGGGTCCACATGCCATAGTGTAACCTGGTCTTTTCTTGGTTCTTGGCGTCCAAGAATTTGCCTGGACTGCCTCACACGTGGCAGAGAGACCACTTGCAGTGGAGAAAGGTGTTTCAAAGTGAGAGCTCATTGCAAAGTAGGATCTGACTACAGGGGAGCCAGGTTGCCACAGGAGTGTGAGCAACAAGAAGCTTCTTTGTTCTTTTATTTTATTATACTTTCTCCTTTAGGGTGTTCCACACCCTACTCTTGGATAGTTAGGATTTACTCCCGCCCTATTTTTAACTTTGCAATGTGCCTGCCCTGCTGAGTAGAAAGTCTCTAGTCCTCTTTGGTGGTTAGTTTGTGGGGTGGGCGCCTCTCCACTTAGGGTCTTTTTTTCCCACCTGGCTGAGGTCATTTCACATCCTGGTCCCACACACTACTTCCTGTCACCAAGACAGCAGCTTGTAAAAATCAATCAACCTCATCACCCGCAGCAAAGGACAGTCTGTGGTAAACTGGCCCCCTTGACCTCTCCCACTGCTCATGTTTGACTACCTGGTGATCACCTTAACACAAGTACCAGTGAAAGGGCCCCTGGATACAAAAGAGAAAGTGTGAAGCAAAGGACACGTGGCCATAGGTCAAGCTCTCAGAGATGGGGCTGCAAGGAGCCACCCGCAGGACAGGCAGCAGGGGCAGGGAGTGGGAAGGCCTGGTGAGGTCCTCAGAGCCTACAGCAGCACTCCTGTCCCACACGGTAGCAGGATGTGTCCTCTTCTGCATTTCCTTGTTTTCCCAAAGCCCTCAGTCCACAACCTGAGGTAATAATGACTGATTCCCCTGCACTTGTGAATATTCCAGGTCAGTGAGAAAGAAACTTCATGTAGTTCTGTCAGGAGACATGGTCTGAGTTGATGACGCCCAAGGAGACTCACAGGGCAGGAAGGTTTAGCTCAAAAGATGGCTGCCTGGGCCTCAGAGTCAGCTGCTCCCTGGAGGCCTCTCACCCCATCCCAGCCTCTCTCAGTAACTAGGATGCTGCTTCTCTCCAGGCTCTAACATCACTCGTTGCCTGTGCCCTTAGCTCTCTGAGTCATCCTCAGGGCCTCAGCTTATAGATGAGCTGGGACCGTGTGGTTTTGTGAGAACACAGACAGGAAGAAGGGATTGAAAAAGACCCAGAAAGCATCTGCAAAAAGTGGCAAGGGTTGGACACTCACCCTTCTCATTGTTTCAAGGAATACACTTCCACACAGTTCATCAAAAGTGATTCATAGAAGATCAGCAGACTAAACTGAACTACTATATAGCTTGGGTCAAAAGAACTGTGAACTTCATTTGAAAGACTACTCTATGAAAATTTAGCGCCTCCAGATAGAAAGAAAGGAGAGTTATAAGAACGTGTTCTCAATTATATTCACAGCTCTAGACCTGGGACCAGGAGTGTAGTGGATTAACTAATTGTCAACGTGTACGCCCAGCTGTACTGAATCAGCGTGGTCTGGTCCTGCAGGATCCACCTGAGGATTGTTACCAAAAAGAGAACTGGAGGGGAAGATCGTGGGCTGTTGAATTTCTAGAAGAAGCTTGCTGTGGATGGTTTTCTTGATGCAAACTTGGCTGTTCTCATCAGAGATGGAGCTTGGGCCTTGCTGTCACTGGGAATGGCTGCCCTTCTCATCAGGGGAGCTCTGATCTTCACTATGAGCATCACTTCCTGGCTCCGATGTGGATCCCTCAGCCTGGTGACACAAGTCCTTCATCTCACTGGCGTAAGTTTTCTGGCTTCCACCACTGGGCCTTTGGGCCTTCCAGGTGCAGATTCTCAATACTGACAAGCTCTAGGCCACTGGCTGGACTTGGGTAGGACACTGCCTTGGACTCTAAGCCTTCAGCTGGACTTGTGTGGGACATCGCTGGGATCCAGGCCTTCAGCTGGATTCTTGGGCCCCTAGTATGCAATTAATCTTTTGCACTCCTTTGCATTTGACTTTTGGGGTAATTATCATAAAATAATCCTATTATGTGTCCTGTAGTAAATGTATTCTCTTACCAAAACCCTGACTACAACAAGGAGGCAGGTTGGCTTCGTTGTCTGTGAATATGCAAGGACACAGATGCAAGCACGAACAGGAAATTAATTAATCGGGGCTTCAGAAAGTCACAGAAGACAAAATCTGCCCAGGAAAACATGAGATCTGATCAAAATAACGCAAACCCCCTTTGCTTTACAGAACAAGCGTCTCCACAAGCACAGAGGCCCCTGGCAATGGTCAGCAGGAAGTGGTTATTGTGAACATAGAAAGGGCGTCAGATTTGCAGCGGAGTTTTCCCTGGCTGATCCTGCCTCCTGCCACTTTATCCTAATAAATTTCCTGCAGCCCAATGTCCCTCTGAATCTCTGCTTTCTGGAGGACCCACTAACCTCCCAGAGTGCACCTGTGTGCAGAGCCAGGCAGAAACTGTGGAGATGGAGGCAGAAGCACCTTCCCCTTTGGGGTGGTATTGACTGGAAGGAGCTGAAGGGACCCTGCGTGTAGATGTAAATTGTGGTTATGTTCATTTGGGCCATAAATATCCACTGAGCTGGGTGTGGCGGTGCACACCTGTAATCTCACCACTCTGAGAAGCTGAAGCAAAAGAATCACAAATACACCCTTGGCCTAGGAAATTGAGCAACTTGGTGAGACCACGTATTGAAATAAAAAATAAAAAGGGCTTGTAGCTGGGCGTGGTGTTACACGCCTGTAATCCCAGCACTCAGGAGACTGAGGTAGGAGCATCACAAGTTCAAGGCCAGCCTGGGCTATGCAATGAGTTTGAGGCAGCCTGAACTACTTAGCAAAACCCTGTGTTAAAAAAACAGCAAATAAAATAAAATTTTGAAGAGGGGAGGGTGGGATGTAGTTCAGTACAAAGGCCTTGATTTTGGTCCCTGGTTCCATAAAAATTTATGCATCTACTTATTCATTCATTCAGTCATTCACTGAGCAGCTGGGCCTGCCAGTCACAGGAGTATTTGGTGAAAAGACAGATATCTGTCCCCATGAAGTAGCCCATTTCTGTCTGAAGGAGAGCCATGAGGAGGCCCCGTAGGTGACGGCCCTCACTGCACCAGCTGCCCCCACAGCACTGAGCCCAGGCAGGGACTGGGTGCTGTCCCGGGCAACCGGGAGCTGCGTTTCCTGCCCAAGTCCCAGAGCACAGTAACCTGCAGGTCCCTTAACTGAGGGGCGGGCGGAGCAGAGGGCAGGGATGGGAGCCCTCCCAGGAAGGAGCTGGGTGGACATGTCTGGCCCCTCCTCTGTACCCCAAATTCAGTCCCTTCTGTACCAGCCACCGGGTGGTCCACCAGGCCACCCCTCCTGTCATCTGGGGAGGCGGTCAGCCCATCAGAAGCTCTGGGGTCAAGGCCTGGGTGTCCCCACAGTGCTCCGGGACAGGGTGGGCATCTGCAGAGCGCAGTAATGGGTGCAGGAGCAGCCTCTCTGACCCAGATCCTGATGGGCCTTGGGCTGCCTGCGCCCCACGGGACAGAAGGGGAGGCAGCCAGGGAGGTTCTAACCCTGTGCTCCTTTGTCTAGCTCTAGACTGGTGTAGGAACCCTGGGGACAGGGGGGTTTATCCACATAAGAGGCAGAGATGGGGGTAGAAAGTGGAAACAAGGGAAACAGAAGAGAGGAAGGGGAGCCCAGACAGAAAGAAAGTCATGGAGAGCGAGGACACAGCGAGAGGTAGAGTGAAACAGGCAGAGCCTGCAGAGAGTTACCGGGGACAGCACATGAGAACAGGAGCCAGTGGGGCAGAATGAACAGGAGAGATGGAGCAGCCATGGCAGACAGATAGGAAGATGCAGGAGAAACAGGGAGTGATGAAGAGCTGTGAAGAGAGAGCTGCTGAGTCTGTTTCAGAGAATGACAAAGAAAAACAAAGGGCCAGAGATTTAGCTCAGCGTAACCGTGCCTGCCTCACAAGTGCAAGGTCCTGAGTTTGATCTCTGTATGGAAGGCGGGAAGCGAAGGGAGAAAAGAGCCCCAGGGAGAGAGATCAGAGCAGAGAGGGAAGAAAGAGCAAGGAGGCCAGGGGCAGGGGATCTGGGGGAGTGGTCCAGAAAATAAGCAGAGATTATGAGGGGCCCTGGTGACAGGGGCTACGGCAGCAGAAGGGCTGGGGAGACTATGAGCTCCCTGGGGGAGCTCTCAGCAGGCCTCATTGCATGTAAAAATGCCCAAGTTCCCTCATCGGTCCAGCCTCTGGCCTGTCACTGAAGAAGGTGACTTCAGGGTGACAGGCCAGCTTTCTCTGCAGGAAGGGGACCTCCAGAATTTTCCCCACTTCCCAGTGCCTTGATTTTCCCCCATGCCACTGGGCATTCACTGTGATTCAGGCCAGGCACTGAGTCCCATCAGGGTGACCAGGACCCAGAGCCTAGGTCTCCTCTCCTATAACCAGAAAGCTCACATCAGTGAATGACCCTAGCCTAACAAGCCGGAACTGTAGATAACATGAGGGGAAATGTATCAAGGACCCACTCTGAGGACCCGCTACTGTGCCTGGAGCTAAATTCTGTACCTGAGTTCTCTCATTTGCTTTACTGCCCCAATAACACAATTACAATTGAGAGGCTCAGTCACACAGGGAAGATGTGAACTGCCCAAGGCCTCTCAGGTTGTGGCCGGAACTTAACCAAGGTCTGCCTAGGACACAGACTCCATCCTAATCCCCTGACCTGTCCTACTCTCTGAGATTTGGAGGAAGTCCACAGTGAGTGACCTTTGACCCAGGAAATTTTTCCTCTAATAGCAGAAGTTCTTCTAATGTACCAGTTAGGATAATGACTTTGCCTGCACTGAGGACATCAGCTGTCCTGTGGCAGAAAAGAAGATATGCCCAGCCATTTGTGGCTGTGAATGTTTCTTCTCTTCCACCCTACATTTCAAACTTAGACCCAAAGGACACCCTGTATGACAAGTGGGGAAGAAGAATCCTGTCTACTAGAGGGCCAGCAAATATTGTGGGTGGCAACACATACATGCTACCCAGTCATCAGGAAGCTTTATATTTTTTCTTTTTTGTCATACTGGGGATTGAACTGTGATAGCCAACCCGACTCCGTCTTGAGCATTACCACCATTGTGTGCTTGTACTTGGACAAAGCACCCAAAGCCCCCACATCCTGCTTGGCAGTAAACTTGCTGCAGTTGCAGGATGTTCTGTAGCTCACCTAGTGTGTGTGAAACTTCCTCTTGCCCCCACTAACCTGGCATGGTTCTGCTTCTGTAAAATTCCACTTGCTCTCCCCCCAAGCCCTCCCCAACTGAAAGCATGGTTTAAAAGGAGAAATCAAACTGCTTCCCACTTCCCAGAGTTATTTCCAGGCACTAGCCCCCTCTCAGACACCAGCTTTAATCAAATGGACTCAAATCTGGCACAGAGTGTGGCACATCTGTATAGTTCCAACTCGCTCGTCTATAACAGAAGCTAGGATCGCTTCTCGGCCTTTTGGCTAAGATCAAGTGTATAACAGAACCTAGGAGCCTTCTAACATTGAGCTACATCCCAGCCCTTTTAATTTTGTGATAGGGTCTAGGTCACTCCGTTGCCCAGGCTGTCCTATAACTTGCCATCCTTCTGCCACACATGCCTAAAGAGCTGGGAGTACATGTGTGTTCCACCACATGTAACATGGTTGAAAAGTTTCTTCTCCCTCTCCCCCTAACCAGTCTTCATAGTCAAAGAATATTTTCTTCCATCTGACTCAAACCTGAGAACATTTTATTTCCTGGTTGGATCTTTATGCCAAGACTGCCCACAAGGTGGAGCCTGTGCTCCCTCTGCTGGCTCCCACACCTCAGCATCCCGCGGTCCCCACTCCTGCCATCCTCCCTCCCCTCCTGGCCTTTGCCTTGGCGGGTTCCGCTGCCTAGTGTGCTTCCCTCCATTTCTCACCGTTTCCCTTCCGCTCGAGAGAGTTCAGCTCACGCATCTGGGCTGGAGAGTTTTCTCTTCTGTCCTGCTGACCTGGCTGGGATAGGTAGGACAGTTTCTGTCCCTGACTCACATCCTCTGGCACTGTTAGGCGAATTTCCCTGACAGACATAAAAATACCTCCCACTGAAATGCAAGGGGAGCGACAGACTAGAGACTGGCTGGGAGCAGTGCAGCTTGGCAGGTCGCTGAGTTGATTGGGGCTCATCCAGAGCCGTGGACAGCTTGCTTTCTGAAACATCATGCAAGTTGCCAACCCCCTGCGTGAGGCTACTGGTCTATAGGGCATGGATTAAAGCAGCAAAAGTGGGACCAAGAGCACGAAGGTGCTGTGGGGGAAGTTTTGTGTATACTCCACTCCCAGCCAGTCCTTTCCAGGAAGCCCACTGCTTGCTTCCTGCAATGACAGAAATGGCAAATGCCCTTGTTAGGCTGCAGTCTGGTACCCAGTCTCAGCTCCTGGGCAAGTGGTGAGGCGGGTGTTGCACAAGGAGATGGTGTTACTGTGGCTGGGGTTTGAAGGTCACTTCTCGCTGCAGGACCTCAGCTCCCATTCCAGCCAGGTTCTCTTGCAAACAGGCCACCAAGTCATGAACCTCTCACTTCTGGCCCCTCCTTCCAGGGGGAGACAGGAGCCTAGGAATTTGTGCCTTTCCCATTTCTCCCCCCTATATGAGCAGATAATCCCAGAGAATCCGTAGAAGATCCTACTGGGATTAAGACTGAGTTGGCATCAGCATGGTCATCTCCATTACCCACTTTGTCTAGCTTTATTCTCTTCTATTTCAATCTCTTGATTCTCCCTCTGGTTCCTAGATATGTTTCCCCAATGACCCACCTGTCCCAGAATCCCAGCCCCAGGCTTTGCCCTCAGGGCTTGCGGGACATTCAAGCTGAGGCCATGAGGTCTCCACTCTTGTGGCCCACAGCTCCATGTCCAGCCACGTTTTCACGTCTGTCCCTCCAGCCCACCAAGACCTCCTTGAGGCGGGCACTGGGCCTGGTCCCCTGCTGAGTCCAGCAGAGGACCTGGTCCTAAGGAAATCACCGGTCCATTCTGGGGCCAAAGTGGTGGAATAACTGGGGAACTGAATGAGGCCTCGGGATCAGCTCTCTGTTCTCCACCTTTACTGCTTTCTGCCCCGTGCTGAGTCTAGCTTGTTCATCTGCCCTGTGTGCTCCCTTGCTCTCCCATCCCACTTCCATTCCAGGGCCAGGGTAGGCCAGTGCCCTCAGCTATCTGCAGGGATCACCTGCAGGGGGCTAAGAAGAGCTCACACTCCAGTGGGGAGGCCGCTACCCCAGAGTGGTCCGGCCAAGGGCCCCAAGCCTTGGATGCCATTGAAGAGGCAGAGACAGGCTCGGTATCAAATGGAAATTAGTTTGTATCTCAGTTTCCCTATGTCTTGGCTCTTAGCTTGACCAGTCCTCTGTGCTCCCTGAGTAAGGGGGGGCCTGAGGGGCTGAGGTTGTGGCAAGATCACACCTGGTTCAGGGGATTGTCACCCTTTCTCCCATTGGACGGTGGAGGTATGAGGTAGCGCCTGGATTCTACTCCTAGGTTACGATGAGTCGAAAGCGTCAGAAATTGTTGACTAATCGGGTAGTGCTGGCATCAGCGATGAAAGCCCGCAGATACAGCGAACGATTGTCATTTCTTTTCGGTATTGAGCACCTTTTGTGTGCACCTTCCCCAGCTCCCACGGGTCCTTGGAGGAGGCACTGTGCACCTCGCGCAGGTGAGGAAGCTGAGGCAGAACGCGTAGGATGATGCAGCTGTCACCCCTGGCCTCGCCCGTGCCAGTCCTGTCTTTTACCTGAACTGTGTGGGACCTGGGCTCATCTTTGCCCCTGTTTCCCTACTGCTGTGGTGGTGGTAGCGGGGCGATTGGAGAGTAGTGATTTTAAGGGACAAGAGGAGCACACAGTTCTCTACGTTGTAAAAGGTTAAGGCCAGGCACGGTGGAACGAGCCTGTAATCCCAGCACTCTAGAGGCTGAGGTAGGAGGATCACAATCAATTTGGCAATTTAGTGAGATCCTGCCTCAAAATTGTAAATTAAAATGAAATGTCAAAAGGCGGGAGGGTGCGGGGATGTAGCTCAGTGGAAGGCCCTGGATTGACTCAGTACAACCCAGGGGGTGAGGGGCTAAATTCAGCAATGTCCCTCCCCCACGCCTCTCCCTCCTCCCAAGGCCCACGTGGGCAGAGCCCCCTCAGCAGAGCCCCTTTTTGCCCAGTGTCTCCACGGAGGTATCCCTCCCTGCCCGCAGCGCCCGCCCTGGCCTGTGGAGCCCACAGGCGACTAAGGTGCAGAGGTGGGGAGGAAGCTCGGGAGGCCTCAGGTTCCCGCCCCCGCGCTGGCTCCGCCCGGCTAGGGCAGCTGCAGGAAGGTGAGGCCGGGGCGGAACCGAGGCGAGGGTCGGCCAGCTCCGGGGTTAAACTGGCAAACTGGCGGGCCAGACCGCTCCACGCCTGCCGCCCTGCGATGGGTCCGCTACGTCCGGAGGCGTCCAGAATGCTGCTGCTCTTCCTGCTGCTGCTGCTGCTGCTGGGGTCTGGACCGGTACCCGTTGCGAGTGAGTACCGACCCGGCTCCCAGCGGCCCTCTCTGGGGACCCCGAAGCCCTGCCATCGGCCCCTCCACGGGGACTCCCGCTCACCAGCCTCCCCTCTCTCTTGTAACCCTCTCCCGCAGCCCAGAGCCCCGTGCACTCCTCAGGCCCTCCGGCTCCCATTCTGTGGAATCTCAGTAGAACCACCAGGCAGACCTCGGGGGTTGGCAGAAGCAGCTGAGCAAAAACGTATCCTCTCGACGTCTCCCTGGGGGTCACCCCAGAGAGGTCCCCAAGGCGACTGCTCATTCCTGGGGTGCACAGATACAGTCAGGGAATATGCAGGCACCTCAAGCACGGAGACGCCAGGCACAGGACCAGCCCCGGGCTCCCCTGGCTCTCAGGTGGCCGGTACATGGATCCATGCCGCAGATACAACAAAGATGCTCCCGGGGGAGCACATGTGTGGACAAGCAGGGACACTGGGACAGCCCCAAGGCAAATTCAGACACTCACTGGACAACCCAGGTGCAGAAGCCTGCAGCCCTAGGCCAGCGGGTGCCCTGGGAGGCTGTCCGGGGCAGACAGCAAACAGACCCGGCCTGGCCCATCCGCCTATGTTGGCACAAAGGGAGTGTTTTCTTTGGTTCCAAACCCAGCATGGGTGTTCACGCTGTGCCCCGCCACCAGCCCGGCTGTTCCTGACCCCAGAGGCAGTCAGGTCAGGGTTGAGGACAACTGCAGGCAGACAGTGTTACAGTATGGTGTTGGAACCCTACTCGGTGTGCCTAGGCGGGTGTGTTCCATGGGGCCCTGGGGATCCAGAGGTCGCAGACCTTAGCAAGCAGGCCAGAGCCGCCCAGGTATAACACAGAGGTCTCATGTATAACACGGGTAACTGTGAGGACAGTGCGTGATTCCCACTGTAGGAGAGAGGATGCTGGAGGGGCAAGGGTGACCCCTCACTGTGTGCTGGGGTGCAGCAGGGCCTTGGAGCTGTGCCCACAGCCCATGGGAGCTATGGAAGGTTTGAGGCAGATATGTGGGCTGCTGTGAGAGTGAGGACCAGTCCTGGACAGAGGAAGGTGGAGTTTTGAACCCTAAACTCCTTTTACACTTTCTTCTTGACACATCTATAACCTCCCCCGCCCCCCCACATACTAATATGGTACTTTTTCCACAGAGAAAAAAACAATTGGATTTAAATTTGTTTCAGGCTCCTCAAGAAAACCTGTTCTCCAGCCGGGGATTTAGCTCAGTGGCGCCATGCCTGCCTCGAAAGCGCAAGGTCCTGAGTTCGATACCCAGTACCAAAAAAAAGAAAGAAAAGAAAACCTGTTCTAACCAAAAGACAGGGCCAGGGATTTAGCTCAGTGGTTTCACCGCCTGCTGTGCAAGCGCAAGGACCCAAGTTCGATCCCCAGTACCAAAAAAAAGACAGATGAAAGAGCCAGTCATGGCGGTTGCTCACCTGTGATCCCAGCACTCTGGAAGGCTGAGGCAGGAGGATCACAAGTTTGAACCCAACCTGGGCAATTTAATGACTTAGCAAGACCATATCGCAAACTTAAAAAATAAAAAGTGTTGGGGATGTAGCTCAGTACAAAGGCTCTGGCTTCAACCCCTAGTACCTCAAAAAGAGGTTGGGGAGGGGGTATGAAAGAGACGTCATGGCCGATGCCAGGCACGGACCTCTACTGTCCTCAGTCCCTGGAGCAGCAGGAGGCCTATTTCTGGGCATGCATCTTGTCTACTGCTAATGCCTCTTGGCCCTGATACCCAGCAGGCCCCCTCCCTCCGGACTGTTACTGGGCAAGGAAGAAGGAAGCAGCCCTGGTCTGTGATTTAGAAGCCTGGGTTGGAGCCTCAGCTCAGGAGCTTGTGGGCTGTGGAGCCTCCTCCTTCTCCCTTGTCAGCTGCAGGAGTCCCAGTCGTATGTACTAGGTACTACTGTGTCAGAGCTGTGCCAAGAGCCAGAGAGATGGTGGGCCCAGGCTGGGGCCCTCCCTGACTGGGAGGAAGCTGTTCTTGGGCAGGGACCCTGAGCCAGAGTGTGGGGGAGAGGGACGGGGCCCAGGGACTAGGGATTCCCCGGAGGCGCCTGCCTTAACGATGGGAACACTATGCAGCTCTGATGCCCGGGTGCCCGGCCCAGGCAGCTAGGCAAACACTTGATGCATGATTTGCAGTCTGCCTGGGTCTAGACTTGACGAAGCAAGGGATTGCAGAGCAGGTGCAAAGGCCCAGTGATGTAATTGCACATGCCGTGTGCTGTGGGGCTTATTTTCCCTGCCTGGAGGATAGTTAAGTGTAACAGCCAGAGCTTGTTCTGTGCCAGGAGCTCGTGTGCACTATCTCCTTTATTCTGTGAGCTATGGTTGCCTTATCCTCCGTTCCATAAACAAGGAGACTGAGGCACAGAGAGGTTCATAATTTGTCCAAGGGCACACAGTTAGGAAGTGAGATTTGAACCCAGTCAGGCTGTAATACCTGCCCCTTCTCAGGCTACTGCCCTTCCCCAGGGCCAGGGAAGTCCTGGCCTGCAGGCTCTAACTTTTGTTTATCCTCCAGCATCCAGAAGGTCACATGTGTTCCCACGTGGGATAAAGGAGCTGGCAGACACTGTGACTTGTGTGGGACCCCGACCTCCCATAGTCTATATGCAGTATGGCTGTTTCTGTGGCCTGGGAGGCCATGGGCAGCCCCGGGACAGCATCGACTGGTGAGTGTATACTTGGCCCCAGGCTAGAAGCCCCACCCAACCCCTGGAGTAGTTAGAGCCATAAGGAAATAGGCAAAGCTGAAATTGGGCTTTGGCCGGGGAAAGATCCCAGCAAGCTATGCTATGTGTCATCCTGTAGGGACACAGCTCTGATGGAGGTGATCGCACCCTCCCGTTAACAAAAGAATGAGCTTGGTTTTTTCAGAGGGGCTGAGGTGGGCAAGGGTCTGCTTGATCCTTCTCTCAGTTCCGGTTTTCCACAATGGCTCTCAAGAAGCCCTTGTCGCTTGAAGGGGCCATGAGGCTGCTTGAGGAAGTTGTTTTGTAGAGGCCCTGCTGGGCCCCAAGGAGACAGTGGTTTAGGGCAATGGCTGAAGACTTCTGGGCACCCACTGGTATCTCAGAGTCCCTGTGAAACTCTCGTATCGTGGTAGCATCGGTCTTGAAGTGAGATGAAATAGGGTATGTAAATTTGGGGCTCATCAACCTTGTAGTATCAGTTTTTAGACAGACGCTCCCTGGATGGTTAACATGCCGAGATCCAGGGCTGAGCAGGGATCTGAACCAAATTTAAAGTCATAAAAGAGACACGCAAAATGAAGGTCAAGCTTTATTCTGCTTTTAGTTACCCATTGGGCATCTTCAAAATCACTGTGTCTTGGGGCTAGGGATGTAGCTCAGTGGTTCTGGCGCCTGCCTTGCTAGCGCAAGGTCCCAAGTTCAATCCCCAGTACCAAAAACAAAACAAACAAACAACAAAAAAAATCACTGTGTCTTAGCTTTGTTGCATTTGTTTGTTTTGTTTTTAGCAAAAGCAACTTTCAAGTCATGTTTTAAAGAGGTACAGATTAAGGGCCCGGGAGTTGTTGGTCCTCTGTCCCTCTGGGGGTGGTTTCTGTCTCAAACGCATATTTTTTTGAATCCAGGGCCTTCATACTGAGCCACATCCCCACTCATTTTTATCTTTCTTTTTGAGACAGGGTCTTTTCAAGTTGCTAAGCTGCCCATGCTGGGCTTGAATTTGTAGTGCTCCTGCTTTAGCCCCCTCAGAGTGCTGAGACTGATTACAAGAGTCCCTCCCACACCCAGCTCAGACACATATGGGTACCAGCTGCCTCGGACCCTGGCCATGGGCTTTTATGCCACCTGAAAGACAGCATAAAGATAACCAGACTTACTATGCACTAGGAACTGCTCTGAGGCTCCCTGCAGGTCCTCACAATAACCCCATTCCATAGACAAGGAGACTGAGGCACAGATACTAAGTTACTTGTCTGGGCTGCACAGAGTGCAAGGTGAGGGATCTGGGATTTGAACCCAGGTGATCTGGCTGGATTCACGTCCTCAGCCTCTACCCTCTGCTACATGTGAGCAGGGCCTGCTGTGGGCAGAGCTGTGGCCTGAAATCTCTGTGTGACTTTGTCATGTAACCTTGTGTCCCCACTTGAAGAGAAGCGTGCAGGGTTCATCCCCATTTCACAGGTGCAGGCCCTGAGGCTCCGTGAGGTGCAGCCGCTGGTCGGTTTCCACAAAGCCAGCAGATGGTACCGAGCAGAATCTGGCTGCTTCTTCCCTTGTGGGAGGCTGTGTCACCCGCTAGCATGGGTCCTTGCCTTAGTGATCATGGAAATTAAAACTAAAGCACAAATTTGCAGGAAAAAAAAAAGCTTGAATGGAAAGGTAAGAGAAGATGAGGAAAGGACTCCAGCTTGGGCCAAAGCTGGAGAGAGAGGGTGAGCTCTGGTGAAGAGGTTCAGACAGGGCAGTCACGGGACCGAGGAACCAGTTTTATGGGATGGCTGCAGCGGGCTGGGCCTAGGCAGCCATAATCTCAGTCCTCCGAGTTCAGCTTGAAGGCTTGTGACTTTCGGGACAATTTCAGTCTTTGAAGCTCTGCTGGAATCGAAATGACCATAGGTTTAGGGCAATAGAGATCTGGGTGTCCCTCCCTGCAAATCTCCTACCTGGTGTCCTCAGGCCTTCGGTCCTGAGATAGGGTGGGTAAATTTAGAGCTAAGAAACCTGTTGCACCAACTTTTAGACAGACACTCCCTGAATGGCTAAGATGCTTATACACAGAGCAGAGAGGGATTGAACCCAGAGTTTTGCAAAAGGAAGATCAAGCTTTGTTCTCCTTTAAGTTACCTTTTGGGCATCTGTGGGCTCACTGAAGCATCATGGTTTTTAGCAAAAGCCACCTTGAAGTCATTGATGGCCTTAGGAGGAAATACACACTATGCTCTTATGCCCAAGAGGTCCTGACTTAGCCCTGAGCTGTGGAAGCTCCTGCTGCCACGCATGCGCTCCCACTCCCTGGTTGTCTGCCCATCCTTCAGAGCAGCTCAGACGTCGCTGCCTCCAGGAAGTCTTCCTGGAAGCCTGCTTGGGCCTGCCACCTCCAGTGGGCTCCCAGAGTCCCTCTGCTACTCTGCATCCCCAAACTTCTCACCACTCATGTGTCTGCCTGTCTCCTTCCCCAGGCTGGGGGCTTCCTGAAGTCAGGGCAAGAGCTGACTGACTGTCCTGCCACCCCCTGTTGAGGGTTCAGCAGTGTGGGGCTGATGGCAGATGGGGAGAATCGCAGGGAATGAATGAGGAGTGAATGAAAGGTATGCCTGCTCCTTGGGGAATAGTTGGATAGTAAATGTTTATTGAGGCCCGGTTATGAGCAGGACCTGGGCTGAGCCCTGGGGACGCTGCGGGGAGGTCATCCAGAAGGACAGATGCTAATGAGGTTTGTCTGGAGGACTCATTACAAACCTGCCCTGAGGGAGGAGCCTGTTTCAGGAGCAGGTGTAACAAAGAGGCTGTCACCCCGGAGGCGAGAGGCGGCCTGGATGACCCGCTGGGGCTGGGGCTGAGACCAGGGCAGAGGGTCCCAGACAGAGGGAATTGGGGCTTGAGGCGCCTGGCTCCCTCAGGAACAGAGGAGCCCTGGTGGCTGCAGCTCAGAGCCTTGGTGAGCAGGCAGTGGCAGGGCTATGTCAGGGAAGGTGTGCAGGGCACACGGAGCAAGGGTTGGGATCATCAGGGCTGAAGCTTCGAGCAGAGGATGCAGGCTCCCTGGAGGCCTTTACTCCCCAGAGGTCCAGCAAGGGAGGACCCACGAGAGGGCCCTTCCTCCACTCATCTGCCTGGTGACACCCACAGGTGCTGCTACCACCATGACTGCTGCTATGCTCTCGCCGAGGAGGCTGGCTGCAGCCCCAAGATGGGCAGCTACCCCTGGAAGTGTGTCGATAACCAGGTCCAGTGCGGTGAGTCCCCAGCACAGCGCATGTGTCAACTTCCCTAGGGTCCTCGGGGTGTCCTGGAAGAGCCCAATGACACCTGTGCTCTTGCTGTAATAACATGCCATAGACCACCCTTTGGGCTTATCTAAATGATCTTCCACACTGAGCACTTGAAACACACACACACACACACACATACACACACACACACACACACACACACACACACAAAGAAACCTGTTTCTTTGGGGTCTGGATAAAAAAAAAAGGAAAGGACACGACTCCATGTATAAACAGCCTAAAAAGTCCATCAGAAGGGACCTGGGTAAATAAACCCATGATTGATCCACACCGCGGAATACTCTACAGCCCTGAAAAAGGCTAAGGTAGAACTATGTGGTCACACAGGAAGAAAGACGTGAATGAAAAACTGCAGCCAGGTGCAGAGGACCACACCTATAATCCCAGCTCTTTGGGAGGCTGAGGCAGCAAGATCACAAGTTTGAGGCCAGATGGCAACTTAATATCAATGTAAAAAATTTTTTTAATAAGGGCTGAGGATTTAGGTTAGGGGTAGAACACTTGCTAGAAGGCATGAAGTCCTGGGTTCAATCCCCAGCAAAGCAAAACAAAACACAAACTGCAGAATAACTTTTCCATACAGCATTATTTGAGTTTAAAAAATAAAAGAGGGCCGGGGATTTCGCTCAGTGGTTCCAGAGCCTGCTTCGCAAGCTCAAGGTCCTAAGTTCGATCCCTGGTACCAAAAAATAAATAAAAAAATAAAAAATAAAAGAAACTTGCAAAATGGCCCCATACTATTTTCCATAGCTAATGTAGCTGTATAGAAAGCTCAGAAAGCCAGGTGTGGTGGTGCATGCATGTGATCGCAGCACTCAGGAAGCTGAGGCGGAAGGATCACTGCAAGTTTGAGGTCATCCTGGGCTACATAGTGAGTTCAAAGCCAGCCTAAACTACATAGCAAGACCCTGTCTCAATACACAAAAAGAAAAGGGAAAGAAAGCTCAGAAAGGGCTGTGTAAGGATACACTCCAAACTGAAGCTGGCCGTAATGGTCGACAGGGACAGGATGGAGTTGAGGGGAGCAGTAGAAGGCAGTTTCGTGTCCTCTGTGTGTTTCTGTTTTACAAAGAAAATATCTTCATGAATTACTTGTGAATTGAAAGTTAGGAAAGGAAAACACAGCCTGAAGTGTTTAAGGGCGACATGCACTGATTCTGTAACTGACCCTGCGATGTTTCCGGACAAAATGGAACAAAAGCTGGGTGGGTTGAAGGGTGAATGGAGGGGTGGACAGCTGGGCGGGGCACTGCTGAAATGGAAAGGAGGATGGTGGACTCCGCATGGCAGGTATACAGGTATTCTCTGGACAATTCCTCCACCCTTGCCATATTTGAAAAGTTCCCAATAACATTTTAGAGGCAGAAAGAAAAAAAGGGAATGGTGGGTGGCCCTGGGCCACTCGCTGTCCGTCACCTCCAGCCACCATGTGGGGTTGTCTTGCCAGTGGGGACCGGCTGGACCGGGGCACAGTGTAGGACCCTCCTGGGCTGAGACTCCAGGCTCTGACCCCAAATGCCCTGTGCTCCCCGGGAGGTCCAGAGTCCTCGGCTGGTGGTGGCGGTTGACTCGGGTCAAGCTGGAGCCTGAGTGTTCGCTTCACTGGTTTTCTTCCCTAGGGCTGGGCCAGATAAGACTCCCTGGAGCTCCCCTACCACTTGCCAGTTTTAGACACCAGGAAATCCTTTTCCCTTCCCTGAACACATTAAAAATGGGATAATCACATTGAAATACCCTTGGTCACCTGCAGATGTTTTACTTCGCTTACCCAGTGTGGAGAAAAGCAGTTCCAGCCAGTGTTGTTTCAAAACTCAAATTGGTGCAGTGGCGCAGCCCTATAATCCCAGCTACTATAGGAGGCTGAGGCAGGAGAAGCACAAGTTCAAGGCCAAGTTCTCACGGCTTAGGGAGATCCTGTCTCAGAATGAACTCAAAGGGCTGAGGGGGTAGCTTAATAGTAAAGCTATTGCTTAGTGTGCTTGAGGCGCTGTACCTCAAAAATTGACCAATTCATTACTTAATTAAAACCATTTCACATCAAAATTTGAATTTCTGAATATTGAACTTTAAAAATCGGAGGCCCCAACAGCAACAGATCCCGTAGGGACCACTGGCTGGAGTTGGGAGGAGCTGCCACCTCTAAGCAGGGCCTGTCTTTCTCACATGCCTCAGTCACCACCTTGCCTGCTGTCTGTGTGACACGGAGGCCAGGTATGAATGACCATATTTCCCTTGTGCTGTCCATTTGTTATGGAAGGGAAATTTTTCTTTTAAAAAAAACCCCCAAAACTCAAGAAAATAGAAGAACGCAAGAAAATAGCAATTAAATGTTTCAAGGAAAATAGGAGGTGAGCCCATCTATTTGTCAAAAGGGTGAGTCTGAGCAATCTCTCATTTGTGTCCTGCCTGCCCCAAGGGACTCCTGAGTTGGCGGACCCCAGCCTGCTTCTCAGTGGCTCGGTGATTCAGATTCTGCCTTGGTTCACCTCTTTCTAGTTGTGTGAATTTGGCCCGGCCCCCACCTCTCAAAGCCTCGGTTTCTTTTTTTTTTGGTCCTGGGGATCGAACTCAGGACCTTGTGCTTGCGAGCCAGGCAGCGGAACCACTGAGCTAAACCCCCGGCCCCAGCCTCGGTTTCTTCATCAGTAAACTGGAGGCAGAAACCAAGCCCATGCGTTGTGAGAGTGAAATGACACGGACTCATTGCCTCCCGCTCAGCGTGCACTCAACAGGGGACCCGGCACGGAGCCTCAGCGCGGGAGACAGAGGGCCCCAGCCTCGGGCCCGGGGGCAATGAGCACAGCTCTGGCGGACCCTGAGCCCCAGGCCGAGAAGTAACTGCTCTTCCAATCCTTCTAACGGTGAGGAGGAAACGTCTCAGCCCCATGCTCCTTTAGCTTTCACACCTTTCTAACACAGTGGACCCTTGACTTACGAACTCGATTGGCCCCCCCAAGGGCTGGTTGTAACTCAAGTTGGCTGTGAGTCAACACAGCTGAGACCTGGATGTTTACCTGGGTACACACTATGGATAACAAGAGGCAGATGAATCTTCATTAACCTAATGAACACAATTCGTTCGTATATCAGGTGTCATAACTTGAGGGCTCGCTGTATTTGCTGGGTTATTTTAATTTTATTTTTTTTTATTTATTTATTTTTAGGTACCAGGATTCAAACTCAGGATCTTGTGCTTGCCAGGCAGGCGCGATACCACTGAGCTAAATCCCCGGCCCCCATTTTTATTTTAATTAATTATTTTTTTGTGGGGCCGGGGATTTAGCTCAGTGGTTCTGCTGCCTGCCGCACAAGCACAAGGCCCCAAGTTCGATCCCCGGGACCAAAAATTTAAAAATAAATAAATAAATAAATAATAATCATTTTTTGTGACTCTGGGATGGAATCCAGGACCTCAGCCACGCTAGGCACACGCTCTACCACTGAGCTACAGCCTCAGCTTTGATTCCTTTTAAAACAGTGAAGCTCTGGCTTATAGTCTTATCCAAGAAGGGTTGTACACCCGAATTTAATTCCGGCTTAAAGAAAGTACTAATAAAAAGTAATTTTTAAAATAAAGATATATACCTGTAGGTAACAAAGCCTCTTTGGAGTTTTTGGAAGAGCAGAAATAAAGTGTGGGATTCCATTTAAAAGAAGAAAAATAAAAATCCTGTGTGTCTATCTACTAATTACTTATCTTAAGGTACAACTCACATATATTCATTGAGGACAATTGTCCCATGACGCATTCTAACATCACAGTGTATATTGTGCATAACCAACTAATTCTAAAGTTAAAAGGAAAAAAAAAGACTGAATTAAAAATGTTAAGTGTCCCTCAGGGCAACTTTACTGGTTTTTAAACAAAGCAGTTAGGAAAGGGGTGAATTTGTTTGTTTGTTCTGAGACAGGATCCTGCTACACATCTCAGGCTGACCTTAAACTCACTATATAGTCCAGGCTGGCCTCAAACTTTCAGCGCTCCTCCTGCCTCAGCCTCCTGAATGCTGGGATTACAAGTGTGAACCAGCATGCCTAGAAGAGATATTTATTTTTAAGACTCAGTGGTGCTTTCCATTTACAATTTCCTTTCAAATAATTTTTTTCCAGTAGTGGGATTTGAACCCAGAACCTTTGTGCTGAAAGCTACATCCCAGCCCTTTTTAATTTTTTATTTTGAGGCAGGGTTTCACTACATTACTAAATTGCCCAAGCTGGGCCGGACTTTTCGATTCTCCCGCCTCAGCCTCTGAGAGTGCTGGTATTAAAGGTGTGTATCCTCACATCCTGCCTCAGGTAAATTTAAAAATAGGGCTGGAGGTGTAGCTCCATGGTAGAGCACTTGTCTAACAGATGCAAGGCTCTGAGTTCAATCCACAGTACTGCAATAACATTAATAAAATTAAATTATCAATTTTAAGAGAAAAAAGTGAGTACTGGTACAGACAAGCTGTGACTAAAGCTAGTTTCAGTAGTGGGATTCACACGTATCCAGACAACTGTTTCCATCACTTTATTTTTCTTTTAACTGACAATAAATACCCTATAAAGTTAATCGCTTAAAAGTGTACAATTCCGTGATCTTTAGTATAGCTGCAGTGTTGCCTAGCCACCACCAAAACATTTTCAACTCCACCCTCTCAAAGACTTCATAAAGCAGGGGCCCCCGGGCCCCTTCCTCCCTCCACCAGCTCCTGGCAACCTGAGAGACTGGATTTTTATCTCTGGGTTTACTAAATCTAGATATTTCCTGTCAGTAGAATTAGATACTGTGCGGTCTCTTGTGTCTGCTTTCTTTTGCTTAGCGTCATGGGGTTTTGGGGTGTTTTTTTGGTACCGGGGATCAAACTCTGGACCTTGAGCTTGCAAGGCAGGCACTGGAACCACTGAGCTAAATCCCCGGCCCACGTCATGTTTTGTGAGTTCATCCATATTGTTCCCGTGTATTGGTGCTTCATTAGACAAGTGGTCTACCACAGGCTCAGCCTTTTTGGTTTTTTATCTTTGAAAGAAAGTGTTTCTAAGTCGCACAGGCCAGCCTCAAACTTGAGATCCTCCTGCCTCAGTCTCCCAAGTAGCTGGAACTATAGGCGTGCACTGCCACACTCAGCTTCATCCCTTTTATGAGCAATTTTCATTGCATTGTATGGATTTGTCACATTTTGTTTATTCATTCGTGTAAAAATGGGCATTTGAGTTGTTTCTACTTTTTGGCCATTGTGCATAGTGGTGCTGTGAACATTCATAAAAACGTATTTATTTGAGTAGCTATTTTCAGTTTGTTGGTGTACATACCTATGAGTGGAATTGCTTAGTCACACACTAATCCTGTTTTGCTTTTTGAGGAACCATCAAACTTCTTTACAGTACACACACCATTTTACCTCTCTCTCTCTCTCTCTCTCTCTCTGTGTCTCTCTCTCTCTCTCTTTCATTCTTTCTTTGTACTAGGGATCAAACCCAGGGCCTTGCACATGCTGAGGAAGGCCTCTGCCATTGAGCTATATTCCTAGCCCTTTTTATTTTATTTTGAGACAAGTTTTCACTATGTAAACTAGGGTGCTCTCAAAGTGGCAATCCTCCTGACTCAGCCTCCTGAGTAGCTGCTTTTCTCTAATAACTGATGATGTTGAGTGTTTTTACATGCTGCTTTGCCATTTTTATGTCTTCTTTGAAGAAAGATCTATTCAAGCTCTTTGCCCATCTTTATTGCATTGTTAGTCTTTTGGTGGTTTGATTGTAAAAATTTTTCATATCCTGAATTCTGAATTTTTATCAAAGCTGTGATTTGAAGCTATTTTCTCCCACTCTATAAATTGTTCTCATTTTCTCAATGATGCCCTTGATGCACACAAGTTTAATTTTTTTAAAAACTAATTTACCTATTTCATCTATCATTGCTCTTGTTCTTTCATTTCTTACCTAAGAATCCATCGCCATATCCAAGATTGACTTCTATGTTTTCTCCTAATTCTTTTACAGTTTAGCTCTTAGATTTAGGTCATTATTCTTTTCTTTTCTTTTCTTTTCTTTTGAGAAAGGACAACGCTAAATTGCTAAATTGCCTAGGCTGGGCTTGAGTTTGTGATTCTCCTACTCAGCTTCTCAGAGTGCTGAGATTTCAAGCATGTGCTACTATGAGTGGCTCCCAGCCCTTTTCAAACTTTTTGTTTTGAAACAGGGTTTCACAAAATTGTCCAGTTGAACTTGAAATTCCTGCCTCAGCCTCCTGCAGAGCTGGGATTGCAAGCATGCACCACCGTACCCAGATTACTGACCCATTTTGTTTTAATTTGTATATATGAAATGAAGTGAAGGGGCCCAACTTCCTTCTTTGGCATGTGGCTAGACAGCTGCTCCAGAACCATTTGCTGAGGATTGTCTTCTCTCTCCTTTGAATAGTCCTGGCACCTTTGTTGAAAATCATTAGGCCCTAGATGGATGAGGGCCCGTCACTTTGAGCTGATGACAACCTGAGCCTCAGTTTACCTGGAAGTTGAGTGTTGCAAAGAGAAAAGGGTTTGTGATGTGCTAAGCAGACTGGAGGAGGGTATTCTCTCCCTTTCTTACCCTCCTGTCTTCCGTGTGAGTGTCCACTAAACCGAAGCTTCTGGAGACGTGGTCCGCCCTGGAGTCAGGAAGGCAAGAGTAAGTTCAGAATGAGGAGCTGGTGGAAGAGCAAAGCTGAAATAATAGTAGATGCAATGTCAGATTTCAGGACTGCATGTGCTCTCAGCATCATCTTCTCCAACCCTCTCATTTAGAGTCAGGGAAACTGAGGCCCAGGGAGAGAGCTACTTGTCCCTGAACTGCCCCCTTCTGGCATGGCAAACAGGAAGCGAAAGGAGGCTGGATGGGAGTCTGCTGAAGATCTTTCCTTTTTCCCTTCAATTGACACATTCTGTTTGCTCCCCCTGTGGGAGAATGACATTTATGAAATGTTTACTGGTGTGTTTGCTGGTCGAGTCAGCACCTGTTTACAGAACTGTCCTCCCTGAAGCAAATGGAATGAATCTAAATATCTATTACACATTTTTTTTTTACTAAGAATATGTTTTCATTCTGTTTGGAGATATTCTGAACATAGCTGTTTATTTAATTATAGGCTTGGCCCATTTTCCATTTATGGGCCTGACAAATATATTTAAAATTTTTAAGCCTATAATAATATTTACTAGCAGGCTTTAATTTTAAACTTAACCCACTGGAGCTATTTTTCCTTTTACATTTTTATTCTTCTTGAACAACATGGTTCCTTTGAGTTTTCAAGAGTACAGATCAGGGGGCCCAAGGAGTGTTTTTGAAAGAATCTTTCTTGCTCAAGAAGATAGGAGAAACAGGCATCGGGTCAAGAGATCCTGGGCTGGAATTTTGGTCCAACCCTTTCCAGCTCAGTGAACTTGGCCAAGTAACTTGATCCCTCTGAACCTCACTTTTCTCATCTGTAAAATGAGAATAATAAAATACATTTGGGTTTGAGTGAGTATTGGAAATAAAGCATGGGATTTGTATATTCTCTTAACAAGTATTACTGAGAATCTACCCTGTTCTAGGTTCTATGCTAGGTTTTAAGCAAAACAGAGCAGTAAAGCCCTAGAGTCTAAGAGAAGGAAGGAAGTGGGCTGGGGTTTTGCTCAGTAGGTAGACTATTTGTCTAGTATGTGTGAGGCCTGAATTCCACCCCCCAGCACTGCAGCAGAAAGAGAGGGACAGGAAATAGTGCACGTGCCAAGCGCTTTGTAAGTACTATGTCAATAAGCAGGTGAAATATCATCCCTGCCATCGCACGGATGAACCTTGAGAATGTGATACTGAGTGTGAAAAAAGGCAGGGCCAAAAGGTCTTATGACTCCATTGACGTGAGATGCACAGGATAAGCTAGTCCCTGTGAATGGCAAGCAGACTGGTGGTGGCCGGGGACTCAGGCAAGGGGAGCGAGGAGCAAGTGCTTTCTGAGTACAAGGTTTCTTTTGAGTTGAAAGAAATGTTTTGGAAGGAGATAAATCCATAGCATTGTGAATGAATGTACTAAACGGCCCTGACAAAATGGTAAGTTTTGTATGATAGGGATTTTGACTTAATAAAAAAAAAAGCAGGGGTAGGAATTATTTTTGTTGTTGTTGTACTTGTTTCTGAGAGAGAGTCTCACTATGTAGCCCAGGCTGGCCTCAGACACATGGTCCTCCCACTTCAGCCTCCCCAGTGCTGGGGTCACAGGCATGCCCCCCCACACCCAGCTCCTTTACAGTTTTTATTTTTCAGTGCAGGAGATTGAACCCAAGGTCTCCACACCAAGCGACATCCCCAGCCCTTTTTAATTTTTTAAAATTATTTTTGAGACAAGGTCTTGCTAAGTCACTAAATTGCCCAGACTGATGCCTCAAGCTTCCGGGCCAGCATTACAAGCCGGTGGGCCAGCTTTACCTTAGCTTTAAGAATGTGAGAAGCTTAACCAAGAAGTGAGATTCTTTCCTTTCAAATTTTGTGTTAATTTTCCAACTAGGCAATTGGAAACTGTGACATTCGGCTAGAGGTGTTAAATTTCTCTTATGCTTGCTAATCTCTCTTTGTCTTTAAACCATGACACTCTAATTTGGGGGTTCACGACCTACAAGGAGGCATCTAACATCTCACTAGACTTTAATTCTGCAGAATTTTATCTTCACGGGTCTTCATTGTTGTTTTTGGAGAGAAGGTCTCGCTATGTAGTTCAGGCTGGTTGTGAACTCACAGTGTAGCTCAGACTGGTCTCAAACTCACAGTGATCCTCCTGCCTCAGCCTCCCCAGAGGGCTGGGATTACAGGTGTGAGCCACCATACCTGGCTGCTTGGCATATTTTTTATCAGTTTCTTATATTATGGTATAAGATTTTCGTTTTCCAATTATGGCAGGGATAGACTTTGGTGTAATTTAATATATTTCTTTGATTCATAATAGACATTATTAAATAGTGAGAGGGACTGGTAGCGTAGCTGAGTGATAAAACACAGACTACCAGGTGTGAGGCTCTGGGTTCAGCCCTCAGCACTATGAATGAGTGAATGAATGACCAAATGGCAGAGGGATTTTAGTAATCTTGAAGCTGCCTTGGCCCTGACCAAGTTTGGGGAGCCCTATGTGTAGCCACGCAGATTAACTTCATTAATCAGCTCCGCTCACAACAGGGCTTGGAGGGATGGTCCTGAGTGTCCTGAGTCTCCCACCTACCACTCTGTCCTCTCTGGTGCTGCTGAGCCTCCTGAGTGAAAGACTACAGAGTCTTTCTAAGCCACACAAACGAGGCTTTCTAAAGAGTAGTGGAATTGCTTTGCTTTTGTTGCTGGGGGTGGAACCCAGGGTCTTACACCTGCTAGGAAAATGCTCTACCACTGAGCTACCCCCCCGTCCTAAGCTGCTTTTCTCCAAGGAGCACCTGGAGGAGACCTGGAGAAGGGGCTAAGAAACACAGATGGGAGCCAGTGCACACGGAAGTCGTGTCCTGTGCTGAGCCCCTGCTGGCATTTTCATAGCCTTTTTCACCCTGGCTCCCAATAACCCTGTTTCCATTTTGTTTATTTTTAACTTTTGTTTTCCAGTGCTGGGCATTGAACCCAGGGCCTTGAGAATGCTAGGCAAACACTATCTTTGAGCCACATCCCATTTTATGGGAGGACTCAGCCTCAGAAAGGTTAGGCAAGGACAGAGCGAGGCGTGGCAGAGCAGGCATTACAAACCCAGATGGTTGCCAGGCGCCTACCCTCTTAATCTAAATGGACCCCTCAAATAAAACCATAGTATCAACACAGAGGAGAAAGCAGAAGGTGGTGTGCTTCAGACTCTGGGTCTTCAAGCCCCTTTTCCCTAAAGAGAGGGTGACAGCCCCTGCTTCTGGGAGTGCTTACGTCAACGGAGCACATGGTGATTGTCAAGTGTAACAGAAGGACAATTCATGACCCGTCCCGCCCCCTGCTTTACTGGACTGGCTTCCCTGACATTTACTCTGGAGTTTCTGCAGGTCCCTGCTCTAACCTCAGTTTCCCCACTTCTTCCAGGACCTGCGGAGAACAAGTGCCAAGAACTCATGTGTGAGTGTGACAGGAACATCGCTTACTGCCTCGCTGAGGCTGAGTACAACCTCAAGTATTTATTCTACCCGCACTTCCTGTGTGAGCAGGAGTCTCCCACTTGTGACCAACCAACCTGATGTGACATGTTCGTTTGCACAAAGAAATAAAGCTTCTTTTCCCTGACGAACAACAGCATTCAGTTTTCTGCAGGAGGCAACAGAGGCCAAGTGGGATCCAGCCGCAAAGCTAGTTTGCTCTCTCTCTCTCCGTCTCAGAATCTCAGACCCATCCTCTCTGGCTTCCAGTTCGATAAAGGGCAAAGTGACAGTTGGCGTCAGTCTCACTTGGTACCCAGGGTCTTTGTGTCCTGCACAAAGAATTGAGCGGGACACACAGAGGTAGTGAGAAAGGCAGAGATTTACTGAAGGAACGTGCTCTCCAGAGGAGCAGGCTGTTGAGAAAGCTCAAAGTGAGTTTGACTCAGAATGATTTAGGCTTGAGGTTAAAGTACACTTGGGAGAGTTCCAAGCAGGCAGCAACTGTCAGGGATGAAAGTCTGCCCCCCAAAAGGGAGGGCGGGCGGAGCCGGCGAGTTCCCGGGTCGGCTTCTCCTTTCATAGACCTCGGGGAGTGGTCGAGGGTGGCAACTAACTGGGCTTCTTTCCAGTCCGTTGTGAGTCTCCACTCTCCTGTCAGAAGGAGTGGGTGGTGTTATATGGGCCCAGAGAGAAGCAGCGTGGCTGTCAAAGCCCACCAGGGGCGTCAGCACCGCCGGGGTAGAGAGGGTACAGGGACCGCAGGGTTCCTCTCCCGTGCCCTGAAGCAGCTACTGCGCATGCTCCTCCGGCCCATGCCAGAGCCCAAGGAATGACGACAGGAGCACACGTGTGAGGCTCCTGCTAGGGTGCTAAGGAGATGAGGTTGGGGTGGGGTCGTATTGCTCAGGCTCGCGTCTAGATGTGAAGGAAATATGGTGAGAGCAGGATCTTCTTACGGTTTCCAAGGGCCAGGTGTGCTGTCTGCCATCTGTCTAAGGCTAGGATGTCTCCCACACTATCTCTGGGCTCGAGCCGGGCTTGGTGGCGCATGCCTGTGATCCCAGCACTCAAGAGGCTGAGGCAGGAGGATCATTATGAGTTTGAGGCCAGCCTCGGTTACATAGTGAGTCTCAAAAAAAAACCCAGAAAAAGAAACTATCTCTAGCCTCAAAAAGTCCCAAGCCTATTTTATTTTACTTCAGTATTTTAGTTTATCTGTGGTACGGGGATCAAACCTAGGGCCTTCATACCGTGTCCTCTTTATTTTGAGAAGGGATCTTGTTAAGCACCAAGGCTGAGCTGGATGTTGGGATCCTTCTGCGTTAGCTTCTCACAATGCTGGGACTATTGGCGTGCACCACCATACCTGGCTCAATTTTGAGACAGGGTTTTATTGTGTCATTTAGGCTGACCTTGAACTCTCTGTGCAGCCGAGGCTGGTCTTGAAGTCATGATCCTCCTGCCTCAGCCTCCCCAATGCTGGGTTGTAGGCATGCACAACCACACCTGGCTTTCATGCCTGTATACCTACTTGGTTTGGAATCATTTTTGAGGTCCAACCTTTATGGAAATGTGGGCTTTGTCTTCTAACCTGGTCCTGATGGCTGCTGGTCAAATGTGAACAAATTCCACTATAAGCTTGACCATGTTGTAGATTCTGGGTTGTGGCAATAAAGAAGACAGCCACATGACACCCACTGTTGTAAAGTTCAAGTCTAGTACGTAAAGAACATTCTTAGCTGGGCACAGGCTTGTAATCCTAGCACTTGGGCTGAGGCAGGAAGATCGCTTGAGTTTTGAGACCAGCCTGGGCTGCACAGTGAGTTCAAGGCCAGCCTGAATTACGTAGCGAGACCTGTCTCAAAAAAAAAAAGCTGTTTGGGGAGGCATACATCTATAGTCCCAGTTACTGGAAACCCTGAGGCAGAAGTTGGAGGCTAGCCTGGGCAACATAGCAAGAAAAACATCTATTTCCTGGGCTTGAGGGCAGGGGTAGGAGAAGAACCGGGGCGGGGTGGGGGGGATACACAGCAGTGAAAAGCAGAAAAAAATGAAAGTTGCCACAATCCAAAATAATTGCTACTGGCACCACAGTGTGCTTCCATGAGTCTTTGGTAATTTTTAAAAATGCAGTGGAGTAGTTGTTCAGATGATTCCCTATGATTTTTTTGTTTTTTGGGGGGGTACCAGGGATCAAACTTGGGACCTTGCACTTGGGAGGCAGGCACCGGAACCACTGGGCTAAACCCCTGGCCCCAGTTCCCTATGATTTTCCTAACAGGTCCTTTTCCTTTTGTCTCATGGTCCTAGGGATTCTATCTAGGGCTTCTGCATATGCTAGGCTACATCCATAGCCCTTGGACACTTCCTCTTAAAAAGCTGTATTCAGGGGGGGAAAAAAGCTGCATTTGATACCATTATTTTAGGTCTTTTGTTTTTCCTTACTGAGTATCAAACTCAGGACCTTGCACTTGTGAGGCAGGCACAACACCACTGAGCTAAATCCCTGGCCTCCTTTTTTTTTTTTTTTAGACAGGATTTTTGCTATGGAGCCCAGGCTGGCCTTGAACTCTCAATCATTTTGTCTCTGCTTTCAGAGAGCTGGAATTACAGGCAGGTGCTAGCATGCCTGGCTTTCACTGACATTTTTTTTTTTGGTATGGGGGAGCTCGAACTCAGGACCTTACACTTTTGAGGCAGGTGGTGGCTGCACTGAGCTAAATCCCTGGGCCTCACCAACATTTTATAGATCACCAACTTTTGTTTGTGAAGAGACACTTCCTATTTTTATCAATTGTTGTAAGGATGCTTATAAATAAATCCCCCACATACGTTCTTGTTTCCTGGCCTGAATTTAGAGAAATGGTGTTCTCCATCATAGGGTCTGCATATTTGGCACGGGCACGCCATGGATGCCCTCGAGCCTACCTTTACCTGCAGGAGCATGAGGGAGGTGAGGGGTATCTTGCCACCCTCCATCTGAGAATGCCAGTCCTGGCGGTAAGGAATGAGCGGCGCACCTGTGTGCTCTAGTTGCAACCAGGTCTCCTTCACCCTCTTTTCTGACACAGGTGTAATTACTCATCTTTGAAGCTGGGTGTGGGTGGGAAGGGAGTCTGGCCACCTGCCACCTGCCGCCCGCCCCAGGCCCAGGTGCACGCATGCGGCCAGCCCCCACTCCATCAGGAAAGAACACCGGTAACACCACAGGGACTGAGGCCGGGCCTGCGTGCGCACCTCAGGGTCTCCCTTCCCAGGGAGCCTCAGTGCCGCCGCTGGTAGGTCACCAGTGTTAAACACGTAAAGCGAGGGATCCCCGGGGCCTGGTAAGCAAAGAGAAAGAATTCTCCTTCTTCACTGAAGATACGTCAGGGCTGTCTGCTGGCTCGACTGCCACATGGAGCTGGAAGCTTAAGTCTGACTGGTAGATACAAGCTGGCAACTCTGATTTTTTTGTGTGTTTTGTGAAGAGTTTTTCCCTCTGTAGGAGTTTTATCTGTATAAAAAAATCTTTATTTCAAGTAATTTCTTCAGACTTTCAGATGCAAAGTTTGAGTGAAATCTTCACGCAGAGATACAAAGGGTTAATGAATGGTTCGTGGAGTCACAAACACACTTTGGATGCAGACTTATTTAGCAAGGCCAATCTTGCTGAGATCACACTGCATACTTCCATTTTCACGCTGGATGGAAATGAAAGGCCATCCTTCATCCTGCTCTTATTTACAATCATAGCCCTGGATGTAATTCTACCTGTGTTTATACATCAAGATAGAACAATAAAGGTTACACGTTATACAGTGTGCGGTCAATTTAGAAAGTGCTTCCTTAAACAAAGACTATCCCAGACTTATTTTATAAATTAAATTCTTAAAAACAACAGCACTCCAAAACAATGCTTTGAAGTAGCCAATGCAGCTCAGCCTGATGGGAATGATGCTCCGAGAATTGCCTGGCACCCCACTCAGCCCCTCTGCTCCGAGAAAGGGCCCAACCCTCCGTGATCGGAGAGCAGCAAATGGTGAGGACAAGCTCACCGTCGTTCTCATCTCCAGCCGAACCCTTTCTCAGGTCACTGCAAAAGCTGACAACCACTCAACAGGAGAGGACGGTGACTGAACTCGGGATTTTCCTCTGGACTTTTTATGCGTGACAATCTAGGCCTATGACAAAATTTCGATGCCTGTTTTCCTAAACTTGACTTACAGGATGGGCCCGGCCCCAGCAAGCCTGGCCTCAGGCTCTGGGAGCATGCCAGTCACTGAAGTGAGGGGGAAGGGGACTGCTGACGTGATGCCTCCGGTCGTCACCTGCACGGTGTCCTCCGAAGACCCTGAGTCCTGCCAGCCATCGTCCTGAGCTCCCATGTCCTGGTGAAGATGTGGCTGGTGGGAGCTGCTTCTGCTGCGGCCCAACAGAGATTCCTCCTTGTGCTGGTTATCAGTCTCTGCCACCACAGGGCCACAGTGGGAGAGGACCTGGTTGAAGCCTTTGGCATATAAAGCAGCACCTTGTTTTACAGGGGTAGAAAACAGGAAGTCTGCTCCCTCACTCCCCGCTCTGGGAGGTCTGAGGAGTCTCTTGGAGCTGGGGTTTCACCAGTCACAACACTTGGGTTTCCAGCCGTCGAATTTCCTTGACGACAAGATCAATGTTAATAATTGGGTTGAAGTACAGGGCCCAATAAAACAAACAGTTGCAAACAAACTGAGGAATGAGGGGCCAGAACATGGCCACAAAAAGCCCCTGTGTTGACACTTTCCAAAAATGGCTCCACATCCTCTGAGGCACCGTCCTGCAAAGAGAAGAAAAGTGGTTCAGACACCTTGGGGCTCAGGCCTGGGCCTCACCTGCCTCACAGGGCAGCCTGCCTGGGCCACAGAGCCCCTGTCCTGTGGCAGGTGCCTGATGCACACCTGCCTTTGTGGACCAATCTGTCTCCAGCTCCCAGGACGCAGCCCATGGGCTGCTTCTCAGGGCAGACGCCAGGCCCCCAACCTCACCTGCTTGTTGCTGTCACTTTTACTTACTTTTTAACATACATTTTTTCTCTGCTGGGGACAAGCTGTTCTGTGTGCTTTACCAAAACATCTGCAGTGCCCTGCAGAGCCAAGGGTACAGAAAGGGCATAAATATCCATACTCTCTGTGCGAATAAGTGAGCTAGCTGGTTCAACATACATGAGGGAGGGGCCAGGGATTAAGCTCAGTGGTTCTGCCGCCTGCCTTGCAAGCAGAAGGCCCCGAGTTCGATCCCCAGTACCAAAAAAAAATACACCAGGGAGATTCTTGGCAGGGTCTCAGAACTCTAAGGCTGCTGCTGATAGACAAGGCCAAGAATCCCACAAGTCACTGGTTATCAACATGAAAGGATGTGGCAGATCGTTTCCTTCTGCCTCTCCTGCAGTCCTCCTCTTTTGGAAATAACTTCTGAGTTTTGCTTTGGGGATGTCTCCTCCCCTATTCTTTTTCCTTTTCTTTTAAAGACAGAATCTTGTTGGGCCGGGGATTTAGCTCAGTAGTTCCACTGCCTGCCTTGCAAGCACAAGGTCCTAAGTTTGATCCCCAGTACAAAAAAACAAAAAAGAAGAATCTTGCTAAGTCACTAAGTTGCCCACACTGAGCTCAAAATTATGATCCTCCTGCCTCAGCCTCCCAAGCTAGGATTACAGGCAAGTGCAACCCATGCCACTCTTTTCCCTGATGGTTCAGGGCGTGGGGGACTGAACCTAGGGCTTTGAGCATGGTGAGCAGGTGCTCTTGCACTGAATTACTCCCTTAGTCTCTCCTTCCTATTCTCTGGGTGGGTCTGAAAGCAGCCCCCAGTGGTGAGGTGAGAGGCTGCCTTGAGGCTGGCTGAGGAGTGCTCTGCATACCCCTGATGGCCTTGGCTGGGCACGTGACCCAGGCCGGCCCAATCAGAGCAAAGGTGTGAGCCCTGAGGCCTGTTACAAGTGGTATGAGAAAAGAAGTACTTTTTCTTCACTTTTCACTATTTATTTATTTACAAATGAGACAGGGTCTCACTATGTAGCCTGGGCTGGCCTCGAACTCATGGTGATCCTCCTGCCTCAGCCTCCCCAGTGCTGGGATTATAGGTGTGCATGACCACGCCTAGCCTAGGAGTGCCTTCTTTCCAACAGGATTGCTAAAATACTCAGACCAAAGTCAGGAGCAGCCAAAGCTCCCACATGAGGAGAGCTTTGAGAGGCTAACACAGGAAGGAGCAAGGCCGTGACAGAGCCAGTTCCGAGGACCGCCCCTGGGTCTCTTCCACCACACCTGTGACCCTTTTCAGTGAAGCCAGTTTAGGCTGGCTCCCGTCACTTGCATCCAGGAGCCTCCAACTGTGAGGCTGTCTAGAACAGTGTCTCGTTTCTTTCACCAATCTAGAGAAGTTATCATTGTTCTAGTTGGTGGCAGAACAGCATTTAACAGCACAGCCACAGATTTCCCCGTGAGAGCTCCTGATGGTCAGAGCACTGCTGTTTCCCATCAAGGACCTCTTCTCTCTTATTTACTCCCCAATTAGGAAAACCCTTTACATACATACACCACACTGAAATTACACAGTTTATTATTACGTAGGGATGCGATGTATAGGGAAACACTGTAATAATGAACATAACCCCCACGCCCTTAAACACAAATTAACTTTTCTATCCACTGCTTAAGTAGTATTTCTCAAACCAGAGTCTGAGAAGTCTTGGTAGAAGAAGGATATTTTTCCCTTTTCAATTTTAAGAAATACTACCGGGCATAGTGACTCACGCCTGTAAACCCAGCATTTGGGAGGCTGAGGCAGGAGGATCACTGAGTTCAAGGCCAGCCTGAGCTACATAGTGAGTTCAAGACCAGCCTGAACTACATAGTGAAACCCTGTCTCAGAAAACAAAACAAAATAAAAAACCTTTAAGAAATACTTTGAAGGGGATCTTTTCCCTACTTGGTATTTCCTTCCCAGCCCTTATTGCTCCACATCTCTCTTACATAAAAACACCCTTACTTCAGCTCACTTCTGGACCAGATCCTCCAAAAAGAGAATAATTCGAGAACCGAGAGTAGCATGGCATTGACAATGAGAAACCGTGATGTCCAGTAATGGACCTCCAGCCAGTCCCAGGCGAATTCAGCAATCAGCTGGTATGGAAGGAAGGAGTACTTGACAAGGAACTCCCTCCACTGCTTCCAGGTGGGCTCCCTCAGGTCCTGGAAAAACAACACACATGGGCACAAAAATCCCAAGGGCTGACTTAACTGACACTGTGATCAGTGAGCTTTACATTTGTTATAAATACCTAACAATCTGAGAATTTTCATCCAACGTCTCTTGTAAGAATTAATCTTAAATTAGATGAATGTTATCAAAAAGTTTATACTGAGATGCTTGTTATATAATTGTGGGAGTTGAGAAAATCCAAATAAACATGAGTTATGAATAATAGGGTTGAAATGCAGTTACATTAACCGTTGTTCTATTCCTCTGTCCCTGCATGAAGAGCTCAAATCACTTTCTAAATTCAACATCTTTTTTTGGTACCAGGGATCGAACTCAGGTTTTTGCGCTTGCAAGACAGGCGGCGGAACCACTGAGCTAAACCCCTGGCCCTTCTAAATTCAACATCTTAACTGTAGTACAATGACAATAAATGGTGGTGAAATTTAAAATATTTATATATACACACCTTTAAAAAGTAATCCAAGGGAGGCCAGGGATTTAGCTCAATGGTTCCGCCACCTGCACTGCAAATGCGAGGACCCGAGTTCGATCCCCGGTACCAAAAAAAAAAGTAATCAGGGGGGCACAGATTTTAGCAGATTAAAAAGTCAGCTTGTGGGCCGGGGATTTAGCTCAGTGGTTTCACCGCCTGCTGGGCAGGCTCAAAGACCCGAGTTCAATCCCTGGTACAAAAAAAAAAAAAAAAGTCAGCTTGATGAACAGGCAGGGGTTACTGGGGCTTGTTAAGACAGAAGCACTTTAAAATTTCTGTGCTGAGTCTGGAGGCAAGTAACAACTGGAAACTGGGTACTTAGAGTAACTGCGCAAAAGGGCTAATCAGCAGCTCTAACCTACATTCAAGGCTGTAGTCAAGTGGTCTCCCGACTAGTATTTAAGAAGTACCTTTGGAGATTCAGAAATTGTTTCGGTATTTATGGGTGTGGATTATACATGATTATTCCTACGTCCGTGACACTTTTAATTCAAACAAATCAAAGGATCAGCCCCAAGAGTAGCAAAGAAAAGGACGTTACCCTCAAATGACCGACCAGACATAGAGAAATTGGCCCCAGTAAATAAGTCCACCAGGATTTCTGAAGGAATCCTCAAGTAAAGTCAAAGGAACAAGTGCCTACAGGGGTGGGGGTGGGGGGCAGCCATGCCTGTGAAGAGCCCGGTGACAACTCTGGCCAGTGAGGCCGACTGTTCTAAGGCGTCCAGGACAGATGCACATTCTGCTCTTTAACCACCCTTTACAGGTTCTATTAAGGGACATGCGACAGGCTGGAAGGCCCATACATCTAATTCCTTCCTGTGGTCTGGACCTATGCCCTTCTTTTATAACAAAAGCAACGTTTTATGCTTTTCTTTTTAGTATTTCAAGTCCTGAGGATTGCTTCTCTTGCTGTGCAATGCAGAAAACAAAATGAGCTTCTAGGAAAGGTCTGACTTCATTTTCTTTTGTGGGGAGGGGATCTCCCTGAAAAATTCACAGGAAGCCTGGGTGTTGCCCACTCCCCCACAGGAGCCTACAGCCACGTCTCCAATTCCACACTGAGGGATAGTAGCATAATTACGACAGGCACTCCGCAGACCTACCAGAAGCTTGGTGATGATGTCCTCCCTGGAGCTGTCATCCTGCAGAGGGCAGATGGTGTGGATGAAGGGCAGAAAGGTGTCTGTGTAGTCAAACAGGTAGAGGTATAGCAGACTGAGTCTTGGGGAGCTCTTGAGGGCGTAGAGCAGGAACAGGGACCTGCCTGGGTTCACGGCCTGCAGTGGACAAGCAGCCAGAGGGCCACATTACAACCACGGCGGCCAGCTCCCCATCCACATTCCATCTAGGGTCTCATGCTTTTGTCATCAGCTTTTTTGCTAATGTGTGATGTGCACAAAAAATGAATGAATGAATGAATGAGTGAATGGCAACAAGAGGCCAAGTAATCCATCTTTCAGGCTACATTATAAAACGATCCAATTTCTAACCACAGATGGGATCATCAGAACGTAACATTTTGGGAATGTGGTTCTGAAAAACATCAGTCTTTAAAATTTTCAAAGCCAGATTTGGTAGCTCACACTTGTAATCCCAGCTACTTGGGAGGCTGAGGCAGGAAGATAGGAAAGAAAGGAGGAAGAGGGCAAGAAAGGGAAGAAAGGAAGAATTCAATTTAGCTTATCTGTAAGTAGATACCACTTAATAAAAATAACTGAACTAAAGAAGGCTTCGTGTATAAAATGTTTGGTGTTGCACTGTCACAGTGCAAACTGCTGAAATTTGCAGCCCACATGTAGCACAATGATCTCTGTACTATCAGGGCCGTGACAGCAGGCCCTGGCTCAGGGCCGGGTTGCCTTTGCTGGAGGATCAGCTAGCTCTTAACGCAGTTAACAGATACTAGTTAAGACTGTATAAGCTTCTCCCAGAACAGACCAGGGAAAAACAGAACTGCAATGTTAATCATGTTTGAATTTCAAGTGAGATTATGGGCAATTTCTTTTTATTTCCCTCATTTTTGTAAATCTTTGAAATTTTACTACAATGAATAAAGATTTATTTTTTTTCCTGATTCTAAAAGTAACTTTAGGGCCAGGGATGTAGCTCAGTGGTGCCACACCTGGCTCACAAGAGCAAGATCCTGAGTTCGATCCCCAGTACAAAAAAAAAGGAACTTTAAAAATGATTCAACTTGGCATTTAGAATCAAACAAACTGGGGGTCAGGGATTTAGCTCAGTGACACCGCACTTGCCTTGCAAGCGCAAGGTCATGAGTTCGATCCCAGTATGGGGGGGGATAAAACAAACTGGGCACTTTGCTGGGAGTGTGGGTCAGTGGTACAACTCCCGCCGGGCATGCATGACCTTGGGTTTGATCCCTAGCACAGTGGGGGGAAAAAAAAATCACTGCACACCTAGTAGAATGGGAGAAGTAGGAGGCAGGGATACCAAGGGAGAGGAGGAAATTTTGAGGATGTGCTCCCCCATCTTGACTGTGGTGATGGTTTCACAGGTATGTACACATGTCAAAGCATATCAAATTTAAAGTGTATACACATTAGGTATGTGTGTGTTAATTCTACTTCACTAAAGCTTTAAATCTATTCAGCTTATTTTGATGCTATCAAATTTTTAAGTGTGATGATTACATTTTAAAAAGATTCTCTTTAGAAAGTCATAGTAAAGTATGTAGGGATGAAACACTATGCTTGGACATCCTCAGGCTCATACATTCTTCCCTCCATTTTTGTATTTTCTGAAATTTTCTGTAGTGAAAGATTTTTTAAAATCCATTTAGAAAATGCCAGATTCTAGGCCTGGAGCAGAAAACATGTAAGAATAACATGAGCATCTTGACACGTGAGAGAGGAAACCATCAAGGGCCAATAAGGTCACATCAAAATGACTTTCTAGGGCCGGGGATTTAGCTCAGTGGTTTTGTGGCCTGCTGCGCAAGCGCAAGGACCCAAGTTTGATCCCCAGTACCAAAAAAATCCTAACAAGATGATGGTCATGATGATCATGGTGATGACTGCAGCACTGGGGAACTGCAGGGAGGGCCTCCCACATACTGGGCAAATGCTCTACCACTGAGCTATGCCTCCAGCACCATAAGACGTTTCTTCATAGTCCCACACCCCATGAAATTTTTTTTTTTCTTGAGGGTCTCGTTATGTAGCCCAGGCTGGCCTCAAACTCATGGCGATCCTCCTGCCTCAAGGCCTCTCGAATGATGGGATTACAGGCGTGCGCCACAGAGCCCAGCCCCATGGAATGTCAACACGGCAGATATACTATGTGTCTGTTCATGGGCTGTGTCTTTTTTGGAAGTTGACAAAAGTCACTGTTATGGCCAAGACTTTATCCCCCAGGAACCCAGTTTTGTACTCCCGTGGGTAATACTGCTCCCGCTGAGGGTACACGATCTCCAGGCACTCAGGCCCAGAAGTAAAGCCTGCTGTGTGCAGCCAGAGCAGAAGAACAAGAGAAAGGGAGATGCCATGTTCCGTGTCTGCAGCTCTGGCATCAGTGTGAGTGCTGGACCCAAACAATCCAACTCTTGTTTACGTCCCATCAGATAGGGAGGAAAAACAACCTCACACAGTGTGAGTGCTGCACCCAAACAATCCAACTCTTGTTTACATCCCATCAGATGGGGAGGAAAAACAACCGCGAGATGACTATGACTGACAATAGCACTGAAGAGGCAGTGATCTCTTTCAGGCATTCTGACAGAGCTGTACCAGGACACGAGGGGTGGAGCTGTCAAATGTGCACTCTCAAGGGGCTGGCAGCAAGGAAGAGGTCAAAGAGCTGACTGCAGAGGAGATCATCTTGGTTTGACAGCAGGACCAGACTCAAATTCTCATTTGCTCTGGTTACTATTAAGAACGATTACTTGTACAAGCTGGGAATGGTGGTGCATGTCTATAATCCCAGTACTCTGAGAGGCTGAGGCAGGAGGACCCACAGGCAGTATATCCCGAAGGAGGTGTCAAGGAGCCTGGCAGGGGCCCCAGAGCCTTGCTCTGTTTTCTGTTGAGACTCGTGACCCTCTTGCCTCAGCCTCCTGAGTGCTGGGACTTAAGGCACACACCCCTGTGCTGGACTGCAGCCTGGCTCTTGACCGCTAAGCTATGCTGCCTCCACTCCAAATGTAAAGCGGTGGAATGCCAGGTTGGGGGAGGATGCAGTTTAAATTGAAATGTGATGACCAAGTGCCTTGCAGAGAGATGGCACCAGTTCATGATCCTTGTAACACATAAGCGCCTCTTTCTTCATATTAAGTGTCAAATCTGACAATAGCGTAAGTGAAAAAAAAGTCATCTGATTGTTTAGTTTGCCCTTCTTTAACTAAGAAGAGGCATTTTTCCCCATAAGTTTATTAATTATCTGATTTTTCTCTGAGCTGTCTTTTTTCAAAGTTTAAGTCTGCATATTCCAGGTACTTCATAACTAATAAAAAATAGCACTGAGATCTTGTACACGTCCAGAGCAGGGAATGTCCATTCCTGAGAATGTGTAGCTTCTAATAGCAAAAGTGGAAACTCACTCAGGGTCCATCAACAGGAACTGCACAAGCTGTCATGTGTGTGCCCAGGGGAACACAGCACAAGATAGAGAATGGCGAGCTGGAGCCACTGAGATCAAAGCTCCGTGCGGAGGATACACTCAGTTCATGCCTCTTGCACTAAGGCTAGAGCCTGGAAAACCATGCTCCTGCGCTTGGGGATGACAGGACAGTACGCAGGAGAGCGGGCCCAGCACCCCTGCAAGAATGGGGCTGGCCAGCGAGGAGGGCGGACCTAGGGGTGGCAACTTTTCTTAAGTTACACAGTAGGCAAGGAGATGATTAAAAAAAGTCAGGAGTTCACCTTATATTCCCAGAGATTTTGGGGGGGCTTCACACCTAGTGCTTTGACGCGCTCCAGCTCCGCGAGGATGGCTCTTCTGTGGCTGCTGTTTTCTATGGTATATGGTGCTCTTGAAAATTCTTCCTCTGTCAGGGTTAAAAGCAACCTGTGGTGGGGTGGGAAAGAAGATTTCACACGGGGAGCACATTTTCCACACTGAGATCCGCCTTATTGATGCAAGTATTAAAGTGAGAAATTAAACATATGTAGTAGCAGTAACAGCAAACAGCTGAATGCTTACTACTTGGCAACTACTAGTATTCGAAAATATTTGCATACATCACGGCTGGTCATCTAACAGTTCTGTGGAGAGAGTGGCAAGGGCCCTTTTCGCAGACCAGAAAACAGGCTTAGGGAAATAGTGACTGCCGACAGCACACCACAGTTGTCTCGTTCCTAAGCCTTTGCTCTTTCAGTTAGAGACTCTGAATCTTACTCATTATTCTGGTTCGCGTCTACACAGGGAAAAGAAGGAAATCCGGGAACATATTATGACCTGCAGAATGGCTGCTTTAGCTGGGCGTGGTGGAAAGCATTTGGGAGGCTGAGGCAGGAGGACTGCAAGCTGGAGGTCAGCCTGGACAACACGGCAAGACCTCAGCTCAAAACAAAGCAAACTAAAGCACAAGACAGAGGGGTATTTGGGTAGGGGTTTAATTTAATAAAAATCATTACAGGTCCCTTCTCTAGCTTCCTCATCAGAAAGTAAGATTCCGTTTCCACGGTGACTTAAATCATGAAGTTCACTCCCACAGGGCTGGTGTGGGTGGGGGGCTGCGGCTCAGTGCGAGGGCCCTTGCCTCACAGGCACGGGGCCCTGATTTGTTCCCCAGCACAGGGAGCTCAATCACTGTACACGGCAGGCAGAGGAGACAACGGCGGCTGCCGGCCGCTCTGGGCGGAGGAGTGCAAAAGTGACGGTCCTGCAGGTGGCGGGGGCAGTTTGGTAGCACTCAGTAGGGTCTATTAAAGACACAGACAGATGTACTCCTTTTGGCGCGGTGCCATCAGTTCTAGGACTTTATCTTCTAGGAGTGAAACAATCACCCTAAGATACACTGTGATAAGTAGACAGAGCGACTTTTAGCCACAGTTTCGGGGGAAGCTAATTCTTACAAAAACCTAATTCAAATAGAGCCAGTTTGCTTTTCCGCAGGGAAGTCAAGTGTCAGAAAAGCTCAGTGGAAGCTAGGCACAGTGATGCATGCCTACTCTTCTGGCCTACTCAGGAGGCTGAGGCAGGAAGATCTCAGGTCTGAGGGCAGCCAGAGAAACTTAGCGAGAGACCTGTTACAGACAGAGAAGGGTTGGGGATGGAGCTTAGTGGTCCCTGGATTCATCTCAGTTCTTTAAACAAAGAAAAAAATAGCTGGTTGGGGAAGCAGGTACCGACTGGAAGTGGGGCAGTCAGGCAGCCTGGCAGTGAGCAGATTCCGTGTCTGAAATCAATGGATTAAATGGATCATGACAGTGTCTGCTCCGACCCATGTGCGGTGCTCTGTGTACCCACTGCACACAGGGATACATCTGCATCTGCATCTGCACCTGCATCTACAAATATGCACACACAGAAACACAGGTTTATTTAGTACAACTGCATTTTCAGTTTAAATAAAGAAATAATGCACACACGTATTTCAATGCATAAACATTTAAAAAATCTGGAAGCTAGGGGTGGAGCAAGTGGTAGACCGCACTTTTCTGAAGAGTAGGATTAGTCCACATAAAATCTTTTTTATTGTTGGTTTTTTGAGACAGGGTCCTGCTATGGAGTTCAAGCTGGCCTTGAACTCACTATATAGCCCAGGCTGGCCTCGAACTCTTAACGATCCTCCTGCCTCAGCATCCCAAGTGCTGGGATCACAGGCTTGTGCCACCATAGCTGTCCACATAAAATCTTGCACATAAATGATCATAGCAGCATTATTCCTAATGGCCAAAACCTGGAATCAACGTAAATGTCCATCAACTGAAGAACAGGTAAAGAAAATATAGTCTAAGCAAATAATGGAATATTCTTCAGTGATAAAAGAGGAACGAAGCGCTGATTTGCTACATCAATGGGTGAACCTTGAAAACATTATGCTAACTGAAAAAGCCACACAGAAAAGGCCACACAGTGTATGATTCCATTTATATGGAAGTGCACAACAGGCCAATCCATTTTTCCAAACTCCAAGTTGAATGGTGTCTGCCTGCAGTTAAAGGACAGGGAAAGGCGGACTGACCAATGAGGGTAAAAAGCTTTTTTCTGGGGTCAGAAAAATGTTCTAGACTAAACTGTGGTGATGGTTACATATATCTGTGAATACACTAAAGACCATGAACTGCAGACTTCAAACGGGTGAACTCTGGGGTGTGTACTTCTATCTCAATAAAGCTGGTTACAGAAATGCCCAGGGCGTGCCAGAAGATACTTGTCCTCACCTTCCGTTTACTCTTTCAGATAAAAACCTGTCCCTGTAGAGGGAGGCCCAAGGGCCCAGCTGCTCCAGCCAGAGGACAACTTCTTCCGCCGTCCATTTGGCCACAGCCTTGTGGACCAGGAGATCGTGCTCAGACTCCCTGCTGCTCCAGTGATAGACGAGCAGGACCACCTGGGGACGGAACACGAGGAGGTCAGCTCACCACTCTCCACGCATGTGAGTGTGGGGCCCAGCTGGCAGGGAATGAGCCACGTCCACACTCAGGAGCAGGGCAATGCTG
Organism: Heterocephalus glaber; assembly: GCF_000247695.1. The sequence goes on from NW_004624782.1 coordinate 3,902,664, forward strand.
CCGCCATGGGGATGAGGGTCACAAGGGTCCTCCCGCTCTTCTCCCTGCTCTCTGCTGAGCAGTGAGGGAACAGAGGCCAGAAAAGAACTCATCCCAGGGCACCTGGGGCTGGCTGTACCCTTGACCCCATCAACTTGGTCAACACAACTGACCTTTTCACAAATATGCCTTTTCTACTGGAGAAGCATTTGCATTATTAGAACACAGGACTGAAAAAATAAGTCTCTGCACTGAAAGTTAGTAGTATGCTCTCAGGATTGTATCATCAAGGCACATGTCTCAACGCCCAGTTCTACCACGTGCCTGCCCTGTTTCCTCGCCTCTGCAATGGGAATCATGATGGTTCCTGTCGCACAAATCACGCAAAGGATTTTTCATGGACAGAACACAGCTAACATTCACTGGGCACCACCAATTATGTAGTCACCCGAGGAAGCAACCTTCCTAAAGAAATCAGACAGCCCAGCAGCTTTCAGCGGACAGCGAGTTGCATGCAGTCTCACCACCAGCTGCTTAACGGTTATCAAGAGAACCCACTTGGGCCGGGGATTTAGCTCAGTGGTTCTGCCGCCTGCCCCGCAAGTGCAAGGACCGGAGTTCGATTCCCGGTACCAAAAAAAAAAAAGAGAACTAACTGCAATGGAGACCGGGGTGGGCCAGGGCCCAGGGAGATGGAGACTTACGGCCACTCCAGTTAAAGCTGTGAGCACTCCAGAAAAGAAGCCCCCTCCTCTCTGCTGATTCACTCGGCCTGCGTTGGGAGCTAAAGGAATCTGATCATTCCCATATTTTTGGAAGGCTGCAAGACTTTGGACTATGTCATTATTCTGCTGAATGTCTTCAAATCTCATTCTAATGGCATCAGGAAATAACTTCTCAATAGCATCCCTGTGAGGAAGAGAAAAATCACAAGACAGTTAACATTTAGAAGCCAAAATAAAACTAATACTCAATACAGTACTTAATAATATACAGGTGCCTGTGAGAATGGACAAGAATATCTGCCATAGTCCTGTTGGTAAAAGCAAAAACTTAGAAATAATCTACATATCCACTATTAGGGAAACAGCTAACTGAAATATGGTCTATTCTTTTTGTTTTGTTTTGTTTTTGGTACCAGGGATTGAACTATATGGTATATTCTTTTTTTTTTGATACCAGGGATTGAACTCTGGATCTTGCAGTTGCAAGGCAGGTGCCGGGACCACTGAGCTAAATCCCCGGCCCCTGTATGGTATATTCCTTTTTTTTTTTTTTTGTATAGTATATTCTTAAAAGAGGAGTACTGTGTAGTTTTATCAGTAAATCTACTGGATGGATTACTACATGTCAATATGGATAAATTTAAGACACACATACTGTTGAATGAGAACTGTACACTGCAGAACCACACAGATACAAACAGTACACTGCGAGAGAAGATATTTGCATGTTCTATTGGCACATAAATGTTTAAAAGTATTTTTTTAAATTTAAAAAGAAACTAAGTCATAACAAATTACTGAGTTACATTAACTCAACTGAGTCGTAACTGAAATTATTGCGGGAAAAAGTAAGGAATGATTCTAAGATGGGGAGAATGGGTTGAAGGGGTCTGTCACTTGGTAAGCAATGTTCTCATCTTTTTTTTTCCCCCCAGCAGCATTTATTAAAGAGGCTATCTATGTTCTCATCTTTTTAAAAGAAATGTAAACAATGAGTGAATATATGTATTGGTTACATTATTAAAACTTGGTTTTATACATTTGATCTTAGCCAAAATGCCAAGAAGCGATTAAAACTTAGTTTTATAAGAAAGGAAAAAAGGGGCAGGGATTTAGCTCAGTGGTTTCGCTGCCTGCTGTGCAAGTGCAAGGACCCAAGTTCGATCCCTGGTACCAAAAAAAAAAAGGAAAGTTTAGTGGGAAAAGACTGACCTTCAAGTTATTCTGAAGGGCTCTTTCTATTTTCAAGGACATAAAACCAGAGAACCCTCCTTCCATTTAAAATTAGCCAGTTGGGAAAAGCAAAACTGACAGATAGGAACGAAGTATAAACATATCTCTTGTGAAAAAGGGAAGGCTGGGCTAACGGTTTTGCAAGAAGTTCAGGTACTGTGTTGATATCAAGAAGGCTGGACACACTGCAAAGGCCACAGGAAAGGGACAAGGATTTAAGCCTCAGAGGCCTCACGGGGTAGCATGACTGAGTGGAAGCAGAAAAGAACCGCCTATCTGAAAGGTCTTACCACTGGCTGTGCATGAGAAACATTATTAATGTGTTAATTGACAAAGTTTATATAAACAGTATAAGGGCCGGGGGTTTAGCTCAGTGGTTTCGCCGCCTGCTGCGCAAGCGCAAGGACCCAAGTTTGATCCCCGGTACCAAAAAAAAAAACAAAACAGTATAGAAATCCGTATCAGTTATTCATAATTGTAGAGTTTCACCACTCTATTAGACCATACAGTGTTTCTCAGTAAATAACAAGTATTATATGCCATAGAATTACAAGTAACAATCTGATAATCAGAACTTAAAATTTCACTCCTTCATTTGGAATAAATGATAAACCAATTATGGTCACCTGTGACAAGGGAGTCTGGATGTTCAGGCCCTGAGCTTCTCGACTCATATTCTAGCAGGTCCAGAATGATTACCCCAGGAGGCCAGCTCTGAGCCTGGTGCCTTTACAAACCTGCTACGCCCGGTAAGAGAAACCACACCTTACAAGCCATCTGCGCTTCCGCTCTGACCCAGCTTTACCTGAGGAGAATGTTGACTTTGGGGAAGCCTTCCCATTTCTCTCTGCATTCTGGGCACTCTGTTTTCTTCGACGACACCCACCACAAAGCTAGACAGTGCCGGCAAAAGCTGTGCCCACAGTTCAGGGTGGTGGGGTTAACCAGGATATCGTAACAGCAGTGGCACGAGAATTCACTGACAGAAATCTGCGGGCTAGTGCTTTCGAGAGGGTCCTCTTTCTCTGGACCCACGATGTTCAGGTCATTTTTTTGAGGCTCTTCCATCTCTTAGCAAATTCTGAGATCCACAGACAAGGAAATTTTCAGACTTAGGCAACTGCAATAAAGCATCATGGAATCTAGGGGAAAAAGCAATAACAACAGGATAAATTGTTGTTGGAGATTACTTCAACTATTTAAAAACTCTAGCCCTTATTTTTTATTATTTTTTGCAGTGCTGAGCCCTAATACCGACAGGAACACGCTCCACTACTGAGCTATGCTCCTAGTCCAAAGCTCTAATTTTTATTTTATTTCCATGTACTTTTGCTTTTTCGTTAGTGCTAGGGATTAAATCCAGGGCCTTGCACATAGTAGGCAAGCACTCTACCACGGAGCTACATCCTCAGCCCCGGAAGCTCTAATTTTTAAGGGTAACACAATAGATTTCATAAGAATCCACATTCCATAAACCAGATAGTCAACACTGAATTCCTTTCTGGCCCATTTATCACACCTTTCAAAATAAAATGAAGCAAAAAGCTGGGTGTGGTGAGGCACACCTATAATCCCAGCACTCTGGAGGCTGAGGCAAGAGGATCAAAAGTTCAGGTCCAGGGCCGGGGATTTAGCTCAGTGGTTTCGATGCCTGCTGCACAAGGACCCGAGTTTGATGCCCGGTACCAAAAAAAAAAACAGTTCAGGTCCAGCCTGGACAACTTAGTGAGACTCAGTCTCACAATGTATTTTATTTTATTTTTCCAACTGAGTTAGTCTTTTTATTCTTTTGGTAATCTCTTCCAGGGTTAACTACTTCCACTGTAGGTGATGAAATGTATAAGGCTCCACTTCAAATGTTGGCACTGCTATGAGCATAGTCTTTTCCCCTTCACTGCCACTCAGAATTAAAACTTTGATTCTTGTCTTATATTCCAGTCCCAGTAGTTTCCACTGCAGAAGTTATCTGAGGACAATCTTATACTTTCCAGCAGTGGTCTGTGACCAGGCTCTATCTTCTCCACGAACACTACGATGGATTTAGTTTATACATGTATCAAACTAAGAGGCATTCTCTCAAATGAGTTTAAATGCACTTTATTTTTAGATAACCTACATGACATGGTTTTTTCCCCCTAAAAAACACTGCCTCCACTTCAAATAAACCATGGTCAAAATAAACGAAGCGTTCAAGATGACATCAGTGCCATTTGTCTAAAATCCCGGTGTCGTGTGGATGACAAGCAGCAGCCAGTTATAACAAGTGATAGATCCAAGGTAACCATGGAATCCATTAATATTTTTCCATTTCTAAACCATCCTTAAAGAAAATCACAAATGGGGTCACACCATCCTCACGGTAGTCCAGGAAAGCACCCATGTCATCTGGATTCATGTTTGCACCAATAAAGAACTGATAAGTTTTTGAAATTAGCAAGGATGTGGTTGATTTGTTCTGCAGCCCGTCATAAAAGGCTTTACTTTCTGGTCTTTGTTCTTAAGTTTGCCTTTGATTGATTTCATATAATCTTTGATGTACTTCTTGTAGGCCTCTTCTGTGAAGCTGGTTTCCTGCAGGTGATGGTTCATGACCATATCAGCACCAGCGACTACTGTGCTTTCAGTACCTTTGCCCTCCGTGCCTTCAGCGGAGGCATTTCCACCAATGAGAGAGTCATCAACGTTACCCTCTGTTCTACTGACCATCTTGCCCTCCACCTCCAGGCACAGCCCGCCCGCGATCTCCTGGATCTTGTAAATGTCGGAGAACATCTCATCGTGGCTGATGAGGTCCCGATAGATAATCATGGTAGTGGCTGAAGGGAGACGCGGCTGGCCGTGCTAGCTTAGGAGGAGCCGGGAGCTCTGAGCAAGCGCGGTGCAACCGGAGCGGCGTACGGGGGGAGGGGGGAGCGTGCGGAACAGCCCAGCCTCACAGTCTAAGAGGACCAGGGATATAGCTCAATGTGAAGGCTCTAGGTTCAATCTCCAGCAGCACAAAACAAATTTTATAATTAAAACAAAAATCATGAAGCAAAACATAGTATAGTGGGTGGTTTAATGGACTTGGGAGTGAGGATAGAGAATTCTAGATCCTTTTCTTTCATCAGCTTCTTTTCAAAATGTAATTTCTCTGGCTTCAGCATTCTCAATTAAATTTCCTAAGTCCCTTGCAGGTGTATGATTTTAAATAACCAACTTCTCAGCTCAACAAATTGTCTAGGGTTGACAATAACAGTAAGGCATTAGTATTTCATAAACATTTGATTTCAGGGACTTTAACTGGAACAATTCCAGGAAGTGAGCATGGCTTTGTCTTCCACCCCACACCCCCATGCCGAGCCACCCCCCATGACCTAATATACTCCCCCCGCCCCCAGATTAACTCAACCATGCATATGCTACTCTCTGGATTTGGTCTAGTGCCACAGAAATATGCTAACGTCAGTTTCTGGGTTTTTTAGGGGTTTTTTGAGGCAAAGTCTCACTATGTACACTAGGCTGGCCTCCAACTCATAAGGATCCTCCTGCCTCAGCCTCCCAATTGCTAGGATTACAGGTGTGAGCCACCATGCCTGGCTGCTAAAGTCCATTATATTCAAATGGCAAAGAATTATTCTGTTCTTGTTCTCATCCGAGTCTCAGATTTTTTTCTTTCTTTTCTGACAGGCAGCACAGTGACAAAGAACTTGGAAATCTAATCTAGGGCTCACCCATATCGAGCAAGTGTTCTACCATCTGGTGGCACATGCACCACATTTACCTGGTATTTTTGAGACAGGATCTCACTACATAGTTTGGGCTGACCTTGAACTCATTACGTAGCCCAGGCTGGCTTCTAACTTGTGATTTTTCTGCTTCAGTCTGCCATGTAGCTGGGATTACAGGCGTGAACTGTCACACCCAGCTAAGACACTGCTATTTAATGAGCATCTCTTACAAGCTGGGTACTGAGCCAGGTCCTTGAGATGGATTCATATCATATCTGGATTCAGGGTCCAAGGAAAGATACAGAGACCATGCACAGGATGGGGAGTGAGGGCCACGCACAATTGGGCTTTACTTGGGCACTAAACTCAGTGTTTTCACTAAAAACAGTTGAAGGACATAGCCAAGATCCAGGTCTGACGAGGGGTCTCACCTGCCAAATTAAAGAGAGGTAGGCAGATGGAGGTGGGAGCCCATAAAGATACACAGATAAGAGTGACTGACTTATAGGCAATGAGGACAGCAGAGCTGTGCCCGGAGAATGATAAATCTCACTGAAGGAGGGTAGGCTGGAAGCAAGGAGAGTAATCACGGGCAAGTTAGAAATGAGGTGTTACTACTTCATTTTCAAAAATGAAAATGCAGGGGCGAGAGGTGCAGCTCAGCAATACAGCACCTGACTAGCATATGTGTGGTCCTGGGTTTGATCCTCAGCACCGCAAAAAACAAAACCAAACAATCAATACAAAGCAGAAGAAAGAAAGGAATAAATGTACTTGAAGATGTTAAGAAAATCATTTGTGGGCTGTAGTGACTTAGAAATGACACAAATTTCTCACAAATTAGGCTTTCAAAAACCAGAACAGACCAGCAGTTCCCTGTCTCCTAGATATGTACATTGATTTACGGTGAATCTTTTTAGTAAAACATGTAACCATCTTACTTTATAATTTTAAAAACAAGGTATTATATTACATTATCCATTCAAGATATGCTTAAAGCAGCGCATTTAAAAAACTGTCACATTTATTTATTTTTTATTTTTTTATAAGTACATAATGTTGGGCCGGGGATTTAGCTCAGTGATTCTACCGCCTGCCTCAAAAGCGCAAAGTCCCGAGATCCCCGGTACCAAAAAACCCTCAAAATTCATAATGTTTGCAGTACCTAGAGTTTACATGCCTTGTGTGGAGTTGGGCCATGTACATAACACATAGGTCATCTCCTTTCCCTCCCTGGCCACCTCTTGATCTTCTTGCCCTCTTGAGAAAGCTCTGTCTTCCTACTTTCTATCCTCTTTTATTTTGCTCTTTATTTATAATTTGGGTTTCTCATATAACACAAATCACACAGTAACGTTAAAGGTGTGCTTTAAAAGTCATTATGCAAAGCTGAGGTGGCCATTAACTCTGCTTTGTAACGGCCTTTAACAAATTAAAAACTGCATGGACTTTGATTACTGTATAGTTCCCTTAAGTTTCATTTTCCCCTAAATTCAAAAACTGAAAGCTACAAGAGAAAGGAGAACACACCTTTCACCAAACTCAGCTGATCTTTTCTGCTCTCTCTCAGATGTATTGGGGTTATTTACACTAAAGAAAGTAGTACTTTCAGAAGTGCAAAATGCCTCTCTGATAGAATCTAGCTCAGGCGTCAGAGTTCTGAGCAGGGTGAACACACCCTCCCGCCCTGGCAATGCTTAAAGGACTCATTGAGGAGAAGGGCATGGTCTGAGGACGTTTACAGCTATTCTCTGCAAACATGGCAGCTCGGCGGCAGGCTGGAGCCATGAAGTAGCTCACTGGCTCTTCCTGTGCTCCCACACGGGCAGGCATGTGTTAGAATGCCACTCTGTTATCGTCTCTTCTACAGTCTTCCCTTTGTCTCATGCCTTGGAGAAGACTAGGGGGCAGGACTAGGAGGAGAATCATTCCATTCCCACCCTCATGGCCCCTTCATACACACACACTTCTGTTTGTGAAACAGCAAAGTACTAATTACCTAGTTCAAAACTAATGGGAAGAATGTCTGAGTTTGGGAAAGTCGAGAAAACAGCAAACAGAAACCAGTTTAAAATCACAGGTTGAAAATCATAGGATTGCAGGGTGCAGCAAAACCTCGGGCATTCCCACAGGGACTGACTGAGTCCCTCAGCAGGGCTGGGTTTCTGAATGAATAGCTGGGTCTGCACTGAACTGGACTGGTCTTCTGGTATGAACTCCATGCCCCACTGGTGTGTACACAGCTGTGCGTAGCCCAGAGTGACTTTTCCCTAGGTTTTTAGGGGGGATCAGAACCCAGATAAGGTTAAGGACTACTGAGTACCTGCTGGGACAGAGATTCCTGATACCCTAAATGCTCCGCATGTTAAAGTGCTCAGAACGGCCCTGATACCCTAAATGCTCCGCATGTTAAAGTGCTCAGAACGGCCCGGCGAGCCTTTCAGATCCCGCAGCACTGTGGCTGGTGTAACATCTGGCCCACAGGCAGGCTTTCTTTCCCAGGGCGTTCTTTCTTTTCTTTTTATTGAGATGAAGTCTCACCGTGTTGCCCAGGCTGCTCTGGAACTCCTGCGCTCAAGTGACTCTCCTCTGCCCACCAAGGGGCTGGGACTACTGATGTGTAGCGAGCCTGGCTCCCCCCCCCCCACACCCATCTGTTAGTCCCGCATATTTAACCCAGGGCTTTCACACTGAGCCACATCTCCAGCTTTCTTTTTTTTTTTTTTTAAATTTTGAGACAGGGTCTTGCTAAGTTGCCCAGGCTGGGCTCCAACTTGCTAACCTCCTGCTTCAGCCTCCCAAACTGTTGCACACTACCCTGCCAGCTTGGCTTTTTTTTTTTTTTTAACTTGTCCCCAATATCTTTTTAAATTTTTTATTTATTTATTTTTCTGGTACTGGGAATCGAACTTAGGACCTTACGCTTGCCAGGTAGGTGTGGCGCCACTGAGCTATATCCGCAGCCCTCCAACATTTTTAAAAAATCTGATTTCACACAAAAAATCTAGATTTCTGGATTCCCTTGAGAAAACAGTCGGAAAACATGACCACACTGTGGTCTTGTCCTACATGATGAGAATCAGAGCTAAGAACTCAGTAGTCATCCCTTCATCTGGGGCTACCAGCTAAGGTCCATTTCTCTCCCCCTTGTTCCTCAGTCCTGTCGTTTGCCTGACCCTTGAGTTTTCATCCCGTCTGTACTGTGATACCTTCAGAGTCCAACCAGTGTATGGTTGTTTCCAGGTAAACTGGCCTTAAGCTTGCCAACTTCCAGAGTTGTGTCAATTTCTAAATTGTCCTGTCTTAATCTGCTGTGAGGCTTAGGTTGCTGAGAAAGTAGCTGCCTATGTGAGGTCTCCTGCACCTTTTACTGCTCCTCTTCTGCTTTGGAGTGGGAGGCTGGAGAACCTCTGGCTGACTGTGTACGTGAAAGGCTCCAGTCAACGGCAGGGACCACATCTAGAAGGGCGTAGTTGGCTTGACTCTCATCAGAGGCCACAGTATAGCCTCTGATAACTTAGGCCCCTCCAATGTATCTACTGACATGACCTTCTATGTTATGACATAGAAGACAAATCCAACTGACAGGCAGGGTACAGTTACTTGACGATCAGGAAAGAAAGACAGGGACACAGTCTCCTAGTGATGCTATGGAAGGAAAGAAGCTATGCCCTGCTTTGGAAAGAAAACTGTTTGTCTGGCTTAGTAGGAGCTTATCCATAGGTTTATCTGCAGGGCAACCATCCAGAAGGGGGGATAGCACTGCATCACCTGTTTGCTTCTTTAGTCACCCATGGAATAAAGTCACTTCCACTGAGGAAAGCTGACACGGTAACTTCTATTGATCTTACTGAAAGAGAATGCACTGGTTCTCAGTTTAAGTGAAGATTTTTTATGCCTTAGCTTAAAGATCTCATTGTGTAATGACTATTAACTCTTTAGAAAGTATAATCTTCAAGCTAGGGATTTAGCTCAGTGGTTCTGCCACATGCCTCACAAGTGCAAGGTTGCAAGTTCGATCCCTGGTACCAAAAAAAAAAAAAAAGAAAGTATAATCTTCAAACTGCTTGCTTCAGCAGTATATTAGTTTTACCCTTCATTCAACACACATTTATTGTGAGTATAGTACACTCCTGATATTTTAGGAATATTCCTTTTAAGGGCTAAGTTATTGGAGTTTAGCCTGAACAATGTGATCTCCATCATTTCTTTGCAAGGATGTTCAGTGCAAGAATAAAAAGATTTGGGACTTGAGATGTGGCTCAGTAGTAGAGCATTTGCTTACATGCTCAGAGAACTGGTTTCAATTCCCATCACCATAGGAAAAAAAGAGAAAAAAAAGATTTTGGTTTCTTTAGGCCTCTAATTAGGCTATTTATTTTCATTACATATTATCTGACAACAGAAATAACAATTGCTAATATTTATTGAGCCCTTATAATTTGAAAGTACCAACAATCCTAGGGGATAAGAATTAATCATTTCCATTTTTCAGATAAGACAAAGGAAGCCTAATTGGTAAATGGCAGAACCAGGTTTTAAATCATGGTCTGACTTAAAGTCTACCTCCATAAAGATATTAATCCCATGGTTCCGCTGCCTGCCTCGCAAGTGCAAGGTCCTGAGTTCAAGCCCCAGTACCAAAAAAAAAAAAGATATTAACCCCAATGAAGTAATTATTAACAGTTATTAGTTCAAAGGACTGATGTACCCTTATTATCTAGGCCCCATAAGAGAGCTGCTACTGCACAGCTGAGAAAAACAAACTAGGATCGGACAACACTGTTTTGGAATGGGAACTCCCACTGGTAGCCTTTAGGTTGAGCTTGCAGTTCTATGCAGACGTTCACAGCAAAAACGGGGAGGGATGAGTGGGGAAATACTATTTCTGGCACACCGGGCCTACTCCTGGGGATACCACTATAAACACTAGTGGGACACTTCAGACATATTAAATGTTCAAAGAGTGTCCATCCTTTTCCAGTGACTGTGAAACAAAAGCAAATGTGCCCAAGGTGAGTGAAATAAGGTCAGAAATGTCAATAAGAACAGAACATTACATGTACTTCCTGCAGGCAGCTAAACTGGCTCTTAATCAAGAGAAGCATTTCCAGTCTATAAAACCTTTTCTTTTTCCTGTTCCAGAAAGAGTTTTTTGGACAGGGTCAGAAATCACTAGGACAAAGGTAGCTAGCTCCTTTGGATATTGACTTGCTGCCTGAACTTTGAAGTCCCGTGTTTTATTGCCCTGGGTGGTATTGGGGAAGATGAGGGCAGAGTAAGAAGGGCATCCAGGTTCTCTCTGTGCCTGTCCTCTTCCACGGTTATGTGGCAGATATTCAAGGACCTACCCTGTACTAAACTCTGTAGATGTTCAACAAATCAGAGCTTTAGTACAATGGCTACCAAGTAACCCACACCTTAACTACTGGTTTTAAGATATTCTATTTTTGGTACTGGGGAATATGTGCCTAGCATGCACAAGGCCCTGGGTTCCATCCCCGATACAACAAAAAAATTCAGTTATGATTCAGTATTCCTCAGTATCTCTTTCAGATTTAGTTAACCCTTACACTTTTTATATACTTTGGCTTCAGCCAGGTCTTTGCCGTTCCAGTCAAATCCTGGGCTCCTCATGGCGAGGAACCAAGCCACTGAATTCTATCTTCATACCTGAGAGCGACAGGCACAACGCTGGACTCTAGATTTCCAACTGCAAATCAACTCAACAATATTTGACTCCTTATCACAATAGCTCTTAATGTCTTTGTCAGAAGCCCCTGAGGAGTTTGGTGACCCCAAACCAGGATGTCTGGGAACAAGGCTGGTAAATGCAGTCGTCCCTTGGTATCCATGAGGGACTGGTTCCACGACACCCCACAAATACCAAAATCTGGGGACATTTAAGTCCTGCATTTAAAATAGCATTGTATTTGCATATAGCCTATGCACATCCTCCTGTATCCCTGAAATCACTTCTAACTTACTTAAAATACCTAATACGATGTAAGCACCAGATAAAAAGTTGCTAATCAAGTTTTGCTTTGGGCACTTTTATTTTTCTCAAAATTTTTGGTCCATAGTTGACTGAATTCACACATATGGAATCTGAGGATAGAGAGGGCTGACTACATTTTTTTTTTGGAGACAGGGTCTCACTATGTAACCCAAGCTGGCTTCAAACTCATGATTCCCCTTTCTCAGCTTTCCACATGCTGTAATTACAGGGGTGCATTACCACACCTAGCTGACTGTGCATTTTAAACAAACCCTTCAGAACATTATATGTGCAGGGAAGTCTGGAACTTGAGCATTGTTACATACACATACAAATCTCAGACAAGGTACAAACAAAATAAAGATTAAGTAACACTTCATATCCTCTTATCAGTCCTTCTTTTCTTTAGTGCCTAAATCATCCTTCCAGAGCAAAATTCCCCTCAAGCCCCTCCTTTGCTCAAAAAGTTCCCTACTACAAGAAAAAAAAAATCCACAGTCCTAAGCTAGTCATTGAAGTCTAGCTAGCAAGCCAGATAACTTTTATTGGGTGTTGGGGATTGAACCCAGAGCCTTCTGCATACCAAGTACATACTTCACTACTGAGCTACACCTTCATCCTCAATCAAAGTAATTTTTTAAATTACAATACCAATTCTAGAGCCAGAATGAGTGAGTTAAAAATCCCAAATTATTAACTGTATGGCTTTAGGCAAGTCACTTACCTTTTCTGCCTCAGTTGCCTCAACTGTAAAATGAGTTTATTAATAGTTACCTGCCTAATAGGGATGTCAATAATCTAGAAAGGATTAAAGCAATTACTACATTCACAGCACTCAGAATCATGCCTGGCACACAGTAAGTACTATGAAAGCATTAGCCAGTACCATTACCATGATTTTTTTCCTCTATTGTTCTCTTGATGTACTACAGTGGTGCCAACTACCAAGTTCTGCTCTCTGGGCATTTTTCCACATTCTCACTTTGTTCCCATCTGTAACACAACTCCATACCATCTCTGAGTCAAAGATATCCAATGATAAGATTCATATCATGTCCTTAAATACTAACTCCCCAACACCGAAATTAATCTTTCCCACCTCTGTGCATTAGTGTAACATTTATTTGTGTATGTTTTTTCATCTCCTGGACTATAATTTCCCTGGAGAGGCTGGTAGAATTGAAACAGTATGGTTTTAGAAGTGAGACTAATCTGGGTTCCAAACCAGGTCACCGTTCATTCTCCTTGGGTCTCACAGTTCCCATTATCAGGCCAGGATAAGAACATCAACTTCAAAGCATTAACAGGAGGGTTAGACAACAAATTGTATCCACAAATACTGAAAAGAGTTTGCTGTATGGTTGATTGGTACAGCATTTTCTTGAGTGCTATGTAGTGTCAACTATGCTAGTGTCGACCCTGGAAAAAGTCAACGCTGAAGGAAAACACAAATGACAGAACTGCCCTGGAGAAGTAGTTTTTCAATCAGTTGATGGAATTAGCCAGAGAAAACGTAGATCAGGATACATCCAGGCTATTTACAAAACAACAAGAACAAATCCTATTGACACGTGCAGTCTGCACCAGCTCTGGGGTATGCCTGAGAAGGAGAGCAAAATTCCTGCCTATTGGCCTCTCTGGGTGTGACGTTAGGGCCACCCCAAAGGACAGACCAATGGGCTTGGGCAGGGAGGCCCTAACGGGGACAATAGTCGAGGGCATGGCAGCGTCTGGGATATCACTTTCCTCTACGGGGCGGGGGGAGGGGGGGCTCTAGCCCCGCCAAACATCCCCAAATAACCTGAGTCATTCCCACACTTCCCTTCCCCTTCCCCTTCCCCTTCCCCTTCTTCTTTTAATAAAAAGAAAACTCCTTTTTGCACAAGTTTAGCTTTCGGAGCCGTGAGGCGGGGATTCTAGCCCAGCTTCTGTGTGACTTTGGAGATTCATTTTTCCTTTCTGTGCCTCCGTTACCCCATTTTTAACTAGGGAAACAATCACTCCTTCTCCAACAGACCGTGAACTCAATCTGGCGCCTATCAGGGGCCCGATCAATTCTAGCGCTCCTGGCGGGCAGGAGTCCCTCGGTCCCCCTCCTCAGAGGTGGGTAGAGGCGACGCCTCCCACCCCAGCCGCGTGAGGAGCCCGGGAGCTGCGGCTCCGCTCCTGAAACCGAGGGACCAGCCGTGTCGACGTGGGATTCTGAGGAAGAGATGGGGAAGTCGGCCAACTTGCAGTCTGCACCCAGCGGCCAGGACACAGCTGCCCAGGACCCAGCCCTGGGCGAGCAAAAACCTGCGTGCCTCCTCCTACCTGGCCGGAACGGCTCAGGCGAGGGGACCCCAGTGCATCTTCCACCCTATGCCCTAACATCAAGCTGCCCCCTAGCCAGCAATCCCCCGACGCGCCAAAGCTCACCATTCCTTCAGTCCAGGGTCCTACGCGGCCACTGCCCACCCCCCCCCCCCCCCCGCAACGGATCCCCGCGGAAGAAGCGGGGAGGTGGCGACTTCAGTTCCGAAGGTAACCTAGGACCGAGTGCGGCGCTGTCCCCCAGCCCGCGACCATAGAGAAGAGGCCGCACTCAGTTCCCAAACTCCTCAACCCTGCGACCTCCCCGCTGCCTAGAGCGGCCACTCCCGAGCGGACAACGTGGGCGCATGCGTACAACCAGTGACCACGCCTTTTCCTCTTCCCTGAAAGACATAGGGCGCGAGCTCGGGAATTAGCCCCGGAGGCGAAGGAGGGTGGTTACCTGTGACTAAATACTCTCCGGAGGCGGCTGTTTCTGCAACCAGAGGAATCAGCCTTGCCCAGGAATTAAAATATTATAAGACCGCATTGTGGTCTCCACAATTTTTCTTCGCACATTTTATGCAAAAAAAAATCAGAACTAAAGTTGAACTTTACAGTGTTGAGCAGATTGGAATCAAAATGACATTATCACCACGTCCTCTCCTCTTTCCCACAGTGTTTGGGTTTGTGGAGAACTCGCGTTGATTACCTGTTTTAAAGCGTCTTGAAATTGTCTAATTGCTAAATTGAGGTGACTTTTTTTTCCCCTCCACCTATCGAATTTTAGTGAAGATCGGTAATATTCTGTTCTAGCGCAGTGGGTGTGAGCTCATCTTCCGGAGGATAATCTGGCAATGGGTACGCAGTAAACTGTTGATGTTAGGTCGGGCGTGGTGGTGCACGCCTGTAACCCCAGCATTCGCTGCGAGTTCGAGGCCACCCTGGGCTACACAGGGAGACCCTGTCTGAAAAAAGAAAAAAAACAGAAAGGGTCTCAGTCACCTCCCAGTCTGGGTTTGAGCTTCCTGTCCTCCAGCATCAGCTGTGTGCCCACATACCTACCATACCTGTTCCGGCACGCCTGGGAGTAAATTTTGTTTCCTTTTGTACTAGAATATACATAACATAACATTTACTATTTGAACCATTTTAACTGGCTTTACAGTTCATTGGCACCAAGTACATTCTCATAGTTAGGGAACCATCACCACTGCTCATCTTCCCAAACTGAAACTCTGCTCCCATTAAACACTTAGTATGGGTTTATTTATACAGCACAATTCACATACCTTAACACCAATGATCCTCAATACAAACCCTGAAAATTGAAGTTTAGGAAGACTGAACACATTCCAGAGCTAACCTTTGAAAACAACTTAATTGGCTTTTGTGAAAGACCAAGGTGAATTCTTGTACTGAATACATTTTATTGAGCATCTACTGCATCTCAGCCCAGTGTTAAGACTTTGATGATAAATAGCAATCTCAGGGTAATACCTGCAGGGGGCGCACTCTGGTGAAAGTGCAGACTGGTCCGCCCACAAAAGCAGGAGGCCAGGGGGTTTTTTTTGGTACTGGGGATCGAACTCTGGACCTCGTGTTTGCAAGGCAGGCAGTGGAAACCACTGAGCTAAATCCCCAGCCCCTGGAGGCCAGTTTTTAAGAATTAACTGAGGTGGGCCAGGGTCTCCTCTCCAAACCTGGTCTCTTAGCTCAGGATGAATCCTCCTGACTTGAGGGACAGTTCCAGTCATGTGAGGCTCTGCTGGAATCTCGAATGACTATAGGTTTAGGTCAGTGGAGATTCTGGGTACAACTGGATGTCCCTATAAATCTCTCATCCTGGTGTCCTTAGTTTGAAGAGTAATAAGACAGGCTAGGTGAATTTAGGGTTAATAAAACTTGTTTTTCCAACTTTTAGACAGACACTCCCTAAATCAGCAGTCCTCAACTTTTTTGGCACAAGGGACCAGTTTCATGAAAGACAATTTTTCCATGGGTGAAACTACTCCATGATTCAAAAAGAGTGTGCAACCTAGATCCCTCACATGTGCAGTTCACAGGAGGGTTCTTGCTCCAATGAGAACCTAATGCTCAGCTCAGTAATGGCAAACCTATGGCACACGTGCTGCAGCGGCCATGCAGAGGCCTTCATCAGCACACGAGCCAAGCCATCCCAGCCAAGGTTTGAAAATTATCAGCATGCAGCAAAGATCACATTAATTGTGCAAAAGCATGCCAAATGCAAACTTTTACCTTTCAATAAGAAGCTGTTTGTTATTACACAAAGCTCTGTTATTGTGTTTTTCTTTCAAGACAAAAGATGTTAATATATGAGTTGTTTTTTTTTCTAAACTAGAACCTCAGTATTCAGGTTTAATTGCAGTGTTGGTACTTTGTGATAAATAAATGGGTTTTGGTTTGCAGTTGTTTGGCCACTTGGTCTCTAAAAGGTTCACCATCACCGTCTTTGCTGAGCTGACAGGAGCTCAGATGGTGATACAAGGGATGGGGAGCAGTTGGAAATACAGATGCAGCTTTGTGACCTAGTTTTCCTTTCTTTTTTGGTACCAGGAATCAAACTCAGGGCCTCGTGCTTGCCAGGCAGGCACTGAACCGCTGAGCTATATCCCCAGCCTGTGGCTGTTTCTATCAGGCCAAGGACCAGTATCATCATGGCCTGGGGGTTGGGGACCCCTCCCCTATATGTCTAACATCCCTGCATTCAGAGGTGAGAAGGATATGACCCAGGGTTTCATAAAATCAAGGTTTTGTTCTATTGTTAGTTACCTATTGGGCATCTGCAGGCCCTTGTGAAGTCACAATTTTTAGCAAAACCACTTTTAAGTCCCTGATTACCTTAGGAGAAAACACGACCCCTGCTTTTGGTAAATAAGAGGTGAAGGGCCTAGGAGTTTGTCCTTGGTTCCTATGCTGGTCTGCGCACCATAACTTTATCATTTGATTTCTCTGATCACCTAAGTAACCTTCCACCCCAATGATTCTCTATTGCAGCACCTTGTTCTTTCTTTTCTTTTTTTGTACCAGGTATGGAACTCGGGACCTTGCGCTTGCGAAGCAGGCAGTGGCACCACTGAGCTAAATCCCCGGCCCCGCACCTTGTTTTTTCTTCAGAGCGTTTCCAAATGGCAAGTCTGGCTCTGGTCTTTCTCCTTCCTACCCCAAATTTAAGCTCCAGGGGGGCTGGGACCATCCTTCCTGTTCATCAGTGTAACTCTACCTCTATTAGAGAGGCACGTACTGTACAAGGAGCCCAGTAAATAACTGTTGATCAACCATATGTCAAGACTGCATATTTTTCCAAGCGAATGCCTTCCTAAATTAGGCTCCACCTTGGGGACTCGATGGCCAGGGTTCTCCTCGGGTCCAGGAAGGAGGTAGAGGACCTCAGCCTTGGTCCCGCCTCCGACGCTGACGCAGGCGCAGCAGGCGCGCGCTGTTCCCGGAAGTCGCCCCGGCGGTGTGTTCTACTGCTGCCTGCCTCTGCCACCTCCGTGGCCAGCCCGGTAGCTACGGAACTCTGCGGGTAGAACGGCTGAGGCGGGGCCGGGGTTCCGGCCACTCGGAAGAATGGAGATAATTAGGAACAGTGCGTGTCCGCGGCGCATCTCCCCGCTTCCCCTTGACCACACTCACCCAGCCTGCTAGGCCTGGTCCGCGGCCGCGAGTTCGGCAGGGCCTAGGGCCGAGCCAGCCCCTGTGCGCCTTGCACTCCTCCAGCCGGTGCACTCTGGGCCCTTGCTCTTCTGCGGAATGTGCACTCCACTCCCAAGGGCCTTAAAATCTTCCAGTCTGGGGACCCACGGGGCCTTGTTCCCCTCTGGCCTAGCCACCCGCTGGGGGTTTCACCACGCCTGGCCTGTGCACCGCGGGGGTCCTGAGGCTCTTCAGCCCTTGCACACTTCTGGGACGTGTCTCCGTTAGCCTGAGACCCCAGGCACCCCGCGACCCTCCTTCCCTCTCCCCTTAGGAGTCCGTGGACAGGAAGCCAGGTCTCGCTTTCTGAGCTGCTTCTCGGTTTCTCCGCAGATTTTAAGAGTAACCTTCATAAAGTGTACCAGGCCATAGAGGAGGCCGACTTCTTCGCCATCGATGGGGAGTTTTCAGGTATCCCGTGCAAGCTCCGGGCAGCACCTTGCAACTCATAGCTCAGTGTCCTTCAGCTGCCTCCTCCTTCCCACTTCCCAGTTCCCTAAGTTTTCGCCTGCTGGCTGCTCCTCACTCTTTGTAGCCTTGTGTTGTGGAAGTCTTAGTATTCACTCTTAAACGTTTTCAAAAAGCATGGAAGAGATGGCAGTGGTTTTGTGATTGATCAGGCTGTGAGGTTGGGGACAGAAATTACTGTTTTGGTGTCCCTTAAAGCAGTTTACATGTACATGGTAGAGAGCTTGAGGATTAGGGGCAGATTGTTTTGTATGTGTGTGTGACAAATTTGCATAACATAATTTATATTCCCAAACTGATATTGTACATTTTCACTTTCTCCTGCCTCTGGCAAACACTATTTGTCTCTGTGAATTTGGCTACTGTACATAGTGACTATGAATTTGACTACCTATACAGATCACATAAGTGGAATCGAACGATATTTGTCCTTTTGTGACTGGTTAGGATCAGGATTTTGCATGTTAATGAGTATACTCGTTTAAACACTGTGAGGTGTTACCTACCTTGGGCAGGTGTATGTATTTGAGTAATCCCCCTCTCCCCAACTCCTAGGGCAGTGATAAGAACCTTTTAGACCTTTCAGTGATAACAGACAGCCCATTGCAGCTTGTCATAGGTTTGCCAGCACTCTCCTTTGGAACGTCAAGTCCAAGGCCTTGCCTGGGCTTTGTGCATACTAGGCAGGCACTCGACCACTGAGCTACACCCCCAGCTCCAAGTTAATGCTAACTTTGAGAAAAGCAGGGAGCACTTTTATTTGGTCTTACTTTATAAGAATTTGAAACTATACAGCTGTTGAGTGATTGACATTACACTAGCATTAAGTTAAAAACTTGTGTCTTAAATATCTAGGAATCAGTGATGGACCATCAGTCAGTGCCCTGACAAATGGTTTTGACACTCCAGAAGAGAGGTATCAGAAGCTTAAGAAGGCAAGTAGATGTGCTCGAAAGTCTTTTTTCTTCACATAGATCCTCCTTTTGTTAAATTACAGAGATAATTAAATTTGCATATTAAAAAAGTGTAGCAGTTTTCAGCCCCGACTCAAAATGATCTTTTACTGATGTTTAAAATAACAGCAAAAATAACTGTTTGCTGGAAAAACATTTTGGGGAATGATGATTATTTTCAGTGTTAATTTGATTTATAGGACAATAATGTGATTATTTTAGTAATTTGATAACTTAATAATTTGAAAGTTGGCTTATGTGATACTCTGGATGATGAAAAGTATGTAATTGGGAAAAATTAAGAAATGAATATAAATTAATAATGCCTCCAATTCATAATCTGTGTAATCTGTTTTAATTGGAAGTGTTCTGCCGAAGTCAAGTTGAGTGATGCAGAAAGGCCACCTAGTTGGGAACACTAGTGCTCGTGGTGAATTTGCAGCCATATTGTGACAGATGTTTTATTTCCCTTTTCCAGCATTCCATGGACTTTTTGCTGTTTCAGTTTGGCCTTTGCACTTTTAAGTATGACTACACAGATTCAAAGTAGGTTTTTTAAAATAAGAGGTGGAAATTCTTTTACCGTGGCATAATATAACTCCCTAAGTCTCCTTTTCTGTTGTCTTCTCAGGTATATCATGAAGTCATTTAACTTCTATGTTTTCCCGAAACCCTTCAATAGATCCTCACCTGATGTCAAATTTGTTTGTCAGGTTAGTAGCATATTTGGGTTTTTTCTTTTGTTGTTGATGAGGAAATGTGGAAATGTGGAATCAGAATTCTCTTTAAAATTTGGTTTTACTACTAACTTCGGGCCTTGACAAATTATTTCACCTCTGATGTCCAGTTTGAGGTGTGTAAGTAAATGACACCATTATCTTCCCCTTTATTTTAGAATGAGTTAAGAAGTAAAATACGAAGACAGGCAGATGGAAACCAGAATATGAACCTTATTATTAATAAAGCCAACTTTGCTGGACATGGTGGTACACACGTGTAATCCCAGCATTTGGGAGGCTCAGGCAGGAGGATCACTACAACCTCGAGGCCAGCCTGGACTACAGAGTACAGAGCGAGATCCTGTCTCAAATAATCAAAAAAAAGCTGAATTTGAGAATATGGCTTGTAATGTGACTCCATTTGAGATTTTTGAGGTCTTGCCTCTGAATTCAAATTATGCATCAGAATTTGCGGGCTTCTCCCTCTCTGTTTCTCTAAGAGTAGAGCATTATTTTCTGAAATGCAGAATACATTTGTAACCTATGAAAAAAAGAGAGCCCAGAAGGGGCCAAACTGCTTAACACCTAGGTCCTTTTCTAAGCTCCCTAGTTAGGAGGTTGTAAAAGGAAACTGTATTGATTTTCTTCTGAGGAGAGGACTTTGTGGGTCAAGGTAAGGATGCAGGGGAGTTTGGTCCTTGAAATACTCAGGGGCTGTGGTGTAGCTGGCTGGAGAGACACTTGGTAAACAGCAGTTTCCCCATCCTGCCTTCTTGATTATCTGTTGTCATGGATAAGGAGAATGTGACTTTATGAGCGCATGTATATGTTATTAAAGAAAGTGCTAATCTTCCCTCCCTGACACCTTGCATCCTAGCATCTCTCCCAGTAGCAACATTAGTTCAGTTGAGTCTCACCATCTTTCCCTTCCTTGTCATAGAAGTGGGTATGCAGTTGTGAAGGTCCAGAGGGTAGGCTTCTCAGTACATTCTTTCTGAAATAAGAGAAGGTATACACCAGTGGAATCAAGAGTTAATTATATACCTGATGGCAAAAGAGAAAAAATCAGGGTAATTTTGAACTTGTAGTTAGTTTTCTTAAGGGCTGGGGATTTAGCTCAGTGGCACCATGCCTGCCTCGCAAGCACAAAGTCCTGAGTTCAAATCCCCAGTACTGGGGGAGAAAAAAAGATGAAGAGTTAATTTTCTTAAATTATCAAGCAAACCATAGTTGGTATTTCCTTTTCCTTGCATCCTGTTTACAGTTGTTTATAATCACTTTGATATAGGTTACTTAAACAGCATTTATAGATTTTCATCCAGAGAAAATAGGCTATGTTTGGAAATTCATGTAGATTTGGTTTTTCAACTGTGCCAGGAACAGAGAATTACTTCAAGTGGATTCCAAATGGCTTTGGCCAGGGGCTAATTAAACAGAAGCAGAGAGTAGCAGTAACACACTTTAGGGATGCTGCTTTGTTCTAAAAAACAGCATATTTAACAATGTCTTCATACTTTATAGTATGAATATGTATTTGTTTAAGCAGCTTTTATTTGGAATTTAGAGGCTTGCCACTGGTTATAAATAGTACTATAATCAACATCTATGTGCAGTCTATCTTTTTGTATATGTAGGAAATTTTCTGTAGGATGGAAGAGGAATTGTGGAGTCCTAGGACATACACATTTAAACTTTTGATAGATGCCTCAATCCTCCAGAATAGCTATGCTCATCTTTTGAATCTTGAAAAAGGTACATTTAAGAGACTTAAAAGGGGATAGTAAATCACAAATAGATTTTGCTGGTTCAGTGGATTGCTTTTAATTGTGGTAAAATATAACGTATCATTCTGGTCATTTTCAGTTGTTTATTTCAGTGGTATTAAGCACATTCAGACTTTTTTATAGGAAAATATTTATTGGTACATTTTAGGCATATGTAGCAATAACAGTCATAACATGGGGAATTTCCACCTGTACATGGTACCTCCCACCTCTTTTTTCCCATCCTCCCCTCCCCACAAGCCCCCTCCCCTCCCTATGTACAAAAACTTTGTTTCCATTTTCTCCTTCTATTTTCACTTTTTTTTTTCTTTCTTTCTTTCTTTTTTTTTTTGGTACCAGGAATCAAACTCAGGACCTTGCACCTGCGAGGCAGGCATGGTGTCACTGAGTTAAATCCCTGACCCCTCATTTTTTTTTTCTTGTCCCTTCCTTTCTTTCTGTCTCCCTTCTCGCTTGTTCCCCTCCCCATTTGAACATTTTCTTCCCATTTCCCAGTATCTGTCATACATTTCAGTCCGTATTTCTACTTTCAGTTTCTCACACCAGAGAAACAAAGCAGAATTTAAACATGTATGTCCAATTTATCTTACTTAAGAGTATCTTCTCAAGGTCCGACCATTTTGCTATTAATGTCTGAAACTCATTCTTCTTTATGGCACAGTGGTACTCCATTGTATAAAAAAACCACATCTTCTTTATTGTTGGTTGATGGGCATTTGGGCTGTTTTCAAAATTTAGCTATTACATACTGTGCCACTATGAACATGGGTGTGCATATATCTCTGTGGTATGATCCTATTAATTCTTTCAGGAAGATACCAAGAAGTGGAATAGCTGGGTCAAATGAAACCCCTAGTATTAGTCTTTTGAGAAATTTCCACACTGATTTCCACAGTGGTTGCACCAGTCTACACTCCCACCAACAGTGGAGAAGGATTCCCTTTTCCCCACCAGCCTTGTCAGCATTTGTTGTTGGTTGATTTCTTTTTTTTCTTTTTTTTTTGGCCCCGGGGCTCAAACTCAGGTCCTTGGGCTTTTGGGGCAGCTGGCGGAACAACTGAGCTAAATCCCCAGCCCTACTGGTTGATTTCTTGATAACATCCATTCTTTCTGGAGTGAGATGAAGTCTCAGCATTGTTTTAATTTGCCTCTCTTGAATGACCAGTGCTGCTGAACATTTTTTCGTATATTTATTTGCCGTTTCTACTTCTTCATCTGAAAAGTGTCTATTCATTTCAGATGCCCATTTTTGAATTGGGTCTTTAAATTTGGGGGTTTTGATTTTTCCTAGTTCTTTATATATTCTAGATAGTAGTCCTTTGTCTGATGAATAGCTGGTAAAGAATTTTTTCCCACCCTGTGGTTTTTTTTTTTTTTTTTCTCTGTGGTTTATCTATTCACTTTGTTGGTGGTTTTTCTTGCTGTGCAAAAGCTTTTTAATAAGATGAGGTTCCAGTTGTTGATTCCTTGTAGTATTTCCCTTGTGGTCTGGGTTTTTTTCATGAAGTCTTTGCCTACTCCTATATCCTCAAGCATTCTGCCTGTTCTCTATTCCAACAGATTTATTGTTTCTGTTTTAATATTTAGATCTTTAATCCTTAGTGCATGGTGAAAGATATGGGTCTAATTTTAATCTTTGGCATGTGGAAAGCCAGTTTTTCCAGCACTGTTTATTAAAGAGGCTGTCAGGGATTTAGCTCAGTGGCACCGCACCTGCCTGGCAAGCACAAGGTCCTGAGTTCGATTCCCAGTACCAAAAAAAAAAAAAAAAGGCTATTTTTCTTCCAGTGAAGGTATTCGGCTCCTTTGTCAAAGATAAGGTGGCTGAGTGTGTCTGGAGTTGTTTCTGCATCTTCTAATCTGTTCCATTGATTCTTAGGTCTGTTCTTTTGTCAGTACCATGCTATTTTTATCACAGTAGCTTTGTAGTATAATTTCAGGTCAGGGATTGAGATACCCATCTTGCCTTTGATGCCCAGAATTGCCTTTGCTAATCTAGGCCTCTTCTGGTTCCAGATGAGTTTTAGGATTTTTTTTCTAATTCTGTGAAATATGCTGTTGGAATTTTGATAGGGATTGCATTAAATCTGTATAACAGTTTTGGAAGTATGGTCATTTTCACTATATTAGTTTTTCCTCTCCAAGAACAAGGGATATCTTCCCATTTTCTGATAGCTTGTTCAATCTCCTTTTTCAGAGTATTGTAGTTTTCAATGTAGAAGTCTTTCACTTCCTTCGTTAGATTGATTCCTAGGTATTTCATTTTTTTGGATGCTATTGTGAAAGATATTCTTTAATTTCTCTCTCAGTGAGTTTGTTATCTATGCATAGGGAGGCTGTTGATTTTTAAGTGTTGACTTTGAGTAGCTACGCTACTGCATTTGGTTATCAAGTCTAGAAGTCTGGTGGAGTTTTGGGGTCTTCTATGTAGAGGATCATGCAAAGACTTATTTTGATTAAAAAATAGACACCTTCAAAAAAAGAATTGATGAACTTGGATCCTGGATTTAATGGGATAAAGAGGATGTTTTGGAATATAGTTCAAGAAAGACAAAAATGCCTTTCTGTAATTTATCTTTCAGTGCCTCTATTTCTGATAAGGTGTTTAGGTGGGTCTAATTATAAGAATACTCAGGCATGCCAGGCAAAAAAGAGGTTAGTAAGCCACGTCCAAGGATCTTGGGTCTCAATAAGACAAGATTAAAAAAACAAAGTGGGGATGGAGAGAAGGATTGATTGTTGTAAACTGTGGAAAACCTGGACATGATGGAAGATGATTTGCATGTATCCGAGTTTGTGTATCTATAATAAGATTTTTCATACCCACCATATTTTATTTTAATTAATTTTTGCAGTCCGGGGGATTGAACCCAGTGCCTCGCACATGCTAGACAAACATCTACTACTGAGCCCTTTCACCATGTTTTAAGAGGATTTGTGTTGGCTAATATTCATGTATTTACGTTTTCATACAAGGTTTAAGAAATAAGTAAATGAAAAACTGAACCAAAAGAAAAATATGGCTACTATGGTATGATCAGAGCGCAGAATTTGTGCAGAGAGGTTCAGCTGTTCACAGCTAAGAGGGAACATATCCTCACTTCAGTGGCCCAAAAGATCAAAACAACCCAGGGCTCAGGAGCAGTGCAACTTTCCCCAGGAGAGAGCCCTCAGAACATTTACCCTGGAATTATCCTAAGGAAACTGTTAATGTGGGAAACCTTGTCACGTCTCTAACGTGAACATGTGTGTGATGAGTCCTTTGGGACCGTTTATTACAGTGTCCTTCCATCTAGACTAAGGACCTAATGTCTAAGTCCAAGTCAGTAAAGGTGGTTCTGTGAGGGACAAGATTAAAACGATTCAGTTTTGCAGACTGCTAATGTCCTGATTTTAGCCAAAAATAAAATATATGTGGCTACAGTAGTCTCTTTGATCAGTTGGAGTAAGAACTTCATGTTGTTGTATACTTGTGTACCATGTACAATATTATTTACTTAATATTTTTATTTACATATACTTACATATTTCAGCTTATCCTAGATTTAAAATGTTTGCTTAGTAAAGCTTTTTGCTGTGAACCATTTCTCTTGATCATGAACATTAAGAACATTCAGAGCTGATTGTGGTAGCACACACCTACAATCCCAGCATTCTAGGAGGCTGAGGCAGGAGGATCATAAATTTGAGCTCACAACCTGGGCAATTCAATGACTTAGCAAGACCTTGTCCCCAAATTAAAAAAAAAAAAAAAAAGGTGAAGGTGCTAGGGATGTAGCTCAGCGAGAAAGCCCTGAATTCAGTCGCCATTACTCTCAAAACAGACAAAAAGCCAACATCCAGTTAGGATTTGGGGTTTTCAATATCTGATTTGATGTTAGATATTCATTCTTATAAACTCTGAGCTACTTGATACTTGTACCTGCAGTGAGTTTGTATAAGTGAATTTTATTTCTGGTTATAGTCTCTTGCTCAGCATAGCCACCAGGAGGTCAGCAGCTTTTTGCCAAATGGGAGAATATCTGTTCACTCAGTGGACTTTTCAAAACATTGTAAAACAAAATGATGGTTTATAAGCCCAGCTATTTTAAGTAAACAGTTGTATCATTTGGCAACGTGGTTAGAAATCTCTTGTCTTCTGAATGTGCTTCCTTGCCTGGTTGTCTTTGGGTTTGCTTGCCCGAGTTACTTCTCTACCTCTGTTCATGTACCTGTCACTAACATCCCTGAAATGTATGTTCTCTTGTTTTAGAGCTCCAGTATCGACTTCCTAGCAAGCCAGGGATTTGATTTCAATAAAGTTTTTTGCAAAGGTAAGATTATCCCTTATCTTTAGAGTTTATAAACCTTCAAAAGTAAATCTAGATTTGGTTGAAAATTACTATTTTGTACCTGCTATGTGAGACAGAATTTTAGAGTCCTAGCACACCATTTGAATTTTTTGAAATGCTTTTATCATGAGTTGTTTTTTTTTTTTTTTTTGGTACCGGGGATAGAACTCTGATCCTCCCGCTTGCAAGGCAGGCGGCGGAACCACTTGAGCTAAATCCCCGGCCCCTATCATGAGTTTTTGCATTTTTATTTAAAAATTATTTTTCTTTCTTTCTCTCTCTCCCCCTCCCTCTCCCCTTTCCCTTCCCTCCCTCCCTCCCTGTCTCTCTCCCTCCTTCCTTCCTTCCTTCCTTCTTTCTTTGTTTATTTATTTATTGTTTCAGTGCTGGGGATCCAACTCAGGCAGGCACAGCGCCCCTGAGCTAAATCCCCGGCTCTTTTGTCATGAGTTTTTTTGGGGTTGGTGGGTAATCAGGGACTGAACTCAGGACCTTGCATTTGGGCATTTGGGAGGCAGGCGTGGTACCACTGAGCTAAATCCCTGGCCCTTGTCATGACTTTTTAACCAAGACAACCATGAACTGAGCAGGAGAATGGCTACTACTTCATTGAGTGCTAATGAGGCCTTTCAAAGTCCTGATTTTATTGACCATAGTTTATTCTACTGCTAGTATGACTGAGGCACCTAGCTGAGCACAGGGGGAATGCTTCCTTGTTTTCTTCCAATGGTATAGTACTTTAAAAGTTAGACTGATTCCTGTAATACTGTCATAGGTATCTCTCCCTTTCATCCCTTATTTTATTAGTGCATATTGGTTATACAGGTAAATAGGTTTCATTTTGCCAGATTGGTACGTGCACGTAATGTACTTTAATCACCCTTCCTCCTGCCCTCGCCCTCAGTGCCTTGCCCTAACCCCTGATTTCACATTTGGGGCATTTCAGTCTGCATTATATATTTTGATCGTATTTATCCCCGTTACCTCCTCTTACCACCCCCTGCCCTTTTGAGACAAGCTGTATTTGCCCAGGCTGGTCTGGAGCTGCTGTTCTCTGTCAGACCTGCCTCAGTCTCCCAAGTAGCTGGGACTACAGGTCCACACTACCATGTCCAGTGAAAACCCCCTTTTCGATTGGTGTTTGTTTTGTAGTTGGTGACAGCTTCATTTCTCTGCGTGGAAAGAAATTTTACGTAGTGTGAATGATCGTGATGGCCACTCTGCTAGTGTCCTGGACTGAATGATTTTCATAAATTGTATCTTTTCCCATGACAAATGTGGAATTGAGTGAAGTAGAGAAAGAGATTTACTGCAACAAAGGTACTAGAATTTTCTCAAAAAAACTACACAGACTTCAAATGAATCCTCTTCACCTGATCTTTAGAACATATGCCCTGTTGATTTTTTTCCCCTGTTGATTTTTAATTGCATCATGCTGCTTCTTAATGTTCACTGATGATTTTGATCACTGGAAGTACTAAAAATATTGGGGGAGGGAGGAGCAAAACTGCTTCACATAGTGAATGAACCAGCCAGGGAACACAGTTTAGGTGTTCCAAAGTAATTTTTAAAAAATATGTTTACACTTGATTCTGAAAGACATTATAAAGCAGAAGTTCAAGTTTTTAGAGAACTGTACTGAAATAATGCAAACATCTCTTCTCTCTCTTTCCCTGGTAGTGGGAACAAATTCAGGAGCTCTCTACCACTGAGCTACATCCCCCGTCTTTTCTGTTTTTTTGAGGCAGGTTCACTAAGTTCCAAGGCTGGTCTGGAACTTGTGATCCTCTTGTTTCAGTACTCCTTGTAACGGAGATTATGAGATTAAAGGCATGTACCACTACACCCAACTTCTTTTTCAAATATTTTTTTTCTTTTGTGCTGAAGATGGAACCCATGTACTTGCATCTGCTAGGCAAGCGCTGCACCACTGAGCCACACTCCCAGCCCAAACATCTTTGGAAAGAATTACTTTAGTCAGTATTCAGATGATTGTACGGTTTCCAGCCTGTTGGTTTTATTTTTTATAAAAGAAGAGAAACAGCCACGTTAGAGTATCCCTTGTTCCCTCTTTTGTAGTTAGACCTTGGGATAGTTTGGTTGCAACAGAATCAGAAGCCAAGGGGCCGTGCATTATCACCAGGACCTATCCCCATGCTGTCGTTGGTATTCTCTAAATCCCACTTGGACCCTTGCTTCCTCTTCATCACATTTTGCCATTCCGGCTAGTAAACCTCATCCTCTGGTAGTCTTCTGAGTTTCTCTGACTTCTTGATCAGGAAGGGAACCTGCTAACTCTTCTTACTGTTCCTTCTGCATCCTTCTCCATGGCAGGCGGTTTTACTTCTCATCCTTTCTGTCTCTGGCCAGGCCATGCAAGATATTCTTGTTTCTCTGTGCCACTGTCAGGGCACCTGGATTTTCCCTTCTACAGGAGCCACCATTCTTCCCTGGGCTGTGTCACCAGCTCTGCCACTCTGTCCTCGCTGACTTCTAGGCACCACATACAGTAACAGTGGCTCTGGTTTAGTGCTCCTCTCTTCACTTCTTCTCTTCTGGCTCTGGGTGACCCCAGCATCCATAAGGATGACCAACAAATGCCCCCTCCTGTGTTTCTTGAGCAAGGGGTCAGCAGTCTTTATTCCTGTTTCCTTTGGGTCCTTCCATCCTTGCAGCGTGGTGGGCGGGGATCATCAGCAGCTGTGTGTCTCTTGTTGACCATGTCTGGTGTCCCTCCTTCCCAGAGCACCACTTCTCATCCTCCTCCACAGACTCCAGCTTCAGTGCAGCACTCTGCCAAGCTCCTTTGTTTTCTCACTGTACCATGCCCTCTTCTACCTTGATTTGCCTCCCTTGCCGCAAAATACCATTCCCTTGCTTCTTTCTTCTTCCATTGTACTTCAAAGTCCTAGCCTTGTTTGAATCTGACCAACCACCTTTTGTGTTTCTAAACATCTGAATATTGCTGAAAATATGACATGCCTAGGCCAGTCTGTCACTCTGTATTCATGGGCACAAGCTGCAAATAAGGACTCAGCTTTGCTCAAAAATCGTACTTTCCTGACCTACAGTTCCCTTTCTAACTCTTTTTTTTCCCCTTAAATTCTTTTATTGGTCCATTTTAGGTATACAGTATGTTTACATTTATCATTGGGTGCTTGTATCTGTACATAATGTATCTTGGTTCTTATTTTTTTCCCCATTACCTGTGCGCCCTTCACCCCTTCCACCCTTCCCTATTTACATAGACTTCCTTTCCCTTTTTTTCCTTTTCTCATAATTTTTCCTTTCCCTTCTTTCCTTTCCCCTTCCCCTCCCACCATCCCTACCCCTTTGGACCTTTTCTCCCTATTTTAAATTATCAGTTATTCGTTTTAATCATTTTCATTCTTATTTACACTTTCTGTTTCTCACACTAGAGAAACTATTTGATATTTACATGTGTGTCCTATTTATTTCACTTAAGAGTATGGCCTCAGTGGGCCGGGGATTTAGCTCAGTGGTTCCGCTACCTGCCTCACAAGCGCAAGGTCCTGAGTTCGATCTCATGTACAAAAAAAAAAGAGTATGGCCTCAATATGCATCCATTTAGCTATAAATGACTCTAGTTTCTCATTCTTTATGGCTGAGTAGTACTCCTTTTTATAAAAAAAAACACATCTTCTTTATCCAGTCCCCAGTTGATGGGGAACTGGGCTGTTAGCAAGCTTTAGCTATTACAAACTGTGCCGCTGTAAACATGGGTGCACATATATCACTGTGGTATGATTCTTTTAATTCTTTTGTGAAGATAGCCAGCTGGGGAATAGCTGGGTCAAATGGGACCTCTAGTCCTAGTTCTTTGAGGTATCTCCATACTGATTTCCACAGTG
>NW_004624782.1:3946852-4093743 GCF_000247695.1 Heterocephalus glaber
CACCCAGCTTCTCAAAGGTGTTTTATCGATTGGCTCTTTCTTGTCTCACAGCTTCTAATGATTACTTTCCCTAGCTGGTCTCTCACATTCCCTGGCTTGATTATTTTTATTATTAAATTTATTTATGTACATACTTGTGGTGCTAAGGATCAAACCCAGGGCCTAGCTCATGCTAGGTAAGTACTGTACCACTAGGTTGCTCCCCTGACCCTCTCTACTGTTTTAAAATCAAAAGTCACTTCCCAGGGCAGGGGATTTAGCTCAGTGGTTCCTGCGCCTGCCTCACAAGCGCAAGGTCCCAAGTTCGATCCCCGGAACCAAAAAAAAAAAATTTAAAAAATCATAGGGAATTTGTATCTGTACGTGATATACCTGGATTCCTCTTTTTTCCCCATTTCGCTTCCCACCCTTCAATTCTTCTTCCCCTCTATTTACAAAAGCTTCGTTTCCATTTTATCTTTCTTTTCTCATTTTTTTCTTTTCCCTTCCCTCCTTTCCCCCTCTCCTCACCCTTGTTCCCTTTTCCTTTTGAAGAGTTTCTTCCTATTTCACAATATCTATTATACAGTTTGGTCTTTATTTACACTTTCTTACACAAGAGAGACAAAGCAGTAATTTACACATGTGTGCCCAATTTATTTCATTTAAGAGTATGGTCTCAAGGTGCATCCATGTACCTAGAAATGTCTCAAGTTTATCCTTCTTTATGGTAGAGTACTCCATTGTAGAAAAAAACCCACATCTTTTTCATCATCTGTTGATAGGCATTTAGGCTCTTTCCAAGATTTAGCTATCACAAACTGATGCTATAAACATGGGTGTGCATATATCACTGGGGTGTGATGCTTTTAGTTCTTTTGGGAAGGCACCAAGAAGGGGAATAGCTGGGTCAGATAGAACCGCTAGCTTTAGTTTTTTGAGGAATCTCCACACTGATTTCCACAGTGGTTGCACCAGTCTGCACTCCCACCAACAATGGAGAAGGGTTCCTTTCTCCCCACACCCCTGCCAGCATTTGTTATTGGCTGATTTCTTGATAATAACCATTCTTTCTGGAGTGAGATGGGATCTCAGAGTTGTTTTGTTTTGTTTTGTTTTGTTTTTCCAGTACCAGGGATTGAACTCAGGTCCTTGCGCTTGGGCAGCAGGCAGCAAAACCATTGAGCTAAATCCCCGGCCCTCTCAGAGTTGTTTTAATTTGCATCTCAAATGACCAGTGATGCTGAACATTTTTTCATGTATTTATTTGCCATTTCTACTTCTTCATCTGAGAAGTGTCTATTCATTTCAGATGTCCATCTTTGGAATGGGTCTTTAAATTTGGGGGAGTCTGATTTTTTTGAGTTCTTTATGTTTTAGATATTAGTCCTTTGTCTGAGGAACAACTGGCTATAATTTTTTCCCACTCTGTTGGTGGTTTCTTTTGCTGTGCCAAAACTTTTTAATAAGATGAGATCCCAGTTGTTGACTGTTTGTAGTATTTTCTGTGTGTTTGGGGTTTTGTTCATGGAGTCTTTGCCTACACCTTTATCTTCAAATTTAGTATCTCTGTTTTAATATTTAGATCTTTGACCCATTTGGATTTTAGTTTAGTCCATGGTGAGAGACATTGGTCTAGTTTTAGTCTTCAACATGTGGAAAGTGAGTTTTCCCAGCACCATTTATTAAAGAGATTATCTTTCTTCCAGTGAAGGTGGCTGAATATGTTTGGTGGTGTTTGTGCATCTTCTAGTCTGTTCCATTGATCCTCAGGTCTGTTTTTTTTTCGCCAGTACCGTGCTATTTTTATCACAGTGGCTCTGTAGTAAATTTCAAGTCAGGGATTGTGATGCCCCCTGCCTTGCCTTTGTTGCCCAGAATTGTTTTTGCTAGTCTAGGTCTCTTCTGGTTCCAGATGAATTTTAGGAATGTTTTATTTAGTTCTGGGAAGTATGCTCATGGTATTTTGATTGAGATTATATTAAATCTGTACAACAATTTTACATTATGGCCATTTTCACTCTGTTGGCTCTTCCTATTCAAGAGCAAGGGATAGCTGTCATTTTCTTTCTTTTTTTTTGGTACCGGGGGTTGAACTCTGGTCCTTGTGCTTGCGAGGCAGGCGCCAGAACCACTGAGGTAAATCCCTGGCCCAAAAGAGAGACTGAAGCAGGAAGATCTTAATTTTCTTTTTTTTTTTTTTGGTACCGGGGATCAAACTCGGGACCTTGCGCTTGCGAGGCATGTCATTTTCTGATATCTTCTTTGATCTCCTTTTTTAATCTGTCTTTTAATACCTTCAGAATTTTGAATAGTAGAGGTTATTTTTTAGAACGCCCATCTGTGTGGACTTGTCTGATGTTTCTTCAAATCTGTCCAAATGCGTTTATTAATTTTCAGCAGGAATAGCACAGAAGTAAGTGTGTGTTCTCCGTGCATCGTGTCAGGAGGCACCATGATGTCATTTGGTTCCATCGTAGGCAATGTGAACTTGGATCATTTTTTTTTTTTTGCCAGTTACTTTTTGCACCTGTTAAGGGTTCTTGCTTCAGGCGGTACTGTCAGATAGGGTTTTCCTCATTCTACCATTTGAGAAAGTTTGTTAATATCCCATGGTTTTTATCATCAGACATACCATGATAAATAAATTTATATCACATCATATTTCTCTTGAGATGTAATTCATATGTATCCTTAGATAATTTAATATATCAGACAGTAACTTTTCATTTCCACCCCACTTGTTTTCTTCCTCCGCAGTTTTTCTTTTTTTTTTTTCAATTTCTTAAACCAGATAACTTTCATTCTTGATTTTGCCTTTCCCTTTATGCCTTGCCTCCACTGTGTCAGTAAGTTGTGCCTATCCTACTTGAAAATCACTTTCTCCAACTCTGTCATCTCCACATTCTAAGCCAGGGTCACAAATGATGACCTGCCCCTTCTTTCTGTTTTATGAAAAAATCTTAGTGAATAACAGCCATGCCTGTCCATGTCCATTTTGTCCATGGCTGCTACAGTGCAGGATGGAGCACTGGGACAGACATCTCATGAGTAACAGTAAAGCAGTCACTGTCTGTCCCTTTAGAAAAAAGTTTGCTGATGTCTGATCAGAGCTGTCATCTCTTGCCTGGACAGTTGCTCCTAGTTGGTCTCCCTTCTTCTACTCCCACAGCAGTCAACATGACTTTTTAAACATGAGTCACATAATGTTCTTTTCTTGCTTAACATCTTCTAATGAGGTCCCAGTGCTCTCAGAAAAAATAAATTTCCTACCAGGACCCACAAGGATCTAATAATTTTGCCCCATCCTCTCTCCAGCTTTCCAACCTGGTATCATACCGTTTTCCTTTTATGCACTATGTTCTGATCACAGCAGCTTTTTTGCTGTTTTTGGAATGGTTCAAGCCATTTCCACCTTCTGCACATTCATACTTGTTTACTTCCCTGACTCTTGTTTTTCAGGATTTCCCTGACAGTGGCTTTTTCTGATCATCTAGTCAGAAGTAGTTCCCCTGACTACAGAGGAGGATGTGTCTGCTTGTTCACCATCATCTGCCCAGTGCCTCCTACAATGCTTGGCACAGCATAAGTGCCAAATATGTGTTTGCTGAAAGAAAAATGAATGAACAAACACATTGCAAAATCACTTGCTTTCTCTGTTGATTTTCTGAAATGTAGATGAATGTCTTTCCTGGGTACTATACTCTTCAGTTTGTTTAAAAATTTTTATGTGAAACTATTACTTCTGCTAATGCATTCTTTTTTAAATTACAAATAGGAATTCCATATTTAAATCAGGAAGAGGAAAGACAGTTGAGAGAGCAGTATGATGAAAAACGTTCTCAGGCCAATGGTGCAGGAGCTCTGGCGTATGTGTCTCCTAACACTTCAAAATGTCCTGTGACAATTCCTGAGGATCAGAAGAAGTTTATTGACCAAGTAGTGTAAGTTCCTAAAGTGAAACCAATGCGAATCGGGGCCAGGTTGATGTCCGTATCTCATACCCATACCACACACAGTACACACGTAGATGTGATGTCATGAACAGCAAGATCTCAATGTAGTGTATTTGAGTTTGGGCAGCCACAGCACACTGTAGTCGTGAGTCCCATACCTGGTTTTGTTCCATGTCTCTAGGAGAGCGCCTTCAGCAAGTAGGCCTCACAGCTGTGTCCATTGGGTCAGACCCTTCCAGGCTGCAGCACATAAGTTTGTTTGTTTTTTTTTTTTTAGTCTTGCAGTGACAAGCAGACATGCCATTGGAGGAGTACTGGACTTGCTTAGTTTAGTAATCAGTATAATTGCTTTACTAGAAAAGTAAAAACTTAAATCACTGGAATGGATGAATCCTTGAGAAGTTGTCACCAGTTCATTAACGGCAACAATAATCCCGTCTAAATCCTATACCAAAATAAAGCTTTTTTCTTTTATGTTTTTGAGCTAAGAGGTTATAACATGATTGGGTGGAGTTGTACTGTTCTACATGTACAGAAGTAAGAACTATATACATAAGAAATACATGTTCTTGCTGGGCACAGTGGTGCATGCCTGTAATTCCAGCACTCTGAGAGGGTGAGATGGAAGGATTACAAATTTGAACCCAGTCTGGGCAATTTAGGAGCTTAGTGAAACTGTCTCACAATAAATAATAAAAAAAGGCTAGAGGTAGAACTCAGTGAGAAAGCTGTGGGTTCAGTCCCCAGCACTAAAAAACAAACAAAAAATACATATATATTGCACACACACACACATGTTCATATATTCTGCTTTTAAATATGATTATTTTGTCCATTCCTTCAACTACTCATAGTTGTGGTCTTCTTCTAATTCTTTAGAGAGAAAATAGAAGATTTATTACAAAGTGAAGAAAACAAGACCTTGGATTTAGAGCCATGTACCGGGTTAGTTGTCCTGCATATTTTCACATTTTCTTTTTTGTTAAACGTAGGTGATTTCTGGCATTTCATGCATTTGGTCTTTTCAGAACATCTTTATAAATAGTCTTCCTATTATAGATATGTTCCCAGGATTTATGCACTAACTTTAGCATTGACACAGTGGGGACAATTGTATGTTGAGACACTGAATGAATGTTTTGTTCTGTCCATGGAGAGAGAAAATTGTTGTGCAACTTTGATTTTAAGTTGTCCCCAAGAGTGGTATAATTACCTTGGCCTGCAGGAGTGTTTAACACATAAAGCCTTCAGAAAAGAAGGATTCACTCTCAGGCTACTCCTGTCCTTTTAACTTCTTTTTATCATTTAAAAAAAAAAATCAGCATTTCAAAAAGTTATCCCTCACTTTAACATCTTTCCATGTACTTTGTGACAGGTTTCACAAATTGCTTTCATGCGTCTGTCCACTTTAAACTGTCTGCATGTAGCTACAGCAAGTAATATTTTGATTAGATAAGAAATTCTGGCTCTTCTGTAAAAGCAAAATAATAATATTAAAATATTTGATAAAGATAAAAGATCAGGAATCCTCCCACCTCAAAAATCCTACCTAGTTTTGTTTGCATGTTCCATGTGTGTTCTAATGAACTCTAAAATTAAATCTTTCCCAAACAGTGTTTGATCAGTTAACGTTTATTTTTAATGGGCACAAATGAATGCTGCTTCTTCTGTTTTTGTAGGTTTCAAAGAAAATTAATTTATCAGACTTTGAGCTGGAAGTAAGTGTTTGTGTTGTATGTGAAAGCTCTGTAAGGGACCCAGGATTTAATGACTAAATATAATCTCTTAGCTGTCATTTCCTTTTTGAAATTTTGCAGTTCTTGGTAATTTGACCATAACAAGTTCTCCCTACTTTCCAAAGTTGAATATCCACTTAATTTATTTTCTTTGTTATTACTTCTTAATAAATGCTTTAAGGCATATTGAAATATTAGTTTATTATCTTTCTGATCTCATCCATTAAGCTCTGGTTATGTTGTTTTTGTTTTTTAAAAGTATATGTTAAAGATTTACTTAAAAAAAAAAAAAAAGATTTAGAGCCCAGGATTTAGCTCAGTGATTCCGCCACCTCAGAAGCGCAAGGTTCCAAGTTCGATCCCTGGTACCAAAAAAAAAGATTTAGTTTCAAGACCTAAAAATACTCAGATGTGTTCTTTTTTGAAAGTAGGGGATCTTAACTTTGGTTTAGACTATCACTGGCTTCAAAACATCTGTGTGTGCATGTTTCTTCTTGGGATGTTTCTCTTGGTTTATTTGACTCTCTTAACTCAAAAGTTGAACATTGGGCAGTGTGTCATGGTGCACACCTGCAATCCCAGCTATTTGGGAGGTAGAGACAGGGATGGTAAGTTTGAGGCTAGCCTTGGGAACTTTGATCTGATCTCAAAATATAAGTGAAATAAAAGATTAGGGATGTAGCTCAGTGGTAGAGTGCCTGCCTAGCATGTGCAAGCCATGGATTCAATCCCGAGAACAGAAAAATAAAAACCCCATAGCATTGAGCATTAGACAAATGGGCATCTGCATTTGACTTTGAGTTGCATTTTCTTCTGTTAAAATCTGCCTGTGACATACATACTGGGAATATATTTTGAACAAAACAGGAAAAGGTCATTGTCAAGTTTGTCCAGGCTCCTTTTTTGTTGTATTATCCTTGCACTTTATTCCCTGTGTGCTCACGTCCCTCTCCTTCTTGGCTGGTACAAACTGCCACATCAAACTACAGCAGAGCTAGTCACCATAAACTTTCCCTTCATATACCCTGTGCAACCTAAAGAGACCTTCAAAGCTTCAGTTAAGAAATAGGCATTTTTAAAGCCGGCTGTGGTGGTGCATGCCTGTAATCCCAGCACTTGGGAGGCTGAGAGAGGAGGACTGCAGTGAGTTCAAGGCCAGCCTGGGCTTACATAGTGAGTTTGAAGCCAGCCTGAACTACATGGTGAGACCCTGTCTCTAAAAAGAACAAGAAACGGGTATGGTTATATTCATGAGATTTGACGGTGTGGCTGCAAATTGACTGTATTAAGAGAAGCAGTGTGTCTTTTGCAATTGGGAGGGGGCCCAAGAGATAGAGGAACGGGGTGGAAGGGAAGGGGTGGGGAGGGGACGTGAAAAGAATTAAGATGGACGTGTGCCCGCTCCACACAATGAATGGAAGCATTATGTACTGCGAACATGTACTAATAAAAATCTGATTTTTTTTGGTTCTTTGAGACAGAGTCTGGCTGTGCAGTTCAGGTTGGCCTTGAATTTGAAGCAGTCCTGTCTCAGCCTCCTGAGTACTGGGATTACAGGCATACCCAGCAAAAATAAAAATTTCAGCCAGGGATTTAGCTCGGTGGCACCATGCCTGCCTGGCAAGTGTAGGGTCCTAAATTCGATCCCTCGTACTAAAAAAAAAAAAAATTTTTTTTAAAGACAGTACATTTTAGAAAATGCTTAAATCTTTAAAAAATTAATTTGAAATTAATACATTCCTTTGTATTTAAGCACAAGGGTTGAGAAATATTTGGCAGCTGAATGTTATAAAATAGGCTTATTATAAGCGTTCACTATAATGGTAATTTTTTTTTTTTCTTTTGAGTTACTGGGAAATGAACGCAGAGCCTTATGCATGCTAGGTATTCATTCTACCACTGAGCTACATCCCCAGCCCTGTTTCATGTTTTGTTCGTTTGTTTTTTGTTTAGGTTTTTGTTTTGTTTTGAGGCAGGGTCTTGCTGTGTAGTTCAGGCTGGCCTTGAGCTCACTGTATAGCCCAGGCTGGGCTCACACTCACACTCACATGGATCCTCTTGCCTCAGCCTCCCAAGTGGTATGATTACAGGTGTATGCCACCATGCCCAGCTCTAGTTCATATTTTTAAAACGTATATCGTTTATAGCTATATAGTTGCTTTTAAAGTACTTTGGGTTTCAGCTGTCATTGGCTCATCTACTGATAACAAGTTTTCTTTCTTTTTTTTTAAGGTATCCCAGAGGCGTTCACATTGAGACTTTAGAAACTGAAAAGGTAACCCCAAGAACTATTCAGGGCTAACATTAAACATAGACAATGCTACAGTGATGTGTTGGAAATCAGAGCTTACACCTTGGCTGCTACCTGGGAGCTGATAAGCTTGTGCAGGTCCTTTAACCTCTAAACCTCCTCTTCCTCGTTTGTACCTCGGGGTTGAGCAAGATGACCGTGATCTATGCACTATTTCACAGCTGTTTTCTGGTGATCCAGTGGATAACATGCTTTATGAACTTGAAACCATACACATGTTTCTTCGCATTCTCACTATGGTAGAAAATTGTAATGCTATCCATGAACGAAATGGCTTCATGTTGTATTGGTGGGGAAAATGAAATTTTGGAATCTGAGTCTTAAGCATAGCTGCTGTCATATATTTCCAAAGTGTACTGATGAACTGTGATTGGTGATGGTGGCTGGTGGTAGTTTCCTATTGCAAAAGTACAGAATTTTTGAATTTGGTTATTGCTCTAAAGTCAAGTATCAAATTAGAGCTTATTTTAACTTAAAAACAGTTTTGTTACATAAGCCTCAAACTTTGACATAGAAGGCTTTGTGGTGTGATAATGGATACAAAATACAATATATGAGAAAGAAGGGACATAACCAGAAGAAAATCCAGGGTTTTTTTTTTTTCTTTTTTTTCTTTCTTCTTTTTTTTGTTACCAGGGATCGAACTCAGGACCTTATGCTTACAAGGCAGTTGCAGTGCCACTGAACTAAATCTCTGGCCCAACAGGGTTTTTTTCTCATGTCCACAAATTATAGAGATTTTACTTTAAAATTGTTTATTTTGGGCCAGGGATTTAGCTCGGTGGTTTTGCCGCCTGCTACGCAAGCGCAAAGACCCAAGTTCGATCCCGGGTACCAAAAAAATATATAAATAAAATAAAATTGTTTATTTAAAAATTCATAGTTAGGCATGGTGGCACATACCTGTAATTCTTGCACTCTAGGAGGCCGAGGCAGGAGGATTACAAGCTCAACAACCATGGCAACTTAATCAACTTAGCGAGACCCTGTCTCAAAATTAAAAATTTAAGAATGAGCTGGGGATCTATCTCAGTGTGAAAGCCCTTGATTAATCCCCAGTACACGACAGAGAGAGAGAAAATGAGAGAATCAAATATCTTATTCTCATGGTCTGTTGATACTTTCAATTTGCAAGTGTTAGTTAGAATTAATAAACTATGGGAAAATATTATGGAAACATAGAGACAGAATTGTGATTTGCAGGGCATCATCTCAGCATTAGTGGTATTTTGAAATATTTTCTATTGGACGTGGCCCCTGAGAGACTGTACAGTGGTAAAAATTATAATTTTTAATGGTGGTAGAATTCTGACTCTTGGGCCAAGTTGCTTCCAGAAAATTGTTTATCTGCTTTCGTCTTTTAGAAGGAGCGATATGTAGTTATCAGCAAAGTAAATGAAGAAGAACGCAAGAGAAGAGAGCAACAGAAACATGCTAAAGAACAGGTAATGAGCTATGTGCCTTTGGGTAAGAAGCGGCAACATGCTCATTTATTCCTTTCTGTGCATTCCTAGATCATATGTTGGATTCAATTTAATGAATAGTTTTCTACCATAGAAATAAATGAATTGTTGAGAAGCCTAGACTAAAAGAGGGAAGGTTAAATTCAAGCATTAGACATAGCCACCAAAGTGAGTCTGACATCTGGTTGGCCAGTCTCCACTTTGATGAAGCCGTCTTGAAGAAAGTATTGCTGGGGCTGGGGGTGTGGTTCATCAGTAGAGCACTTGCCTAACGTGTGCTAGGCTCAGGGTTCGATCCCCAGTACCGCCACAACAACAACAACAGAATTTATTCTTAGTGATCATTCAGGTGGTGGGTCACCGAGCTTTACTGCCCATTAACTAATGTTCCATGTCTAACGCCACAAAATGCAGAGCATACAATGTGACTGATTAAGATGATGTGATCGTATGTGCCTTGTCAGCACATCACCCTGGTTGTTGTATAAAGAGTAGATTGGAGTAAGACTGGTTAAGCTGTCAGGTAACCTCACTGGGGATGTCGATGACCAAGAATGGGAGGATTAGCAGTGTAGATGGACTCTGTAGAGACTTGGAAAGTAGAATGAATGGAATTTGTGATTGGGGGTGTGTGATGAAAGAGGAAGGGAGAAGGAAGATGTTCCAGCTAGAAATTTGAGCAGCTGGGTAGATTGTAGTCAGTGCACGAGGATGGGGTGGGCTGAGGGATAGTGGTAGCAGACACGTGTGTGGGCAGTCACGAGTGGGTTGGGGATGGTGAATGTCAAGCACTTAGGAATTTAAGGCAGGACCACTCCTGCTGACTCCACCAGTAAAGGTACAATGAGCCACTTTCAGATTTAGACAACTTACTGTCTACCTAGAGAAAGAAAGATTAGAAAAACAAGCCAGCTGCCTGTGGTCCTTGTCCCCACACCAAAAAGACAACACTGAAACAAAAGGGACCAGGTGGACTGTGGGGTACCTATCCCATTACTGAGGTGTGAATTCTAGACTGCATCTCAGTGCTTTTATATTCAGCAGCTCTCTAGGGGGTGGTGTTGGAGAACGAAGCCCCTCAGCTGCTTGAAACCCAAAACCTGGAGGCCATAAGGAAATGTCTCTGGACAGCCTCCCAGGAGTGGATGGGAGATGGCCTGAGGCAGCCTCTACCTCCCTTCTCCTCAGGCATCCTGCCAGCAATGGCCTTTTGGTATATGCACCACGGAGGGACTATTCCCCTTTAGTGGAAAAGATGTTGCATTCTGTCTTTGACCTGATGAGGTTTCAGGGATCTTTGGGACAGCTAAGGAGCATGTCCTGTTGGCAGATTTGTCACTCTAGGAAAGAGGTAAGAGCCAGGCATGGTTGTCATCGGCAGAGAGATGGGGAGTGCTCATAGCATCGATGGCATGCATGAGGAATGGAAGGAGGACCTTAGGTAGAGTGCTGAGGACTGGTGTTTACTCGACAGGCAGAGGCAGGACAGATGGGCCAGAAGGTCATGGTGACACACAGCCAGGGAGACAGCATGTATGATGAGAGGGTGGCCAGTCACATTAGAGCTCTTGAGAAGTTAAGGGTGAGGACGGAGGCACGGCCATTGGGTTGGACCCTGGGAGTAGTTTGTCATTGTTAATACATACAAGTGAAATCATATAGTGTTTGTGACTGACTTATTTTTCCTAGCACAGTGTCCTTGAGGGTTCATCCATGTTACAGCATGGGTCCGAATTTCCTTTCTGTTTCAAACTGAACAATGTTCTATTCTACAGGTGCACCACATTTTATATATCCATTCCTTGTTGATGGATATTTAGTTAGCTTAGTTATTTAGAATAATGCTGCTATGAGCATGGATGTGCAGAGATCAGCTTTTTTTTTAAGGAACCTCCATACTGTCTTCCATAGCACAGCAGCTGCACAAACAGTACATGTGCATTCCAATTTCTGCACATCCTTGACAACACTTGCTAGCCTTGGGGGTAGTTTTAAGGAGGTGAGCAGATTCAGTGGAGTTGAAACCGGAGAGCACAAGACTTGGGAGTACCTGGGAGTTTACATTTATAACCTTTTTTTTTTGGTACCGGGGATCGAACTTGGATCCTTGTGCTTGCGAGGCAGGCGGCAGAACCACTGAGCTAAATCCCTGGCCCTGGGAGTTAACATTTAAGCAAGCTAGCTGTAACAAGACCAGGGGAAGGGGCAGTGGTTGCTTAGGGCTCAAGAGTTAAAGACATGGTAGGAGAGATATTGAACCTCTTTAAACACTGTTGGGAAGAAAATAGAGAATAAAGTAAGTGGGAATGAATCTCAGAGAGCCATTGTCTAAAAATTTTGAAAAAATGCATTTGTCAGGAGAAAAAAAAATTGTGAATCAACTACTAGGTGTGTTTTCTCAGAATGTAATACATTACTGAGTTTAGCCAGTAAGTGACTACTTTTTAATGATTTTTTAAAAAGACATATTGATGGACTTGGAAATTTCAACAAATTATATGAACTTGTGGGTAAGCTGCAGGCACTGATATTTTAGTACCTAATGAATAATGGGTTTTTTTTGTATTAAATTCTTTTATTGGTACATTGTAGGTATACAACACAATTACATTTCTCATTGGGAATTGTACCTTTATATAATGCATCTTGGTTCTTATTTTTTCCCCATTCCTAGCCCTCCCTTCATGCCCTCCACCCTTCCCTATTTACAAAGACTTTATTTCCACTTTTTCCATTTCTCATTTTTCCTTTCCCTTCTTTCCTTTCCCCTGCCCCTCCCACTACCCCTACCCCTACCCCTTTGGACCTTGTCTTCCTATTTTACATTATCGATTATTCATTCTAATCATTGGTACATTTTAGGTATACAATATAATGACATTCATCATTGGAAATTTGCACCTTTACATAGTCTCTCTTGGTTCTTATTTTTCACCCTTGCCCAGCCCTCCCTTCAATACCTTCAATCCTCCCTATTTACAAAGATTTTGTTCCTATTTTTCCATTTTCTCATATTAATCCCATTCCCTTCTCTCCTTTCCCCTAGCCCTCCCACTTCCTTCCCCTTTGCCCCTTTTCTTCCTATTTCACACTACCTATTATACATTTAGTCCTTATTAACACTTTCAGTTTCTCACACCAGAGAAACTATTCAGTATTTACACACGTGTGTCCTATTTATTTCACTTAAGAGTATGGCCTCAGTGTGCATCCACTTAGCTATAAATGTCTCCAATTTCTCATTTTTTATGGCTGAGTAGTACTCCATTTTAATGTTTCACTTGCTTATTCCACCTTCTAAAAACAGAATGATGTGCACATAGATCATTTTAGAGGCAGTTATTTAGGATAATGGTAGAAAGTATATGACACTAAAGCTGTCTGATTTGATATACAATTTCATTGCTTTCCTTTTTTTGGCTAGGTTTTTAGTTCATTCAAGTAAGGAATGTATGTATGTACATCAATAGTTTTTGGGTTTTTTTTTTAATTAGGAGGAACTAAATGATGCTGTAGGATTTTCAAGAGTCATTCATGCCATTGCCAATT
This sequence comes from Heterocephalus glaber, assembly GCF_000247695.1. The sequence goes on from NW_004624782.1 coordinate 3,959,847, forward strand.
CGGTAAGTGAAGAGATTTTTTTGTTTTTGTTTTTAGCTAGATTGCCAAACATAATATTAAAGGCGAAGCGCCTCATCACCATTGCAAATTAATCATTTGGTCAGTATTTATATGGTATGGAGGAAGAAGGAGAAGTCTCTGTAAGAATACGATTGATGTAATACACTGCTTCAAAAAGCCTTGTAAAATGGATAGAGGGATTATGCTGTGATGTTGTTAAATAGCTACGTGACACTAAAATTCTCAAAACCAATTAAGAGGTAGAATAAGAGAGTAAAGAATAAGGGGAGAAATGATCATGTTTGATTGAAGGTGTTTTATTCCATAAGTAGAATAATTGAGAGGATAAAAATAATTATGTCCATGTTGAATTCTTTTTTTTTTGAGACAGGGTCTTGCTATATAATTCAGGCTGGCCTCAAACTCACTATGTGGCCATGGCTGGCCTTGAACTTGCAGCAATCCTCCTGCCTCAGCCTCCCAAGTGCTGGGATTATGGGCGTGCATTACCATACCTGGCTTTGAATTCTTATGTATAACTATAACTGAATATTTTTTATAATTGAATCTTACATCTGATAGCCTTAATAATATTTGATAAATTTTACAAATATATGATAAATGTGATAGATGTTTTCACTTCCTTTCTGAAAAAAGGCATCCACGTTATCACAGATAAACTGGGTCATTCTGCCAGCAGTTTTTGTCCGACCACCTCTTTGGATACTAAGTTACTTGGAGTCTGGTCATTTCTTTTCCTGAGCAGTTGACCCATTGTGTCCCTTAGATGCTGAGCTTTATATCAGGGAAGTTTTAGGCCATCAAGACCCTCTCAGACGAGTTCTGTGACTTACCAGGTGCAGGCCTGGAAATGCACGGGCCTTGGAGAGGAGACACACTGCTGTTCTCATGTGAGGGCAAATATGAGTTCCAGAACCTTGTAAAAGAAGAGGGTGGACTTACTAGGAAAACTCTTAGCAGGAAATGAGGCAATCAGAACAGACATCCACTGAGAACACGGGTAGAAAAAAAGTGGAGACAAGGTTCTGATCACGTCCACTCAGGTTGTACATAGTTGGCCAGTGCACTCAGGTCAAGTACAGAGACTGGGACACCAGTTGGCCTTGAGCTCTTAGATAACTATTATGATAGATTAGTAAATTTTTCACCCTTGTTCATGTTCCGATACCTTAGCTTGCTCGATCTCTATTTGCTCTTCTCTGATAGCCCTCTTCTACATAGTATGTTTCTGACCATCAGTAGTTAACATCAAAGTTTGCAGAGGAAAAGTTCTATCAGTGCTCCAGATGTTTAAAATGTTTATTAGTACATGTTTACAGTACATGATTGCATTCCTTGTGATTAGTTGTTATACGTAGATAGCATATAATACTTTAATTCTTCAGGAAGATATCTATTTAAGAGTATTGTTTAATTTCCATGTGTTAGTATAATTTCTGTGGTTTCTTATGTTACTGATTTCTAGTTTCATTGTACTATGATCTGTTAACATGCATGGGATAATTTTGATCCTTTTGCATTTACTTAACCATACTTTTATGAGCTAATGTGGTCTGTTTTGGAGAAAGTCCCATGTACTGCTGAGAAGAATGTGTGTTCTGTTGTTGGGTAGAACACCCTGTAGGTATCTATTAGGTCCGTTTTTTCAAAGGTTTTCTTCAACTCTGATTTTTCTTTGTTGCTTTTTCTGTCTAGTTGATCTGTTTGTGGCAGTGGTGTACTGAGATCTCCCATTATAATTGTGTTGGTGTTTATCTGATTTTTTTATGTCCAGTAGTATTTGTTTAATGAAGTTGGGTGTGCTCGTGTTTGCATATATATTTATAATTGTTATCTCTTCCTGTTACATTGTTCCCTTAACTAATATGTAGAGATCCACTTTGCCTCTTTTGATCAGTTTTGACTTGAAATCCACTGTCTCTGTAACTAATACAGCTGTTCCTGCTTTTTACCAGGTTTCTGTTATATGGAATATTTTTTTCCAACCTTTGATTTTTAGATTGTGTATTTCTTTTTTTTTTTGGTACCAGGGTTCGAACTCAGGACCTTAAGCTTGTGAGGCAGGTGTCAGCTCCACTGAGCTAAATCCCCAGCCCTAATCTGTGTATTTCTTTTCAGTTTAAATGTTTCTTGTATACTGCATATTGTTGGATTTTGTTTCTTGATCTCTTCTTCCAGTCTGTGTCTTTTAATTGGGGAATTGAGATGATTCACATTGAGTTATTAGTAAAAGGGATTGAGTTATTCCTGTCATTGCATTGTTTTCCTGTTCCTCATTCCCTCCCACACACATACGTTCTGCTTAACTGTTCAGCCTGCCTGCTGTATCCAGTCTATTAGACTTTTTGGCATCGTTGGCTTCATTGTTCTTTCTAGAATATCCTTGACAGTATTTTGTGCTGTTTTTTGTGATCGTGAATTTCTTAAGGTACTCTTTGTCATGGAAAGGCCTTATTTCTCCATCAGTTTTGAAAGATAATTTTGCAAGATATAGAAGTCTAGGTTGAAAGATGTTATCTTTTAAGGGCTTGAAGCATTTCACTACTGGCCTTTAAGGTTTGTGTTGAAAAGGCTGCTATAATTCCAGTGGGTTTACCTTTATAGGTAATTCATTGCTTTCTTTAAGAGCTTTTAAGATTCTGTTTCTGTTTTGGACATCTGATATTTTGACTATTATATGATGGAGGTTCTATTTTGATTATGGCTATTTGGGGTTCTGTATGCCTCACTTAGCTGTATGTTTTAACTCTCCCAATATATGGAAAGTTTTCTGGTATGATTATTTTTTTTCCAACTTCCCCTCTTCTCCTTTTTTATAAAAGCTTTTTTTCCATTTTTTCCTTCTGTTCTTTTTTTTTTCTTGTCCCTTCTCTCCATTTCCCTCCCCCCTTCCTCATTCCCTTTCTCATTTGAACATTTTCTTCCCATTTCCCAACATCTATTATACATTTTGGTCCTTATTTCCACTTTCAGTTTCTCAGACCAGAAAAACAATGCAGTATTTAAACATGTGTGTCTGATTTATTTCACTTAAGAGTATGGTCTCAAGGTTCATCCATTTAGCTAGAAATGTCTCAAGCTCATCCTTCTGTATGGTAGAGCTGAACTTCATTGTATAAAAAACCCACATCTTCTTTATCCATTTTCAGTAGATGAGTATTTGGGCTGTTTCCAGGATTTAGCTATTACACACTATGCTTCTATAAACATGGGTGTGCAGATATCACTGTGGTATGTTGTTTTTAGTTCTTTTTGGAAAACACTAAGAAGGGGAATATCTGGGTTGAATGGAACTTCTAGTTTTAGTTTCTTGAGATATCTCCACACTGATTTCCACAGTGGTTGCACCAGTCTGCACTCCCACCAACGGTAGAGAAGGGTTCCTTTTTCCCTGCAGCCCTGCAAGCATTTGTTATTGGCTGATTTCTTGATAATGACCATTTTTTTCTGGAGTGAGAATGGAATCTTAAAGTTATTTTAATTTGCATCTCTTGAATGACCAGTGGTGTTGAATATTTCTTTATATATTTATTTGCCATTTCTACTGCTTCATCTGAGAAGTGTCTATTCATTTCAGATGCCCATTTTAGATTGGGTCTTTAAATTTGGGTGGAGGGGCTGATGTTTTTGAGTTCTTTATATGTTCTAGATATTAGTCTTTTGTCTGAGGAAGAACTGGCTAACATTTTTTCCCACTCTGGGCTGTCTTTTCACTTTGTTAGTGATTTCTTTTGTTATGCAAAAGCTTTTTTTCCTAAGAAGTATTTTATTATTTTATTTTATTTTTATAAATTTTATTTTATCCCATTTCCCTTGTGCAAAAGCTTTTTAATAAGATAAGACCCTAGTTGTTCTTTGTGATATTCCTGTGGAATTGGGGTTTTGTTCATAAAGTCTTTGCCTACATCAATGTCTTCAGAGTTCTACCTATTCTATCTTCCAGCAGATTTAGTGTTTCTGTTATAAAACTTAGATCTTTGATTCATTTGATTTTAGTTTAGTGCATGGTGAAAGATATGGATCTAGTTTTAATCTTCAGCATGTGGAAAGCCAGTTTATCTTTCTTCCAGTGAAAGTGTTTGGCTCTTTGGTCAAAGATAAGGTGGCTGAGTATGTTTGGACTTCATTCTGCATCTTCTAATCTGTTCCATTGATCCTTGGGTCTATTTTTGTGTCGGTACCATGCTGTTTTTATCACAGCAGCTTTGTAGTATAATTTCAAGTCAGGGATTGTGATGCTCCCCTGTCTTGCCTTTGTTACCCGGAATTGCTTTGGATATTCTAGTTCTCTTTTGGGTCTAAATGAATTTTAGAAGTGTTTTCTCTAATTCTGTAAGACATGCTGTTGGAATTTTTATTTGGATTACATTAAATATGTCTAACAATTTTGGAAGTATGGCCATTTTCACTACATTAGTCCTTCCTAACCAAGAACAAGGGATGTCTTTCCATTTTCTGATATCACTTTGATCTCTTATTTCCAAGCGCTGTAGTTTTCCATGTAAAGGTCTTTCTCTTTGTTAGATTGATTCCTAGATATGTCATTTTTTTGGATGCTATTGTGAAAGGCGTTGTTTGTCTAATTTCTCTCGCAGTGAGTTTGTTATTTGTGTACAGGAATGCTATTGATTTTTGAGTATTGACTGTGTATCCAGCTACACTACTGAATTTGGTTATTAAATCTAGAAGTCTTTTGGTGGAGTTTTTGGGGTCTTCTGTTTGGAGTATCATGTCATCCACAAATAATGATAGTTTAACTTCTTCCTTTCCTATCCTTATTCCTTTTATTTCTCTCTCTTGTCTAAGTGCTGTGGCTAATGTTTCCAGAACTATATTGAATAAGAATGGTGACAGTGGACATTACTGTCTTGTTCCTGATTTTAGAGTGAAAGCTTTCAGTCTTTGTGCATTTAGTATGATGTTGGCTTTTGGTTTGTCATAGATGGCTTTTATTAGATTGAGATAAAGACCATCTATTCCAATTTTCTGTAGGGTTTTTATCATGAATGCATGTTGGACCTTTTCAAACACTTTTTCTGCATCTGTTGAGATGATCATGTGGTTTTTGTCCTTGGCTCTGTTAATATGGTGTATTACATTTATTGATATGCATATGTTGAACCATCTCTGCATCCCTGGGGTGAATCTTTCTTGGACATGATGTATAATCCTCTTGATGACTTGCTGCATTCTGTTTGCCAGTATCTAATTGAGGATTTTTGCATCTATGCTCACTATGAAAATTGGCCTATGGTTCTCTTTTTTGGTTGGATCCTTCTTTGGTTTGGATATCAGGATAATGCTTGCTTCCAGGAATGAATTTGGGGTATTGCTTCTCTTTCAACTTCATTAAAGAGTTTGAGAAGTAGCAGCATTAGATCTCTGAATTTCTTGTAGAATTCAGCAGTGAATGTCAGGGCCTGGGCTTTTCTTTGTTGGTAGGTTTTTAATTACATCTTCGATTTCATTAGCTGATACTGATTTATTTAGAATTCTTTTATCTTCTTGATTCAGTTTTGGTAATTCATACGTGTCTAGGAATCTGTCCATTTCTTCTGTGTTTTCTATTTTATTAGAATACAGGTTCTCAAAGTAGGTATTGATCTTCTGGCTTTCTGCAGGATCTATTGTGATTTCACCCTTTTCAATCCTAATTGCATGAATTTGAGTCTTCTATTGATAAAATTGGCTAAGGGTTTGTCAATTTTATTTAATCTTTCAAAGAACCAACTCTTTCATTCATTGATTCTTTGTATTTTTTTTTAGTTTTTATTGCATTAATTTCTACTCTGATTTTTATAATTTTCTCCCTTGTATGAGCTTTGGGCTTGACCTGCTCTTCTTTTTCTAAAAACCTGAGGTTCAACATTAGGTTGTTTATTTGGGTCTGCTCTGTTTTCCTGATATGGGGAATTCATCACTGTAAATTTCCCTCGTAGGACTGCTTTCATTGTGTCCTATAAGTTCCGATATATTGTATTGTCATTATCATTTAATTGTAGAAACTGTCTGATTTCTTCTTTAATTTCATCTGTGAACCATTGGTTGTTCAGGAGGGTGTTATTTAATTCCCATGTGTTTATGAAGTTCTTGTGGTATCTTTTGCTATTGATTTCCAATTTCATTGCACTATGGTCTGATAATACACATGGGATAATTTCAATTCCTTTGCATTTACTTAAGCATGTTCTATGAGCAAGTATGTGGTCTCTTTTGGAGAACATCCCATGTGCAATTGAGAAGAATGTGTATTCTGATGTTGTGGTGTGGAATACTCTATAGACACCCACTAAATCCATTTGTTCAGTAGTTTGGTTCAGTTCTGATATTTTTTGTTGATTTTTTTGTCTAGTTGTTCTATTTGTGACAGTGGGGTATTGAGGTCTCCCTTTACAATTGTATTAATGCTTATTTGATTTTTCACGTCCACTAATATTTGTTTTATATAGTTAGGTGTGCTGATATTTGGTGCATATATATTTATGATTGTTATCTCTTCCTCTTGGATTGTTCCCTTTACAAGAATGTAGTGACCTCCTTTGTCTCTCTTAATCAGCCTTGGCTTGAAATCCACTTTGTCTGTAAATAGAATAGCTACTCCTGCTTTTTTCCAGTTTTCTGTTGCTTGGAGTACTGTTTTCCATCCTCTGACTTTGAGTCTATGAATTTCTTTTTTAATTAAAATTAAATGTGTTTCATGTATGCAGCATAATGTTGTATCTTGCTTCTTGATCCATTCTGCCAGTCTGTATCTTTTGATTGGTGAATTGAGACCATTTATATTGATGGTTATAACTGGTATGTATTGACTTATCCTCATCATGTTATTTTCCTTTCATTGGTTGTCTTTTTCCTCCTTCTGTTTAATTGCTTGCCTTGCCTGGTGCATTCATTCTGTTGGGGTTCCTGGAGTTGTAGTCCGCATTATCTCTTTCTAGAATGTCCTTCAGAACATTTGGAGTGCTGGTTTGGTGGTCAAGAATTTCTTCAGGTGTCTTTGTCATGGAAATATCTTAATTCTCCATCAGTTTTGAAAGAGAGTTTTGTAGAGTATGTCAGTCTGGGTTGGAGGTTGTTTTCTTTTAGGGCTTGAAATATTTCACTCAGAGCTTTCCTTGAGTTGAATTTGTGTTGAGAAGTCTGCTGTGCTTCTGATGAGCTTTCCTTTATGGGTGATTTGTTTCTTTTCTCTAACAGCTTTTAATATTCTATTCTTGTGTTGAATTTCTGGAATCTTGACTGTTATATGTCTTGGTGTAGATTTTTTTTTTTTGATCATGAGTAATTGGGGTGTTATATGTGCCTCACTTATCTGTATGTCAAATTCATTTTCCCTGATTGGGGCATTTTCTGCCATTACTTCTGTAAATAGATTTTTTTAAATGTCATTTGTGCTATCTACTGCTTTTTCATTGACTCCAGTCAATCTCATGTTATTCTTCTTTGCATCATCTAGCAGCTGTTGGATTGATTTTTCATAGTCCCTTGCTATTTTAAAGAAATCTTTCTTGTGATTTTTTCATTTAATCCAAATAATCTCAGATTAGTTTGTTTTGTGTGTCATCTGTCATCTCTGTTCAATCTAATTGTAATTTTCTCTTGTTCTTTTTAAGGTGTCTCTGAGTAATTTTCTTTGCAATCATCCCCAACTTCTAATTCTGATATTCTGTCCTCATATTCATCACCTCTTTTTTTTTTTTTCAGAGTGGTTCTGCATGTTGGTCACTTCTGCTACCCATACTGTCAGTATAATTTTTGATCACCTGGATTTATGTTTGGAATCTTTTCATGGGTTCTAATTCTTTGCTTAACTGGTCATTCATGTTTTGTATCATTTTGTTTACTTCAGCAAGCTTTTTATTAGTGTCTTCTGATTGTTTCACTTATTACCTGCGTTATGTGTTTAGGTGTATTTCTTGTGAGCCTGCCAAGCACATCATTGATGTTTTTAACCTCCTTTATTATCCTTTTGAATAATTGGTCTGTTTGACTTTTGCTTTCATTCCCCTCAGTGCCCCATGGATAGCCTTTGAGAGGGAGTTAGGAGTTTAGGAGGCATTTTGTCTTGTCTTCTCGTGTTTCTACTGATTTTTTTGTTTGCTTGTTTTGTTTTGTGCTTAAGTATGTGGTTGCGTATAGCGGAAAGACTGTTTTGCTAGTATGGAGATCTCTTTTATTAGTTTGCTTTTCATTTTATTAGGGTACAGGTTCTTGAAGTAGGTATTGATGATCCTCTGGATTTCTGCTGGATCTGTTGTGACTTCACCTTTTTCATTCCTAATTTCATGGATTTGAGCCTTTTCTTTCCCTTTTTTCCTTTTTTTTTTTGGGTACCGGGCATTGAACTTGGTTGGGACCTTGTGCTTGCGAGGCAGGCGGCAGCACCACTGAGCTAAATTCCTGGCCCTCTTTCCTTTCTTTGATAAGGTTAGCTAAGGGTTTATCAATGTTATTTATTCTTTCAAAAAACCAACTCTTCGATTTGTTGATTTTTTTGTATTGTTCTCTTAGTCTGCATTGCATTGATTTCTGCTCTGATCTTTATAATTTCCTCCCTTGTACGAGCTTTGGGTTTTTCTTGCTCTTCTTTTTCTAGGAGCTTAACATTCAGCATTAGGTTGTTTATTTGACCTTGCTCTGTTTTCCTAGTGTGGGCATTTACTGCTATGAATTTCCCTTGTAGAACTGCTTTCATTGTGTCCCATAGATCCCCCGTATGCTGTACTGGCATAGTCATTTAATTGTAAAACTGTCTTAATTTTTTAAATTTCCTCTGTGACCCATTGGTTGTTCAGGAGAGTGTTACTGAATTTCCATGTGTTTGTGAAGTTCTTGTGGTTTCTTATGGTGTTGATCTCCAGTTTAATTGCACTATTGTCTGATAATATACACAGGATAACTTCAGTTCCTTTGCATTTACTTAAACATGTTCTGTGAACTAGTATATGGTCTTATTTTGGAGAATGACCTGTGTGCAGCTGAAAAGAATGGGTATTCTTATTTTGTGGGGTGGAACACTCTCTTGACATCTATTAAGTCCATTTGTTCAAAAGCTTGGTTCAGTTCTAATATTTTGTTGTTGATTTTTTTGTCTAGATGATTAGTATTTGGTGCATATATATTTATGATTGTCATCTCTTCCTCTTGGATTGTTCCCTTTACAAGGATGTAGTGACCATCTTTGTCTCTCTTAGTTAGTTTTGGTTTGAAATCTACTTTGTCTGCGAATAAGATTGCTACCCCTGCTTTTTTCCGGGTTCCTGTTGCATGGAGAACTGTTTTCCATCCTTTTCTTTCAGTCTATGAGTTTCTTTTTGAGTTAGGTGTGTTTCTTGTATACAGCATATTGTTGGATTTTGCCTCTTAATCCATTCTGCCAGTCTGTTTCTTTTGACTGGTGAATTGGGGCCATTAACATTGATGGGTATAACTGATGTGTATTATTCTTTTTCTTTTTTTTTGTACCGGGGATTAACTGCAGACCTTGCTGCGCTTGCGAGGCAGACGGTGGAACCACTGAGCTAAATTGCTAGCATAACTGATATGTATTAACTTATCATGTCATGTTATTTTCCTGTTGTTGGCTCTTTTTTATTTTCCCCCCTCTCCCTTTAATTTCTTGCCTTGTCTGATGGATTTGCTCTGTTGGGCCTCATGGAGTTGTGATCTTCATTGTCTTTTTCTAGGATATTTTTTAGAATTGCTTAGAGTGCTGGTTTGGTGTTCATGAAGTTTCTCAGGTGTCCTTTGTCATGGAAGTATCTTATTTCCTCATCAATTTTGAAAGATAGTTTTGTAGGATACATCAGTAGTCTGCTTTTCAGTGGTGCACTCAGGGCATGGCTAACCATAGTCCTTTGCCTGTGCCCCAAGATACCATCATCTCTGTTAGTATGGGGGAGGGATGCACTGTAATTGATCCAGCTACTAGTTCTCTGGGAGTGGACCCCAGTACTGTTAATATCACAAAGGTAATTTGGGTATTGAGATAGAAAACCTATTAATAGCAACAACTATGCAACCCTGGAAAAATCAAGTAAATCAGCAACAGTAACGTTACCCAAAACACACAGGATATTGACATACCTAAGAACCTAAGACTTTTTTGCTAGTATGGAGATCTCTTTTGTTAGTCTGCTTTTCAGTGATATACTCAGGGCATGGTTAACTATTGTCCTTTATTGTTCCAAGATCTGATCACCTCTGTTAATTTGGGATGGGAGGATGCGGTGTAATTGGCCCAGCTCCTTGTTCTCTGGGAATGGACTACAGTAATGTTAATGATACAAAGGCAATCCAGTTATTGGCATACAAAAGAAACAAGTTAATACCAACAACTGTGCCACCCTGGCAATAGCAACAAAATTAGCTACAATAATAGTGTCAAGCACAAACTGGATATTGACATACCAGAAGAACCACTAATGTACCACCTTTAACCATAGAAAGGAGATCTATAATTATAGTATAATCACTAAGACAAACTAAACATTGACAGATAGTAAATATCCACCCTCTTTGCCCCGAAATAAAACCTAGTAGGAAAATAATCAGCCTTGAAAACTAGAGATAAAAAATGCCCACCCCCACTAGCTAACCTTGCCTTACTTGACTTACAGAGTAGCCACTGAACAAGAGAATAGTGATGGCAGGTAAAACTCTACATTGTTTTTGGAGTTTGCAGTAGCTGTGGGCTTATTTTCAGGCTGGCACTGCTGGCCTGCTCCTTTGTTTCTCCCTGGAGCTGCTGACTGTGGATTTTACTTCCTGTGACCAGGTATTGGCCTCGTTTACGATCAGGTGGGTTGGTCCCTTTTCGGCCAGCCTTTGGTTCTAATTGTCACAGAATTTCTGTGAACCCTTCGCACAGCTACCCTATCAACATCTTATACTGCCATTGTACATTTATGAAAACCAGGAAATTATTTAAACTTCACCAGTCTTCCCACTATATCCTTTTCCTCTTTCCAGTCCTGGGGTCCATGTTGCATTTACTGGTTATCTCTCCTTAATCTTCCTCAGACTTTGGCAGTCTTTCCTTCTTAACTTTGATAGTTTTGATGAGTAGCCATACTTGGTCAGATGTCCCTCATTTAGGATTTGTGTTCTCTTTGGACTGAAACTACATGGTTTTGGCCAGAATTCCACAGCAGTGATGTTCATGATGTTGACCTTGACCAGTAGGTTTAGGTGGTGTCTGATGAATTTGTGTTCTGTGAAGCTGTTTTTTCTCTTCTCTAGATAATAAATATCTTGGGAGAGGGACTTTGAGATTATGAAAAACTTATTTTTCTTTAAACTCTTGCCCACTATGTTGGCATCTGTTAGTGGATCTAGCCTGTGACAGTTATTACTTGAGGTATCTAATGGTGAATCTTTATTTGCTTCTTTTTTCCTATATTTGTTTATAGAATTCTTTTATAAGGAAGAACTATCCCTGTTCACATATATATGTATGTATGTATATACACACATGTATATGTATGTATATATATAAAATCACTTATATATATGTGTTTGCACTGAGGGATGTTTTCTTCTGTGGATTATCATCTAGTATTTTTATTGTTTACATTGTTCAGATTGTGCTGCCTTTGGCTGTTGGCACTTCTCAGCTTGGCTCCTTTTCTCTGATTGAGCCTCCTCCTTGTGAGCACTTCCTTACTTTTTAGTGGCGCAAGAGGTTCTAGGCTCATCTCGTGTCCTCCCTGGCTCAGCTCAGGAATCAGGGACTTCTCCAAGGAGTTCTGGTTCCTTTCATGGGAGAGTGGTGTTTCTAAACCAACATTCGGCCCTCAGTTACTACTGTGATATGTTATTTTTTAGGACGTCATCATTTTGGTATGATGGGAGATCCTGGAACCAGTCCCCCGAGGACACTGAGCCTAACTGTGTCTATTTGTGTGTGTTTGCACAGTTACACACTGATAACAATGTTGGGGTCAACTATGAAGTGCATATACTGTGGGCCTCCTATAAGAATATAATGGGACTGAAAAGTTCTTGTTTCTTAGTGTTTTTTTTTTCGTACCGGGGATCGAACTCGGGTCCTTGTGCTTGCGAGGCAGGCGGTGAAACACTGAGCTACATCCCCAGTTGTTGCTTATTATTTTTGTTGTACTTTTTCTAAGTTTGAACACACAAATACTTAGAACTGTGTTGAGAGTTACCTACAGTATTTAATACAGTAACATGTTGTATAGGTTTGTAACCTACAGTAGGAGTAACAGACTCATCCCATGGAGCCCAGTGTGTGGTAGGCTAAACCATCTAGGTCATTCATCTAGGTTTGTGTAAGTATATTCTGTGATGCCCACCTAACAATGAAATTGCCTCCTGACTCATTTTTTTAGGATATTTCCCTAACAATATGTTACATGCATGGCAATATCCTTCCACTCCTTCATACTGATGCATCAGATTCCAGTTAAATACTGCACAGTATATTTAAGTCTACTCTGCTTATTTGTAACTTATTTTCCTGACAGTGAGAAATACAGTTATTATTTGTCTTATGTATATTTGCTTAAACCTGATGAACATATGAAATAGTTCCAAACTGCTCACCCATACTTGTGAGAAGGACCATTTTGGCCTGATTAAAGTATTTGTGTGCCTCACTGTATCTAGTCAAGATGCTGTTTTCCAAGTTTTTCTCTTCCTAACTTCCTCATTTATTAGTGCTTATATTCCATTTTGGGGTTCCCTACACACCATCTCTAGAATTATTGATTGATTGGTACCAGAAATCGAACTCGGGACCTTGCACTTGTGAGGCAGGCTGCGGCACCACTGAGCTAAATCCCCAACCCTCTAGCATTTTAATCAGTACTTGATATTTCAGCATTGTATAGGAATTCAGAATGAACACAGATACCAAGCCAAAAGCCCAGCATGTAAGATTGGCAAGATTTTGTGTGGAATTATTTATTTGAAAGAGCTCTATGAGTCCAGCATTGGTTCACTGAAGATCCACTGGGACCTTGTAATAACATTCCAGTGCAGTGACCTGATGTGTAAGGTTAAGAATAACGTGACTTGGATAGCTGAGACTTAGGTTGACATTCCATTTGAGTAGTTTAATTTGTATCAGAATGGAATATTATTGCATATATATTGTACTTCAGTTGATTGAAAGCAATGCATTGTAACGAAAATGTACTTAAGATGCTTGTGAATTTTGACATAGATGATGCAGAAAATTAAAATTTATTGTGTTTAATATAGATCAGTTATTTGGGCCTTTCAGCATTGTTATGACTATATCTTTTAAAATAAGTGAAGGGCCGAGGATTTAGCTCAGTGGTTCTGCTGCCTGCCTCGCAGGTGCAAGGTCCAGAGTTCAATCCCTAGTACCAAAAACAAACAAACTAAAATAAAATAAGTGAGTTGGTTATTCATTTATTCATTTATTTAATTTATTTAATGAGACAAGGTCTCACTATGTAGTCCAGACTGGCCTCGAACTTGTGGCAATCCTCCTGCCTTAGCCTCCTGAGTACTAGGATTATGGGCATGTGCCACCATGACCAGCTAGGCCAGCTAAGTGGGTTATTTTAAAGAGTAGTTTTAAAATAATGTATTTCAGGTTTTGCTCACAAATTATTCAACAGTTCAAGAGCCTAAAGATTTTTTGATTTTACCTTTAAAAAACTCTTCAGTAAAAATGTCACTACTTCTAGCCGGGTGCTGTGGCACAGCCTATAGTTTGAGCTAGTTGGGAGGCTCAGGCAGGAGCATCACCTGAGCCCAGGAGTTTGAAGCTAACTTGGGAGCCTAGCAAAACCCTGTCTCAGAAAGCTTTTTTTTTTTTTTCACTACTTCTGATTCTCAAAGGTGACAAGTTAATAAAAATCAGAAAAATATCAATGAAATAAAAATCATAGTTTTTACTCTGAGTTCTGGATTTAACACTCCAAAATTGAAGAAAAATGAACTCAGGCCCAAATTTTTGGATTTGCATGTATTTATACTTTTTTTAAATGAGAAAAAGCAAGTTCAGTTAGTACAGAATCCTCATGGACTCTGAAGCATATATTTTATTCTCAAACTTTGAACTTTGAACCTAGAACCCAACCTTGTTTTTTTCAGGGAAAACTCGTTGTTGGACACAATATGCTCTTGGATGTCATGCACACAATTCATCAGTTCTACTGCCCTCTGCCTGCGGTAAGTGGCTTGCCAGCCTGCATTTAAATGTATGGTGCTTTCTTACTCAGCCAGTATTCTCTGCTTGGGTGCTGTTTCCTCATATGCACCATGTTCAGAGAGAGAGAGAGAGAATCTTATGTGCTTGGTTGTACATGTTTTTGTTTGTTTGTTTGTTTTTGGAACCAGGGATCAAACTCAGGACCTTGCGCTTGTGAGGCAGGGGCAGTGCCACTGAGCTAAATCCCCACCCCCATGTTGTACATGTTTGATATGTGCACATAAGCTATTTTAAGGAATCCTCAGTCTGCCATTGCAAGAGCAAGGTTAAATATTGGTCTCATCTTGATGCTCACAATTTGCTCATTTAGTGCTGGGTCGCAAGCATAGCCTGCTAGTTTAGTACTGCTAAAATTAGATGCAGCAGGACCACTGAAAGTAAGTGGTGCCAATTGAATTGGATCAGCTTCTATAAAATTCTTGATTGCCTCACACTAAGTTGCTTCCCTGAGGTTTTCTATTGACCTTGGTAGTGATTTTTTTCTTTGCTTTTCTATGCTTTGAGCCAAGACATCTAAGCTTACTACGCATAAGCTTTTTTGGCTTCTCTTCTGTTTCCTGCTCTCTTGCTTCCTGACTGCACGTGGCTGCATCTCTCTTGCACTGTCACGCATCCCCCATTCTCCTCTATTTTATGTCCCTCAGTGATCTTACTTATTTTCATCACTTTGACTTCAGACACTTAACATCTCTGTCCCTAGCTGTGGTCTTTCTCAGAGCTGGATGTGCCTCTCATCCTGTCTCCAGGCATTTCCACCTGGCTAGCCTTCAGAGGAAGGTTGTTTAGGGATTATATGTCTCAAATAAAGTAATTTTCACTTCCTTTCTTTCCTCATACTGCCGCCATAGCAGTTTTTTTCTCCTGATTCCATTACTGTAAATGATTTTCAGTTTCTAGCCCTGTTTTTAGTACCCATTTTGACTGTCTGTCTCTAGATCCAGTCGTTTGCAAAATCTAAACGGTATTATCTCCCTGTTGTCTCTCATATTAGGGTTACCTTAACTTCTGTTGCAAATAGCTTTATTACTCACCTGTAATTCAAGCAAACTCCAGGTGGGATTCTTTATCCACCCTAAATCTCCCACCCCCGCAATCAACATTCAACCTACCTTTAAGACCGAGGTTGGCAACTTTTTCTCTAAAGGGCCAGATAGAATATTTTGGCCTTTCAGGCTGTATGATCTATGTCACAACTTTCAGCTCTGCCACTATAGCCACAGAATCCATAAGAAATGAGTGTGGCCGTATTGCAGTAAGAGTTTAATTAAAAAATAAGTGGTAGGGCCGGGGATTTAGCACAGTGGTTCCGGCGCCTGCCTTGCAAGTGCAAGGTCCCGAGTTCGATCTCTGGCACCAAACAAAACAAAACAAAAACACCACAAAAAATAAGCAGTGGGCCAAAGTTGGTCTGGCAGGTCATAGTTGGCAAATCCCTTCTTTAAAATGATATGAGATTAGATCAGTCTTTTGTTACTTGTGCATTGGAAGATGCCACTTGATTTAGGTCTCATTTGTACATCTGAAAACTTTCATTTACTTCACATTTCTTAAGTCGGATTGCCCCATCAGCATCTTGATTACTGTCCTTAGAATACTACAGCTGGGCCAGGGATTTAGCTTAGTGGTTCTGCCACCTGCCTTGCAAGTGCAAGGTCCTGAGTTCGATCCCTGATATCAAAAAAAAAAAAATGACTACTACAACCTAGCCCAGCAATGAATAGAGTGGGTCTGTTCTCCCCCATCCTCATTCAGCAGCCTTAAGGTTGCCACTACTTTTCATAATGCCTCCATTACCCTCTAGGACACCAAAGCTTCCTAGTTGTAACTCTCAGAGCAAATGTGATGGGAATAAATTTGCATTTTATATCTATAGGACGAATATTTGTTTCAGATCACCCATTTCTCGGTTAGACAGACCAAAGTAGCATCTTCTCTCCTGATATTCTGACCTTTAAAGTAATGAAGTTGTCAGTAAGGAAAGAGGAAAACATTTAATATAGTGGTCCCTTGTGTTACAACCAGCTTGACTTCTGAACAACTTGGGTTACGACTGGAATTTTAGTTTCAGCTTATGAACAAAGTCTTGAGTTATAATCTGAATCCCAGCCGCTTGTGCTTCCAGATGTCTCAGATACAGATTTAACCCTTAAAGAGTTCTAGAAGGAACATTATAGCATCCTTTCCTGTATGGGATTAGTTGAGAAATCCTGGGCCAGTGTCTCTCTAAGGACACTGAAATCTGCCTGTGTACAGGACAGAGACTTTGAAGGCTGTGTAGAGGAGCCTGAGCCTTCAGTTGACCAACTTGAGTTACAACCAGTCCTTGGGAATGAATTGAGTTTTTTTTTTTCCTCTGTCCCAGGGATCAAACTCATGACCTTGCACTTGCGAGGCAGGTGGCAGAACCACTGAGCTAAATCCCCGGCCCAGTGATTGAGTTCTTAAGGGTCCACTGTAGTGTCGTTTCAAGGTGTTTTAAATAGCAAACAGAGTGTGACACATAGGAGGCATTAAATACTGATTTAATGAACATCTTTAGACTTTTGTAGTCTTCTCATGTGGCTCTGTTCATGTCACTGACCCTGCTTAAAATTCTCAAATCATTTCACATTCTTTTTCCTATAGTTGACTTTTTAGCCTGGCATATCAGGCTTCTCTGATCTGGCCTAACCTTCCTTGTGTTCTTAGCACCTTCACTCTCCTCCTTCCCAGCTAGACTGGCTTGTTTGTTCCCTGAGAAGTACCTGTGGTTTCAATATATGATTTCTTACAACTTGAACTTTCTCCAGCTTTTCTCAGTGTTTGCAGTCTATAGCTTTACCTTACATTTCCAAGGTCCACCATAAAGCTTTCCCCACCTGCTGCCTTTTTGCTCAAAAAGTGATCTTTTTCTGAACTTGCACAGAACTCGGTACCTCTGTGGTACATAAATTTTGTCTTACATTATACAATGCAACCCCCTTCTCCTCAGCACTTAGCTCCTTGGAGGAGGGTCTGAGTGCCTGGCATAGCATTTTCTATGTGAGCACTTAATAAATACTAATGTAAGACTAGTCTGGAATCAAATTCTAGTAGAAAACAGGTGATTTGGTATACAATAGGAGGTGGATTAGAGTAAGCAGTTTTATCCCTTGCTTTATCACTAAGACAACTTGGGGAATTTACTTATGTTTTGTCACTGTCGGAGGGAGATGTTTTTCTTTTATTTACCTTTGGAAGAAGTAATGAGAATGAGAAAACCTGTTTAAAATGGAAGGACTTTTACATGCACTGGAACCAAATTTTGCATTTAAAAGTGTACTAAAGAACCTACATTTTGGAGCTGCCTTTTGGGGAGGACAGTCTCTTCTTATGAGACTGCTTGGTACTTCAACCTGACCTTTCAGAAGGCATTGATGTAGAACTCTGCTGTACTTCAATCTTGAAGGTAGCCATCATTTTACCCTTTTATTGCTTGTAAAGGTTTGCAGTAGTATGGAGAGGTTGCTGACAGTCATTATGACACTTTTGTTTGACTTACATTGAAACCACTTTTTCACATATCATCTGTTAATTTAATGATGGCCATTGAAAACCTGATAAATGTTTCAAGCTGGCTAAGTACAGTCTGTATTTACAATCTTGAAAGCTAATTGGAAATGGCAGTTTCCTGTGAAGCATGAATAAGATTGGAGAATAGTGTAGGTTACAAAGGGTCAGGAGTGTGACTACCCAGTCAAACATTGCAATTATGTATGTAAATGAGTTAATTCAAAATTAGAATGCTCTCATTTCTGCTCTAGACTTCCTGATCAAAATAAACTTGGGAAATGAATTGTCTAATTTAAGCACTTGCTATTAGTCCCACTGTAGCAGTTTTCTGAATACTTAAATCAAGAATCATGTATATTGAAATGTCTATTTAGTACTCATTTTAACTAACATTCATAGATGGTTTCAGAGGTAAAAGCTAGTTTACAATATGTCCATTTCCGATATAAACCATTTAATACAAATGATAGTGCTAGTTGCGCTTTCTTTGGTGTGTGGTACTGGGGATTGAACCGGGCTTTAACACTGAACTACATTCTTACCCTTTTTTGTTATTTTTTATTTTGAGACTGGGTCTTGCTAAGTCACTAACTTCCTCAAATTGAGCTTGGACTTGCAGTCCTCCTGCCTCAGCCTTGCAGAATCCTGGGATTATAGGCATGTACCACCATGCCCAGCTTAGTCACACATTTATGATAAATTTTTAGAATGGAGCACAACCTCTTAGCTATTACTATAACTTTCCTGAAAGTATCACAAGCCTCTCAACTATAGTTTTCTGCTTGTACTAGGGCACTTCCCCCTTTTTATTTCAGCCCTAAAATCCTTAAATTGGACTATTTTGTTTATGCAGATAGGTTAATTATCAGGTAATATTGTTCCCAACAACTGAGGAAATTGGATAGATTTTTTAAAAAGTAATTCTTAACTAGAAATGGGTTTCACAGTTTAGTTTAAAGCCTGTACGAGGTGTGCTAGTTTGAGAAGATAAGTATATACTTGAGCTGCTTATATTTGTTTTCGATAAATTGATTATACTGTATTAGGAACATTGTAATGACTCATTCTCTTACTTTTTAGGACTTGAAAGAGTTTAAAGAGATGACAACATGTGTCTTCCCCAGGTAGGGCTTCTTTGAGGGCTTGTCTTTCTTGTAACATACACAACAGGAATAGATACGTATTGACATGACAGGAATTGGTTTGTGTGACAACCATTGGGTTGTCATACTAGAATACACTTCATATGAGTTGGGGAATTATTTAATATATCCAACTTTGTGATGGTTGGCTGTTTTATGTTTATGATATATTTTGTTATCCCATTAAAAATCCAAGTTTGAATGAGAGTGAAAGCAGATGGCGCCTTGTTACCCCACATCTTGCTGTCTGAAGGACTGGTGAAGATGCCTTGAGATGCCTCTTTTATGTGATCTGTGCCTTGTAACTACTGAAGGGTTCGACTGAGAGTCCTCTCTTTTCAGTCAAACTGTCTGACTATAGATTTTTTTCCCCTCCACTATAAGTCAGTTCCTTTACTTGTTAGTGTTTTCATAGCTAATATTGCATGCTAGTTCTCCTGTGTCACATGTCTGATAGACCACATATCAGCCATGGGCTGCCTACAGAACAAGAATCTGTGTTTCAGAATCCATTTGAAGAGGAACAGTTTGATAGCTAAGCAGTTTGTCTTTCAGGTGGACAATTTCTGTCATACTATCCACAGTGAACATAGTCATGTGAAGAGAAATACAGAAATAGCATTTTTATATTGGTCTTTGTCTCTCTCTGTTTAGTACTTTCAATCTCTGAAATAGAAATAATGAGAAATAACAACAGCACAAAACTACCAAATGTCAATTTTGGCCTTCTATAAGAATTTATATCATATAAACCTGAGAAGCAGCAGTGGATGGTAGTGGTTTGGGAAGTTAGGCCTTCAGGGGTATTTGCACCACGTGAAAGCATATGAGGGCATTTGACTGACTTTGGTGGTTGATGTAGACGGCGCTATCTATCTCATGGTACGTTGCCTCCTGACTGTTGTAGCACTGATGTTACTGCGAGGTTCACCAGGGAAACATGTTTGATTCCTAACGTGTTTGGTTCCTCTGTTTAAGCGTTTTATGCATTAGGCATACCCTAAAATTTCATGTATTAAATATATATTAGGTATATACTTTATGTATTTTAATAAAGTACATTTTGAACATTGATACACATTTTGTTTACTTAGTTACAAATTTTTTCTGTTTTTAGACTCTTGGATACTAAATTGATGGCCAGCACACAACCATTTAAGGTATTATTTAAACTTTAGCTATTACTGATAAACTGTACTTTGAAATTTTTTGAATTACTTCTAATTTAAATTAGCTTTGGAATTCTGGTCTACTTCAAATGTCATTTAAGATACATTCAAGAAAAGAAAAAGAAATAAAGGAAGAAAGAAAGAGAAAAAAATTTTAAAAAAGCCAGAAATAAATATATTAAAATATGAACAACAGTTGTCTTTGAGTGGTAGAATTATGGGTTTCTTATCCTTTATTTTTTAAATCTAAGTTTTTAGTATTAAAATATATAATTTATTTTTGAATAGGTTACATATTCATAGTGCTTTCTTTCTCAATTTTCTTTTCTTTATTTTATATATTTTGAATGTATTTTCTAACCAAGAAATTTCAAGTCAGAGAATGTAATCATTTGTACTTTGGGAAGGGCCTTAAATAACTGAGATGAGTGCCAGAACTGTACAGCTTTCTGGTGGAAGTGTGTAGGTTTTTAATTCATCTGTAAAAACATTCTTCCGTTTGGTTATAGAGTGAAAATTGAACTTGCTGCTTCTCTTTTGCGTTGAATAAACGATGAATTCTGTTTGTATAAGGAACACCAGGGGGCAGTACAAGATGCTTTTTTTGTGTATTTTGCTGGTGGATTTCCTTAATATATGTTGCACTGAGAAGATGAAGTGTCATAATTTTCTGCTTCCTCGTTTGCAGGATATCATTAACAACACATCCCTTGCAGAATTGGAAAAGCGGTTAAAAGAGACACCTTTCAACCCTCCTAAAGTTGGTAAGAATAAAAGCCTCAAGCTCTTTGTGATAATTATTGATGTATACTGTAGAAGAAGGGTGAAATGACTCTAAAACTATATTGCACATTTGTAGACTTTGAGTTAATTTGCTTGTGCCTGTGTTAAATTACTGTTTTCTGAATGAAGGTGGTCTTCTAATTCTACATCTAATATTAGTAGAGTTCAGTAGGCGTTCATTGAGAAATCTGGCAATTAAAACTTCAAAGCTTTTATAACCTAATACTTGGAATTTTCCCAAAACATGACGTGTTCTTTTATGTGGTACATTGTTTAAGCAGACAAAAAATTGGTAGTAAATTGTCACGAGGCTAATGAAAATACATTTTCTGTCTCAGAAAAGCCCAAGGACTGGGTTTATGTACTGATGAGATTAAAGGAGAATCTCCATTCCTACTTCCTTCTCGGTTTAGGGATGGAAATAGCAGTATTGGGGAAGACTAGAGGTTAAGAGGAATATTTCTTGTTAAGATAGAGATGCTTTGCCATATCTGGTCACCACGCAGGTATTTGGTGAGCCTGGTGCTATAATATTGATCCTGGTAGCTTAATTGTGCTGCTGATACTGTAGTTAGCATTCCATTATCTATAACCTGAAAACTTCTAAAGATGTCAATAATAGGACTGATAATTCCCAAATTGATAATGGAAGGTATTAAAGCAGCCACGATTATAGTTATTTGCTTCCTTTTGTGAGTAATAGTCCAATAAGGGAATTAAGAAAAGGGTAGTGGGAGGAAGAAAACCTAGACCTTGTCTGTTATGATATAATGGAAACAATTGATTGGGGAAATAATGTGTTTCAGCTGGTGGTAGTGTGGAGGATATTACTTAGGTGCTACTATGTTAAAAGGCTTTTTAAAAGAGCTTCAAGACTGATATTTAATACTTAAGCAGAGGTTGAAGAATTTTTGGTTAAAGAGTATTGTATTGACACAAAAAATGACAGCCTTTTCATTGTTAATTTGTATTCATGCTTCCAATTCTGTGTTGTAGTAGCCTTCTTGTCATTCATTTCCAGAATGTCTCTAGGACATAATTATTTATAAATGATAGTTTTATCCTGCTGTTTCCAGATAGAACACTATCTCGTATCTCGTGGAGAATTTAGTGGAAGGCAGGTTGCTCTTCTCAGACTTTTTCTTTTTTATTCTTTTCAGACTTTATCTTTTCAGCATCTGTGTATATCAGTGTAACAAAAGATTCATGTTATAAGATGATCTGTGCTATGAAAGGGCTCATGAGATAAGGGCAGCATTACAGAAAATTCTGACCTATTTTTGGAGTGGGTTGTGCTGTCAGCTTTAGATCTCTCAGCTTGTAAGCGTAGTGGAGATGTTACTGACTTTGAGCTGCCAGTATTGAATTGGAGTTGTCATTTTGAGGGGAGGGTTACCTGGGGTATTGATAGATAACAACTAGGTAGGAGGTTTACTTACATTGTGCCATTTGATCCTCACAAAAGCCATATCTCCATTTTACAAAACTGGAGGCTCAGAGGTGAGGTGAATTGCCCAAGGTCCCTTAGCAAGTAAGTGGTAGAGCAGAGATTCAGACTAAGATGAGTAGCTCCAGAGTCCTCCTGATAATCTTTGTTGTGTTCCAATGTTATCATTATGTATAGGGAAAAACTTCATTTTCATGACCTTACAGGGCAACCAGAAGAGGAGGAATTGTCGTAGGGAGAGTTACACATGACGGTGATTGTAAATAGCAGCCACCAGTGTGGGCTGAGGAGACCCTTGGCCGAATCTTTGATCACATAACTGAAGAATTTTTCTAGTCTGGACCAAAGCCTTCATTTTTCGGGACTCTGCTATCTCTTTGTAAGATCTTGTATGGAGAGAATGAAGAAATACTTTTTTCCTGCTTATTTAGGATACTTTTGTGGCACACCCTAATGCGATTTAGATTTGATAGGGCATTGTGTTTACTCATCTTCATGTTTGTGATATATTGGGGAAAACTTTTTTTCCTTTTTTCTCTTTAGAAAGTGCAGAAGGTTTTCCAAGTTATGACACAGCTTCCGAACAGCTCCACGAGGCAGGCTATGACGCTTATATCACAGGACTGTGCTTCATCTCCATGGCAAATCACCTAGGTACTCACTATATGTGTTTCTGCCAGACACGCAGTGGGCTAGAGTGGATCTCACCTCTCTCCATGCCTGGGTTCAGGCTGCTGCTACTCAGACAGTAGGCCTTTCCTTCTCACAATTTTGGAGGCTGGGAAGCCCAGGCAAAGCGCTAGCAGATACGGTGTCTGGTGAAAGCCTGCATCCTGCTTTGTAAACAGTTGTCTTTTCATCGTATCCTCACATGGTGGAGAGCAGAGAGGGAGGAAGCTCCCTTGTCTTTTCTTATAGTCCTCTTAATTACCTCTCAGGGGTCTCACTTTCAAATGCAGTCACGTGGGGGATTGAGATTCTATATGTATATTTTGAAGGCACAAACATTCAGGCTATAACACTACCATTTCTCTAGAATCTCCACTCACCAACTTAGAAACGGGAAATTCTGCGGTGGAAGTGGGAGGAAATGGGAGGGAAAAGGCGGAGAGAGGAACCACTGACACTTACTGGAAGGTACCTGGCCCAAAAGTGTACCTCTACCCTTGCCTAATCATACTACTGCTTTAAATTTTTTTCTTTTTTGTCTGAACTTTTAGACTTTGCCACTTGACTGTGTATAATATCCTGCTTCTTTTCTTTATTAGGTTCTTTTCTCAGTCCTCCAAAACTTCATGTGTCTTCCAGATCAAAACTCATTGAACCTTTTTTTAACAAGTAAGTAATCAGAGGGTCCTGATCCCCCAGTTCTCTGACTATGGATAAACTTAGTGTCTTGGGATGACTGGAAGGTACATTTTTAGGTCAGATATTCTCATGTCTAATAATTCAGATGGTTTTTGAAAATAGAAATTGACTTTTTTAGAAATAATTTCTTAAGTATATTGGCTAAAAAAAAAAACATTGCTAAAGGTAGTATGTTTCTTCTAAGAATTGGCAGTTTTGGCATTTAAATTTTCCTACAAAGGAGATGTATTTACAGGTAGACCTATCCCTTAGCAACTTTACATGTGCAATTATTATTTATGTTTGCATGATGATCTGATTATATAATATTATTTCTGAGAAGATGTTAGGTGAATGACATTTGGGAGGAGTTTTGATTGTCACGGCATCCTGAACCCTCATCTAAATGGATCCAGTTTAAGTAAAGACTTGTATGTACATCTTCATTGTTGGAAGGATAAAGTCAGTGTGATTTAGGGAAAGGTCTTAAGTTTGGAACATTTTTAAAAAATCTCCAGCTTGTTATTTCAAACTGTAGGTTGTGCTTGGTGGGCAAAGTGGACTGAAGACATGACTATATCCTTGAGCACACCCTGGTAAAACTTCGTCTTACATGACTGTGTTAGATTCTGTATGAGCCAGAGAGAACAAGGCAGCCCACTTTGATCCCTACCACTGGAAGAAATAACTATTTGAGTGTTGGGTTGCTTACATCATTTCCTTCCATTATATGCAGCACTTTACAGTCCTGTCATTGCTTTACCAGGTTAGAATACAGTTTCCGTAAGATGTCTATGTAAATGCTAGTGCCACAGTGCAGTACTTAAGTGGCATGCTGCACAGACAGCTGTTAATTCCAAACACCTGGATTCCTACAGGCTCTGAGTAGGTATTATTTGAGTTAGTGAATTTTATCACGCTGCAACTTTTTAAAAAAAACTTTGTTCTTTCCTGTGGAGGTTCATAGATAAATGTGTTCAACTTTCAAAGCCTCTTTCAAAGTGGACTGGCTGACAGTGTGGTGTATATTGGAACTGATGTTGAATTCTTCTGCATAGGAAATTAATTATATTAATCACTGAGTCCTTGCTGTCTACCCACTTCCTTAAGGGAGAAAAAGGATTTTCTTAGCTCCTAACTTATTTTGGGGACTGTGTTTATCTCTGTAAATCTTCAGAAATGTGGCTTATGCCATAGAAAATGGAAGACATAGGTGACAATAAATGTGGCTCAAATCATGGCTGTTATATTTTGTGTACATGGTGTTAAATTCATTGTTCTACACTTTTTTTCCAGTGGGCATCGTTTACTCATTTAGAACTATTTGAAGCAACGATCCTGCTTCTCCATTAAATTCACTTCTTTTATAAAATCAGGTGATGGATACAAATGGAATTAGGTAGTGGTCTACTCTGTCAGTTTGGTATGTGACCATCATCCAGGGAAATCAAATTAAATTTTGATTAAAAAGCTTAAGCCAGGCATAGTGGTGCACACCTGTAATCCCAGCACTCCAGAGGCTGAGGCAGGAAGATCACTTCGAGTTCAAGGCCAGCCTGGGCTACCTAGTGGGACCCTGTCTCAAAAAAAAAAAAAAAGCTTAACTAAGATCTTCAAGATTTCTAGATTAACCTAATATCGCTAATACTATGTTAGCAGTATTGTGCAAAAGGATGGGACAGTAAATACATACGGCTTCATTTTAAGTTGAAGCATATGTCTACTGAGTTCTTGTTTTGTTTTGGCTGAAATCTAGGTGCTTACCAAAAATAGGTAAATGAAAGATACGAATCCTCCTATGATGTTTGTATCGAACATTCATAACTTTTTTGGTCTTTTTTCATCTATAAAGGAAGAATATTTTCTTCATCTTTTTTATTATCAATAAATTTTACTTTATCCCATTTCCCCCCCAAGCTCCCTCCCTTCTTTCTGTGCAGAAGCTTTGATTTCATTTTTTTTCTTCTGTTTCCACTTTTTTCTTGTCGCTTCCTTACTTTCTCCCTCATTTTCTTCCTCTTTGAGGGGAAAAAATTCTAGCAAGAGTTGACATGAAAAATGTACCAAGATCGAATGTAATACGAGGTGCTTTCTAACCATAGCTGTCTAGGAGAATATCCCGTAAGGCCTCAGCATGGTGCTGTTCTCTTTCCCGGCCTGGGTACCTCACACGTGCCTGCTGGCCTTGATGAAATTGGTGTGAGTCATGAGAGTGAGGCCTGGTAGTCAAGATCAGACCGTGCCTAACGTCAGGCTGTGTGGAATGTCCTCTTCATTTATGTTGGAGGCTGTCTGGTCAGGAATTGGTTTACTTTCTTTCATAGGCCTGGTCAGTTTTAATCAGTGCGTGGAAAACCAGTCTTAGTAAAGATCCTTTAGTCAAATACTTTTAGCCTGGAAAGAGCTAAAAATACTTTCTGCTTTATTCTTTATTGCGACTCAGAAAGCACAAAGTCCTACTCAGTCTTACATCTCATTAGCAGGCATCTGTCTCTGTAAGGCACCTCTTGGACTTCCTTCTAGATAACCTTCTGTTAAGCTGTTTTGGGGAAGGCTGCTTTCCACTGACTTCAGTTCTTTGAAAGAGAAAGGAGATGAACAAGTCTTTTACCTTGGCTCTTCTCTGTAAGTGAGGCAGCTTAAAAAGAAAAGCTACCTGCCTGCAGTTTCCTGTGCAGGGTTGCTGTGTGTTCTGGATGCAGATGCTCTGACTCGGGACAGAATTCCGCACGGGAACTTGGTCTTTCTGGGACAGCACTGATTTACGTTCTCTGAGCTACTGATGAGGAGCTGAACCATAGCAAGGAGTGATGTGCCCTAAAGAACAAATTGTTTCTTCCTCTGTAAAATGGAGACAAAACTCTTTGCCTTCCTTGGAGATCATAAGGACTATATAAGATGTGATAAGATAGTTCCTAGGTCTTAGTAGATGTCTATTATATATGGTTTTCCTTTCTAGAAATATAAGAGAAGGAATATATGAGTTGATGTTGGTCAAAGAATACAAAATTTCAGAAGTAAGTTTAAGAGATCTACTGCACGTCAATGTGACTGTACCTGAGATAGCAGTGTATTACAGAGCTGGGAGTGCAGCTCAGTAGTATAGTGCTTGCCTAGAATGTGTGAGCCCTGGGGCTTGATCCTTGGCACTACACACAAAGCACTGTATTGTAAGCCTAAAATAAATTAATTTATAAAAATGAGGAGGGCTGGGGATTTAGCTCAGTGGGTCCATCACCTGCCTCGCAAGCGCAAGGTCCCAAGTTTGATCCCCAGTACCAAAAAAAAAAAAAAAAGATATTTAACATCAGAGAGATTTTAAGCTGGATAATTACAGGGAAACAAATACTACAGATCAGAACTGCCGTCCTTCTTTCCCAGCCCTCTCACTGGTAATGGATGGAGCAACTCTCACTTAGCAACTGCCATTCGTGCCCAGCAGCATAGGAGGCAAGGGCAAGGTCACTAGAGGGTCGTCAATGGCCTGTGTGTCTGGAAGTGCAGACTAGTGTGTCTCTCTGGAGGGCTTGGCCTGCTCTTCTGCAGGGCAGCATTTGCTTAACTGACTGTCGCGCCTGCCCTTCCCGTACGGAGGACCGTTTGAGTGTTGCGATCATTCCATCTCCCGCTCTGGGACTTCTGGCTCCCCTGAACAAGCCCGAGTTACAGCGCAGCTTGTACTGTTGGTTAGCGCGCAGCTCTGCGTGTCACACTACTCCACAGGATTGTTTTCCCTTTGGATTAAATTTTTAAAATCCATTTGCCTGATTCCTGCAGTAGTTTCACACTGTAGGATATCATGTAGTGTAGTACAGTGAATGGAATCCCAGCTCTATTCTTTCTTACCTGTGCAAGGTTTTAAACAAGTTATTTACCCTTCCTGTGCTTCAGCTTTGTCATCCATAAATGAAGAACATTTGTACTTGTGTAATAGGGTTGTTGTAAGGGTAGCATGAGTTCATGTTCATCAGCTGTGTGGTGTTTGACCCATTATGGGCCTCAGTTAACTTGTTGCTGCCACCACTGCTATAGTGAAGTTAATGCTTTGAGACCGCTCCTCTGGACAGATGTTGGAAGCAAATGGAGGGCTGTTTTGTGGGGTTTTTTTAACCCTCCATACTAGGAATTGAAACCAGTGCTACCTTCACACTGAGTTATAGCCCCGGCCCACTTATTTATTTGTTTGTTTGTTTGTTTATTTAATTTTGAGACAGATTCTTGCTAAGTCACTTAACTTGCCCATGCTGGGCTGGAACTTGACATCCTCTGGCTCAGCCTCCCACAGTGCTGGGATACCAGTCATGCACCACCACACTCAGGTGTTTTATGTTCTGAAAAGACACCATATGTCATACTTTTTGCAATGCCTATACCCTTCAAATAGGACTTTGGGTTGAATTATGATTTTTGACCAGAAAGAGGGTAACAAAACCCTTCTGCTTGTAACTACATGATGTTCAGGAAGAAGATTTGAATGTGTTTTCTTATTTGTTTTTTATTTTCAGCCTTGAGGTTTGTGGTTATTAGTTTTGTACTGTGTAGTGTATTCAGTTGTCTGCTTTTATGGGGAAAAGAGAATAGGAATTAACATTTGCTGAGTGATCCAGTAGATCCAGTTTCTTTCCTTTTTCTATTATTATTATTATTATTTGGATTTTTGGAACAAGGTCTTGCTGTGTAGTTCAGGCTGTCCTTGAACTTAAACTTTGTACCCCAGGCTGGCCTTGAACTCATGTGGGTCCTCCTGCCTCAGCCTCCAGAGTGCTGGGATTACAGATGTGTGCCACCACACCCAGCCCTGTTTTCTTTTTTTAAACTGCTTTATTAAGTTATAAATTAAATGGAACATTTATAATGAACGTACAGTTTACTCATTTAAAGTGTACAATTTAATTTTTGGTATAAGACATTTTGAATTTTTAAAAATTGTAGAAATATTTATAACAGGTTTTCCCATTTTCACCATTTTCAGTGTGTAATTTGGTGGCATAAATTACATTTACAGTATTGTGCAAACATTATCATTCTCTATTTCCAGAACTGTTTTGTTCCCCCAAATAGAAACTTACAACCATCCAGGGGTAACTTCCCCCATCTACCCTCCACCCCCTCACTGCAAATCCACTCTCCATCTCTGTGAACTTGTCCTTTTGTGAACTGTTTCTTTTTGAGAAACTGCTTCAGGGAGATTTTAATCTATCAAAACTATTGGTATTTTGGAAGTACTGGGAGCATTTCCTTTTGTGTCTGTGCTGCCACCTTATATTGGCGTCTCTGGCAGGTACACTCGGAGCTCCGTTGATGGATACATACCTGTGTGACCATCTCCACAGAGATTGGCTTCCAAATGAGGTGGCCAGGTGGGTCAGCCAGGCCAAGCCACACCACCTGTGCAGGACAGTTGCCTTTCGGAAGCTCAGTTTTCACATCTGTGAAATGGAAATAATACCCTCCTGCCCAGGGTAACTGCACCAGGAAGGCTGTTGAGTTGGCTTGTGTGGGCACGTGGAGAGCTAGTTGTTACTGTGACTTACACCACTGTGAAGTTCAATGAAGTAATGAGTCGAGTTTTTCCTGGTGTCATGGGCAGTGTGTACGTAGTGGAGTACCCTTGGAGTAGTCCCTCTGTGTAGGCAGGCAAAGAGGCTCCAGTACATGATACCAGGTTGATCTTTTTTTTTTTTTTTTTAAAAAAAAGGACATTGCAGCTTAGAAGTCCCTTTAGGAGAACACTTCATAACTGCCTTTGTATCTTTTTTTTTTTTTTGGTACCGGGGATCAAACTCAGATCCTTACACTTGCGGAGCAGGCAGTGGAACCACTGAGCTAAATCCCCAGCTAAATCCCTAAATAAAATTTTATTTTATTTTATTTTTAAACCAGGATTGAACCCTAGGTCTTGCATATGCTTAGCACAGTTTTTACCACTGTGTTGCACTCTCAGACTTGAAATTTATCTTAATGTAAAAGGTGTTGGCTGGGGATTTAGCTCAGTGGTGCTGCTGCCTGCCCCACAAGCACAAGGTCCTGGGTTCAATCCCTGGTACCAGTAAAAGGTCTTGCTGCAAAGTTAGGTTGTGAATGAAAAGAAATACCTGCCCTGGGCCAGGGATTTAGCTCAGTGGTTCCTCCACCTGCCTTGCAAATGCAAGGTCCCGAGTTCAATCCCCAGTACCAAAAAAAAAAAAAGAAAAAAAAGAAGTAGAAGATATCCTCTGTCTGTCTTCCTGTGCCTCCATTCATAACCCCTTCCGTCGAAGCCCCTGGTGATGCCAGAACCTAGGTCAGGGTAGGCAGGACAGAGGCGCATTAACAGGAGTGGCAATCTCAGGGGCCCTTCACATTGGCTGGCTCTCCTGAGAACTTGGTAGTTGTTATACTTCCGTTTTATATTGATGGTGCTTCAATAAAGGACTAACATACATCCTTTCAAGTATGTCCTCTGCCCCCTAGCTTTTATCCAAAGTGGATCTGGAACCCGAGATACGGAGCATAACTCATTGTTAACTGATTGGACATGGACTGAGCGCTGCTGTGGACATTACTCTTTAATCGTAAGGAGCCTGGGAAATAGGTCCTTCAACACAAATAGAGTCCATTTTAAACTTCTCCAGATTGTGCAGGTATTGGAGTCAGGAACCACAGAGGAGTAAAAATCCCAGCACTGCCAGTGCTTAGAGTGGCTTCCCAGATTCCAGAAGGCATGAGTGAAGCTAGTTCTTCTCTAAATCACAAAATCTGTCTTTCCCTAGTACGCAAGATGCATTTTATTCTCACATACCTGAGAGTGAGTCAGTTATGTGACTCATTTTGCCTCAGGGTAATAATGTTTATGTCATTTTTGGTTTCCCAAATTACTTGGGTATAAAGGATCTTGTAAGAATTGGTTTGGAACCAAGCATGGTGGCACATGCCTATAATCCAGGCTACTCAGGAAGCTAAGGTGCAGGGATTATAAATTAGAGGGCAGCCTGGGCAACAAAACTAGCACCTGTCTCAAAATAAAGTAAGAGAAGAGGTGGAGGACTGGGAATGAGGCCCAGTAGTAGTGTCTGCATTCAGTTCCTAGCACTGCAGAAAAAACAAACTAATAAACAGAAAACCAGGAATTAATTGGCCCTGAAATCAGTCATGGTTTGATTGCCCTGGAAGTTGTTTAGTGTATTGATTTACATAGAGGAAGAACACAGGTGAGTCTTGGGCACACTGAGTTACGCTTAGTCCATAAGACTGGTTTCTTAGGACTCGACAGTAGTGCTTGTTTTCACGACTTCTTCAGGAAAGAGTGCTCACTCCTGGTTGATCTCACATTATCTAATTTCTACCCAGAAATCTTGATTGCCAGAAGAGTTATCAGATAAGTCCCTTCTGTGACTTTATCAAAAGGGTTTTTGGTGCCATTTAGGGGTTTTTTTTGGTACCGGGGATTGAACTTGGGTCCTTGTGCTTGTACAGCAGGTGGCAAAACCACTGAGCTAAATCCCCAGCCCACCGTTTAGTTTTTATTCATAATCATCAATCTAACTGCAATCTGGCTAGATTTGAAGAGAGGAGAGATAAGGAAAATAATATGGAACACTTCATGAATTTGCACATCTTCTTTGCTCAGGGGCCATGCTTGTCTTCTGTGTTCCGGTTTTAGTATAATGTGCTGTGGAAGTGAGCTCAAAGACTTAAAAGCTTTGCACCCCAGAATCTTCCCTTTGATGAGCTGGGCCTGCAGGTGCTACCAGGGCCTTTCCTTGGGCTGAGTGGTTCTTCTGCTCTTATATTTTTCCTGGCTACTGTGAACATGTCTTTTTGGAGGCCACCTTTGAGACCACTGTAGACATGCTAGTAGCAAAGTCAGCATTCTTAGGTATTCCTAGCCTTACCTTGGTCCTGACCAAGAGTGAATGGGCAATATAGTTATTTCTAAGACTATTTGGCATTTAATTTATAATGATCAAGAGTTAGCAATATACTCTAAGAAATTTAAACCAGCTCCCAAGTAGCTTACCCATTGAACACCTTCCACTATGCAGAATATGTGGCCTGCATTGACTGTGCTTTCTGACAGCAGCCCTCACTGGTGAGTGATGATGTCCTCATTTGAAAGCTGAGACCCCTGCACAGGGCTCCAGCAGTGGCAGAATCAGGGAATCCCAGGTCTGGCCTCCACTGAGAATGCATTTTCCCTCCACAGCCCTGTCTCAGAGAGGCAGTTCTACTGTGGGTTGCGTATTTTCTTACAGAACAGTGTCAGTGTCTTTTTTTCTTGGTGCTCTGCCTGAGCAGCAATTCTAAAACATGTTGACTTTGACCACTGGGTTGTGTGTTTCCTCTGATATTTTACAATCCTTCCTTTTACAGGCCCTGCAGATGTTGTCTTTTATAATACTCAGTTTAACATTTTTATTGATGTAATTTGGCATGGTTCGTTTGATGGAGACTGTTCGGGGGAGTGCTGGTCCCCTCCCGCTCTTTTACCCTCATTTCTAGGGTTGATTCCGTTTAAGAAAGGGTGTGAGTTGGCTTTACGACAAATGTCAGGTTACGCTCTATTTGTGAAAACAGCAAGGGGCTGGATCGAAAATTGTAACCCCCCTACCTGAGTGAAATTAAAAATAACTGATGCCACAGAAACTCCCTTGGGGCCCTTGGTTACCCTTATTTTACACAGGAGCTCTACTGAGCACACTAAATGAGCTTATTTTGTGAGAGATGTCTGCATGCTTCCTACTCTGATGATAAAATTAGTTTTTTATAGCACATAAATATGTATAATGATGAGCTCTTGCATACAAGGTTCTTAGGGAGTGCTTTACTGCTGTGCCTTGAAGGAAATAGCAAGACCATTTGCAAGTACAGTAGAGCTAGTAGTCATTATTACAGGTTTCAATTTTCCAGTGGAAAGCTTGGGACTTGAGGTGACTACAGAGTAATTCACCACTCAAATTGTGTTGGGATTAGATTACATTCACTGCCTTGGTATCCCAGTCTTCAGCGATGTGTGAGCGTGCAGTTGTATTTGGAGCCCTCTTTTTTGAGATGAAGTGGAAGTATGGTCTTGATGAAAGTAGAAAACACATGAATGAGAATGTATTTCTCCTTGGGGAATTAAATATTTTAGAAGATGGAATAAAGAGTTCGGGGTTTGAGATTGAGGGACCAGAATAAACGGTTTTGTTTTGTAATATGGGGACTCATACATGCTAGGCAACCTGCTCCTTCACTCAGCCCCCCAGCCCTTTTGTTAAATTTTATTTTAAGACAGGTCTTACTAAGTTGCCCAGGCAAACTTTGAATTTGTGATCTTCCTTCCTCAACCTCCCAGGTAGCTGGGATCACAGGCTTGTCCCACCACATCCAACCTGTTCTTTATTAAGACGTGTCATGGCATTAGAAGTTTCTCTGGTTCACTCAGGCCTGTGTGCACATGTGCAAGTGCTGACATCGCATAAAGTAAGCCCCGTATTTACACTCTCCTGTCTCTCAGCCTTGAGCTATGCTGATTCCTTGGTTTTCCTGGTGCTAATCTGGTGTGTGGGACAGGTGTGACTGGGAAGCCTGATGTCCAGGCACCAGCTGGTTTTGTCCTTCAGACATGACAGAGTTTCTTTTGATCTGAGGCTCTTCACTGCCTATCCCCATTGCCTTGAACATTCACTCAAAGCTCTTTCTCCAGTGCTGGATGGGGTCTGAAGTCCTGCACTCAAATGACCCTTATGCTGCTCTGGTGCTGTTTTTTGGTGTTTTTAGTTTCTTTTTTCCTTTAGTACATGTTTGTGACACATAATAATTACATTCATCGTGGGGAATTGGTATATATACGTATCACATCTCAATCATTTTGTTTCCCCTTCCCCTTCCCCTCCTGCCTCCCCCCATCCGCAGATCCCTTCCCATGTCTACAAGTCTGCTTCCCTCTAACTAGTTTTCAAAGTGGCCATCAGCACACTTCTCATTCACTTTCTCCCTCTGCCTTCCATTGCTGAATGGCCAAGTCTTGTTGTTTCAAGAGCAGAACTAATTATTTTCTTTCATTTCTGTGTAAAATCATTGGCTTCATACATACATTTATTTCACAATGCAGAGTTTTAAAGAGCTGTAATGCTCTTCAGTTCACAGAGGTTTAAGTCCATGCAGTGTATTCCTGAGTTGCCAGGCTTCTTGAATGAGCTTTTTAATGTCACATTTACCTTTTTGTATTTTGAAGCAAAGCTGCATAAAATGGGTTAATACTGGTGTTGTTGTGCAATTTATTTTGTGTTTGCTGGACAACTGGGGGATGGTTCAGATAAGCCATAGTCCAGGGCAAGATATTGTGCCATCAGTGAATAACCTTTGATATTAGTCCCGTCCCTCGAGCAGCCTACTGTGTTTTGTGGTTGCCAGAACCTTGTTGATAAGGTTGGAGAATTTTTTTTTTTTGGTACGGGGATCAAACTCTGGACCTTGCGTTTGCAAGGCAGGTGGCGGTACCACTGAGCTAAATCCCTGGCCCTGGAGAATTTTAATTAATAAAGATGACAAGTGTCTGGTTTTTTGTATTCTAATTTTTCTTATAAGTTTGTCAGTCTTTGGTACTGCATTGGTGGCTAAAGCATAATTTGTGGCCAGTTCACAGAAATAGATTCGACTTTTGCTAATGAGTTGCCAAGAGAGTGGCTTGCCAAGAGAGTGACTGCTTAAAAACAAGCAGGACAGCTGTCAACAATAATTTTCTTTTCTTTTCTGTTCTTTTTTTTTTTTTGGTACTGGGGATCGAACTTGGGACCTTGTGCTTTCAAGGTAGGCAGTGGAACACTGAGCTAAATCCCTGACCCTGTCAACAATAATTTTCTCCAAATTATCTCTTATAAAGAATCTAGTTGCTTGCCATAATTCAACCTCGTAGTGATAGAAGCCCCATGTTACCACTTCATGAATTTTGAGATAGTCCTTGATACTAGTTTTAATATTTTTGTTTTTCTGAATCAAAATCATTTAGTGTAAACAAATCATTAAGACTTTTTTTTAAAAAATTGGGGACAGGGGGATCAGCCCAGATCATTATTCAGTTTACTAGAGACTCACCTTTTGTGGTAATTGACACCACCACATTAAACACACAGCTTTTCTGTTAACCCCGGGGTTGTCAGTCCAGAGTCTGGGTCAGGAGCTCTTGGATGAGACCTGGGAGTGTACATCTCCAGCAAGCCCGAGGTCAGGCTGTTGCTGCTGTGAGAAGTCACCTTCTGTTAAGGGCTCAAGATTCTATGCTCTCAAGCAGCCGTGTCTCTGAAAGGAAATTTTTCAGAGACTATGGGGCATTCCAGATCTTCTGGGACCCAGTGTTATGCTGCCTTGGTTGCAAAAGAGTTTGGAGGGTCACTTATTGTGAGTGGCATTCAGCATGTGGGTAACAGGGATGAGATGGCTCTTTGGAGGCAATGGCATTCAGTGTCCTATTGAAAGGCCGAGCTGAAGTTACCCACCATGTGAGCAAAAGACCCTGGAATGTGCTGGGCTTTACCTTTGAATCATTACAGGCTTGTTTAAAAACCATGATAACCAATGTCTCTAATACTGTAGTCTTACGCCATGAAAAAAGAAAAGATTCCCCAAAGCATTACATTTATTTTATGGCATCTACAATATGAATTTGAATTTGCAGTTTCTTAGGATAGAATCTTTGTGTTACTTTGGGCACTATACCAAAATGGGAATTTTAGTTCTTGTGTTTGATACAATTAACATCAATTCTTTAGTGATTAGGTAGGAAAATAAAATTTTACCAGAAAGCTTTCAGAAATGTAGCAAGACTCCTGCACAGCCTCCCCACCCCCACCTCCCCTTACCAGGGATCGAACTCAGGACCTTGTGCTTTCGAGGTAGGCACGGCACCACTGGGCTAAATCCCTGGCTCCTGAAGTCTTGATTGAGCACCTCAACCATATTACAGCCATCTCACATCTTTACAAAAATAGAAGTAACATTTTGTACACATGTCGGTTCGCGTGTCTTTTGTGATACCTGCAGATGAAAGGCCTTCTGGGAGGGATGGTTCTTCAGTTCCTCTCACAGTGAAGGAGCACTCTTTCATGTATGCATCAGCCTTCCTGGGGGCCTAGTGTGTCTCCTCATAGGTTAAGATGAAAACTGTGAAGTTAGCTGATCTATATGTGAAGTATTTTATTGAATCATTCCAGGGAGTCAGTGCAGGCCCTTTGACAGCCAGTTTGGATGGGGCCTGCATGCTCCGAAAGTTTTAATTTTCCTTCAAAAGGGCAGGGATGTTAGCAGAGTGAAGGCTCTCAAACAGAAGGCTGGTGGGAGGCTGCTGGGAAAGTTTATTTGGTTCAGCTCTGCAGACGCTCAGCTACAGTTTTAGAGTTGGTTTCACAATTGCGTGGCGCTTTCCAGAGCCACAGTCTGCCAAGTCACACAGAGCTGGTTTCCGTGTTCTTCCAGCTTGGGGCTGCTTAGTTCTCTGGAGCCCAGACATGAAGGTGGAGGCATAGGGAAGAATGAGCAGTGCTATAAATAGCTCATTTAAAGAGGTTTCTATTTAAAGTATGGAAATAGCAAAACACTATAGGGTAGGATTAACTAAACTTTTTGAAAAGATATTGTAGATATTTTACTTGAGAATGATGTTTATTTTAAACAGATAATATTTAAAATTCAGAAGTAGGGCCGGGGATTTAGCTCAGTGGTTTCGTCGCCTGTTGCGCAAGCGCAAGGACCCGAGTTCGATCCCCAGTACAAAAAATAAATAAATAAATAAAAAATAAAATAAAATTCAGAAGTAGAATTACAGGGCAAATGGCCTATATATTGCATGACAAAAGGGCATCTTTCCAAAAAAATTTTTTTTGAATAGTTATATGGTAAAAAAAACAGGAGAAGCTTAAGGGTAATTCTTGGTTGGATTTGTAGGACAGAGATTTTCTGAACTCATTATTGAGGTCCCATAACTTTAGAAATAACAAAAATACATAAAGTAATTGAGACTCAAACTTGTGATTTTCCTTTATATTCTCCCCCACACCTGGTAAGATCATGCATAGGATACGCAAAATTAATTCAAGTGGGTCGTTGACTTCTTTTAAGAAAATCTCTAGTAATTTCTCTTGACCCTTTTAGTTCTGTAGCCTTTATTTTTCTTTAAATTTAAAATATGGTAGTAAAAGGAATTTTGAAAAACAAAGCTCAGTTTCCCAAAACCATTGTGAGGGAGGATGAAAGAGGAGGGTTATTTTCTCTTCTTGGCTTAAAGACATAAACGTTTTACAATGATTCAACAATCATAGTATACGATTTCTTTTATTTGCAGGGGAGGGCACTGGGGATTTAACCCAGGGGCTCTTACCTTGAGCTACAGCCTCAGCCTTTTTATTTTATTTTATTTATTTATTTATTTATTATTCATTTATTTATTTTTTGGTACTGGGGATCAAACTCGGGTCCTTGCGCTTGTTAGGTAAGCGGCAGAATGACTGAGCTAAATCCCCGGCCCCTGTTTCTTTGGTTTTTTGAGACAGGGTCGCTCTATGTAGTCTGTGTTGCCCTTGAACTCGCTCTGTGGCCCAGGCTGGCCTCAAATTCACAATTCTCCTGCCTCCGCCTCCTGGTGATAATATGCCACCAAATTTTATGCTTTTCAAACCTTAGAATTGTATCCCAAGTTATTCATATGTTGATGTCTTCATACTTGTTTGTTACTTATTATATTGAAGATTTAAACCATAACTTATTGACCCTGCATATTTTGGAAGTTGATATTTATTATGGATGTGTTTAATAATATAGCAATGAACATCTTTTTTTTGTTTTGTTTTGTTTTTTTGGTACCGGGGATCAAACTCAGGACCTTGCGCTTTCGAGGCAGGCACCGGAACCACTGAGCTAAATCCCTGGCCCTTGTTCTTTTGGAATTAGAGTAAACATTTTAAATTATTTTCATTGATGCTTGATCTGTTTCATTAACTGCACACATGCATGTATGTGTATATGTGTTGCTGGGGTCTGAACCCAGGGCATACTAGGCCAACTGCTCTATCATTGAGCTACACCCCCAGCCTTTTATTAACTTTTTAATTAAAATTTTTTTATTTTGGGCCGGGGATCTAGCTCAGTGGTTCTGCCGCCTGCTTCACAAGCCCAAGGTCCCAAGTTTGATCCCCAGCACCCCCCCAAAAAAATTTATTTTTAGTATTTGGAGACTTTGTTAAATTTATTAAATGGAGAACTGAAAATTACCTGAAGCATAAAAATAGTGACCCTCCTAACCTAGGAATATCTCACCAGGTTGTGGTTGACAGCAATGACAGCTGCCCTTATCTTTCTGAACCTACTGTGCTGGGTGCTTTATGTATCTTACTATTTTCTGCCATTGCAAGTAATATTGATCAAATGAGGATAAAATAGCTTACAAAAGCAGAATAGTATACTTTAGCTCAAATTAGTGAACTAAAAATAAAATTGGTTTCTTAGCCATAGATTTGGTTTGTTCAGTTGTGGGCCATGCAAGTTCTCACACCACAGACTACCATGACTTTGGTTTCTCTAGGCATTTACAGAACAGTGTTGTTCATGCTGTTGGTTCCATTTGTAAACTCTATCGTACCCTGCCTGGCTTGTGAATGCCCAGTAATAATGTGCCTTAATTGCAGGTCAGTGAAGCCAAACTAATTGCTTGTTGGGCATTTGGATTGCCTTTTTAATTTGCTGTGTAATGTACTCTACTAGAAACACACAATATATTCTTATACAAGTAAAACTCATTAAAATCATCTTACACAGAACAGAATGCCTTGATATTTTGTTCATAGTCCTGCAAATAAAACAAAATTTAATGACATTACAGAGAGGTGTAATTAACAAGTACTGTTGTTTTTTTTTTTTTAAGTGCTTTTGTATCAGTTCTGGAAGATACACATAAAATGAGTACTCTGGTTTATATTGTTGTGATATTTTTCTTTACCAAGCATTGCCTTTCTTTGTGCTTTTAGTGTGTTTTAAATGACAATAATGATGTGGACTTTTGAGATAGCCACTTGTTTCAGACTGCATTTTACTCAAAGAAATTAGCATTCAGTCAGCAATTTTGCATTTCATGCAGGGGCCTGGGTTTGATCCCCAGCACTGTAAAAAATAAGTTTGTATATTAAAAAAAAAAGAAAGAAACTGATGCTGTCATTCCACAAACACCATTCATTAGGGTTACCTTTATAATTTGTAGGAATGCTTATTCCTAAGTTCGTAGTGTGGTTAACACTTGTTTCCTTAGAGTTTTCCTGGTCTAACAAACAAAGCAGTTCTGCACACAACTTCTTTCAACTTTATGATTACTAATTTCATTCATTGAGCAACTGCTGAGTGCCAGGAACTGTTTGAGGATACACCTGTTCATTTATGTTTTTATTACGATATTTAGCCTGGGAAAAATCTCTGAAATGAATTTTAAGATCTTTTAAAAATTATTTTAGAAATAGAATAATATAATCAAGAAACTTCTAAAAAATTTTAATAGATGCCTGGACTGATTTTTTAAAAGAAATTTGTTCATTACCTGTTTTTTTCCTCTTTTTATAGGTTATTTCTTATGAGGGTCATGGACATCCCCTATCTAAACTTGGAAGGGCCAGACTGTAAGTAAATTTTTATTTTCTCATTGAATTCGCACATTTAAGTGTGTGGTCTGAGAGGGATAACAGAAAAATATTGAAGAAAGAGCTTTTTTCCCTAAAAATGAGTAGTGATTTTGTGGTTGGCATATTTTGCTTAAGTTAATGGGACCCATGGGCCTTCATTCGTCATCACTTTACTTACCTTTTCCAGTTTATGTGTGAGTTGAATTTTTTAAAAGTACATCTTTTTATTATTTCATTTTTCCTCAGAATTCTAATTTCATCATTTCCTATAAATATTTATAATAGACTTTAAGATATACCGTGTATGTCAGTTACTTGTTAAAAATTTATATTTTCCAATTACTTGACTATATATATATTGAGTTTAATGAGTTGTTGTTTCTTTCCATAAAGAGTTTGAAAAGTTGTGGATGTAACTCAGTTGTAGGGTACATACATGCTCTATAGGTCCAATCCCCAACACCAGGAAAAAAAAAAATCCACAGAATATGAAAAGTCATCTGTTTGGTTGCTGTTTCTTTTGTTCTGCTTCCATTTCATTGTGCTTTCTGGCATCGGCTTATTTGCCTTAATACTTGTATATGTCATTCATTGCATGTAGAGATGGGACAACTGTATTTGATGATAATAATTATTGCAGCCAGTTTGAGGGCATACTGCTGTGTTGCACTTCTTATTAGCAAGCGTGTCATCCTCACAATAATTCTGTAATATAAATACTGACATTCCCAATTCCTAGCCAGGAGTGGTCAGAGTGGTGAGGTCTCCTGCTTAGAGTTGACCAGTTAAGTGATGGATCTGGGATTAAAGGACCAGACTGTGCCTAAGGACTGCCTCTAGTAAAAAAGTCCATTTTTTTTGGACAGTGTATTCTTTAAATGTGTAGACTGCTGGCTTAAAAGGAAAAAGTTAAATGTTCAGTGAAGCTTCTTGAACAGAGTAGCCTTTGTTTCCCCTTTAAATAATCTATGCAGGAATTTCTTGAAAAGAAATGTTTCCACATAGAATTGTTAGGGATCAAATTGTGATAGTTTACATACCGTAAAAAACACCAGTCCTGAGAATACTTTTAGTTGTTTGGCACTCACAAGGCATTCCCGATAATTCCCCAAACTAGTGTGGACTCATTTCATCAAAGCATCCCTGGTTTACTTGATCACTTTCCAGCTCTCAACTTTGCATCACGTGCTTGTCTCCTAGTGCAACCTAAACGCGATCATGTTCTTCATGTAACGTTCCCCAAAGAGTGGAAAAGCAGTGACCTTTACCAGCTATTCAGTGCCTTTGGTAAGTAGAGCCTAAGTACAGATGTGCACTTTAGGGTTTTGCTATTCTTTTGGTATAGGTGGTCAGAGGTAGATAGTTTCAGGGTAGGTGCAAAAGAATGTAAATATGCAAGGTTTTAATTTCACTCGTGGAACTTTTATGTGCTAATATGATCTGAAGAGCTTTTAGTAACACTTCCCAATATAGTCCTATTAATCCCTAAGAAAACAAGATACCATTAATATGTCTGTCTTTACTGCTGACTGGGGAAAACAAGCTTAGCTGAGATCAATAATTCTTTTGAGAGAATGTCTGTTTTGGGAGGACAGGCAGATTCTGCTTGAGATTAAATAATTAAAACAACAAACAGATGTCTGAGCAGAACAAGATGTAAGATGCTTATGACGGGGCAGTTCTCTTTCCTTTTTATCATATGTGATTAGATTCGTTTGGGGAGGCTTCTGATAAGGGTTTGTAAAGACCATTCTGACCGCAAGCCTGGGCAGTGTCTCTTTATTTTAAGAAATGAAATATTTAAGCTATTTATTCTCTGGAAATTCTTGGATGAAACAGAGGCAGCAAAAACCTGCATGTTTAGTAGTGTGAATATTTACTAAATGTTTGTGTGTCTCCTAAGTAGACTGGTATGCAGTCATTTAAAATATATTTGTGTTTATATTTTAAGAGTAAAAAGCAGGTATATTTAGGATTCCTTTGTAACTAACACTATTTTTTTTTAACTATGTATAGAAGTCAGACTGAAAGGAAGTATCATGCTATTGCCACAGAATGTTTTAGATAAATTTTTCTTCCTCTGTGCTTTTCTGTTTTATGTAAAGAAAGTGTGAAGTGCCTTTTCTTCAGGCTTGTAGTACAGGCTGGTTGCACTCACCGTGGGGAGCTGGTACATGTGCGAGTCACATCTTCTCTTTCCATTCCCCACCCTCCTGTCCCTCCCTGCTCCTTCCATCTCTTGGCCTGCAGAAGCTCTGTTGCCAGTTTTTCTCTTTCAGTCCTGTTTTTGTTTCCATTCCCTTCTCTTACCTGTGCCCATTCATCTCTTGTTCTCTTTCCTGTTTGAAAAAGATCTCTCAACTTCCTATTACCTATCTTTTATTTTGCTCTTAATTATATTTTGGGCTTCTCATACAAGAGAAACCATGTGATATTTAAACTTGTGTGTCTTATTTCACTTAATATTACAGTCTCAAGGTGCATGCATTTACCTATGAATGCCTTAATTTATCGTTCTTTGCAGCAGAGTAGTACTCCATTATATATAAATACCATATTTTTTTACTCAGTCATCTGTTGATGTAGGCCAGTGATGGGGAACCTTTTAGAGCTTTCAGTGATAACAAGCAGCCCTTTGCAGCACACGTGCCATAGATTTGCCACCACTGATAGGCTGTTTCTAAGATTTAGCTCTTATAATTGTGCTGCTATAAACACAGGTATGTATATATCACTGTAATATGAGAACTTATAGCTCTCAAGATATCTAGGAGGGGAATAGTGGGGTCAAATTGAGCTTCTAGCATTAGTTTTTTTGAGGAATCTCTATACTGATTTCATAATAGTTGTACTAGTTTACATTCCCACCAATAATGTAGAAAGAGTTTCTTTTTCCCCATAGTCTTGCCAG
Organism: Heterocephalus glaber; assembly: GCF_000247695.1. The sequence continues at coordinate 4,002,027 of NW_004624782.1, forward strand.
CATTTTTATAATATGATTTCTTTTTTTTTTTTTTGGTACCAGGGATTGAACTCGGGTCCTTGCGCTTGCACAGCAGGTGGTGAAACCACTGAGCTAAATTCACGGCCCTGTAATATGATTTCTTGATGATGACTGTTCTCTCTAGAGTAAGATGGAAATCTCAATGTTGCTTTAATTTGCATTTCTATAATGCCCATCATTATTGAACATTTTTTCATGCATTTATTGGCCACTTGGACTTTTTCCCTATGAAGTGTATATTCATTTTAGTTGCCCATTTTTTGAGTGGGTCTTTTATTTCAGGGAAGTCCAATTTTTTTTTTTTTTTTAGTTCTTTATATATTCTAGTTGTTAGTCCTCTGTCTAAGGAATACCTGGCAAAAAATTTTTCCCATTGTATAGGTTGTCTCTTCACTGTTAGTTGTTACCTTTGCTGTGCAGATGCTTTTTAATTTGATGTGATCCCATTGGTTGATTCTTGGTACTATTACTTGTTCCACTGGGTTCTGTTCAGAAAAATCCGTGCCTACACCTATGTTTTCAAGAGTTTCACCTATTTTATCTTCCAGCAGTTAAGTGTTTCTGTTTTAACATTTAGATCTTTGTAGTTTAGTGCATGGTGAGAGATATGGGTCTAGACTCAATCTTCTGCAGGTGGACAGCTAGTTTTCCCAGCACCATTTATTAGGAACTATCTTTCCTCCAGTATAAAAGATCAAATAGCTGAATGTGCCTGAGGATGTTTCTGCTGCCTCTGCTATGTTCCATTGATCCATGTCTGTTTTTGTGCCAGCACCATATTGAATAAGTAAAAATATCCTGATACTCTGAATTTTTAGAAAATCTGAAAGGTATATTTCTAGAAAATGATCCTGCTCTTTGCAGATAGTCTAGATGTCCTCTGAAGTCCTAGTCCTGCATTTTAGTTTGTGTATAATATGGAAATGTAGTTGAATTTCAAGGCTCATTTCTTTTGGAAGCTTTGTTGTTTCTCTTCTTGTTATGTTCTTATCCCTGGAGTTCAAACTTTAATTGACTAAATCAAGTAAAATGCTCCTAGTAGTGTTTTTTAAAAAAAATTTAATTAAAATTTTAAAAGCTGTATGACCTTGGGTATGTATCCTTGCTGTGTCTTTGTTTCCTCAATGGAGATAGGACCCTAAGATTGAAGGAGCCAATCCTTGGAAGGCATTTAGCACAATGTGCAGCACGTGGTAACTACTCAATAAAAGTAAGTTATTATTTACCTAAAGGGCCACTCACGTGCACAGGGTTGAGAAGTACAAATAACAGTAAGTGACTTTTGTAATTGGCAAAGTCATTACATTGGCTTACTATATGGCTAGAAGTGAAGTTATTTTTATTTTTTCCCCTGATAGTGATAGAAAGCAGTTTTCAAAACTTCCTAGCCTTCTAGCCAGGAGTGGTGGCACAGGCCTGTAATCTCAGCACTTGGGAGGCTGAGGCAGGAAGATTGCTAGGAGTTCAAAGCCAGCCTGAATGACATAGCAAAACTAATCTCAAAAATAAATACATATATAAATACATAAATAAATATAAATCCTAGCCTTTTAAAATTTTAAGAGGAATGAAAAGGTTTTTTTCATTGCTAAATTCTGGTGATGTTCACTCACTTTTGCAAAGTCCAGGCTTCTATTTTTTCAGGATGAGTGGTAGAGTCACAAGGCCTGTGCTTTTCCCCTCTGTTTCCTCCAGCTGCTGGGTCCCTGCTCCCCTCCTTCTGTCTCCCTGCTTTAGTGGGCTCCATTCCACTCTGTTTGTGCTTAGCTTTTTGTGAGTATTTGCCCCTCTGCATGTGCATGTAATTTGTTTGTCTGTTGTGCTTTTTGTTCCTGTTTCCCCTCTAGTCTGTTTCGGTTCTCTCTTTGACTCTTTCCCTTGTCTCCATTCTGCCTTCTCTTTATCTGGCCTGAATTTCAGCATCGAATTTTTCTTACTTGTAATGTGTCCTGACTCATTTTCTTGTTTCTTATTCCTGATTTTCATTATGTGTGTATGTTAGTCTGTTTTCTGTTGCTCATCACATGGTACCATTGACTGGGTGACTTATAAAGATTTACTTTGACTCCCGGTTCTGGAGGAACGAGGTCTCGGGCACATATCTGGTGATGGCCTGATAGATGGCAGAGTCCCCACACAGAGCTGGGCTCACCGGCAAGGGAAGACAGCGTGTGTGTATCTGTCTGATCTCTGCCTCTTATAAAGCCACTGGGGTTTCATCCTGTGGGCTCTCCTCTAATGGCCTTTCTAACCCTGATCACCTCCCTAGGGCCTCAGTCTAAATACCACAGTTGGATTAAGTTTCTCCCCTCTTATTACCTCACAGTGGGAATTAGATTTCAGCATCAGTTGGAGGAGAGTGTGATAAACCATATTCAACCCATAGCAGTTTCTAAAAAGGAATAGTTTGTTTTTCATATCTATGATCTCTCAGTTTTGTTAGTGATCTTGAGAAGAAAAAGGTCTCCAACCCTGGCATAAGATTGGGCTGAATGATGATATGCCCCAGGATTTAATCTGAAAGAATCTTTCTTTAGTTTTTAAAACATATTTCCAATAACTTATTTTCCCTGGTGTGTTTCTCCTTTTAAAATTTCAACAGAAATAACTGCTGTGGTGGATTTAAGTTTCAAGCAGGCTAACTCTGTGGTACTGGGATTTTGATCAAGTAACTCATCTCTGTAAGCTCTGGCCTGCCCTGAAATGTGCCATATATACCAAGTCACTCTTGCCAGCTCTGCACGGTCAGATGGTCACTTTACTTTCAACTTGGCATTAACAGGTAACATTCAGATATCCTGGATCGATGACACATCCGCATTTGTGTCTCTCAGCCAGCCTGAACAAGTCCCAATTGGTAAGTGTTGTAGACATCTGTTTTGTGTTTTCAGTGAAGTGGGAGCTGCCCTCCTTTTGAAAGCTGCAGCTTCAGCCAGCTGATTTGATTCACTAGCATTCCTACCTGGTTTATTCTTGAGCTTGTCTGTAAACTAAAGGAAGTCATTACAGACAAATAATGGGAATATTTTATTTCCTTTTAAAGTAGGCTTCTAAAAAGTTGAAATAGCTTACCTATTGTTGGACCCTAAATAATTTTGATATTGACCATCATTTTATTCTAGTTTGTTAAGGTGAAGTTATTTAACAAAAAAGTGGAAGAATATGTATTTTTGTTTTGTTCTGTTTTGTTTTGTTTGAGACGACAGGATCTCACTATGTAATTCAGGCTGGTGAACTCACTATGTAGCCCAGGCTGGCCTCGAACCCTCAGTGATCCTCCTGCCTCAGCCTCCTGAGTGTTGGGATTACTGGCATGTGCCACCATGCCCGGCAAAACATGTATTTTTAAGGTATATTTTCAAATAGATTTCAAGCCCAGTGGTGCTTAATAATGTAAAATGTGTGACAGTGTTTTAAGTGATACATCTTTTTTTTATTTAACAAAGTGTCCCACACTAAGACTGTGTAATTCTGATTGTATAAGACTTGAGTAATTATATATGAAAACTTTGATAAACATACAAATTCAGATCACAGTATTTTGGTATTTTTGTTTAATTAATCTGACCATTGCAGGAATACAGGCCCTGTTTTAGAGGTTAAAAGCTTAGCTGCTAGAATCATACTGCTTTACCACCTATATTTGTGTGACTTTGGCTATGTTAATTAACCCTTTCTTTGTAAGGGGTGGTGTTGGGAATCCAATTCATGGCTTGAACATGCTAGATTTGGGCTCTAGCGCTGAGCCATACTCCCACGCATGTTATTTAATCTTGATAAGCTTCTCCTTATCACTATAAACCGAGAAGAATAGCATGGACTGATTATTGTTGCTGTGAACCTTACATGATACTCCATACATAGAGTTTAGTGTTTTGGTTTGCATCTGGAATGTTCCTCAAATGCTTATATATTGAAGGCTTAGACCCCAGTGCAGCAAAGTTCAGAGATGGGAGGTGACTGGATCTGGAGGGCTGTACCTTCATCTGTGGATTAATTCATTGATGGATTCATAATTCAGTGACCTTATTGGGATGTGATGGAAACTTAGGAGGTGGGGCCTAGGCAGAGGAGTAGGGCATGCCCTTGCTGACTGTGTCTTGTCTGTGCCCCACTTCCTGACTGCCATAAGGTGAGCACCTTTCCCCCACCATCCCCTTCCTTCATCATGTACCGCCTAACCTAAGACCTAGAAGTACAAGAGCCAGATGAGCATGAACTGAAACTTCTGAAACCGCTGAGCCAAAACAAACCTTTCCTCCTTTAAATTGTTATTTTCACGTGCTTTGTCACAGGGATGGAAAGCTGGCAAACCCACTTATAACAGCTTTGAGCTTCTGTTATGGTTATTTAATAGCACCTCAGGAGCACATACCTCCTGAAGATGCTTTGGAGGCAGAGTGTCAGTGATGATGATTGTTAAATATTTTAATGTTTGCTCAGATGTATTTTTGAGATGCCCTGCAATCTTTAGAAAAATGATTTAGAGAGAATCCAAAGGGATCGAGTAATTAGAGAGCTAAAAGCTAACTTGAGGTAAGGATGACAGTGAGGCTACAGCACGGCTGACGGAGTACAGAACTAGAGCTGATCTGCAGTCTGGCCCTGCCTGCTCTGCTCAGGTCCACACTCCAGCTGCCTTGCTGGTCACACTCAGAATCCACAGGCTTCGAAGTCACACTGACCCAGAGGCTAACTCTGGCTCTGCACCACATCAGCCATGTGTCTGTGGACTAGTTATGTAAACCTCTAAGCTCAGGCCTCTTGCCTGTGAGTGGGTGGTGATGATACTTTGCAGGATGGTCATGAGGATGAAATGAGATCATGACATGAAGTTCCCAGCAAAGAGCCTGACGCTCCACCCTCGGTGCCTGACAAGTGGTAGGTAATTTTTAAAATATCCGCTTGGCCTCTGTTCTTAGAACAGTAAGAATGAGTCTGTGTAAAAGTGCTTTGAAATCTGTAAAACACTACACAACAGTATTTATTTGAAAATGCAAGCATATTTCCTTGTTTATGTGTATGGGATGTCAGAGTTTCTTTTAATGTTCTTATTATTACATTGATATTAAATAGTGATTGCTCTTTTATTAATTATTGGGAAAGTCTTCAAATAGTAGTTTTACAACATGATAACTGATTTCAAAGAGCTGCGTGTCAGAATCACATGTAGCCACCAAAGCACTCTATTGTCATTGTTTGCTCGGTTGTGTTGCCTCCCTGAGGGCAAAATTGCATCCATCTTGTCCACCACTGAATCCTCTGTACTGGCACACAGTGTGACACGAGTAAGTGAATGTGTGTTTGAGTGAGCAAATGGAGAATGGGTCATGATGAAATTGTGAACTTTTGCCCTTTTTTCTCTCTAGATTAAGAAGTAGATGACTATTATCTTTCGATATGTGCAACCTTGCTATTAAAGTTTCCTTTTCCATTGTAGTCTCTTTTCCTTCCCAAAAGACAGCCCTTACTAAAGTAGCCAGCAGATAGTTTTCCTTGGCCAGAGCCACCTTTACTGAGCCATTACCTCCTACAGAACTGGGCTACTTCCTGCTTCCACCTCATCTTAACATAAACATCACTTTTTCTCGATGTTCTCTCTGGCTGCCTTTATAAGGGATGAAACCTCGTTCACTCTGCTTCATAGTATCCTTGGGATCTTCTTTCTTTTTTTTTTTTTTTTAACAGATAAGACTGTAAACTCTTTGAGATAAGGGATCATATCTCTTTTTTTTTAAGGGACTTTTTTTTGTTCTTTATTTTCTTTTTTCTTTTTTGGTATCAGAAATCGAATTCAGGGCCTTACACTTGGCAGCCAGGCACTGTGCCACTGAGCTACATCCCTTGCCCGGGATCCTATCTCTTGTTCACCATTGTGTTTATAATGCTTAGTGTTAGTGTCTGACATTAGTAAGTGAATGTGCAATATTTATTGAATTGAATAAGTGATTTTTATGGTATTATGATTTAGAAGTGCCTTTTTGTACTTGGTATATAGATAAATCTAATGTCTCTGCTTGGATTTCAAAAATTATGCAGACGTTTTATTGAAAGACAATGTAAAATTTGTTTTTTATAGTGGCAATTCTAATGATGAGAGGAACCCAAGGTATCTAATGTGCTGCAAATCCCATTAATGTTATCTTAAACAAATTACTTAGTCATTTCAACTGAAACAGAGGGCCTGTTAGATCAATAAAGTAACATTGGGGAAAAAAATCGGTAAATGCCTATTTGTACAGCAGCTTGTAATAGCTTCTTTGGCTCTGATACAAACATTTTGATTTACTTTTAGGGAGTTCCTTTTTAAGTAACACCCGCCTTTTCTTTTGTTTTTTTCTAATTCTAATCAAGATTTTTAAACCTCTTGAACACGAAACTTTTCTTCTTGTAGGAAACCTTATTATGTAAGTACTGAAGCCCTTCTACCAAGTGTTGATTTCTCTTGCTTTTTGTTTGCTGCTGCTGTGCAGATGAGGACCCATGGTGGGGCACTAGATAAGTGATAGTCAGGTGAGTTAGCTATGTGCTAGCCTTCTTCCCCTCTGGCTTGCCGCCAAGGACCTACCTACATGGCCAGCGTGGCAGTTGATGCCCTGGAGAACACCGCTTATCCCTACCATTTGAGAATGTTTCTCAAAATAGCACGTAAGAAGTCACCTGCGGTGGTCAGAGCTAAATAGCTCCTTTGTATTTAGGGTTTTTACATGTTTGATCTGGTTTTATTCAACAATATTTCAAGTGTAGCAGCACTTTTTAGTCATATTCAGTATTTGGACATTGACTTGAATATCCTTGGGTACATTATAAGACTTTACTTCTCTGCCTGTAGTTTTCATAGAAGTGACTTGAGAAAAATAGTTTTTTTGTTCATTTTGAAAGCTAGAGATTAGAACACACTGAAAATTCTTTTTTTAAAAAAAGCAGAAATTGATAAGAGCACTTTAGGACCTGAGCCTAGCCCAAATTTAGGTAGTTGTATAGATTACCGGTGTGCTATTTTTGGAGCCTATTCAGGATGACTGGGTGGAGGGAAGATCCTTGACTTTAAATCACTCCGCAGCTTATATTAAGTGTGCTTATATTAAGTCATACTTTTAAAAAAATTTTTAGACAGGGTCACACTGAATTACTAAGTTGCCCAGACTGGGGTCAAACTTATGATCCTCCTGCTTCAGCCTTTCAGAGAGCGATGGCATTATAGGAGTGTATTATACCACACCCAGTTTAAATCATAGTTTTGATTGTGTTGAACAGATAAATATTAAAGTTGTAGATATAATTCTTTCGAGGTGATTATTCAGCACTGAATTTTGTAAAAGGCTGATTATAACTAACCTTTACCTGTGCTTTTTATTGTTCTTCTATTGTTTACAGACTATGTAGTGATAATTGCTTTTCATTCATGGCACTAGTAATTTGGTTCTCCTTTTTCTTTGATTACTGTAGCTAGGAACCAATTTTATTGATCTTTTCAGAGAACAAGCCTTTGATTTAGTTCATTTTACTGTATTACTTGCCATGGTCTACTTTAACTTCTGTTCTTTTGAAGATGTCCTTCCTTTTACTTGCTTTGCTCTTCTTTTTCCAGTTTCTTGAAATATAACCTCATGTAATTGGTTTTTCTTTTTTTTCAAATTCTTCTAAAATGTTTTAAGCCTGGCTTCCTAGAAGTTGTTCCTAGTTGGTATAACTTAGTGGCTAGCCAGTGGTTTGTTAGGGTTATGCTTAGACTCAGGCTTTCTCCCTTTGCCAGCTGAGCGAGGGAATACATGAAACATTCAAGGAGTTTACAAGTCTGCCCCAGCTTTTACTTTTGTCTGGCCCTTTCCGTTCTGAGTGCACAAGGCCTTACATTTGCATAGCTAAGACTCTTTGCTAGTCACTGGCTTTATTTATTTATTTATTTATTTTGGGTATCAGGGATCGAACTTGGGTCCTTGTGCTTGCACAGCAGGCGGCGAAACCACTGAGCTAAATCCCCGGCCCTTTCTTTTTTTCAATGTAACCATTTAAAGCTGTAAATTAGTCCTCTAATCCCTGCTTTAATAGTATCCCACAAATTATATTTTACTTTCATTATCATTATGTTTTATAAGTTTTCTATCTTTTTCCTTTGACCCTTGATGACTAAGAAATATGCTATTTAATTTCCAAATGCTTAAGATTTTCCTAAGCTTTTCTTGTTACAAATCTATAATTCTATCATGAGTGATTTTAATAATTTAAGTCTTTTTAAATTGTATGTATTATGGCAAAGAGTAAGGTCTACCATGCTGAACAATACTGTATGCATTTGAAAATGTGAATTATATAGCGTATAGTTTGATTGCTGAGGATCAGGTAATAGTGTTCATATATTCCATGCCCTTACTGATTTGTTTATTTGTAGCTGTACAGTTTTGAGAGGTAGTGTTAAAATCTCTCATGTTTGTTGATTCTGTATTACTAGATGTGTTCACATTTATATTGTTTTGTCTTTCTAATAAATTGACCTACTTATCATAATGAAACGTCCCTCTTTATCTTTTCTTTTGTCTTTTTGGTACTGGGGATCGAACTCTGGGCCTTGCTCTTGCGAGGCAGGCGGTGGAACCACTGAGCTAAATCCCCGGCCCCCTCTTTATTTTTTTCTAACATTTTGACAACTACCTTGTCTGATAGGAATATGATTATTCCATCCTTATGTTTTTCATGTTTTCCTGTGCGTGTGCGCGCGCGCGCACACACACACACACACACGCACCCCAGTCTGTTGTTGACAGAGTACAGTTGGCTTTTCTTTTCCACACAGGAAATTAAACCCAGGGAGTACTGAGCTACATCTCCAGCCCTTTTTGAATTGCCCAGGCTGGCCTCCAACTTACGATCATCCTGCCTCAGCCTATTGAGTAGCTGGAATTATAGGCATGAGCCACCACGCCCAGCTGTATCTTCCCTTGTTTTGATTTGTTTTGTTTTGTTTTGTTTTGTTGGTACTGGGGATCTCGGAACCTTGCACTTTGAGGCAGGTGCTGGAACCACTGAGCTAAATCTCAGGCTCTGGATCGTCCCTTTTTTAATCCATTCTGACAGTTCTTGACTTTTAGTTGGAGTATTTAGTTCAATTGATGTGGTTAGCTATGTCATTTTAAAATCTGTTTTTTGTTCCCTCTGTACTTTGTTCTTTTTAAATCCCTTTCCTGCCTTCTTTTGTATCATTTGAATTTTCTTTTAATTCTATTTTTTTTCTATTGGCTTTTTATCCTTATCTTTCTGTTTTTAAGTGGACGCTTTTGAAATTTCAGTATCTATCCATAGCTTTTCACAGTTCACTAAGAGTTCATATGGTACTGTTATGGCTTATATCTGGATGTCCCTCCAAACCCTCATGTAGTCATAGGTGAGGCTTTGTAGAGGTGGCTGGATCTAGGGTCTATGATGCTGGGATTAATTCATGGTGCAGTGCTAGGATTAAGGCTGCCCCACCCTGGGTGTGAGTGCTACCTGCTCCAAGGGTGAGTACCCTGGATAGGATATAAGGGACAGAAAGAATGTCCCTGCTTGTTGCTTGCTGCTGCTGCTGTTTCTTCACTACTTCACTGCTTTGCTGCCTTCTGTCTGCCATGAACTGTTTCTCCTCTGTGATGCCCCACTGCCATGCCACCCTGCCTTGGAGCCAACCAGTCAAGAACTGAAACCTCTACAAACTGAGAGCTAAATCAACCTTTCCTCCTTCAACTTTGGGTGTCAGGAATTTTTATCTCAGCCGTGAGGAAAAGTAACCAAGACACTACCACTTCGCATACAATGTGGAGACCTTTCACCCAAGTAAGTCCATTCAGGGCTGGGGATGTAGCTCAGTGATACAACACCTGCCTGGCAAGTGCAAGGTCCTGAATTTGATCCCTGGTAAAAGGGGTTGTAATAGAGTAAGTCCATTCATTCCCAGCGGTCTTTTAGGCTATAATTGGCATGTGTATTACATCTGTATTCATTTAAAATTCCACAAAATGGTGTTATAATCATACTTTAAACAGTTAATGTATTTTAATAAATTAAAGAGAAAAGGTTATTTTTTTCTTACCCAGATATTTACCATTTCCACTACACCCCCACCCCCCACCTCCCATAGAAGGGATTGAATCCAGAGCTTTTACACTGAGCTACATCCTCATTCTTTTTTTTATTTTGAGACAGGGTCTCACTAAATTGCCCAGGTTGCATTTGAACTTACAGTGCTCTTGCCTCAGCCTCCGAGAAAGCTGGGATTATAGGCATGTGCTGCCACTCTCAGCTTCATTCTCAGAGTTCCACGTTTCTTTTTGGTATTATTTCCCTTCAGCCTAAGAGCTTCCTTTGGTATATATTGCTGGTTTGGTGGCAACTAATTTTCTAATTTTCCTGTCTCTGAAACTGTGTCTGTTTTGCCTTCATTCATGTAGGATATTTTTGTTAGATATAGAATTCTGTTTTTGTTTTTTGAGACAGGGTCTTGCTCTGTAATTCGGGCTGGCCTCAAATTCTTGGCTCTCGTCCTTCCTCTGCCTGAGTGCTGGGATCACAGGTCTGTGCCACCACACCTGACCTTTTGTTTATTGCCATCAGTTTAAAGATGTAATTCTGTTGACTTCTGGCCTCCCTGGCTTCTGATGATAACACATCCACAGTCATCTTAATTCCCATACGTGTAATGTGTTCTGGCCACTGTTAAGATTTTCTCTTTTCAGTTGGCTTTTCATCAGTTTAACTGTTAGTGTACTTAGGTCTACCTTCCTTGTTTCCTTTTTTATTTTCATTATTTATTTATTTTTTAATCAGCAGTGGGGGTGGAACCCAGGCCCTCATGCTTACTAGGCAAGTGCTGTACCACTAAACTGCATCCCCAGCCCACTGGCTTTCTTTCCGTATGTGCATGCATGCACACTGGGAATTGAACCAAGGGCCTTGTGCATGTAGATAGTTAATTTATTTATACTCAAACTACAAACTCTTTGATGCCTGCAGTAGGCGGTAGCTCAGATTTTAGCTTAGTTTGTCACATGCATGGTTAAGGGTCACCCAGACACTTGGCTGAGTCTATGCACCAAATTTGAGGCTCCCCTTCTCTGATGTCCTTTCTTCCAGAATCCTTCCTCACTCTCAGTTGCCCCTGTTTGCCCATGCTTTTTTCTCTAGTGCCTGATATAAAGAGAGAGGGGACTTTCTGTCAGTCATAGCTGGCCCATGCCCCTTTAAAAGCCACAGTTGAGGGCTGGGGATTTAGCTCAGTGGTTCCACCGCCTGCCCCACAAGTGCAAGGATCCTCATTCAATCCCAGTACCAAAAAAAAAAAAAAAAACCAACAACAACAACCACAGTTGTCCTTCAGGGCAAAGTCATACACATACAACCCAGGAAGTTCACTCTGAGACAATTCTTCTCATTTTAGACTCCTCTCCAAAATCTGCCTATTTTTGTTTATGTTCTGGAGGCTTCAGATTCATGGTTTATTTGTTTGTTTGTTTATTCATTTTTCTGGAGCTTATAGTTGTTATCTGTGGGAAGATGAACTTCTGGAACTTTTTCCATTGTATCAGAAATAGAATTCTCTTACCTGTGCTTTTAAATTCTTGCCTGCTTTTTGATTCAGATCTTCTGCCATATTATGTACAATTCTTACACTACCTCTTTCTCTGTGCTTAATGATTGTAGAGAAAAATTTGAACCATCAAAAGAGATAATTGATCTTCAACTGCTTAAGAATGACTTAAGTTCATTTCTTTTTAGATATGCATACATATCAATAGACAGTGTTCAAAGTATTTGATGTCTTTGCTTCTGTGTGTATTTTGTAATTGCCTAGTGTGTATTCTTATCAAAGAGGAAATATACAAGATAGTTAAGAAAGAATCAAAAATTGATATTTTTCCTTACACATTCATTTTCCCAATCTTAAACTGTAGAGTTGGCTGACAGATATCTTGAATTATACTTGTAGCAACAGATAAATGAGTGCAACTATGACATTACATTTTCAAGTAAGATTTTTTTCTAAATAAGCTTGTTTTAGAAGACGGGGGCTGTTAAGTTACTTTGTGGATTTAAATGACTTGGGGGTTTTGCCGTAAGTACTAGATCCTGGAAACTACATATTTCTTTTTATACGGACAAAATTTTTACTAGAGTGGCTTATAAAGTACTTCAGTTGGATGAAGGAAAAGCATTAGGAAGGTATGTAAGTGGATGTGTATTTTATGTAACTATCTTCTGTTTTGAAAATTTGTAGGAGCAACTGACTGAATTTTTCCCCTCAAAATCATTTAATCTATCAACAGCACTGTGAAAAATTTTAATAATATTTATTTAAAACCATTTTGTTTTCCTCTTTCCCGATTGTGTTTAATCTTAAGAATTTGCCATCTTGTGTCTCTGTTGTGAAATCTCCACCAGGCAGAGTGAACTGAAGTGTGTGACAGTAACTTGCTCTCCCTAATTAGCTTGTTTTAGGGCCTTAATTGTACGAGAATAGAGCAGAAAGCTTACTGACTGTGGGAGAAGATTCTCAAGTTCTTGATAACGTTACCACTGTTCAGGCAGCAGTGAGCACCGGGTATCCAGTGATCGCTGTAGTGTAGCCAGAGGAGGTCCTGTGCTGGAGTCCCAGTTTTCATGTTTTGTGACTGTTTCTTATCCAGACCACTGGCCTATGATATTTGTTTCAGGGCTTATGTTATCTGCATTAGGAAATTTGCTTTGTGTGATACATTATAAGAATATTCCGAAAATCTGTCCAATTTAATTGCAATGTCATTTGTAAAGAAAATACTTTTGTATTTTGTGTTATTCTTCTGACACCAGTTTTAGAAATAAATTGAGCTCATTATTAAGAATATTTGAAAATCTATTAAAGAAAACAATTCAACCATGGTCTCACAGCCTACACATGAAAACTAGTAGTATTTTAGTTAATGTTTCCTTTTACTTATTTTTCTAATCCAGATCAGTATTTTCATAACTTTTTAAAACTAACTAGGCTCTAAATTTAAAAGCATTTTTTTCTGGTTATTTTGTTTTATATTTTTAGATAAGCTCTCACTGTGTAGTCCACTCTGGCCTTGAGTTTGCTGTGTAGTCCAGGCTGTCCTTGAACTTACAGTCCTACTCCTTTAGCCTCCAGAGTGCTGGGATTACAGGGTTGTGCCACCAGGCCCAGCTAAATGTATGTTTGTTTTGTTTTGTTTTATTTGTTTTGTTTTGGCAACGGGGATCAAACTTTATGCTTTCAAGGCTGGCAGCAGAACCACTGAGCTAAATCCCTGGCTCTAAATGTATGTGTTTTTGTTTTGGTTTGTTGTTGTACTAGGGATCAACCAAGCCCTGTCCCCCTTTAATTTTGAGATAGGGCCTTATGAAACTACTCAGGCCCAGTGTCTTAGTTACTTTTCTCTCCTTACTGAGACAAAATACCCAACACCAAAAGTTAAAGAGGGAAAGGTTTATTTAACTTGTACTTTGTTTCAGTCCATAGTTGGCTGGCTCCAAGGCAGAGTAGCACGTGGCAGAGAAGCGTTGCAGAGAAGAAACAGTTCATTGCACATAGAAGACAGCAAAAACAACAAGGGGCCTTAACAGCCTCTTTCTGCCCCTTTTTATCTTATGCAGACTACCTAGGGCAGTAGGACTCATGCCCTTAATCCTAGTGCCCTTCATTCTAGCATTGCACTATGAATCAACTCCAGTATCACACACTCTAGATCCAGCCACCTCTGAAAAAGCCACACCTGTGACTGCACCAGGCTTTGGGGGTACATCTAGACACAACACCCAGCTCCAACTTTCAGTCCTGTCTCAGCCTCCCAGCAGGCTGAGATTACAGACCTGTGCTACCATGTCCAGCTCTAAAGGCAGTTTTGACTCTACTTTTTTAGTTAACATTGTGTCATAAGCATTTCCCATTTGCCTTAAAGAAATTTTTCAGTTTTTTGAGACAGGGTCTTGCTATGTAGTTCAGACTGGTCTTGAGCTTGTTATATAGCCTATCCTGGCCTGGAACTCAAAAGTGATCCTCCTGCCTCAGCCTCCTGAGTGCTGGGATTATAGCTGTGTGCCCGGCTTTGAAGAGCTTCCTTTTAATGGTTACATTATATTTTATTGTATAGATAGGCAGTCATAACTTGCTTAGCTGTATCTCTTGGTTTTTAAAGTTATATTCAAATTTTGACTATTTTAACATAATACTTTTATGAGGATCTATACTTTAGTTCTTATTTGTAGCTCTGTTTATTGTCTTGAATTCTGAAGAGGAAAAGTCACTAGGTTTGTGATGATGATCGTAAGTAAAACAACAAAAACCAAGTAATTTTCCCTTTCTTACTATTATCATTTTGGGGTGCTGGGGAGGGAACCCCAGGCCTTGTGCACACTAAGCATGTGCTCATATCCTCAGCTTCTCCTCATTATTAAAGAAGTGATCACTTATTTTTGTTCATAGAAAAATTTAAAATTATGTAGAATAAAACAAAAAATTGTCTATTACCCCACTTTATTAACAAAAATAATTGCAGATAATAATTTACCTTTCAGTTGTATGTGTTGTATGTATGTATTGCATTTCTGTTGTCTGCTGCTTTGTGTGTTTTTAAATCTATAAATAATACAGTTGTAATTATATTTATGGGATTCATATTGCTTCAGTTATGCTTCATGTCTCTAAGTGGACATGTCCTTTACAATATATGTGTGCGTGTGTTTACATGAATACCTTTTCAACATACAGTTGTATCACCATTTTTTAAGTAATTCCTTATTCGACACTTAATTTAAGATTCTTTGTTTTTATTTTGGTTGAGCATTAAAATAATTTTCTTTAGGCCACATAAAAAGCTCATTGGAATTTTCATTGACATTTCTATTAATTCCACTGACTTATATAGACTTGATTGACTGATGGATCGACTGATTGACAGGGTCTCACTATGTGGTTAGTTCAGGTTGGCCTTAAACTCACTGTGTAGCCCAAGGTGGCCTCAAATGCAAAAGTGATTCTCTGGCCTGTCTCCCAACTGCTGGGCTAGGTGGGTGCCACCACATTGAGCCGCCTTTTTAAAAAAATTTTTTTTATTAGATATAATCTTTCTGATTAGGTGTATAGTATGGTCGTGTCTCTGCTTACACACATAACTTTGTGTTATTTTTGAATGTGATTGTATGTTATTCTGTTGTGCTTTTTTTTTTTTTTTTTTTTTCAGTACTAGGAATCCAACTCGGGACCTGGTGCTTGTGATGCAGGCGGTGGCTCCACCTTTCGTACTTATTTTTTAAGGCTATAAAGCATTCATTAGAAAGCAGGTCCCATTGTGCCTGATTCAATACCATAGTCACATTTAACTTTTGGCAAATATTTTAAGATGTTGACAGTAGCAGGACATGTAAAGCAATGAGATTAATCTTCCACATAGCCCTGAGGACTCAGCTTAAACTATGTGGCTCTCCGGATCTTTTCTCTGAGGCTTCTAAGGCCATGTAGTTGCTGCTGCTTCTGTTGTTGTTGTTATGGTGACTTAGATACAGTGCACTGGTTGATTAAATAGGTTGGCTGCACTGATCTTTGTACATTAACAGTGTTTTCTCATATGTGATTCCTGTTCTTTACAACCATACTACTGTATTTTAAAAAATGAAATCTGAAATTGTAGAAAATTTGAAAAGTAAGCATTGTGAAGGACTTTGTTATATAAATGACTAATTCTGATTATGTTAATAAAACTTTTACCAGTAAATCTCTTAGTGTTTCGGAATTACAGGAGGATTTTTGTGGTCTTACATTTTTCTCTATTTTCTGATTTTTGTCATAATGAACAAATATTACCTGTGTCATACAATATTTAAATATAAAACTAAAATAGCTTTTTCTTGCTTTTGTATAAGTAAAGGAGTACAGCAAAAAGAAATACCTTGCTTTTAAAACTAAGTATGGCTAGCAGAGTGGTTGTTTTTTGTGGTTGACTATAATTATTTTATGGCTCTTTTTCCTCCTAGTACTGGGGATCAGACCCAGAAGCATTCTGCCACAGAGCTACATCCACAGTTCCTTTTTTTTTTTGAGACAGAGTCTCACTATGTTGCCCCCACTGGCCTTGAACTTCCTCCTGCCTCAGCCTCCAAAGTAACTGGGATTACAGGCATGTCCCACCACACTTGTCCTATGGTATCTTTTTTGTCTTTTTAATCATGAAATTCATGGAATTCATTTCTCTGAATTTTCCTTCAGCTTCATCTGATTCTGGAAAGGTGACTATTAAACATTTTTTTATTTGTGATGTTTATTGATTACATTTCCACTGTTGAGTGTTTATACAACCCGCCATTTCTTAGAAAAGATGTATTTGTTTATCCTGGAAAGAAGCCCAGACATCACTTAAGTAGCACGGTGTCACTTCATTCTGTATAGCAGAAATGCAAACAAATATGGGATTGCCGGAGTGTTACATCGATAATTAATGGTGTCAGTGACCAAACACCTGAGATCAGGATTTTACCTTAAGTTCTCTGTACCCTACATCTCAATACCTGTAAGTATTAATGACTGATCTTTCAAGTGGTATATTTACAAAAAGCAAACAAGACTTAAAATAATTGTTGAGGGGGGCTGGGGATTTAGTTCAGTGGTTCCACCGCCTGCCTCACAAGCACAAGGACCCGAGTTCAATCCCCAGTACCAAAAAAAAAGAAAAGTTGTTGAGTAATGTCTGAGTTACTTTTCTCATTGGTGAGGCAAAATACCCAACACCCAAAGTTAAAGGAGGAAAGGTTTATTTAGCTCACAGTTTGTAGAGGTTTTAGTCCCTAATCTCTGGCTCCAAGGCAGGGAGACATGGCAGAGGGGCATCTCGGAGGAGAAACAGTTCATGGCAGGCAGAAGGTAGCAAAGCAAAGAACCTCAGCAGCGTTTTTTCTGCCCCTTGTATATTCTACCCAGGCCACCAGGATTAGGGAGGTGCCAAACCAATCAGTGGACTGATTTAGTAATCACACAGCCTTAATCCTAGTATGTGAATCAGTCACACAGACCAGATCCAGCCGCCTCTGAAAAAGCCCCAGCTATGACGATAGGAGGCTTTAGGGGGCCTCTAGATACAAGCCGTAACAAGTAACAAGGCTTCCTATCATGTTGCTGGACTTGTAGGAATGCCTCTCGTCCTTTCTGCATGCAAATTGGAGCCATGTTGAGGAACCACATGGACTTGTTTTCAGATGACAGCGGAGACCAAGCGGTCCTCTGCTGCAGTGCTAATAAGTATTTGCTAACCCCCCCCCGCAGATAAGTTTGAGTCACTTTATGTTATAAACGAGCTAACACCCAGGCACCCTCTGTGTAGTTATAGTCTTAGATGGAGTGTAAACTCTTCTTTTCTCTTTCTTTTCTTTTCTTCTCTTTCTTTCTCTCTTTCTCTCTTTCTCTCTTTCTTTCTATTTTTGTGACAGGGTCTTAACTGTGTATTTCAGCCTGGTCTTGAACTCTCTATGTAGCCCAGGCTGGCCTCTAACTCACAGCAATTCTCCTGCCTCAGCCTCCCAAGTGCTGGGATTACAGGCACGTGCCACCACACCTGGCCCTTTATTCCTTTTGGTACCGGGGATTGAACTCAGGACCTTGGGCTTGCTAGGCAGACAGCAGCGCCACTGAGCCAAATCCCTGGCTCTTTATTCCTTTTGATTTATCTAAACACCTTATGTTTTTATGCTCAGTGTTCTTTATAGGGACAACAGAGAAAAAAATAAGGTATTTTGCATGACAGTGATGGCTTTTATTTAAAACATGCAACATTTATCTTTGCATAAGTATTTGCCTCTCTTCTGTAGAAGGACTGAGGGACTGAAGTCAGGTGGAGGGTAGACATGAAGTAGCAGTCTCTGCATTCAAGGGATTCAGTGTATCAAGGTTCAGACAGGTGTTAGGCAACTCCAGCATCTTAGACGTTGAGGGCTGTGCTGGAAGGAGGGAGTCAGTGCAGGCTGCAGGGAGATGCAGAAGAGTGTCACCAGGGAAGACTTCCTGGAGTGGGGGTTCCTCTGCTCTTCCTGCAGGGAGAGTTGGAGTTGGCTTAGCAGACGAAGGCCAAGGAAGCCTTGGTGAAGAATGAGATCAGCATGCCTTTTGTATGACTCGAGCAAAGGGTATATGTGGTAGAGTGGTATATGTGGTAGAGGGAAAATTAGAAGATGGAAACACAGGTTCTTTATGTTAAAATTAGGAGTTTGAGCCCGGTGTTCTGCTCAGGAGGCCAAGGTAAGATGGCAAATTCGGGCATCTCAGACAATTTAGCAATACCCTTTCTCAAAATAAAATTTATAAAAGGGCTGCCGGCATGGTGGTGCATACCTGTAATCTCAGCACTTTGGCGACTGAGGCAGGAGAGTCACTGTGAGTTTGAGGCCAGTCTCAAACTCCTGGACTACACAGCGAGATTTGTCTCAAAAACCAAAATGGGGGTGGTGGCTGGGAATGTGGGGATGGAGCTCAGTGGTAAAGTAGTTGCCTAATGTGCAAGATCTTGGGTTCAATCCTCAGTATTAAAAGGGTTTAAATCTCCTCTGTTATACAAGCTTGTTGCTATGTGATTTGGGTTCTTTTCTCTATTAAAGCAAGTTTTAAAATATTCATTTAATAATTGTTCTTTGAAAACTCTTAGGCTTTCCAAAGGATTTCCAAGTTTTGGGTACCAAACTGATCAAACGGATAGTTGTCCTTAGAGAGCCCACAGCTGCCTGAGGCTGCACCCAAAGGCGAGCACTGTTTTCCACATGTGTAGGATGTACCACTGCACAGAGTCAAAAATAGATGAAATAGATGAATATATTTGAGCCAGCTCTGTTTATTTTTAAATGTCTGGAAGGTTGGTCTTTTTATTTACTCTAGTTCATAGCCTTTTCTAAGAGACGGAGGCCAAATTGAATTTATCTGGGAACTGCCACATCTATAAATGCTACACAGAGTAATAAATGGGCCGTGGCTTCCAAGAATCAGTGACAGTGCACTTCAGTTCCTCATTTAGAGTTTGTGAAAATTATCCTTTGACAAACAAGATTGCAAAAACAGAAACCCTACTTGATGGATTCATCTTTTGACAAACATTTAAATGTTGTTTACACAAATGGTGCTGGAGGGAGAGAGGCTGGAGATGAATGAGCGGGGCGAGTGGGTGAATACAGATGCTGAGTGTTCCTGCCCTCAGAGGAGGGAGAGGGGCCTGAGCTCTAATGGAAGTGTGTCCACCTAGGAGACACCGGCACTTGAAGAGGAGACCTCATCTCAGCCCTTAGTTAGCATCACTGGTGTTTGGGGTGTTGCTGGGCACACGTTTCTCTGTGGAAGGCTTGGAGGAGAGGCCTTGATGTGGTCCTCATGAGAGGCCCAGTTCTGTGTTAGCAGAGGAAAGAGAAGGGTTTGTGCCACCATAACAGAGGTGATCTTCAACCTGGGGTCACACTCTTGGGGGCTTATGAAATCATTTGAGTGAATGATGACTAGCATTAAAAAAAAATGAATTAGAAAGTGTAGGCAGGCATGGTGGTGTAAACCTGTAATCCTAGCTATTCAAGAGACTGAGGCAGGAGGATCGTTAAGTTTGAGGCCACCTGGGCAATTTGGGGGGATCTTGCCTCAAAATCAAAAAGAGGAAAAGGAGGGGAAAAAAATTAAAAAGAGGGCTGGGTTTGTGGGCCGGGTCTATCAGGAATGCTCATCCCTTCACGCATCTCCACTGGCCAGAATAGGACTTCCATGCTTCTCACCCAGAGAGGAATGCTGCTGCCCTGCGAGCACCTGGCCCCTCTCTCCGTCCTGCTGCATGATGCCCCCTACAGGAAGGAGATGAGCGGTTACTGAGGGGCGCAGTCAGGAGGAGCGTGACCCCAAGAGCCCCTGGGCGAGTAGATAGATTATTGCATTGAAGAGGACCAGCTTCAGGGTGTACCAGTCTGTATTCCCAGAGGAGAAGGCAAGGCTTTAGTAGGACGCCCCATTGGGACCTCAGGCCCAGGATCCATTCTCCCCACAGTCCACACAGAGCCTTGTACTTTGGAAGAACACGGGCTGCTGAGCCCTCAGGAGTTCCTGTTTTGTCCTCAGCTGTGACAGGATGATGCTCCCTATGCTGACTAGGCCCGGGCAGTTGGGGAGACAAGGGGAAAAGGCCAGAGTCCCATGCTCCATCTCTGCCCGCTTAGGTCTGGAGTTTGTATGTGGGCAGAAAAGAGCCATTTTGCACACCCAGGGGTGAGGTGAGGCATTCCCTTCTAAGTGGGACAGGCGTGGTAGGGCTAAGACGTGGGGAGTGGCTAGTCTTGCCCAGAGTGGAATGGAAACCAGTCAGTGACCTTCAGTTAAAATGGTCGGTCTGTGAGGGTCTTTTATTGCTACTGACATTATTCAGGTTTTATGGAAACTAAGACTTTTAGTTTGCTGCTGTTCTGGGTTGTTATAAAACCTGAAATGCATTTTTACTCCAAATGTGACTTTTTATGTCCTAATTCCATTTTACCAACCAGAAGATGGTGCTGTTGTGCTGGCAACCAATCTGCCTTTCCCAGTTCAAGTTAAACTTATCACCTATATGCTAATTCACACTCAGTAACAGGGTCCCCACTTTAGCGTTAGGATTCAGCAGCGTACCACTCCTGCAGCAGACGGGCAACCTGGAGCAGGGGCCAAACCTTCATAATCCAGAGCTAGAGAAGCCTGTTTGGGGCCTTTGTTCGTCTTTTGCCCAAGGCCACTTTTGTGCTGGGGTGAAAGGCACCTCTGAATCTTTAGACCAAGACCAAAAACTGCAGCCAAAGTGATGTTGATTGTATCTCCTTTTTCCCATGGCTTCCTGCAGCTGAGTTGCTGTTTTAATATCTTGTTAGTGCAGTCAGGGTCTCCTTTGCGGCCTCTTGGTTCCCAGTGCTCTTGCGGATGTAGGGTTAGCTTTAGAGAAGATTCAGAAGTAATAGGAGGGTGCTGTAGACACAGACACGTTTGCTGTCAGGTAAGGTTGGACTCATTAGCTCTATGGATTTGTTCTCAGACTCAGCTTGGGAAGCTAGTGTGGGCTGGGGTTAAAAGGACAGTCAGTTCTCATTGTACCTGTGGATTCACCTGCTTGGTAAACTTTTTGTAACCTCAGGTCACTAGTCACAGTGCCTTCATGGTCATCCCCAGGCACACTCAGAGTGGGGGAAGTTTGAGTTGTCCAGTGTACACATCCCCGCTGAGGCTGGACCACACAACGCTCTCCCTTATTTGAGCTCTCAGACTGTAAACAAGTGTTATTTTCCCTGTCTAATTAGTGCCACGTTTTTTGATTTTTTTCATGCTTCTTATTGGTGACTTTGCTGCTTAAAATGACCCCACAAGTGCTGCTTAAAGCTCCTCAATGAGAGAAGGCCGTGGTGAGTCTTAGGAGAAGATAGTGTGTTTGATAAGCTCAGGCCTCCTTATGGTGCTGTTGGCTGTGAGCTCCGTGTTAATGGATCAGTGATATTTATTAAATAAACTTGTCTTTTAACAAGGGATACACATACAACAAGGTTACATATTGATTGATTGATTGATTGACAAGTGTGACCAGAGGCTTATGGGGCCTAACCCTGGATTCTTCCAGGAGCACTGGTTTTATGTGCAGTTCTTTATTCTCAGAGATTTGAAGACCATAACTACAGCAAGACTTGACTATTTGCTGCTTTTTGGCTTCCTTTCTCCTTCAGGATATGCAACCCAAATTCCTTAAGGAGAAGAATTTCGGATGTGTAGGGTTTTGGGGGTTTGTGTGTTCATTTGTTTTTCCTGTGCCGGGGACCAAGCCCCCCAGGCCTTGTACATACTGGGCAAGCGCTCTACCATTGAGCAAGCATCTTAATTCTTTCTTTGTTTTTAAAAGAAAAGTACCTGTGGTGGAGCTTCAGGAGCTGTTCCGGTTCTTGTCTTGTAGCAAAAATGGGCTCCCTGCAGGGCTGCGCAGCCTCTCCTGGCCCAGTGGGAGCTCTTCCTTTAATCCTCCACCGAGCCCATTCACGGCTCCAAGTGCTGGTTAATTAGGTGAGTGGAGACATAGGATGCAGCTGTTGAACCCAGCTTTAATTGAAAAGGATGTTCTCTGAATTTCTACTTTTTCTCGATACCTTATTCTACAGATGCATCTTCTTTTCGTGAATTTCCACTTTTACTTTTGCTTTGTGTAATGAGGGTTGAGAGAGTCGCAGGTGTGTGTTTTACTTTGCCAGCCTTTTTATTTCAGCTGCATTTTGACTTTGTACCTTGCCCCCTTTGGAGATGGGAGAAGAGTAAAAAGCAGTGACCTGGTCATTTAACATGTTCACAACAAGGCTGTAATTCATATGTCTTGCTGCCGGGTGGCTCTGAAACACCAGTGGTACGTGCATGACTGTCCCACTGGGCGGCACAGAACAGTCTCATTGGGTAAAACAATCCACCCATTGGGACGGTCATGCACGTTCCACCAGTGGTTCAAGCTGGCAGGAACATGTTAATCTTTTGACAGGCACTTAGAAAAAGCAATATGCAACAAATTTGGTTGAAATCAAAATAAGAATACTCAATACCCTGTTATGAAATCTTTTGTTTCATTTCTGTACATATAAGAGATACAGTACAGTCCTTAGTGGAGCTTTTCACTAAGGAAATGTTGCTTTTTGGTCTGTTGAGCTAATCACGTCCTTGGATTCTCTGTGAGTGGCTCTGTCTTGTCTTCGTCATGCAGGTTCTGTGCTAAGAGGCCCCTTTGCAGGTGCCATGAACATGATGGATGTGCTGAGCGGGACTGTTCTGCACCCTAGCAGATCACCTAGGCTGCCCACCACTGTCTGCACTGCACAGGCACCACTTGTTTGTTGACTCCTTAGAATGCACTTCATGCACCCTGCCTAACTTGTTCTGAGAATGACCGAGTGCCCCCATGGCATCGCACAGGGGTTGTCTGTTTTGCACCCGCCCCATCAGTGGAACTACATGAGCAATGAGTGCTGGAAACCGGTGGGTCTTGGGCAGCTTCAAACCTGCCTTCCTGGGTTTGCCCGACACACCCTTATCTTTCAGGCAGGGGGGGTCATCTGTCTGTGTTCTCAGCACATGGCCTCTGTCCATTGGTGCCCTCACCTCCTCCTCTGTGGAGGTCATGTTTAGTGAGATTGGCATAAAGGAGCCTGGATGTTTTTCTCAGAGTCTTCAAACAGAAATTCTGTCACAAGATTATCTGTAAGTATTCTAGGTAACTTCAGATAAGCCAAACAATTAAACATCCTTCCCTGTTTTTTTAAATTAACTTTGATGATAGACTAAATCCGTCTACTTTCTCATGAAATTAGACCCCCTCCCTCCCCATCATAATTGGGCAGTAGTGTTTAGAGGAGTTTCTTTTGATACACAAATGAAGTAAGAATGTCGTTTTACATATGCAGTACTATCATGATGTCTGGTAACAGACTTCAGGGATCCGAACAAGGGGAGACACATGTGAAAACCAGAGGCCATCTGGATCTGAGCGCTGCTTGACGGCTCTACTGTCATGATGTTAACAACCCAGAGAATCTTGGACAAGCAGTTGATAACTCAGTTTTAATATTATTTCAGAGACATTTCAACTGAATACTCTTTGGGGTATTATATATAAGTGGAGGGAAAATATATTCAGTAAAGTATTTTAAGTAAATTGAAAGAGTTTCCTCTAAATTTTCATTGGATTTCTAATTTTAGTTAAGGGAATCTTTTTCCTCCTTGTCCTTCTCCGTGTGAAATGCTTGCAAGCCCTGAAAGGTGATGATGTTAGAGCTTGATCTTTGTCTTCTTATATTGATAGTGGAATAGTCTTAATGCTGCAGTTTAGCAGGTGCAGTGAACAGCTGCCCCTAGGAGTAAAGATCTTTTTCATAATTCATGTTTAGACAGGGAAGTGTACCTGGTAATGAATCTCGATTATCTGAACAGCCAGTGATGGACCAAGGGCATGATAAGATACTGGTCTGGCCTCAGGCCAGGGCTCTCTTCTAAGAGCATACTGATGAAGAAAAACAAAACAAAACAATTCATAACTGGGTAGTTGCCTTGGAAAAACAATGCATGCAGCGTTTTAAGTGTCTTAGGTTAAGAAAAATGAGAATTTTTAACTGGACCTACATATTAATATCAACTGCTTGGGTTGTTTGGGGATTCCCCTGTTCCCCAAGAGTTCATCTCCCTAGTCCTTTGGGGATGCAGAGGGGCCCATGAGTTGTTTTCTTCATAAGGTTGGCAGCTCTATCTTTGACTTTTAAACGTCCTCTCATTGCATGTTTTATATAAATGTTCAGCCTTCCCTGCATCCAATCTCTTTCTACATATGTACAGTATTAATTTTAGGTCAGTGGGAGGATGGATTTTGTGTGCAGAGAAATGGGGCAGAAAGTGGAGATCGTTCTAATTTATGCCTGATCCCCACCCTAGTTTCTGATTTTATTGCACTGCATTAGAGAATGTGGTTAAAATAGTTCGTGGTATTTGTTGAATCTTGCTTTATGACTTAGTTTTTATAAATATTCCAAGTATGTTTAAAAATGTATTTTTTTAGTTGGTAAGTTTAGAGTTCTGTGTCTAGCGTGTCGCACTTGTAAAAATGTGGTTCCAGTTCTCTAGATATTTACTGATTATTTTTGTTTGCTTGTTCTATGAGTTTGTAATTATGATGCATATTTTTAACTTGTACTATGGTTATGCAATTACTGGTTTTTCCTTGTAATTTTGTCATTTTGCTTTGCATAGTTCAATGCTGTTGTTCTAATTAGTGGTTTGTTGTTTTATTTTTTTGTCTTGAACTCATTTTTGTCTGATATAACTTAATTATACGGAGGTTTTCCTTTTTTGGTTAGTTAATATTTGCCCAGTGCGTCTCCATCCTTTACTTCCAGCCTTTGTGAGTTGCTGCAGAGGAGTCTGGTGAGTAGCATAGGGTGCAGACTGACTTTCCTCCAATCTGCATGAGAATGTCTGTATTTTAAATGGTGACTTTTGTTTCTTTTTTCTTAACATCCAGTGCTGGAGCAGTGTTAGGGGACCAGCAGGCCCACTTGATGCCCTTAAGCCTGACTTTTGTCCCTCTCTCATTTAGGACACCTGAGCTCGGACACGCAGCTCCATTTCTAGAGGTGGGACCCTCTGCATCCCCCACTTACAGCCCGGCTCTCTTCGGTTCTGGATGTGGTGCGCACGTCTGTGGCTCAGTATCTTTCTGCAGTATTAACATTTGGGTTTTTCTTGCTTTTACTTGCTGCTGGCCTCTCTTTACCTTTGACTTACTCCTTTGTAATATTTAACAAGTGTGGCAAGTGGAAAACACAAATGTCTGTGGGTGTGAACTCATCTTCAGCAATCCAGTGTGCTTGTTGCTGATTGTGACTGTGCAGGTCTGTGTGCGTCTAACATCTGCCAGGCTGGAGGACTGGGTGCCAGCAGGGGTGGGGGTGGAGTAACTGCACCTGGTAACATTTTGGGGGAGCAACTCTGATTTGCCCCAGAGAACAGCTGAAAGAGCTTGAGGGTGGAAATGTCTTTGCTCCTCTGTGGGTTCAATTCCTGGTCCCCTGAATTTGAAGGTTCCAAGGGAGGCAGGTGTTCTGGTTACCAGGACTTGGGCCTCATTTTAATGACTCTTGATGTGGGGTGGGGGACTTATTTCGTTGTCTGTCAAGTGCTCTATTTTACCTTGTTTTTCATATGAAAAAGAAAAGGAAATGTTTAAGTTTGCCAAAATGGGTATTATAGCAGCTCTTTTTTCTCTCTCTCTTTCCAGTGCTGAGGGGTAAACCCAAGGCCTCTCACACAACACTAGGCAAGCATTCTACCACTGAGCTACATTCAGTGCCCTTTTTTTATTTTGAGAGTCTCACTGAGTTGCCCAGACCTGCCTCAAACTTGTAATTCTCCTGCCTCAGCCTCCCACGTAGCTGGGATTATAAGTGTACACCACCACACCCGCTATCGAGCTCTTTCGCCCAGCTTAAAAGTGGTGGAAGTTCTGTTCTGAAAAACCCTTAAGCTTAGTTAAGTCATTTGGGGCACTGGCCCAGAATATCAAAGCGGGAGGCATTGAGGAATCACCAGGGAGGATTCTTTCTGTATTTGGAAGGATATTTGGCCAGGTGTTTAGTGATTCACACTCCCTTACCTGACCTCTGTCACAGGATTGTTCAGAATTTCTTACTGCTGCTTTGCCCTAACCATTTTATTTAAAAGTAACTCTTACCTCCCCAGCCCCTTCTCTGCTCTCTTGTTCTGCAGAGTACTGACTGATTTTTCTTTTGCCTGCACTGCTGCCCCCACTAGTGTCTTATTTCCCTTCATAGCATCCGAGGTCCATGGGCCTTTCCCAGTGCCTAGAGTAGTCCCTGAGGCATCTGAGGCTGGCACACTTGAGGTGCTCGGATGTTTATTGAATGAGTGCATTGGTGCCGGGCACGAGGGCGGGTGCTGGTGGTACGGGGGGACCGGATGGGGTGCTCACCTCATGGAGTTTGCAGTCTAGGGGAGAAACAAGTGTCCAATAAAGCATGAGCAGTGCCGTGAGAAAGGGCCAACATTGACCTACTCTAGGGAGTCAGGAGAGGCTGGCTCCTCTAGGGAAGAGAATGTTACACTAAGCAGTGAGAGAGAGTGGGAATGAGCTTTGTGATGGTGGTGGAGTGCTCCGGAAAGGTGGCGCGCTGTTCCCAAAGGCTCGGAGACTGGAGGGAGCCAGGCCAGCGTGTTCAGGGAGGACACCCAGGGCAGCTGTAGTACAGGAGCTGCGGGGAAGGGGTGCTTGAGATGCCGGGGAAACTGGCAGGGTGGTGGCTAGCAGGAGTTTGTGATCAGTGTGTTTGAAGGGGGGAGCACATTTTAGGGGGATTAATGGCAGTGTGTTTTTTACTGTAATGAATTTTAAAGTTTTTTAACATTCACCTTAATTTTTGGTCCTACTTCATATAATGAATACAAGATTTTACAGACCATCCAACATGGAATTATAATGACTGATGGAGGAATCCTTTGGAGACAGCCTACAGTGGTTCCCTTATAGCAAGTTTGAGAGGTCAGAGCATACCTCAGATAGAAGGAATATGTGGCCAGGCATGGTGCACACCTGTAAATCCTAGCTACTTGGGAAGCTGAGGCAGGATTGCAAATTTGACCCCAGGCTGGGCAACTTAATGAGAACCTTTCTCAGAATAAAATAATAATAATAATAAAAGAGGGCAGGGAGCTAGGCATGATGGTGCACAGTTGTAATACTTTGGAGGCTGAGGCGGGAGGATTACAAATTCCAGCTCACCCTGTGAAACTTAGCAACTTAGGAAGACCTTGTTTCAAAATGAAAAATGAAAAAAAGTTGGGTATATAGCTCAGTGCAAAGGTCCTGGGTTCAATCCCCAGTACTGGTTTAAAAAAAAAAATATATATATATATATATATATATATTTATATAATTTAGCAGATTTTGATTTTTTAATTTTAATAATATTCTTTCTTGCTGAAGTTTTAAAAGTATTTTTAAATGCTTCTTAGTAAGATTAAAAAACAAAAACCAAAACCTTTAAAGACCTACAAGAGGGCCGGGGATTTAGCTTAGTGGTTCCACCACCTGCCTTGCAAGCGCAAGGACCTGAGTTCGATCCCCAGTACCAAAATAAATAAATAAATAAAATAAAAACCTACAAGATGAGTGAGGTTTTGCTTCTTTCTGGCCTTGCTTTTTTTTCTTTTCTTTTCTCACTTCTTTTCCTTTCCCTCCTTCCCTCTCTCCTTCCTTCCCTTTCTTTTCTTTCTCCCCTTTCTTTCTTTCTCTGTTTCTTTTCTCTCTCTCTCTCTGTCTGTCTGTCTGTCTGTCCGTCCTGGGCATCACTCTGAGAGCCTTGCCCTTGCTAGGCAGACACTGTACCACTGAGCCGCACCTATCTGTCCCCATGAGTGCTCTTATTTCAGGTTTTGCCTGGCAAGTTAAGTTCTATAGAAGGATAAACAGATCCACCAGCAGCAGTAAGGCCAAGAGGAAAGAGCAGGCAGTTTGGGGATCCTGTAGGTCCCCTTTGATTC
The DNA here is from genome assembly GCF_000247695.1 of Heterocephalus glaber. The sequence continues at coordinate 4,030,111 of NW_004624782.1, forward strand.
ATCGGACTTACCGTGGTTTTCTGAGCCAAGGTTTCTTCGTGTGTAAGAAGGGAAGTGTCAGGAAGCAGAAACAGTACCCTGTGTATAACGTGTGTAAGGAGCTAGTGCCCGTCATCACAGAGGCCCCGTTCACACTGGCTTCTGTAGACCAGGCCTCACGGCACGCATCTGAGGCAGGGGTCTGCTGGTCACTGGTTAGCACTTAGCAGAGCCCTGGCTCTCGGGGAGTACTCAGCTGCCCGATAGTTCTCACCTCCATGCTGGAAAAGCCTTTGTCATGCTGGGTTTTGGATATAAGTAGTGGCTTTTTAAGCTTGTCTTTGAGAATAAGAAGGGAAACCACTTACTTTTAGATCCAGAAGACTTTTTAGAATCATTTATAATGTACTTTTTAGCCACATTTAGCCTTTTAGGCACAGGGATCTCTACTTGAATCTGCTAAATCTCATAATTCAGGAGGCAGAAGAAAACCGAAGATATTTTTGGCCCATATTTTTGGCTCTATTTTCTCTCATATTTTTGTCATGATTTCAGCTGGTTGATTCATGCTTACATTATGTGTTATGGATTGTTTATTAACTACCCTTGCTGGGCAGTATAGAAATTCATGTGCTGCTTGAATGCTTTACAAGTCTTTTTTTTCCAGTGTTGGCGATCAAAGCTGGGCCTCATGCATGTTACCACCAGCTATACTCCTAGTCCATTTTTTTTTTCTTAATGAATTATCACATAGGATGTGGTTTGAGGCTTCTCGGAGTGGGAGTAAGTCTGTGATAATCTGTCTAGACTCTCTTTCCCTGCCCTCAGTGGATAGACACATTCATTTCTGACCAGGGTATGAACTTTCTGTGCAGCAGGCCTGTCTATCACATCCTTGACCTTTAAAAGATACGGGACCTTGGATTTAGGAGTCTTCATCATGGCACAGAGATAATCTGAGGTAGTAGTTGAGCTAACTGTGAATTTTTAATTTAAATTTTTAACTGAAGGAAGACTGATGTATAATATAAAAGAAACACTTGCATGGAATGGAGATAATAGAAAAATAGGAACTTATGATCTTCTTTTATTGTGTTCACAGGACTCCTAAAGGGGAAATGATCCAGAAACTACCTTTATTGAGCAGTAACCATTTTTGAGAGTCATTCAGAACTTTTGATATTGGTGAATGTCATAAAAATGTTGGTGAATATTTTTTTCTCTGTGGTTCGGTTCTTTTCTGAAAAGCAAATGTGCCTCAGATACATGTTCTGCTGTTTTGATAGATACCTTTTATTTTTTTGCCTTTCCTCCTTTCTTTCTAGGATAGCACAAGTAAGAATAAACTTAACCATGTGGTGGATTTGTCTGCATGGCCAGGCATGATGACACAAGGCTTTAATCCCAACACTCTGGGAGGCTGAGGCAGGACGATGCCAAGTTCCAGCCCAGCCTTTGGCAACTTGGTGCCTTAGAGAGACCCTGTCTCAAAAAATAGAAAGAGGGCTGAGGATGTAGCTCAGTAGAAGGCCCTGGGTTTAATCTCCAATACCACAAACAAAACAAAATGTCACAGACGTGGTGGTGACTGGCAGGCCTGCTGTCTGTGTTCCCTGACCTTGTCTGGTGGAGGGCTGGTGGGTACAGACCTGGACTTAGTTCCCAGAGCCATGGGATGAACTTTGGGAAAAGAGAATGATAGATTAAGAACCCATCTGTGCCGAATGTTCAGGTTTCCTTGTTTGTTTTTGTTTTGCTGTTTGTTTGTTTGTGACAGGGTCTCATTCTCTATATAGTTCGGCTGGCATTGAACTCACTGTGTAACCCAGGCTGACCTAGAACTCATGGCTGTCCTCCTGCCTCAGCCTCCCAAGTTCTGGGATTACAGGCATATGCTGCCATACCCAGCTGGTTGGCTTTTTAAGACCGGGTCTTACCGTGTATTCTTGGCTGGCCTTGAACTTGCTCTGGGGCGCAGGCTGCCCTTGAACTATCTATCCTCTTCCCTCAGCCTTCTAAATGCTGGTATTACAGGTGTGTATCACTGCACCTAGTAATTATTTTTTAAGTGTTTTCTTTCCCTTTGAGTCTGATTTATTTTTCTTCTTTTTAAGTCATAAAGATTTAATAACTGTGTTATTGTGGTGCTGGAGATTGAGGCTAAACATGTGCTCTACCACTGCAGTCCCCAGATGGTCTTTTTTCTTTATTTGTAGCCTTTGAGAGGTTTTGGATAAAGGCCTATATAATTTATGATTCTATATAGGCACTTAATTACCCCTAAGTACATAAGTAGGTAGCTTTCCCTCCCTTCTTTCCCGGCCCCCACCCTAGAATTTTTTGTTTTGCTTTGGTTGGTTGGTTGGTTGGTTGGTTGTTGGTGTGAGATACGATCTCACTGTGCAGTCCAGGCTGGCCTTGAACCCACTTTGTAGCCTATGCTGGCCTCCCGTAGAATTTGTGGAAATGATAGAGAAATTCAGGACTGGATAAGTTAGGTATATTGTGTATGTATTGATGGAAAGAGCTACCCTGAATGGCATTTTACAGTGTAGGAGATTCTGCAGTTCTTAGCTTTCCTAAGGGTTAGTTTCAGTTTGTTTAGTGAAATTGTTACCCTGGGCTTTTGCAAGTGACCTTGACCTTTTCCTTTTTCCCACAAGTGATCACCCTCCCCTGCACCCTGCTGTTGGTCCTGCCCTCTGAGAGGAGCCTCTGGCTGCAGAAGATGCTAGACATACCTTGGCAGCAGAGTAAATCAGTCACTGTTTGGTGTGTTGAGAATCTTTCTGCACAGGAACATTTCCACCAATTTTTTTTTCTTTGCCCCTGTCAACAATTTATTGGTCCACCCTCAGGTCACAGCTACCCTGGGGACTCACCACCTCCACCCCAAGAAGGTCAAAACAAAGGTTCTCAGCCCAGGGCAGAAGGCTGACCTGGGCACACCAGGGGAGGGATCAGCGACTCCCAGGCTGCAGGAAGTCCACTGAGCTGCCATGAAGGCACAGGATCCCCAAACCCAAGTTGCACTGGTTGGCAGAGAACACAGTTCCAGATGTCTCCTCACAATCGTGTCATCCTTGTACACCATGGGCAGACAGGGTGGCCGTGCTAGTTCTGTCTCACAAAGCACATTTACAGAGATGGACACTGAGGCAGGGTGACCAGGGGTGAGCTCCAGGGCTACTACAGCGCTTTTCAGTTACATGTTGGCTCGTTCCCGTTGCAGTCATGAATTATAGGCATCTATGTAGCGATCCATACTCATGGTGATCCATTTCTGTTCCGAATTGTCCAGGGACCCCCCCTGGCTTCCCAACACTTGTCAGTCATCCTCTGTGGGCACACGCGGAACCTGGGCCGCGATGCCCACCCCCCGGGGTTACTCTCTCCACCTCACCCCCATTCCCGTGCATGTAGTAACTGCAGTACCTCCTGCACCGTTGGCCACGGCAGTATGCACTTTCACTTACTCCATGATGAGCCCTGGGACCAGTGTCCCGCCGCCAGAGCCCCCAGAATCCGAAACGAAGCCACCCTCCATTTCTCAGTTAAGTCATTCCGGCCTCGGCCCCCCGGCCTGGAACCCGCAGCCATCCGAAGCTGAGCTCCTGGAGCACCATGGGAAGTGTAGTCTGGGATACAACTCCCACAAGGCCGCACGCGCCACACCACAGCTGCGCAGCAGGCCTGGCCGCAGCGCGTACCTGGGAAACAGTCCGGAGTTTAACACCGGCAAGGCAGCCTCTACCAATTGTTTTTGCCATTGTTTTGTTGGGATGTTTTTATTTGCTCTGGGTGAAGATTTAGAACTCTTCCCCGAAGGAAAACTGTTAGGAATGTTTTAGCATAAATTGATTCTTCAACTTCAAGTCAAGGCATTTATTCCTTCAAGAACAGAAAAATAGGGCTGGGGACATAGCTCCGCGGTAGAGTACATGCCTCACGTGTGAGTCCCTGCACTGCAGAAAGAAAAATATGTACAAACATCTCTCAGAGTTGGGAAATACACTTATTTATGTGAAACTGGAAGTACATTTATTTATATGAAATATGTTTGTACCCAAAGGAGTAGCTTGTGTATGATGTTTTGCTTCAGCTACAGTAATCTCTGTAATCCGTTCTAATACATTTTGCCCTAAATTTTGCCCGTTCTAATACATTTTGCACTTGTGTGTTACAGCTAATACTACAAATAAAAATGTTCTCCGTACCCCTGATGAAAGGCCTCAGTGGCCACCCCGTGCAGGACCCCTCCTGGAAATGCAGGAGCTATCCTTCTCTACTTATTTCCAATAAAACTCTGGTTTCTCCAGTGTTCTTGAATATTGGTGATATTTAACCAAGATTTGGAGCATCTGTTTGTGATATTTTTGTTTTCTCTTTTGAGACAAGGTCTTGCTGTGCTGCCCAGGCTGGCATCAAACTTGGAATCCTTCTGCCTTAGTCTCCTAAGTAGCTGGGACTACCGGTGTGCACCACTATGCTTTGCTCTTTGTGGGTTTCAAGTAATAATGAGGAGAGTTATCTTCAGAATTTGCTGTCCATTTGATATCTATCTTATGTGACAAATACAGTTCAGGGTTTAAAATTTATACCCTTTCACATGAAAATGGTTGATAATTAAATTGCTTTAGCATCTGTGATAACATTTTAAATAAATTGATTTATTTATAGCCAAAGAACAAATTACTTAATGATCATGCAGCAAGTCACATTTATTGAATAAAGCTTTTCCTCTCCTTTCTCTCCACCCCAAATTCAGTAACTCTGTGTGTGTGTGTGTGTGTGTGTGTGTGTGTTACTAGAGATTGAACCTAAAGCCTTGCACATGCTAGACAAGCATCTACCACTGAGCTTCATCTGCAGCCTTTTTCAGAATTTTGTTTTGAGACAGGGTCTTACTAAATTCCCCAAGCTGGCCTCAAATTCATAATCCTCCTGCCTCAGCCTCCCAGAATGCTGGGATTATAGGCATGTAGCACCACTCCTGGGGAGTCTTTTTTTTTTCTTGCTGCTGGAGATGAACCCAGGGCCTTCCACATGCTAAGCATGCACTCTGCCACTGAGCCATACCTCCAGCACAAGAGTGACATTGTTTTTGGAGAATTCAGACTAGCTGTTTTGCAGCACCTGTCCTTCAGTTTGGATTTATCAGATTATCTCATCATAAACATGTTTGGTAGAAGCACTACCAGGTGTCATGCTCTTTTCAGCACATGATACCAGTTTGTTCCATTTTTGCTGATATTTTCTGTGATAATTTAGTCAAATGTTGGCCTCAGATTTCTCCTTGGTCACTTTCCCCCATGTAATAAATAAGTATTGTGCGGGTTATACCTTCAGATTTTGAAAATCCAGTTCCTAAATAATCTTTCATTCAGCAGCATTAGCATTCATTGATGGTTTCTTTCAAAAAATGAATTGTTTTTGCATTTATGTGACCTCCTTGTGCAAGAATGTCATTCAGACTTTATGTGTTGCCAAAGTAAATATTAGAATTAGTTTCAGAAGTTTAATTGGTTATTCCTTTATGAATTGTTTTTCTTATTGATTTGTAAGTGTACCTATATGATCATTAATCATTTCTAACATTGAGTGAGTTATTAGGTGACTAAACACTGTTCTGAAATCATTATACAACTCTGAACTACAGGTACCATTTTCCCCCTTCATTTTCTGGAAGAAATTGAAGCTTAGATAAATTTATCATTTATATTTTGCACATATTTCTGTGAATTTGTTATATACTTTTTAATATAGTGTATTTTGGTATACTAAATTTGACACTTTTCCATACTAAGAACTATCAATTAATTATTTCATAGATTCTGGCTTTTATGTCCTAGTTAGAAGCATTAAGCATTTAATCCATTAAGGATAAGTTTTTTCCAAATGCTAATTTATCAGTAAGTAGGGTTGCCAGATTTCACTTATAATAACTGTGTTCCAGATATTGTAATGAACATACTTACTCTAAAAAAAGATTGATCATTTCTCTGAAATTCCATTTTAACTGTATTTGTACATGGTTTCCTTATCAGTAAGGCTTTTTGTGCCCACTTTATTTAAGATTGCAACCCTCATTTCAGTGCTTCCTGTTTTTCCTGTTGCACTGTATCTATGTTATGTATTCTGCTTTTTTGTTTAGTACTTGTATTTTACCATTGGAATGTAAACATCATAATGTTGGGCTTTTGTTTCTTTTTAATAAAGCTTTTAAATTAAAGTTTAATATGTATACAAAAATATATATAAGGGTACTGCTCAATGAACTCTCTCAAAGTGAACACACTCGTAAAGCCACCATCCAAAGATTTTTGTTCTAAATGTATTCTCAGCACCTAAAATAGTAGGCATATAGTTATTTCTCAGCAAATATTTGTTGAATGAATCAATTATGTAACCTGTGAGATAGCCATTCACACCCCACACACACACACACACACACAACTAGCCAAAGATTTTGAATATTTATTGTTGGTTATTGCTCCCTTTGAAAGTATAATTTTTAATGAATATAAGTAGCATAATTGAGCTGTTCCTCTATGTTGAACACTTATATTTCTGGTTTTAAAAATACAGTCTAAAAATTTTTTAGAGCCTATAATAGAAACGAGCTTAGGATTTAAAATTAAATTTAGTACTCTTTTTAATTCATTAAGATTATTGGTACATTTTAGGTATACAATATGATGACATTCATCATTGGGAATTTGTGCCTTTACATGATATATCTTGGTTCTTATTTTTTTCCATTCCCCTGCCCTCCCTTCCACTCCTCCACCCCTCTCTGTTTACAAAAACTTTGTTTCCATTCATTTCAGATTGTTTTCATTGGATCATTTCTGAAGAGGAAGTAGTAGGTTAAAGAAAGGATATGATCTCTAAACCCAGTCTCATTTAGACAGAACATCTACTGACAGCTTTGCTGAAGGAGAAGTATAGATAGATTACTGACACAGTGACCTTGGTTCATGGCTTCTGAGAACAGTTGATTGGTATCTGCTAGCAAAATGGATGACTGGTACTTAGCACCTTCCCTGACACATCCTTGCAGTGTGTCTGAAACCCCATGGATTCGTATTCTGGTTCTTAGACTAGCTGCAAGACTTTGGGCAGGTCATTCAACTGATGGTCAGTTGTCTCCTCTATAAAGAAGCGAGGGGAACAGAGCCTCCACCAGTGGCACTGTACTATGTCTGATGTCATCTCAGGACAGGACTGTTGCAGCCCTTGTGCAGGTGGCCCCATCAGTGGTCCAGACCATTTCGGGAGATGAGCGACTAATCAAGGGACCCCTTCACCCTGGTCAAGTGAGGGGTGGCCAGGATGTAAGTTTATAGGACAGGATTCCCACTTGCCTGTTGTGTCCACTGGCACTCAGGAAAGGAGTGGTGTCCATTCCCTTTCAGACAGGAGGCTTATTTGAACCAAGAGGGCACTCCTTCTCAGCTTAGGCTTGTACATGATACATCTGGTTCTGTACTCTCTTCTGAGAAAAATGTATATTCCAGTATCCTCTTCTTACACCAGTCAGCTCTCTCCAGGATGCTTCTGATAAAGAGGGCTCCTTACAGCTCCTGAGGGTCGTTCATAAACCAGGAGGACAGACTGACTTGTGTAAACTGCTCCATATGGATAAACCTTCATCACTGTGCTGCTGAGAGGTGAGGGTCTCTGCTTCTGATGTTCTAACCCCCACCAGAAGGGAGAATGAAGCATCCATTTAGCTAATATTTACTAAGTGCCTCTGTGGCAGCAGGTTATTTCTAAATTGCTACTACTGAGTACCTCTGATGCCAAAGGAGAGCAAGTAGCATGGGACAGGGGGAGGGGAGCACAAGTTGAAATATTCTCTGTAGTCTTATGTTTTATTCAAACCATTCTTGCAAATTTAAAAAATTCTAATCTATAGCATATCCATTTTAGTTTAACACTAAAGCATTTTAAATTACCAGATTAATTATTTAACTTTTCCTCCCTGATCTCCATTAAAGACCATGCTCTGGGAAGTTGAGCTTTGGTTATTCAGTGGCTTGTAGTAATTGCAGGCACGGGGTTGTTTCAAACAGAGAGAAATAGCTGCATTTGGTATTCTGTGCTGCCGACACAGAACGATTTAAAAATATTCCTTGTCTTCAGAGGACTAGCTTGGGAATCTGTGATCAGACAAGAGACACGAAGAGACAGTTTATACATTTACTAGGTACCACATAGAGTTGCATTGTAAAATTTGTAAACTTGAGTGAATTCAAATTTACTTGTTTTGGGTAAATATTTTTGATGTAGTGAGACTGGTTTTGCTTGTCACTCCATTCAGTGGAAATATGTATCTGGGTGAGCTGGAGATGAGATGGGAGGTGTGGATCTGCTTTTCCCATATCATTTCTCACCTCCCTCCTAAGAGTGCACGTCCTGCTGATTATATAAGCTGTGTGCACATGTGCGTGTGTTTATTTTCATGGTTCTCACATGCAAGCTGTCTTCTCCCTCTAGGTGTGAGATAAGAGCGGGCTCTGTATATTGGATTTGCTCAGAGATGCGTGGTACTCTTCTCTGTGGCGCCTCCATAAAGAATTTTCAAGGTTAATTTTGGCTAAAGGCAATTTTCAGCTTGACTCTCCCCACTCATGTATACACTGTGGTGAGACCAGCCTGAGGCATTCCCCCGGAACCAGCTCAGGAAAGTGCCTCAGTTCAAAAATAACAGTTGCTCAGAGAGGCTAAGAGGCAGGCCAGGAGCAGACTGGCCGCCCTTGGGTTGCCAGCGCTTTTCACTGTACCATTCTGGCTAGAGGCTGTTTAAAGTCTTTTAAATCCTGAAGTGGCCGAACCTTTTTCTAGCATGTGGTTGAGGGTTCTAGAGTGCTGAGCACAGGGTCTGTCTGTGTTCTTTTCGGAAGCAGTAGTGAATCATGCCTGCTTGGTTGGATGTTCAGGATGCATTGAGGTAGTTGTGTCCTAATGGATGCCTTTTGCTAAGAGCATGGCAGTGGGGAGAGTGTGCAAGGGAGGAGATGGCTGTGAGCTCAGGAAGGGCGACTGAGCATATCCCAGCAAGCTGCCTGTCCAGGATTCTCACCAGGACTGCTCTAAGAACAGCAGCATGTGGCCTGGGAGCCTGAGAGTTGGTGGCTTTTCTGCCTCCTTTCCCCAAAACCCATTATCAGCCACTGGCTGTGGAGTAAGGAGAAGTTGCAAGCCAACTTTCTTTTTTATATTTCATGCCTCTGCCTTTACTTTGACACTTGCTGTCTCTTCTCTTCTCATTTATATATTACTCAGAGGTGAAAGCTAGGCAGTTAACTCCTGTATCAGGTCCATTAGCCAAAACTCTTTCATTCAGAATCATGGACTGTTCCACTGGGCGTACTATAGGAGAAGATCCTTGCTGCTAGTTTGGTTTAGACAGAGAGATCTGCATGTAGCCTTAAGCAAGCCAAGCCTAGTCTCTTCCTGTGGTAAAGGCTTTAACTGCCATCCTAACCTGGCATAGGGCACTATCTGTGAGCTCACTGGAAAAACACAGTTTGTGGAGCTTTATAGCTGGGTCCCGTGGAAGTTGCTGTTGAGTAACTTTTATTTTTCTTTATTAAAATCCCAGCATAGAACCATGCCAAGACATTGTAAGTAAATTCACTCATTAAGCATGGTTTAAAATGAGACTACTTATGTTAGGGCATTTGCTATGGGACTTCAGAATTAGAATTTAAAGGATAGCAGTATTTTTCTGGGGAAAAATATGGACAGCACCTTTTAAAATCCTCAAGGGCTCTTACTGCTTTTGCTGTCTTCCGCCACCATGAACTGAATCCCCCTTGTTACCTTCTCTGCCTTGTGTGCGCCATGTTGTGTCTGCTCTGCTATGCCTGTTTGTCTTCCCTGCCTTGGAATTGGCCGATTATTGACTGTATGGACAGTTCTACGAACCGTAAGCCAAATAAACCCCTTCCCTTTTAACGCTGGGTGTCAGGTATTTTGTCCCAGCAACTAGAGAAAGGTAACTAACACAGTCTTCACCATTGTCTTTTGGCTCATGGTCCTTCTCTCATAGTTAAATATGTTCAAACATTATGTCCTTAACTTTTAATAGTATGTTGGTACCAGATCTAGCCAGATATTTCTACTTACCTGAATGGCTCAAAATGTTCCCAGGTGAAAATTTCAATAATTAGAAAAATATGAGGTTTTTTATGAGCTCCAAAAAAAGTATTAATCAGGTATTTGTAAAGGATATTTATATTTTTATTAGTACACAAAAAAATAAAGTCCTCAAGGACTCTACATTATCAATCAGAAAACATACTGTGTTTTGCTGTTGTAGTAAGCAAGTCGTGTCATTTACATAGGCCATTGTATTTGTGTCTTTCTACAGTGTCATCATTTATTGAATAACACTAAATTCAAAAGCTACATCAATTTCATTGGCTCTAATTCACTGGGTACTGTTGGATTCACTTGGTAATCATGACCATGACAATCCCAAGTACTTTTATTCTGTTCTAATCTTAATTACTAATATAAAAATACTCAAATCACATGTCACACTTTACACCATGATATATGTATGGGTTTAGGGTTTGTATCTAGATGTCGCCCCAAAACCTCATATGCTCATGGGTGGGGCTTTGGGGAGATGATTGGGTCATGGGGGCGTGCTGCTCATCAGAAGATCAGTCCACTGATGAATTATAACTAAATGTGATGTTGGGAAGTGAAGCCTGGCTGAGGAGGTGGCCACTGGGGGTGTGGCCTGGAAGGGTCCATCTCCCTCCCTCCTTCCTTGGTCCCTCTCTCTGCTTCCTGCCACCATGTCATGGACTGTTTCTCCTCTCCCGCGCCACCCTGCTTTGCAGTCACCTGACTCTGGACTGAAACCTCTACAAACTGTGAGCCAAAATGAACCTGTCCTTCCTTAATTTGTGGGTGTTGGGTATTGTGTCTGTGCACCACCAAGGAGAAAGTAACTAAGACAGTAGGTAACGGAAAGGCTGAGAAAAGGCTAAGACAGCTACGGGGGTTAAAGAGGCAGCACGGAGAGCAAAGGAAGAGAGCTGATACAAATGTGAAGGGTTGCTGTGGATGGCCAAGTAAGAGGTCAAGGATCCAGCGGGCAGAGCTGCCGAGGCATATGTCCCGACGCTGCAGTTCCAAGGAGGGCAGAGCACGCACAGGAAAAACTGCACCACCCTGAAGCCTGGGTGCAGAGTCAGACATGTGTCACTGTGGTGATCTTCCTGGGCAAGGGTTGTGACAAGTGACCAGGTGACAGGTTGGCCTTACTGCTGTGCCAGTTTGAGGTGCCCTCCTTTATACGTTGGGGGTGTTGATAAGCTCAAGTACCTGATTTCTCTGATGTGGTTAGATATGTCCCTGTGTCCCTGATTTAATTTGAGAAGTTCATAGGTGGTAATTTTTATTAGCCCACATATGTTACTCATTTATTAGTTTGTGCTGTATGATTGAGCTGGTCCTATGGTGATTGTTTACTTATACAAATAAGATTTAGAGTCATTTTACTTTGACGTTTGTCCTCAGAATGGCGTAACTCATGGTAAACTGCTGCTGTGGATAATGGAGTAACTCAGGGGCCTGAAAGCTCCATGAACAACTCAGAGAGCAGGGCCCAGCCTGCTTTCCGCAGCCGTGTAGATACATGACATTCAGAAGATGTTTCTTAGTTTCATATTGAGTATCTGACACTGTAGGAAACCTTTGGGTCATTGGGAATTTGAAGATACTGTATTATACGATATTTAAAAGTACTTTGAGGTATAGCGCTATTTTACTTGCCATTATATTAATTTTTTACATGTAAATATTACGCTTGACTTTTTTAATCTAACCAGTTGGTTTTTCATTGGATGTCCAAATATACAAAAAGATCGACACTAATTTCTCCATAGGATAAGAAAACAAAATTAATGTTTGTAACAATTTAGAGAAATTAACAACATGAGATAGGAAGGCTGAATGATGCCTCTGTGTGTGTGTGTGTGTGAGATGCTAGAGATTGAACCCAGGGCCTGGTGAATGCTAAGTCGCTGTCTATCACAAAGCTATTCTCCTAGCCCCAAGTATCACTATTTTAAAAAGTCTTACTCTCCCACTGGCAAAGAATTTCACAGATTCTTTTCATGTGCCAGAACGTGATGAACTTGTTAATTCTTTGGATCTGGGGAGTTGCTGCCTTCTGAAATCCCTTACTAAAGAGAAAAGCTTGCTCTTGTTGACTCTCAGTCTCCCCACCCGCTTTTCTCAGGCCCTTTCTCTTCCCCTTTCTCCCTTCTTTCTTTCCTCCTCCTGCTGTGTACTTATGTGTTTGACTCAAGAAGGATGTCACTCTGTATGGTTCATCTCACTTCGGCAGCTTTATGTGTCCTGGTCCAGACCTGAGTGCTGCTTGTTGGTCTGATGTTGACAGCAACTGCCTTATCGAACCGAAAAAGTACTTAAGAAGAAAATAAGGACGTGGAATAGTCTTCCTAAAATTATGAAGAGGGGAGGGGAAGTGATTTGGTAATTTAAACGGAGAAAAAATAATACAAGCATATTTAGGGTGTTAGGTGCCAAGGCAGATGGGACTTCAAAGTCAAAATGATTCTCACTCAATTTCATAGCACCTTTTTAGAGTATTTGATGATCCTTAGGGTTTTAGGGTGTAGCGTACAAACAGAAACCTGTAATGAAGTAAATTAGTTGTCGGGCACGTTGTCTCATCTAAGACGATGAATAAAATTGATGTAGAAAATAAAACTGGTGTCCTCAGTCTTGACTTCCCCTTTGAAGATGTATGACTCTTTTTGTATTTTCTTTTCCGAGATCAGATACTTCTGGTCAGTGTCCTGTCCCTGTAGTCTGAAGAGATTTCATTCCCTTTCTTATCAGACTGTCCTTCCTCCACTGAGGATGGAACGCACAGGACCAGGGTGGTCTTCATGACACCACGAAGGCTGCTGGCCAAGTGGTAAGGGAGGCTGCACCGCTGTTTTCCAAACCTTCTGGGGGTGGCAGATCACGTATGGGGTGGCCCGAAGCTGCTAGGGAGGCGAGTGTGGATCTTGCTGTGGGGGCAGAGGCAGGCCTAGGACAGGGCTCTTGTTCCTAGTGGAAGGACCTGGGACCAGCAGGGAGGCTTGGAGTGGGGGAACTGCAATCAGGGTCCTGTCTCACTGCAGTGTAAGGGAATTTCTCCAGGCTCCTTCAGGTGGGGAGAGGCTGCCTGTGGTGGCTGACACCCTTCCTCCCAGGGGAGATGACTCACCTTGCAGGTGAGCTGGCTCAGCCCTTCTTGGCTGATAAGGACCTGTCTTTTCTACTTTCTCCCCCCACCCCCTCCCCTGTTCTACTTGGTTAGTGACGAAGCTGAGTCATGAGGTGTAAGTAAATTATTTTATCAAATGAAAACCACTTCAAGATATCCACAGAGGAAAAGAAAAGATATCCACTGAGAGACATTGAATGAGTCTCTCTTCTCTTATAAACAAGCAGACTTCATGTTTTGGGCCCCTAAAATCTTTAAACCCTAAAACAGGCTGCCCAGTCAGGCCTTTTTTGCATACATGGTTATGGGCAGTGGGAAATGATGGTGCACCTTTGCTTTATCACAGTGTCACTAATGTTGGGGCAGATCTAATGCTTCACGAGCAGCTCAACAAGTTGCTGTGAACAAAGGGTCATCTGGGTGCCTCTGGTGGGTGTTTATGTCTAGGGTGTGTTTGTACCTGGCAGCGAAGCAGAAGCATTGTTCCCAAGAAGTAGTGCAGGTGAAGGACCCTACTTAAATGTGAGTGAGGACGCAGCCCCAGTCTGCAGCCAGTAGTGCAGTTACACGCAGGCTCTGAATAGGTTGTGTCCTAAAAGTTCTTTTGCTGATTAACCTTTGAGAACAGAAAATACATAGTTTGAGTAGTGGGTGTCAGTGCACCGTGGCGTGTTTTGTACTTGGGGCCAGGGCCCGTTAGAGGGGCCGGAAATTCAGCCAGGTTGATACCAGCATTTTTAAAAAAGTGAGGGAGCAGCAGAACAAAAAACATAAAGTGGGTTTCCCATAATAAAGTAGGCACTGTTTGGTGATACCATTGTGATATAAAGCCTAGTACAGTACATGGCTGTATGCTGCCAAGAAAGCAAAAAAGAGATACTGTGTGGAGGGGGCATTGCCAGTAATGGGGTAAATTCCAGCCACGTGACACCAGGCAAGTTAGTTACCCTCCCTCTCTGAGGCACTGGCCTGTCATACTCAAGATACTCCGTCTGGCCAGGACAGGACTAGAGATGAGAGAGCACCTGGTACACAGTGACCTCCCTAGAAACCGTGATGTTCATCTATTTTCACCCTTTTATCACAGGTTTAGAAGCGGACCTTAAAGATACTGCTATAACATAGTATAACTAAAACACGAACTAGTCAGTCTTCCCTGGAGTGGGATTTATTCAGTGTTCATGACATTTAGGATGTGTAATTTCACATGATCTAGGAGACTTTTTATTTTACCTTAAATTATTCTTGTGTAGTTGAGACATCAATCTTAATTTTCTCCCATGAAGTGTGAGGAACGTTGTAAATTGCTTAGGTCTTTCCACTGTCTGTCAAGTCTCTCAAGACTGTTACATGTGGAATTGCTTCCCAAATCCTATTTTCAGTTGTGTGTTATGTCTAAAAAACAAAGCTTTGTTTTTAAGTAATAGGTGTAAACTTTGCCCTGCACTCTGTCTGTGCCTACCTGACTCCATCTTCCTTTCTGCCTTCTTCGCCTCTTGACCCTGCCTCGGAAGGAGCTGTGCCTTCTAAGCCCTCCTTGTTTGGCTGGATTTTAGGGCAGCTGCTGTGTTGAGGGCATGGGGGCGGGGCTTGGTACTCTAACCCGACCCTGCCAGTGGTAACTGTGGCTTTTGACAGCTTGCTCCGCACTCCCCAGCCTCTTTTCTGTCTGGGAGAATAGAGTTGCTACTTACATTGTGGGGAGGGAGTTTTGAGTAGAAAAAGAGCATCACGCAGATTGGTAGCACTGAACGGAAGGTCACTGTCTCTGGGAGGGTCCTAGCCAGCCTCATCTGCTCCTCCTGTGCTCCAGGCTCCAGCCCTGTCCTCTCAGGAACACTCAGCCCTCCACCAAGAAGCAGCCAGCCACTTCCAGGTGCAGCGTCCCCGTCCCGTGTTGACGGAACTCTCTGCACACAGCCCTCCCTCCTGTGCCTCCCTCATGACTGCTTGGCCGATTCCCCTCCCTGGGGGGCTTGACCTAGCCCTTCTCTCCTTGCTCACCTTCTGGCTTCTTCCAGCAGCAGGAAAGCCTGCTGAGTGCCTTCCATCCTTACAGAAGACCTCCCGCCATCCCAACCTCACTTTCTCCTGGGATCTTTCTCGTAGCCCCTACCCTTGCTGGGGGCTTTCTCACTTGATATCCTCAGCTCCAGCTTCTTGCTGCAGGCTCCCCAGTGGCCTCCGGCCTTCTCCCCTTGGCCTGAGGGCTGAGTGCACTGACCTGTCCTCCTCCTCAGGGCAGTGTTGGCTTGACTTCTATAAAAGCTGCTTCCTAGGTTTGTGTCCTCCTGTTCAGGCTATGACTCTACAGGCTCTGCTGCCTGCTGCTTCCCAGCAGTACTGTGGTTAAATGTTGGTGTTCCTCTGAAGACTTCTGTCCTTGCCCTGTATCTTACTTTTTCATTGCTGTTACCCAGTACCCAACACCCACAACTTACTTAAAGGAGGAAAGGTTTATTTTGGCTCACAGACCCTACCAGAGACAGCAGTGACCTTCAGTTGAGTCCATAGCTGGCTGGCTTCAAGGCCAGGGCAGCATAGCAGAGGGGCTTCACGGAGGACAGACAGCTCATGGCATGGAAGCAGAGAGTGATCAAGGGACAAGGGAGAGAAGGGACAAGGGAGACCTTCCCAGGCCATGCCCCCAGTGACCCAGCTCCTCCAACCAGGCTTCACCTCTCAGTGTCACACTTAGCTGATGAGTACCACACACTCACGATGCTGTGAATGCATGAGGCTGTGGGGGGGACATCTAGATACAAACCATAACACCCTGTGCCTTCTCCATTAGCCTTTCTGCCTTTTCTTAGGTCTCAAACTGCCTTCATGACAGTAATTCCCAAATACATTCTGTCTACCCCACATTCCCATTGGATGTTTCCCAGTACCTCAAAGCCACCATCCATCTACTCCATACCTAGCTGTGCCTGTACTCTTCTGTCCCCAGTCCCTACATGGTACAGACATTCACTGTCCCTGCTGGAACTTCCAGGACAGGCCCTCCATTCTTTCCTCCCTGGACCTCCTCTGTCCTGACGAGCACCCACCCTCTCTCCTACTTACTGCACTGGTGTAGGCTGGTCTCCCCAGCTCTTAGGTGGGTGTCTGTTGGACAGCTCCTCCTGTCTGCGGTGGCTTCCCCTGTACTACCCTAGCACCTGCAGCCCCTTGCTCCAGCCTCCTCCTCCAGCTCCCTCTCTGGGTGTCACCAGGCTGGTCTTCGTGTTCTTCAGCCCAGACTCCCGCCTGCCTCAGAGATTGCTTACGCAGAGTCCGTCTGCTGGAATACAGCTCTCCACCCTCAGCATTTTCTGCACTGTTCTCCAGACCTCAGTGCCTTTCCTTAGGGAAGCTGCCCGTGTCTTCACCCTGATCAGTTCCCTACAGCAGAGCCCTGGGCACAGCTCCTTGTCCCGCCTCAGCACTTAGGTGATGGTCCGTCCACTCTCTCCCCTTGGCACCGCGTAGCTTTCTGTGCACTGGTTCTTCTCTCCCCAGTAAGTACAGGACTGTCTCTCTGATTCACCCTCATAACCCAGGTGCCTAGTTTTAGAAGATGGTTGGTTTGGTTTGTTTATGAGTGGGTAGATGAATGAATGAATAAGGAAGGATTAAGTATAAGCTGGGTGTGGTGGCTCACGCCTGTAATCCCGGACTTTGGAGACTGAGGCAGGAGAATCGCCCTGAGTTCAAGGCCAGCAAGAACTACATAATGAGACCTTGTCTCAAAAAACAAACAAAAAATTAAATATATGTGTTTGTAAAGCAGTTAACCTAGTCCTCGATGGATCACCAGTATTTAAAATTAGTAGCTTTATTTTTAATTGACTTTTCAACTTGTAACCATGCAATGAAGAGAAAAAGCCACTAGGCTGGGTGCTGGAGATGTTCCTTGGTGACGTCCTTCATTAAATGCTGAGGCAGGTGGCATAGGCCAACTCGCCATCAACCTGGAAATAGTCGTTAACTCTTCTTTACTTCAGCCCATACTCACGTCAAAGTCATTATTTCTCATCGAGATTCTTGCCTACCTGGTGCTACTCTACCAGTCTTTCCCCTCCCTTCATGACCTCTCTAGGTCATGGGCTCCCTAAGGGCAGGGAACGTCTCCTCCCTTGTGCCACATTCCAGTACCCACAGCACACTGCCCAGGCCAGTGTTTATTGAATGAATGAGTGAATGAATGAGATGAATCTTTCAGAAACAGACCATGGTAGTGTCTAAAGAGTTTATGAAAATCAGATTGCTATTTTGGTCTTAGTAAAATTTTGAAAAATTATAGGTCAGACCTTTTCATTATTTATTTCTCCAGACTGCTAGCTTACGTTCAGTTTTAAATGGTAAGGGTATTTCAGTGAACTGTCGCAGGTCCCAGATACATGGGGCACCCTCCCCCGTGTTACCCAGTGCTGTGCTAGGTGTAGCTGCAGAATGTCCTCTACTGACTGGGGCATAGTTCTTTTTGTCTAAAGTGTGTGAGTGTGATTTAAGAGCAGTGGCCTCCATGGGCACGGTGGTGCACGCTTGTAATCCCAGCATTTGAGAGATTGAGGCAGGAGGGTCACTGCAAGTTCAGGGCCAGCCTGAGCTGCATAGTGAGACCCTGTCTCCAAAAAAAAGAGCAGTAGCCTCATTAATTAAGCAGCTACTCTGCCCCAGGCCCTGTGCTAAAAGCTTTGCAAGATAGGTTAAGATACCCATGCTATGGAAAAAGAAACAGAAGTCCAGGGAAGCAGGTGGCTTGCCCCAAAGTCAAGATTAGGGTGGGAGTTGAACCCAGGCCTATGTGACCTAAGCACCTGTGGCTTTCCACTGGATTTTGTTGCTTCCTTTGGGTGGGTTTTAAATAATAAAAATTACCATTATCTTCATGCCAGCCTTTCCAGTTTTTTGTTTTGTTTTTTTTTTGTACCAGGGATCAAACTTGGGACCTTGCACTTGTGAGGCAGGCACCAGAACCACTGAACTAAACCCCCGGCCCAAACTTTTTTTTTTTGGTGTGTGTGGGGCGTGGTACTGGGGATCGAACTCAGGTCCTTGCGCTTGCAGGGCAGACAACAGAACCACTGAGCTAAATCCCCGGTCCTTTCCAAATGTTTTAAGGAGTGTTTTCTTTGCCACTTGTTGGTCTTAACTGGAGAGGTGTATAGTGAAATATGATCCAGAAACAGCAGCCTATCTTTAGTTGAGGGAAGATGTGGACAGAGCAGAGTTGGGACATGACTGTCGGAGATGCTGGGACCAGGATCTCACCTTTGCCTGCTGTGCCTCTTCCTCGCTGGCTGCCCATTGGGCTTTCTCTCAGCCCTGTCATCAACACAGCCGTCACAGGCCAAGGCACCAACGCTTGGGGTATGTGGACAGTGTAGGCGCTGTCAGCTGCTGGTGCTGTTGCATCCTACACCTTGCATCTCAGGAGCATCGTTCTTGAGCCTGCTTCCTTCTCCATAACTCCTTTACTGAGCATCTCCTAAGTGCCAGGAGTGCGGCAGGCCCTGAGAAAGCAGCCAGGAATAAGCGGAGTCCTCAGCACTCACCTTCACCAGTTCACTCTGTCCTCTTCTGGGGCTTGGATCACTTCCCCTTTCCCTAGTTTTCACTCTTTTAGCCTTAGTACTTTAACAAAATTTTTTTACCCTTTTTTGGAGAACTATCCCTGATATGAAAGGAAGAATAAAGGACAAGGAGGCACGAGCCCTGAGTCCAGATTGTTTGACAGGGGCAGGAGAGTTGCCTGTTCTGGCTGTCATTGGTGGTGGCCGTTTCTTCCCCAGCATCACTGCCTGGCTCAGGCAAGGTGCTACACTCCCTTGGTTACTGCCCTAGGGAAGCTGCTCTTTTTAGAGCAGAGCCAGGGCACGTGCAGGCACCTTTTGTTGCAATCCAGGCTCTTTGTTCACACATCAGGCTTCAACATGGAGTTTTTAAATGAAACATTTATAAGTATGTGTCTGGTCTACCAACAGACATGGAAGTTGTGCTTCTGCCTTCCTTTCCTTGCCTATCCTGTATTCTATTCCTACAGAAGTACAGGGGTGGATCCAGGTGCTACAAAGAGAAATGAGGCAGGACCCCTATCCTCAGAGTGGCTGGCCCTGCTGGGGAGACAGAGGCCAACATGGGACAGTGGAACAGAGGTGCAAGGGCTGGATGGGGAGAGGGGACCGCGGGGGCCCGGGTGATGGCCAGCCAGCAGGTCTGCAATTCCCCGGGAGGCTTCAGCCATCACTGAGGAGGATGGAGCATGGTGTCAGGGGAGGCATGGGCTGCAGAGCCCACACAGGGCTGTCATCTTCTAGGCTGGCCTGTCCTTTTTTGCCTACTTGGCCCCTTGGAAATACCTGCATTGCTCTGTTTGTTAGATCTCTGATTCCTGCATACACTTAGTATCTGCCTCATCCCTCTGATGTGTTGAGGGGAAATAACATTCAAGTTTAGGAAAAGCTTCATCGTGACCATCAGGCTTGAGAGATTTGTCATGGTCTTAGTTTTAGTGCCCTTTAAAAAAACATTTTGTCAGCTCTCCTGCAGAATGCATGGTACAGCCCTCCATTCTCTGCAGTAAAAATGGAGAGGTGGTCAATCTGTTGGAAATCCCAACCTGAACAGAATTCTGTGGATTAGGAGAAAACTTTTGTATCTAATATATTCATATTTAAACGAGGAAACAAAAATGACAAAGGGTGTCATCCAGGCATAGGGTGCAAATCCAGAGGGCAGCCAGGTGGTGCAGCGCCAGGCTAGCAGCTGCTGTGGGAGGAGTGAGGCCATCACTCAGGGTGTCCGAAGCTGGCCCTGTTAACATTAAACAAGCTGGCAGAGGCCGCTCTTGGCACATGTCACACCAGGGGATCCACAGACACTCCTGGAGTTGACACAGAATTTGTGTTGCCAAGTGACAGACATTCTGATGCTCCTGCAGACAAGATTTATACCTGTGTCACCTCTCAGGGACTCCATCTGAGACCCTTCCGGGGCATGTGGTGTCTGGAAAGAATATAGTGTTCAGTTTGAATTTCAGCTCAAACAGTTGAGGCATTTTTGAGCCTCAGTTTTCTTATCTTTAAAGTAAGAATTATGTTCATAGGATAGTGTTTGGCAGAGTAAATACCCATTAAATGCCTCTTTTGCTTATAACCACCGTATTAATAAGACAACAAGCAGCGCTTTTAAACATTGAGAGCTTGATGGTGGCAAAGTTTAGCCATTGCAGAACACCCAGCTCTAATGGTGTGTGAATGCTCAGTGGTTTATTAATGTATCCCACCCACCCCAACTGCACACTGATTCCAGCCACCTGAGAACCAGACTGCAGCGCTGCCCTCACTGCCTCAGCAGCTGTGCTCATTTACACTCACGGGCTGTTTGGGAACTCTTCTCCCATGTCCCTGTGGCTCTCTAAGCACGAGCAATGTGACTGGTCTTACAGAGACCTTCTACTTAGTCTGTACTGAAAATGGCCCTTAGTAGTTGGACAAGGTAAGCAGTGGCAAACCCAGACATTTGTATGTATTTAAAATGTAGTGAACCACCCTTCAACTGAAGAACTGAAGCACTGCTAATAAATTACACCTACTTGTTCTTCTCCTATCTCATCATCCTGATTCCCTACCAGGGCCACGCATCTCCTAAACTAGGCCAGCCATGTGTTCATGTTCTCCTCCCCTCCCCTCCCTATCCCCTATCTTCCTCTTCTCTCTCCTCGGCTACTCCCTTCCCTTCTGTCTTTCCTTCCCCATTGTGTGTGTGTGTTCGAGTGTTCGAAAGGGTATCATAGACTCCTCGGGATTTGAATTTCTCATCTGTCATTGCATTGCTAAACTAAGGTCCCCCCATTTTATTGTATATAGCTGTGGTTCATTTATATTTTCTCTTATAAAGTGTTCCATTATGTGAATATTCTGCAACTTGTCTGTTCACCTGATGATGGGGTTCTAGATTGCTTCCTCCCTTTCTCCCTTCCTCCTTTTTGGCTATTATAATCAGTGCTTTTGAAATTCTTGTATTTATTGCTTAATTCTCATGTGTTAAGATATTCCTAGGCATGGAGTTACTGGGTTGTAGGTAGGATGTGAGGTGATCTACTTTAGATAAGAACACTAAATTGTTTTCCAGGGTGGTTATGCAGCTACCAGAGAACTCATTGCTCCCTGTCTTCCCAATGGTTGGTGTTATCAATCTTTTTAACTTTTGCTAACACAGTAGGTATAAAATGGTATCTTTACTGTGCTCTTAAGTTGCTTTTACTTGAGGTCGAGCATTTCTCCATATGTTTATAAACCTTTTCTACTTCCTTTGTGCGATAAAGATGCATGCTTTTCATGTCATTTGCCTGTCTTTCTCTTGTTTTCATACTGACTTAGCAGCATTTTCATGTATTCTGGTGCTAATCCTCTGCCTGTTGAATGTCATATTAAGATCTCCCAGTTCTCAGATTGTCTTCACTCTGGTTAGCGTCTTCTGATGGACAGAAGTCTTAATATTAATGTAGCCAAACTTTCTGGTCTTTTTTCTTATGTTTAACCTTTTCTGTATCTTCATAAATTCTCCCTACTTCAAGCTCCGAAAGATACTCACATTTTATTTTCAAGTTTTCAGTTTGCTCTTGACGTTTAAGTTCTTCATCCATCTGGAGTGGATTTTTCGACTTGGTATGACTAAGAGTCCACTTTCATTTTTTTCCTATGGATAAAGTTTTTCCAGCTCCTCATATTTCTAGACTGTTCTGTTCAAAAACCAGAGTTTCACAGATGCAGTAATTCTCTTTCTAGGCTTCTGTGTACCATTGACAAGTGTGTTTATCTCTGCCAGGTTGCCATACTGTTGTAATTACCACACCTTTACTGTAAGCTTTTTTAGCTGGTAAGGCAAGGCCCCTTCTCATTCTTCAGAAATGTCTCAGCTATTGTTGGCCCTTTTGTTCTTCCATCTATCAGGTGTCACAGAATAATTGAGGTAAAATTTATATGCAATAAAATTACTATCTTTGAGTGTAGTTCTGGGTTTAAGCAAATACATCTGTTCATGTATCCACTGGCACCGTCAAGATATCAGACACTTCCATCACCATCCCCAAATTCCCTCATCCCGTTTGTCATCAACTTCCTCCCTCCACACCAACCCCAGCCCTCGTTCTTTGCAACTACCACTCTTTTCTCTTGATCTTTTTATCCTTTAATTTAGGGTTTTAATATCTGCAATACTTAATTTAAATGGCCTCTTTTTTTTTTGGCTGGAGTTATAACAAATACGTAGCTCAATTTCAGAAGGCATCTGTATCTGACAGAGGCTACTTATGAGGCCTCAGCCAGCTGTTCGGTTTTCTCTGATGCTCAGTCCCTCTGTCTTGGTGGTCCCTGGAACATCCCTTCCTCACGTGGTTGTTGTAAAGATTAAATAAATGCTGCTATATGTGCAGGGTGTCAGAGACAGTGGGCCAGGCCGGTGGAGCTGAGAGTGAATGAGATTGTAGCTTGCCTACAGGGAGACAAGCTACACTCCCAACGTGTTTGGTTCCCCAGTGACTTTGACACAGTGGCAGGACCGAGGGATGGCCTTCGATCATTTCCCCGACATATTTGGAAAAGGTTAGTGTTACCAAGCAGCCTGCTCCGTGCTGCTTCTAACAGGGAGCTGGACTCACTGGAATGCACAGTCATTTTGCTGATTCACCCATTAGAGGTGTGGCTCTGAGCCAGAGATTGCCTCCTAGATTAAAGGCAGAGAGCTGCAGAGCTGCTGGGACTTGAAGGAATGCTGGTAAATGATTCCCACGTGAAGGCCAGCAGTGAAAAGTGGATTGTTCTGTTTCTCCCTTTAAGTGATCCTAATTCCAAATGTGCTCAGATAAATTCCCTCACCATGTTAGTGAGTTGTTCGTAGCATCTGTCCACGGGGCCGAGAGCAGAATGATTGGAAACAGTAGGATACTGCTAAACAGATCATTTGGCTCCGTTCTGGCCCTGTCATCACCTTTGTTGTCTTGGGGAATATTGACCCAAGCCTAGACTTTTACTCAGTAATCCAAATTAAACCTGAGAGATTATTGCAAGTGCCATCCTTCTTCTGGGCATGCTTCAGAATGAACCTTCCAGATCAAAGAGAGAAATTTAAGAAGGAGATACGGGAAACACTTATTTGCCCGCAGTTGGTAGGACCAGCAGGTCTCATTGCAAACCACGCTGATAGACGGGCATGTTGAAGTTGCTCATTTCCCAGGCTGGCTGCCTTCCCCATGTCATCTCCTTGTGAGTCACAGCATGCTGCTCTGAGCTCATGTTTCAGCTTCTCACTTTACTGCTCTGGGAGACTTTGCAGAAGATGAAAGTTCCTTAATACTTTGAGGGATTTTTTCCCTTTTTCATCTTTAACTGTGGAGTGAATATTGGAAAAAGTAGAGCAGACTTCCTAGTGAAAAATTGTGTTTTAAAGAAATGGTTTTTCTCTTTAAAATTATTTTTAGGTGGATAAATATTTAGGGCATGACATTCTGTAAATTATTCTTGTGCTGAGAAGTTTTAGTCAAATCTGATCCACTTGAAGATTAAAAAGTGTCAGGTGTTGGACGTGCGCAGTGTCTGCCTCTTCTCGTACAGCTGTCCCTCCCTTGGATTTAAGGGCTGTGATACACTGGAGTCCCTTGTCCATTTCTGCATGTTTGTTTTCCCGGGCTGCCTTCTGCCATGCATTCATTCACATAATATTTATGAACTATTCTGTACCAAGAGCTCTGCGAGGTCTGAGTGTAGAAATTCTGTTTCTGATGTCATGATACTGTAGCTACCCAGGTACCAAGATTGCCTCTGACCACAAAGCAAGGCTCTCACCGTCTCACTGCCAGTGTGGGGACTAATTTTTGGCAGTGACAGTGGACTGGGAGGGCGTGTGCCCAAACTGCATGCTCCAGCATCTGGGCACCCACCCACCCAGACCTTCGATCCTCACTCCCACACCACCAGTGTGTTCCAGCCACAGGCTCCAAGGAGAGGGAAGGCATGGGACTAGAACAAAACTAACCTGGCTGGTGCTGGGCATGTATGTAGTTCAGTGGTAGAGCCCTTGCCCACCATCTCTAGTGCTGTAGAAACAAAAAAAAAAACCCCAAAACCAAAAAACCTGACCTGGCCTAGTCTGAAGCATTCACATGATGGGCAGGGAGAAAATAAGCTCTAGCTTTCAAGCTCTCCTTCCAGCCAAAGGCACAGTTCAGAGAATGAACAGCCTTTAAAAGTGAAAGGATAAGAGGCATGTCTCAAGTGTTGTGGAGATAACTGGAATTTGCAGGTGGCGAAATGAGATTCAGAGCAGCAGAAAGAAGGGTCTTGGCAGTAGGGTCAGAGTAACCTGATGTTGCATTCTAGAGGCACCGTCCTGCTTTCTCATCAGTAAAAATGATTCCTCCTTATAAGTGTACTGTGAAGATAAGACAGCACTGTGTATGCAAAACGCTGGGTACAGACACACAGTAGGCCTTTAGTATTCCGCACAGTGTTCACCATTGCCCGTAAAGCTTCCCTTGTCATTTTTAACAAAATAGTGGTAGTTTAGTTTTTGCCTAGTGGTTTCATTTTCATTTTCTTCCTCAGTAATGAATAATACTCAAGCAGTCATGCCAGCTGCAAATATTTTGAAAGTCAGTGATTTGCTTACGTTCTTGTAGTTCTCTTGCGGTTTACAAAGCACCTTCAAACTGTGAGGGAGATTGGAGAGCAGTGACTTTTCCCAAGGGAGGATACTCAGACGAGGAATGTTTATAGGTTGTGCCTAACATTGCCTGTCTTGTAAGTAGCAGAGCTGAGGTGAGAACTCAGACCTGAGCCCAGGGCTTTTCAGGCCACCTCAGGCCATCTTTCCTAAGTGACATGCTCATCTTTTATAAGGATTTCTTTCTTTTCCTTGTAGCTGTCAATACCAGCAGATATGCAGAAAGCTATCGGATCCAGACCTATGCTGACTATGTGGGGAAAAAACAGGGAGACAAGCAGATCAAGAGAAAATGGACAGATGACAGCTGGAAGGAAGTAGACAGAAAGCGGCTGAACACACAGAGCTTGTCTCACTCGCTTCAGAGCCACTACTACCCTCCCGACAGGTAAGCATGCTGGCCGTTGATGGATGGGCCAGAGTTGTCCAGCGTAGCTTTTCTAGTTGCTTCTTCTAGGCTGGTAAGTAAGAAATCTGACTTTGAGAGTGGTGTTTTTTTCCACTTTTACTGAGTATCACAAGTGACTGCTCCTTGAAGTCCTTAGGCTTGAGAGAACTAATGTTTTCTAGACCACAACTGTCTCAGTTAACTCTCACAGAATTCTGGAGCAGGCAAGATGCATCTTACTCTCATTTTAGGAGGGAGAAAATACAGGCTCTGTGACGTGCCCACCCATAGAGTTGAGGGACTGAGATTAGAGCTCATCTGCTTCTAGTCTTTGTGTGTAGCTTCCGCCTGAGCTGGCTTCTTTCAGTTCCTACATAGACCCTGAACCCCATGCATGCTCCTTTAATCATCTGTAATTCCCCTTCAGAAGTAAATGCTGGCAACAGTAGGTGTAGAAAACAGAAGTCTATATATAATATAGATTAATTATAGAAAATCATAACATTTAGGAAAATGTGAATTAACGAAAGAAACAAACAAGCCATAATCCCAGTACCCCAGAGAAATCACTATTGATACTTTGGATTGCTCTGTATAATTTTTTTAGGGATTTAAAAAAATTGAAGTATAATTAAGATACTATAAAATGCACAGATCATCCTTGAATGTTCAGTTCAGAGGGGGTTTTTTTGGTACCAGGAATTGAACTCAGGACCTTGCGCTTGTGAGGCAGGCAGCAGAACCACTGAGCTAAATCCCCAGCCCCAATTCAGAGTTTTGACAACCACCAAAACAAGATAGAGAATATTTCTGCCTCCCCTAAAAGTTTCCTTTTACCCTTTTCATGTAGTCTTGAATTACGTCTGCCCTAAGCAACCATTTTTTAATTTCTACCACTATAGAGTAATTTTGCTTATTCTTGGAATTTATAAACACTGAATCAGGTGGTATTGTGTTTGTCTTTGTTACTTAACATGGTTTTGAAATTCATCCTGGCTCTTGTGTCTATTGATCATTTGCTTCTATTTTTGAGTAGGATTCTGTTGTATGAGTGTGCAGGATTTATTTTACCCATTCTCTTGTTGGTACACATTTGGATGGCTTCTGGTTTAGGGCTGTTGTAAATAAGGCTGCTCTGAGCACATCGTTAAAAAAAAAATTGTTAGCCTGTGTTTTTGTTTCTCTTGAGTAAATACCTGGGGGTAGAATTGTTGATTATTCAGATATTTGGTGTTTTGGTGTTAAACTTTCTAAGAACAACAACAACAAAAACCAGTTCTCCAAAACAGATGCACCATTTTATTTTTATTTTTTTATTTTTTGGTACGGGGGATCGAACTCGGGACCTTGCGCTTGCGAGGCAGGCGCCAGAACCACTGAGCTAAATCCCCAGCCCAGATGCCCCATTTTATAGTACACTGGTGTGTTGTGTGAGCTCCAGTTGCTCCACATCCTTGTCGGTATTCAGCGCCATCAGTCTCTTTGTTTCAGCCGTTCTAGAGGGCAAGGGATGGTGTTCCGTTAGGGTTTTAATTTGTATTTCTCTCGTGACTGATGGTGTTGACCCCCTTCCGTATGGTTACAATGCTGGGGTTCCAGCCCAGGGCTTCAGCCATGCTAGGCCAGTGCTGTGCCGCTGACCGGTGATCTACACCCCAGCCCTTGGCCACCTTCGAATGTGCCTGTTGGCTCTTCAGATATTTTAGGGATGGCTGTTTAAGTCTCTTGCCTCTTTTTCCCTTTTTTTTTGGTACTGGGGATCGAACTCAGGACCTTGAGCTTGAGAGGCAGGGGCCGATGCCACTGAGCTAAATCCCTGGCCCTTCTCTTGCCTAGTTGGATTATTTTTTTCCTGCTGTTGATTTTTAGGAGTTCTTTTATGTATTATGGACAGATATACAGCCTTTGTCAGATAACATGTGCTGCATATAAAGTATATTTTGATGCTGAAGAAAAGTAACATAAGATATTTAAGATCTTTACAGTAATAACTGAAAACCTTATTAAAGAAACAGACAAGATTACTGTAAAATTTATGTGGAATGCAAAAGATCTAGATTGGCTAAAAAAATTGAAAAAGAAGTTACAAGGCATATGATTATTTTGGGGGCCAGGGATTTAGCTCAGTGGTTCTGCCGCCTGCCTCGAAAGCACAAGGTCCCGAGTTCGATCCCCGGTACCAAAAAAAAAAAGTATATTTTGATATTGTACATAGAATTGCTTCTTTAATTTTGTTTTCAAATTATTTATAGAAATATTTTCTTGTGAATGTTTTGTTTTGAGACAAGGTTTCGTTGTGCGGTCTAGGCAGTCCTCTATCTGTAGTCTTTATGATAACACTCACAATAAGTTCAATCCCTGGTACCAAAAACAAACAAACAAAAACAAAATAACACTCACAATAGCTCTTAATAGCGTCTTTGATTTCTCATCTAACCATATATTCCAGGCTTCCCCAACACATTTCTTACCTTCTGTTTCTCCAGGGAGCACTATTCCTTACTGGGAATTGGGAAATGGGAAATGATATTTAAAAACTGTAATCTGAGTTCTAGGGGTGTTTGTGGATATTTTATTTGTTTTTTAGTAATAGTCTTTTTTTTTTTGTGGTACTGGGGATGCAACTCGGGTCCTTGCACTTGCGCAGCAGGCGGCAAAACCACTGAGCTACATCCCCGGCCCAGTAATAGTCTTTTTGAATGAAGAGTTAGCAAAGAAGTCTTTTCACTCTTCCTTTTTCTTTTTTAAGATAAATTTATTAAAAATATATATATATATAAAATTTAAAAAAATTTTTTTAAATGATAAATTTATATAGATATTTCCAATTTCACATTCAAGTTTTGCTTAATTTCTATTATAATTCTCTTGTTATATTGAAGATTGTGGTTCCTAATCATATAAGGCATTTTTAACCTGTAATATATAAAGTCTTAGAATAACTATTGATGTCATTACTGATATATATAATTATTGAAAAAATTTACAGTTATTTTTGTCCTTAGAGTATATTCCAATAGAGATTAATGGTCTTATATTACTGTGTTTGGGGCTGGACATATAGCTCCATGGCAGAGAGCTTGCCTAGCGTGCACAGGGCCCTGAGCTGTACTGTAGCATGTATACATGTGTACACACACACACACACACACACACACACACACACCTGTTTTAAAGTCCCTTGAGAAAATTCATCTCTGTGTGAGTAAACTACAAACTCAAACATTTTGTTTGTTTTATCTTTACTTTTAGGGATTACTTTTTATAAAATTTAAATTTCCCGAGCTTGATCCCCGGTACCAAAAAAGAAAAAAAAAAAAATTTAAATTTCCTTATAATTATGTAAAATCAATAGGTAGTTCCAGCATATTTAGGAAAATGTCTTCTCCTTTTGCCTTTTGTGTCTCTTTTCTCCCATTCCCTTCAGGCAGATTATGCTTTTAGTGTGCCCTTCCATCTTTACAAGTATGTAAATGATCTCACATACCCCACACGCACACATTTTGCTGGATGAATAGTAATGCATCACACATACTGTTCTCTCTGTGTTCTTCTTCTTTAGCCATAAACTCGTATCTCAGAAATCTATTAAATTGTGGTTTTTCTATACTGCAAGGGACAGTGGTGTTCTTCAGCTTCCATAGTAAAGCATACCCACCAGGTACACCTGGCCGTTTGAATTCTAATTTATGAGCGCATAGCAAAATCCGTGAATACTGTACAAGTGACATGCTTTGTGAGACACTTAACTCAGAACCAGCACTCTTGTTCAGATGAATCATACTCTTTTGCCTTTCTCATCTTCTGTCTTTCCTGCCCCATCAGAATAAAGCCCAGTTACACAGGATGCTTTCTGGAATCTCCATAGGCCAACGTGAGAAACAAGGGGACAATCATAATTATTAAGCATATTTTTCTTTCTGAGCACTGTGTGAGGTGCCTTTCACCATTTTATTTAATCTCTACAACTCAGCAAAACCCATGGTGATATGATGTGATATTTCTGATTACCTATGAGAAAGTTGAGTCACAGCAAAGCTAAATAATTTAGCTACAGTTAGACAGAATTCTAACGTAGAGGGATTTTGGACCTGTAGTACAGTGTGTTGAGTTACCTTTTAGGATTGAGGTGTGTTTACACTTACACTTGACTGTGCAGGCTTCAGAGAGATATCTCGTTTTAAAAACTTATGTTCCCTTATATAGAACAAAAACTGTGGTAAAGAAACCCTAAGAAAATCTCCATATTTCAACCTCATTTCCTTTGGAGGAGGATTTAGATGGCCAGTGTCAGGGGTCACCAGTGTAAAACTTAAAAAGAGCCAGAAGTGACCTGGGAAGAGTTACAAGCCAGTATCAGAAATACTGCAGCGTCATCCTCCTGGTTTGCGCAGCGCTGGTCTTGCTCTGAGTGGACCCCAGTCTTGGTCTTTGCTGGGCGGGCTGAATGATTTTAAGAAGAGGAACCAGGACAAGTAGTGTGGTGGTTACAGGAAGGGGGAATGTTGAGTCTTTTCAGCCTGAAACAGATGCAGCAGAGGGTAGAAGGGAAAGTGCAGTAACCACCATCAGGATTATGAAAAGACTGTGAGAAGGGGAGTGGACCGCGGAGAAGCCGGAGGGCGCCTAGCAGCAGCACCCTTACCCTGTTCAGGGCTGAGAATACCCGAGGTTCAGGAGAGGAGGACTTGCCCCAGGCCACAGAGCAGATGCCACTGGGCAGAGCTCTTTCTGCCACCTTCCCCACCACTCCCCTCACTCCGGCTGCATTGAATGATCTTCTAAAGGGCTATGCTGATTTCAAACCACAGGAATGGCAGGGACATCTGTTCCAAATGCTGTTTTGTTTCTAGTAAGGAAGAGTGACCCCCCCCATCCTCCCCCTTACTCAGCTGCTTTCCCCTTCACAAGCTGAATAGTTAAAAGGACCATCAGTCTGCTCTGAAGTAGGTATTTTAAGAAATTAATGTAAATATTCTGCGTAAAATTAGAGTCTAGCGAATGTGAAGTACAGAATTCTAAACTGTACAGTTACTGGTAAAATCAAAAGATTAACCAGGAAACTTGATTTTACCATGGAATGTGCCTAAGACAAAACCTGATTATTAATCGAGATATAGCACAACTCTAACAGGTAGTCTGCCCCTTCTGCCTGGCCAGGTGTCAAAGACATATTGGACTGGCACAGCTTATTGGCTCTTTGACTTCTCTTCCATCAGTAGATCGGGACACTGTTGCTTCCTTTCGGAGGGGTTATTTGAACAGGGTTCCTGAGAATAACAACATGTAAGAGCTGCAAACAACTTGGATAAACAAAATACACATGGTGGAATATTGTGTAGCCCTAGAAGGAAGGTAATCCTGACACATGCTATAACATGGGTATGCTAAGTGAAATAAGCCAGTCACAAAAAGACATATTGTATGATTCCACTTATACAACATACCTAAAATAAGTCAGATTCATAGAGAAACATAGAGAACAGTGGTAGTAGCCATAGGCTGGGGAGAGGACAGAATGGGGACCTGTTGCCTAATGTGCTGTCATTTTGCAAAGTGAAATTTTTGAGACTGGTCACACAATAATGTGAATATACTTCACACTGTTGAATGTACACTTAGAAATGGTGAAGGGCTGGGACTATAGCTCAGTGGTAGAACATTTACCTAGCCTAGGCAAGGCCCTGTTGTCGACCCCAGCAACACACACACACACACACACACACTCAGTGGTGAAGATGGTTAAGTTTTGTCATGTGTACTTAACCACAGTTAAACATTTTAAAGAATTCAGGCAACCTCTAATATATTTTTTAGAGTAAATTTGATTTGAAGCTTTTCTCATAATGGTTAGAAATGGAAAGATGTTAAGGGACCTGCAGTAAGGATATATACAAGAAATTATGAATTAGTATCTAGAAGAGTGGTTGAATTCACTTTTCACTTACTGCTTATCTATTTTATGCTTCATTTATTCACTTCCTCCCCTACCCTCAGGGCTGGGGATGGAAGCCAGGGCCTTGTGCATGCTAGGAAAGTACCTCACCACTGAGCTGCATCTGCAGCCCTCACCATGCTTTCACGTCAGATTCTGGCCTTTCTCTTCTCACCTGTAGTATGGACTGTGGCACATGTGCACCTGGATGGATGATGTTTAGATGAAGACCTGCTTGAACCCAGCTAGGTGATAAAGTGTCAGCTCTACAGATGTTGACAAGGCATAGCTGTGAAAGCACAACAGTATTTATTAAAAATTAGGATTTATTTATTTTTACAGTGCTGAGAATCAAATCCAGCTCCTTCACATGTTTGAGAAGTGCTCTGCTACTGAGCTACATACTAGCCTTGTATATTTTTAGAGTTCAATCTCTTAAGTTTTTTTAGCTGATTTTTTAAATGTTTGTAGTTATTTTATTGAAACATAGAAGATTTTAGCAATGATTTACCTATCTTTATTTTTATTTTTTTATTTTTTTTGGTACCGGGGATTGAACTCGGGTCCTTGCACTTGCAAGGCAGGTGGCGGAACCACTGAGCTAAATTCCTGGCCGGATTTACCTATCTTTAAATTTGAAAACAGACAGGCTTTTCACTATCTTCAATAAAAATCAGCGTCTTCACTTAAAAGCTCCTCTATGCAGAAATTTGGAATTTGGCCCTGAAAGCTTGCTCTCACCTCACACTTTAAAGCAGTGTGTCATCTCAGGATTTTATTTTAAATAACATGAAGCTAAGTTTAACTTCTTACACTTACATGACTTTTGATGTGTTGAATTACTTACATGTTTCATAATAGCTTTAATATTTGAAAATTAATGTTTTCTTTCTGTATCTTTATGTTATTTATTTGATTAACACTAATTAAAAGTCATGTCATCTGAGTTTCTAGCAGTGTGTTATGTACTTGGTAGTTGTGTTCGTGTAATCATATAAGGTTTTTGTACTAGTATAATGGTGCTACGAATGGACACAAATTGCCCCCTGCACATCTAGATGATAGGGTAGTGAAGTGCTGGCAACTAAGTGCAAAACAGATTTCCTATTTGAGTTGCCCATATTATGTGCATTGAGGCTTCTTTCTGTATTCTATGTAATGGTGTTAGCGTAAATAAAGTGTGAAATGTGTAAATGCTATATTTTAATTGCCAGATGTAGAAATCCTTAACAGTTTTCTGCCAGTTCTTTTTTGACTTTTATGCTTGCTTAAACCCTCAGCCAGCAGGAACTGCGGTGTGTTTGTGTTCATGTGGGGAGGCCCGGAGCCAGGATAAGAACGGCCTGCTGTGGCCCAGCACCACGCTTGCCGTTGTCCTGAGAGTGGTTCCATGTTGTCTGCCTTTTTGAGGTGCCTCCTTTTGTCCACCCAAGAATCCCTGAAGCAGTTTTCATTTCCTTCAGCTGCGTTGCTGGTAGTGCAGAAGACGAATGCTTGCCAGATGGGAATATTCTAGATCTTCCCATTTGTGTTCCCAAATGCAGAAGGACTGAAATCCTAGTCAGTAAATGGATGTCTGCTCTATACTTCTTTAAACTTTCCTGTGTACTTGAAGTTTCCGAATAAAATGTTGGGGAAAGCGGCACTGTGGTTCCAGAAACCTCCTGCACATTTCCAGCCGAGTAGGCCCATGTGGTGGCTGTCCGTGATGGTGGGTTCTGGGCACCCCTGAGTTCACACATCGCCGTTCCCCCATGACTCAATCCCTGCCCGCCCGAGTCTGTTGGAGTGCTTCTTCCTCACTGCCCAGCCCTCAGGACCATCCAGTACGAGCTGTTCTTGCTGCCTGGGTCTGTCTGCCTGTCTTCCTTCTCATCCCCTCTTCCTTCCCTGATGCTTTTCAAAGATTCGACCACTGTCTGTGAAGTCTCAGACCAATATCTTCTCTAAAATCCCATCCACCTTTCTCACCACGGAACAGGGAAGGAACAGAGAAGGCACTGGCATTAGGACTGTGCCATGTGCTGGGCACCACAACATGTGCTCTTTGGTTTTGTCTTGTTTTTATTTAATCCCGAGAATCATCTATTTTCTAATTGAGAAACTTGCTCAGAGTCATGCAACCAGTAATGGACAAAACTGAGATTTAAATCCTCATTGCTCGCCTCCCAAATCCCATTTATGCACTATCCAAAATGTTGCTCCCTTCTCAGATACTGACTTGTTATCCTTCCTGGTCACTAGAAATGCCTTCTTAGATGCTTTCTGCGCCACTGGAGACTGAGACTTCTTGGCCTCGGGGACTCATGTCGGAAATAAAGACATAAAAGTGGGGATTATTACTTATTCATAATTAGCATTCTGCCACCTGACACATGATGCGTAAGGTCACTCAGGAAAATGATTAATGACCTGTAATGCTTGGAACCCATCTTCCCAGGCTTTCTTATGGAAGACCCTGCACACTGCCTTTTCTTTTTAGCACTGCAGTCACGTGAAGAATGCTGTCAGTCGCTTTTCTG
Organism: Heterocephalus glaber; assembly: GCF_000247695.1. The sequence continues at coordinate 4,063,911 of NW_004624782.1, forward strand.
AGGATGAGACAGAGGAGGAATGGCATGCCTTCCCTAATTGCACCACCACTGACCTCATCTTGTTGCCTTACCTGTTGCTTAGAGTGAAAGAGTTACCTGAAAGTGGGAGTAGATGTCCTTTGGATGCTTTGGGACATCTCAGGTCTGAAGATCATTCATGTGTGCCTGAGCACATTGTTAAAGGGAAAATAATTTAAAAGGAAATCAGTCCCATGGGACACTACAGAAATCAGTACTCAGACCAGCATGGTCTTAGTATTACTCTCACATGTCATCTACGTGATGTAGAGATTTGGGGAATTCTTGTGAATGACCGTAATGTGTGTTAGTTCATCATCTTAGATTAGTGTTTCTAAATTGTTAAAAGGGATTGGTTTCTAGTTTGCTATAGCTAATGAATTTCACCCCACAAAAGTCTTCACAAACAAACCCAAGATGCAAAAAGCATGTAGCTTCTTGATGACATATCTTTTGGTGTGTGGTTCTCTGTTCTGAAGGATGTGAAATGACAGGTGTCTCCTTATTCTCTTCCTCTTCTTTTTTTGTTTTTTCTCTCGGTATCAGGGATCAAACTCAGGACCTTGTGCTTGCAAGGCAGGCGTGGTGCCACAGAGCTAAATCCACAGCCCTCTCTTGCTCTTCTGACAAAGCTGCCATCATACCATGTTGATTCTTCAGATTGATAGTGCTAACAGTGCCATCTCATTTAGAATTTGCCTAAAATTGCAAACAGCAATGTCCATTTGGAATGGCTGAGCAAGATGTTTAATGAAAGCATTAGAATTGAGAGTAGAGTTCTCTACGTGGTTGATGGCCTTCCTTTTACCCTCTTCTTTCATCCCTGGTTCCTCTCTGTTAGCTCTAACCATTAGCATACGGTGAGAAAGGCATCAGATAAGAACCAGCACACATACAGAGAGGGATGGTTGTATCCTTCCACACACCTACCTCCTTCCTTTGTCATCATTTGTAAAGCAGTAGTTTACATCTAAATTTGACCCTGCCCAATTGATATTATATGGTTTTCTTTCCTTTTCAAATTAGAGTTACTGGGTTTATAAGAAGAACAGAAGGAACCGAAAATGACACTATCCAAAGAGAGAATGTCTTCAAAACACATAGGATTAAGACACCAGTGCTATAAGTTTTGCTGTCTTTTAGGGAACTGGCTTTGAGTTTTTCTTATATCATTTCTATTTGTATGTGTTAATAATTGTAGGAGACACTAATACCACCATAATTAAAATGAATGGAAGTAAAGTCTGAGGACTAGATTGTAGGACATTTTCAAAGAAGTGGAGATATTCTTTTCAGGAATGGGTAATCTCTAATCGTGTGAGCCAGAGTGTAACCTGGTACAGCCATGCACTTGGAGAGCTGAGGGACTCTGTAGGTAACCTTTCCCATCTCCTGCCACAGTACAAAGGAGAATTGAGAGCAGTCTTATTCAGGGTCACAAAGCCAATTTGTAATAGATGTAAAGACAAGTACTGATTTCCTGTTGATGGAGAAGTTTTTCCTGTATTAAGAGAGTTTACAAAGTCCTTGTCATTCTTTTCTTTTAAAATATTTTCAATGAACTACATGAACGTTGTTTTTAAAAGCCAAATAATATTTTTTAAATTTCTAATAAAAAGTAACAGTCTCTTGCTATTCCTGCCTTGTCCCACAGGCAACTACTTCCAGCCCTTTCTTTTTGATATCTACTTTATTTTTTCCAAATAATGTACCTACTGTCCCTTCTTGACTTGACTTGCAAAGATGGCAGGTAAGCTCTGCACCCACCCACTCAGCTTGCCTTCCCCACTTCACCTTCTGCCTTCTAACTTTGTTCCGTGTTTTTTTGTTTTGTTTTGTTTTGTGTTTTCCACATTAGAACTGTTTTAGCTGCCCTAGATCCTTTGCACTTTCCTATAAACTTTAGAAGCAGCTCTCCAATTTATACAAAAATGCCTCGTAGACTTCGGGATTGATTTAGGACAAATACTATGCACCTTTAGCCTATTCTAGCCTATACCATTCCATAGATAGTTTAAGAACTTTATAATAATATACTTACATTTCTCCCTTCTCAACCTTTATGCTCTCAGATGCATTTTATTTTTACATATTATACACAGCTCAGAACACTGTTAGATTTCTTAGTGATCTTCTTAAAAGCGTTGAGCAATATGAAATCTTACATATTTGCTCATGTAGGAACATTTTGATGCTCACTGTCTTCAAGTAACTTACGACATGGACTAAGCCTTGGTGAATTATCTTACTCCTTTCTAAGTTTGGATCAGCTTGCAGTATGTTACCCTTTGCACTTTCAGTGTCATGAAGTACCTCTGAGGGTTTCTTTAATGTGAAATGTTTTCTTGGTGTTAGTTCCTCTGGGACATCGTCATCTGTTTTGCCACAGCCACTTTCTTCACTTATGCTAATTTGTCTTCACTAAGTTTCTCTGTCTGCATAGTTACAGTAACTTAAACCGTAGCGGTGTGGACAAGCCTATGGGCAGTTACTCTTATAATTCTGCTTTTTGTAATTTGAATTTCATTTTCAGTGTCATTACTTGTTGGTTCTTTGCTGTACTTTCATCTTTGTTGGCCAGTTCCCTCTGAATTCCTTTTCCTCTGTGTGTGTGTGTGTGTGTGCGCGCGCGCATGTGTGTGTGGTACTAGGGATCTGACCCAAGGATGCTGTACCACTGTTCTGCATCCCATCCATTTTTTATTTTGAAACAAAGTCTCATTGAGTTGTCCAGGTTGGCCTTGAACTTGTGATTCTCCTGCCTCTGGCTCCTGAGTAGCTGGGATTATAGGTGCACAACCACACTCAGCATGATTTTTCATGTTTAAGAATATTTCGTGGATTTATCACTGGGAGAAAAGGAGACAGCACACATGTGTGCTTTGCTTTCTGTGCATGAACTAACAATTGTGGGATCAGTCACAGGCAGTGACATGGTTGGTCACCAATCACGTACATTTGTTTTTGACATAGTAGTGTGTGGACTGCAGACCTAACAGTGAAGTTTGTACCAAGGCTTAGGAAGTCGCTTACTACAAATTATAAGTTGTAGGACAAGAAGAACACAAGCACTGTTTAAACTATTCTGAATAAAGTTTAGTTGTAACAAAAGCTTATATATTATTCATATTTCCTTAGTTTTTAACCTAATGTGCCTTTTCTGACTCAGTTCAAGATTGTATCTAAGACACCACACTATGTTTATTCATCATGCCTCCTTAGAATCCTTTTGGCTGTGACGGTTTCTCAGATTTTCCTTGTTTTGATGACCTTCACAGTTTTGAGTGTAGGTCAGCAATTCTGTAGGGTTTCTTCCATTTGAGTTTGTCTTATGCTATTCTAATGGTCAGGCTAGGGTTTAGGTTTGGGATGGAAGACCACAGAGCTAAAGTGCTGTTCTCATCACTTCATATCCATAGCACAGGCTGGCAACATGACTTTTGGTGCTGATGCTAAGCTTCGTCACCTAGGTGAGGGACTGTCAGATTCTGTGCTTTAAAATTACTGTGTTCTCTCTTTCCAACTGGACTCTTCAAAAGGAAGTCACCACACTGGAACTTCTTGTCTGCAGATTCAACCAACTGCAGATCAAAAATGTTGGGAGGAAGATTGAGTCCGTACTAACACGAATAGGCTTTCTTTCATGTCTTTATTCCTTAAACAATACAACACAACTACATGTAGCATTTACATTGTAGTAGGTATTTTAAGTAATCTAGAGATGATTCATAGTATACAGAGGACGTGTCAGTTCTGTGCATGTGCTGTAGCATTTTATACAAGTAATTTGGACATCTTCAGATTTTGGTATCCTTTGGGGTTCTAGAACCAGTCTTCCATGGATACCAAGGGATGATTTTTTTATGTCCTACTTCCTTGATGGAGGGGTATCTCTATAAACTATTTCTTTTGAATGAGACATTTGACTCTTCTCTCTTACTTAGTTGTATATTCAATCACTTATCATTTTATGGACATAAGTTTTTACAAAGAAAACTAATTCTCAGTAGTTTCTAACGTTTTAAATTGGAGTATACTAAATAAGTCACGCTTTTACTTTTTTGGCATTTCTCTATTTTTAACCTATGATCAGAGAGCTTGTAATGTTTTGATAAAAATGCTTAAAGGTCACAGAAAAATCCATTTTCCCTATTGATTGTTAACATGACTTTGCACTGGTTGAGCTGGTCTAGACATTTCTGTGGTCTTGTGCAGAGCAAGGACTGGCTGGAGATTTTCAAGTTTTTCTCCTCTCCCTGCTTTGTGTCTTGTTTCCTGGGAGATTCATTTTGCTGTCTGAATATTAGTCTGTTTGTGTTGTTGACCCTCATATTGTAGGCTTTCTTCAAATAATTGGCTGCTCTTGGCCATTCGGTGTTAGGAATGAATGAACTGAAAATGGCTGAGAATCTGTGGGTGTAGAGGCAGATCCTACTGATGGTTCCTCTGTGCAGATTGAGGAACTAAGAAGCTGGCTTTTAAATAACTTGTTTTTCTCCCCTGATTTTTGAAATTTTTTATGGCTGTGCTTTTTGTGTCTGTAAGAAATCTTTGCCTAAGCTTTGGTCACAAAATTTTTCTCATATTTTTTCAAGCAGTTTCATAGTTTTCAGTTTTATGCTTAGGTATGTGATCTATTTCAAGTTAACTTTTACATCTGGTGTGAAGCAAAGGTATACGTTCTTTATATATAGACATCCAGTTGTGCTAGCACCACTTTTTTAGAAAAGACTATACTTTTTCCATTGAATTACTTGTCAAAAAACTCATTTGGAATACACACACACACACACACATCTGGACTCTGTTGTGTCACTGATCTGCTTGGCCTTTCACCAGTGCCATTCTGTTTCACTTACTATAGCTTTTTTTTTTTTTTTTTTTTTCAGGGATTGAACTCAGGACCTTGTGCTTATGAGGCAGGGGCTGGAACCACTGAGCTAAATGCCTGGCCCTTGCTTACTATAGCTTTATAGTGAATTTTGAAATCGCATATTGTATCCTTCAACTTTATTCTCCTATTCAAAAAGACCTTCATTTTTCAAAAAAAAAATTTCTGAGTCATTTTGTGAGTTTCTACAAAAGGCCTGCTAACTCTTTGATTTAGGTTGTGTTGAGTCTGTAGATCATTTTGAGGATAATTAATATTGTAAATATTTTGAGTCAACCCATGAACATAGTACATCTTTTCATATATTTAGGCTTTCTTTGATTTCTCTCATTACTGTATTATAGTTTTCAGCATACAAGTTTTGCATGTGCTTTATTAGTTGTCCATAGTATTTTGCTAGTTTGATGTTAAGTTTTGTTTTGTTCTTTTGGTACCAGGGATCGAACTCGGGTCCTTGTGTTTGCACAGCAGGCGGCGAAACCACTGAGCTAAATCCCCGGCCCTGATGTTAAGTTTTTGTAAAGCTCAGTTTTCAGTCAGTCATTGTTGACATTAAAAAAATACAGTTGAGAGCCAGGGATTTAGCTCAGTGGTTCCGCCACCTGCCTTGCCAAGCGCAAGGTCCCAAGTTCGATCCCTGGTACCCGGCCCCCCCCAAAAAATACAGTTTTTTTTGTATTTAACCATGTATCCTTGAATAGCTTTTTGTAGATTGGTATTTTTTGTTTAGACAATCATACCTGTAAATAAAGGCAAATGTGTTTCTTTCTCTTGCCGAGTGGCACCTCTCTAGTATGGTGATGAGTAGAAATAGTGAGGGCTGATGTCTTTCGCTTACTCCAGTACAACATTAAATTTGGTATTAGCTGGAGGGACTTGAGGTTTTTAGAGGCTGGTTTTCTGATTTGCAGCTTCGGGAATATAAGTCCAGCTGCTTATGCTATGGGCACAGACCGGTGGGAGGCGGGCTGCCTGCCTCCATTGGTCATTTGTACCGCTCACTCCACGCCACACCCCAGCACTCGGCCTGGCCCCTCTCACTCTGGCCTCTGTGAGAGACTCACTTTCTCCAGAAGTTTCTCCTGTCCCACTCCTGCTGGCTTGGGCTTGATGCCCCCCAGAGATGGGGTGGGGACCCTAGTACACCCTCTCCAAGTGGACATAGCCCAGCCCTTGTCACTTGCTCCTTTCAGGAATCTGGGACCCATTATTTGCAGAGACTTTGCAGGGCTCTGTTGGGTGAATCAGCTTTCGTAGAACACTTGGATTTCTGCTTCCTTCTTCATGCAGTCTTTAGAATGCTTCTGTACTTTTCCCTTCCAAAGGGCGCCTGCAGAGTAAGATGGCACCAGTCCTCCAATGGTGAGTCTTGTGTTCTCTTTGCCTTGGCTAGTGCGATCCTCTCTCCCCAGATAAGAGTGCATTCAGTTGGTCATACTGAAAAGGCTGGACATAGATGTTTGCCTTGAATCCCAGTTACTCTAGAGGCTAAGGCAGGAAGATGGAAAGTTTGGGCACAGCTTGGACAATTTAGTGAAACCCTGTCTGAAAATATAAAAGGGCCAGGGATTAACAGTGCAAAGGCCCTGAGTTCAATCCCTAGTACTGCAGAAATCAACCAATCCATCAAACAAAAAGTAAGGTAAAAGATCTGGGGATGGAGCTCAGTGGCAGAGCACCCCTAGGCTCAGTCCCCAGTATCACACACGCACACAAAATCCTGGGCATGTTTAAGAAGCAGTTTATTTTCTGAAGTGTTTGGCTTTTGGCGTGGGGTGGGTATGTTGCTTTCCGTTTCCTCTCTATCTTTGGTTACATTACTGGTTTGATTAGTAAGTCCTTTCATCAGAGTCAAAGGTAAATTTTAATGCAAAAGTAAATTTCATCCACACCTCCAAAATTTTCAGATGTTCTAAATTCAGCTTCAACTAGCTGTGTGTGGAGTTTGCATTCTTAATTTAGGAGTTAGTATTAAAGTAATATCTTTCATGTTTGTCACCAGTTAATCTTTTCTATATTGAATTAAAATGAATTAACAATAGGGAATTGTTTAAATATTCAAACCGGGTTCTTAGAAAAAGTATTTCTAATTGGATGCCATTGAGCCTTTATAACCCTGAAGCAATTCAACCAGTTTCTGGTTCACAAATACGCTATATACCCAGGACTGAGCACGCATTCACATAACACATCCATGTCCTGCCTCTCTCTCTGTCTCTTGTCATCCTGTGTCTCTCCTTCTCATACATACATACATACATACATACATACATACATACATGTGTTCCCCTGATCCACAAGAGAGGTCCTTTATTAGTGTGTGGCTATCATGCATCTTATCTTATTTAATGTTAATTTTGTTTTTCAAACTCAAATTCTTTATTAGAAATAAGAATCATAGCTCTTCGGTGGTCTCCGAGGGAGTGGCTTCTAAATAGAGCACGGACTGTCCATCATCCCCCACCCTCCACCCAGATCATCTCCGGAACACAGAAACAGTCATGCTCATGGAATCTGAATTCTGAATGAGAGGTTGTGGATACAGTAAGAAGTGTATTCTAGCTCCCACTTACCCACATTTTTCCAGTTCCTGTTGTCATGCTAGGTGGTTTGCACAGTGGGCATTCCTTCATTCCCTTAACTACATTTAGTAGGGAATACATTTTTATCCAGCCTGGCTGGGAACTGCATGGCCCTTATAATGGAATACAAACCATGTTAATACTACATATAATTCAGGATAACTAAGCAGTTTGGTGTTTGTTACTTGCGTTGTTGCATTTGGTGTGAGATGCACGTATTTCATTTATTTCATACGCTCAGCAAACTTGGTGAAGGACCGCCTCTGGCAGGCCCTGCGTTGGGCGCTGAGAGTTCACGGAGTGTGGGATCCTGCTCTTGTGGTACTCGCATTCTGAGAGCATGAGTAATGAGTGAAAAAATGGAAAACAGCACCCAGAGGGGAGTAGAAGAAGAAAGGCCAAACGCCGCAGGCTGTGCGCGCCTCTGCAACCTTGGGAAGGTGACAGAACAATCCCAGATTCCGCAATGGCTGCCTCCTGGAAAGCGGTGTCACGTGGAACCTCTCAGCCTCAGAATCCAGAGATCCAGAAAGGGAGAATTTCAAATCAGCTAGAGTTTTACATGTGTCATTTCTTTGGAACCTTCAGCTTTCTGCAGCCCAACACCTTGACCTCAGTTCCAGCACAGTTGTCCTTAGTGGTCACTTCACTACTCCTGGTTCTGCCTGTTGTCAAAGCAGTAGAAGCTGGAGATGCAATTGCTTTCTTTTTAGGTGTGGTTCTTGGCATTACAGGCATTTGTGCTTGCTTAGGGGGGTGTATGCACGAAAGAGAAATGGACAAATGTGGCTTTTAAGGGCCTGCTGAGTCAAACTTCACCTTGAAAACCTTTGTACTACTGAGACCCAACCTGAGCTTTGGTCCTGAAGTTACCAACACACAGCAAATAAGGTTTTTTACATTTTTAGTTGTTTCCCATAGAAAGGGAACAAATCAGTATTTGTTAAATGGGAAAAAGTGTTTTCTTTATAACAAATAATGCACTGAAAAATGCAGCCAGTAGTTTGTTACTTAGAAAGCAGGTCAAAGATGTAACATGGCTTTAAAATGGATATTTCATAGTTTCAGAATTACCAGGGCACATGAAATAGGACTAAGGAAGCTCTTGTCCAGAATCTCCCAAATCACCAGTGTTTAGTTTCAGTCACTGCCTCCTGAAATGTTTCTTTTTCTTCATGCTTTCAGATTTTTATTTTATTTTGCAAGTGAATATTGTACTTAGATATCAAATAGCCAAAAATTGAAATTTTTATCTCTGGAGGAGAAAGTTTAGAAAAAACCTTTCTCCTAGCTCAATGTATCTAATACTGGAATGAAGAAAAGATTTAATTTTTTTACATATCCCTTTATACTAACAATGAAAAGGAAAAAAATTTTACTGTAATTAAAAAAACCTTTAATATTGAGTGAAAGCAATATTCACTGAGAAGTACAGTACTATATTAAATATAAATCTATTATGTTGTAAGTTTAAAAAAAAAAACTCAAAAGGGATAGATATTCTCACATCCGTCCATCCAGCTTCATCAGCTGGGGGACATCACTTACTCTGAGTATGAGGTTTCTTGTCTGCAGAGACAGTGTAAATACTTGTTCAGCTTAGAATTACTACAAATGGGGTTTAAATGAGAAAATTTTGTAAACTGAGCAGCCCTTTAAAATGAAAAGTGACTGTTATTTTATCCAGCTGCATGTACCTCCCAACCAACTGCAAGGCTCCCTCTGCCTGTCTTTAAGACTCACTGTAAAGCTGCAGTAGTGGACAGTGTAGTCCTGGGCTGAGGAAAGACGAATTGACAGTGAAACTGAACAGAGGGTCCAGTAGTACAACCACACATCTGTGATCAGCTGGTTTCCAGTAGTGTTTTCATGCATGAATTCCTTCCCTGTATTTCCAGGGACATTTCTGTGTTATTCCAAATCATGAGCTAAATCAGTGAAGAAATCAGGAAAAGGGAAAGATTCTCCAAGGATAAAGCTGTAACAGTCAGCATAGGCATTGCTAGCTCGAAGGAATTCACTGGCAGCATGTCAAAAGCAGGACCACAGCCATGGCACAGGAGTCAGATGGACTTTTCCAGAACTGGGACAGGAATGTGTAGAAGAGGGGTCATGGGCAGAGCAGCTGGTCCTGCTTATCACTGTCACCATGGCGTAAGTGCACGTGCATTACCCTGCTTGCTCCAAACACTGCGTCACTCTTATCAGTGAAAATGTTAAATATATACACGTAGCAACAATTTATACAAATCCTGGGAATCTTGATTCAAGATACAATAAATTTTAGAAGCAGTCCTTCAATTGGCAGTTTTGAATCGTGATTCTGTGTAGTGCTGTTAACCTTGCTAGTAAATCCAAATGTCACGCTGTAGAATCCAATGATGTTCAGTTTTTCTAGCCTTTGAATATTTGATATAGGCTACAGTTCTTTATACATAAATAGTTTTACAGAAGAAATGCAAAGAGATGTGTGAATATCGTTGTGGAATACTCTGCCATGAAGTAAGATGGTGTAAAATCTGAATTAGGAAAAGTGATATCAAGTTTAACAGTGAAATCAATATTGAGGCAAGCAGATAGAAGATTTTCATCATGAAAAAAGAAAGCAAGCTTATATGGAGCAATGTGTAGTCTAACACCAAACTTCAGTTTGCTTTGGACGCACTGAACAGTTTCACCAATGTCAACACAACATGAAGAAAGTCTTCTATACTTGGAACATTTGTCACAAAACGAATTTTAACAATTATTCCTTCTGTGTTTTAAAATACTATTTAAGAATAACTTATAAATACTAAACATCTGTAGTGTTTGTGGCATCTTCTGTTTTTAAATAATATTTATTTGGCATCTGTTCGGTACTAGTTTTTTTTTTTCCTTTAATGTTTTCTGTTACCAAATGTCTGTATCAGGTAGGGGTTCTTTTCACATGTTATTGTAATACATAATTTTATAACAGTATGTTGGTTCATAATAACCCATGCATTTATTAGTATATCTTTCTTTAAATGACTCCTGAAACTTAATATAACCCTATCGCAGAAAAATGACTAAAAGTTAATTATGATAGCACTAATTCAAAAATATGTAATGACATTGCTGTGAAAAATGCAGAGGAATTTATGATTTGGGAATTCCAGTTTCTCCCTCCTGAGTCTTGAAGGTAATTACTGTCAAAAATTTGAAAAAACTAAAAATTCCTGAGAAAGGTGCTGATAATTCAGAAGGCAAAGGATAGTTTTGTCAACAGTGTTGAAACAACTGGATAATTCTATGCAAAAAATATGAAGTTTTCTTTCTACATTATACTGTATATAAAAAAAGATCTTAAAATGACTTGTAGACCTCAGTGTAAGAATTAAAATTATTACACTTCTAGGAGAAATGATAAATGAAAGTCTCAGTGTCTTGGGATGGGCAAAAATTTCTTAGGTATGAGAACAAAAGCATGAGCCAGAAAAGAAATATTGATAAATTGGACTTAGTCACAATTAAATGTTCTTTTCTTCAATAGATGGCTGTGGCTGGTGGTCCTTATCAATGGTTTCCACATCGGTGGGGCCAACCAACCGCCAATCAAAAATATTTTTTAAAAAACTGTCTGTACAGAACATGTACAAGCTCTCTTCTCATTTTCCTTTCAACAGTATAATGTCTCAGCTATTTTTGTAGCATCTGTACTGTATTAGGTATTATAAGTAATCTAAAAATGATTTTTTTTACTAGAGGATGTGTTAGGTTATGTGCAAATGTTATGTCATTTTATAAGGGACTTGAGCAACCAGGGGTTTCGGGCTCTCGGGGGTCCTGGAGCCCATCCCCAGTGGACAGTGAAGATGACTATATTTAAACCCTGTAAACAGCAGCCACAGTCCAAGGCCATGATGGTGAACCTATGGCTCATGTGCCACCGCGGGCAATGCAGAGCCCTCTCTGTCAGCACACAAACCAAGTCCCTGTGTTGTTTTTTCTAAATGAAAACCTCGTATGAATAGTTAAAAGTTTAATTGCAATATTGGTACTTTGCGATAAATAAGTGGGTTTTGGGTTGCACTTTGGCCATTTGGTCTCTAAAAGGTTTGTCATCACTGGTCTAAGGGAGAGTATGTGCAAAATGCATGTCCGATAAAGTAGTTATGTCCCCCAAAATATAAATCTCACACCTCAATAATATGAATCCCATTTTTTTTTTTTTGAGACAGGGTCTGGCGATGTAGTTCAGGCTGGCCTTGAACTCACAGTGTAGTCCCAGCTGACCTCAAACTTGTGGCAATCCTCCTGCCTCAGCCTCCCAAGTGCTGGGATTACAGGCATATGCCACCATGCCCAGCCTACAACTCAATTTTTAAAGGGTAGGGAGATTAGGGAAAAGATAAAAGCCTACAGTCACAGAAATGCTTTTACACAAATATAGCAACATTATTTATAAGGAAAAATTGGGGAAAGCCCATATGTCCATCACCTGGGTAAATGAATAAACAAACTGTGATATAACCATGCTATGAATTAATATCACTCAGCAATAAGAGATGAAATACAAATACTTCCAGCACTGTGACTAACTTTCACAGTGTCAAGCTAAACAGTTAAATACAGACATCCGTATATGATTCCACCCACACGAACTTGTATGAGAAGCAAAATTATCAGGACAGCAAGCAGGTTAGTGGTTGTCGGGATGTGAATTAGTAAAGAGCAGCTCCATGAATCTTTGTAGAGAAATCTTGATTGTTGTAGTGGTTACTTGGTTATATACAATTTCCAAAGTTAACCAAACTGTATAGTTTAATTAGTGAATTTCAATGCCTGTAAACAGTACAATAATTTCATGTGCCAGCCAGATATCTTTGGTGTTTTAGAGCCAAGGGCACTCATAGCGGCTGTAAATAAGACCTGTCTATACTCAAACTTTTTTTTTTCTACTAAAAGGAGACAGTGAAGATTATCACCCTTGCAAAATTTGATTGGTAGTTGATAGTAATTTAACTTTTAGCAAAAATACAAGTCAATTTTTAATATTTAGTTTTGATATACCAAGTTGTATCTGTAACATTTTATTATATAGTCAACACTTCTTACAGTGGATTTAAATATGCACATCATATTCATTATAAACTAGCTCATTTCTTGCATTAGAATTCTTCATGCAAAATGAACTCATACTAATTGGAAGGTTGTTTTTCCTGACTCATCTTAACTTCTGGCATTTAAAATCGGTCTGTAAAAGAATATCTTATCAGCATGTATGTTCTAAGAGCATCTGTACACATACAGACGTGCACACACACAATGGTACGTTCAGAATGTATAAAGAATCACATCTGCAAAGGCACTATTACATATATACCTGTTTTCAATGAAAAACAAAAACTTTTTGATCTAAATCTGCTTACATTTTATAACCACAGCTTTTATTTTTATTAGAGGATGATAGTTGATGTGCTAGTGGCACATATATCTACTGGCTTTCTCAGGCAGGATGCCGAATAACCAGTAATCCTTCTAGGAAGCAAAGGATCCTTACTTGAGAGCAGAAACTTAGATTAGCAACTGAAGAATAAGTTAAACATAATTGAAAAAATGTTTATGTAAATGCTTTGTAAACTTAAAGGACATATAAAAACAAGACCCTTCAGAGGCACATCTAGTACAGTCCCTGGTGCCCAGGAGACACTCAGATATTTGTGGAGAGGAACATTAGAGAGGCATGGGCCTTATTAGCCAAAACACCACAAAAACCTGTGGCTAGGATAAAGACTATGTACTCTAGAAAGTGCCTGCAGAATCAACATTTGTAGTTAATGCTCAAACCAAAGCAATCAGTCACCCCCTTTTTGGGCAGTGATACTGGGGACCAAACCCAGGACCTAGTACATGTGGGGCACATGCTAGGTACACATTCTCAGCCACATCCCCAGCCTTCCACCCAATGTTGAGGTATGATTTTGTCAAAAGCAGACTCTTGTAAAGTTACAGAGCATTGACATTATGCCAGAAGCTCCCTCAGACCTGCCTACCCTTCCACCCCCATCATTCTTCTGAAAATTTTTCTCCAGAGATTAGTTTGGCCATTTCTGGAATTTCATAAAAATGGAATTACAAAATACCCACTCTTTTCTCTGAAGGCTTCATTGACTTAGCAAAATGATTTTGCAGTTTATTTATGTTGGTGGATGTATCAAACCTGCCCATAGTTCCTTAATTTTTTTATTGCTGAATTTTTCCTGCTGTATTTCATTGTGTGAATATACCCTGTTTTGTTTATCTGTTCTACTGTTGATGCACACCTGCACTGTTCCCAGTTTCTGTTGGTTATAAATAAAAAGGATGAATGACTTGAAGTTTCCTTGAGACAGACAAGCAGAGTATTATGGGAAGCACAGAAAGGAAGGAACATTAAACAGTGATCAGGGAATGTTCTTGGAAGATACGTTTGAGCAGGAGGGGTTAAGTAATAGGGTCTTCACATGCACAGTGACATGGAAACAGGAAGCTTAGGATGCGTTTAGGCTGATAAGCCCTGATAGAACTGTGGATGTGTGGGAGAGAGCATGTGATAGAATGCCTAGGTTGGTGCCTAGTGGAAGAGAAGGCTCAGAAAGCAGATTCCAACTGAGCTGAGAGAATATCTTGGAAGCTGTGCCAAGCAGTTTAAATTTAGGTGTATAATAGAGAGCTATAGATGCTTTGAGCTGGGATATCTTGATCAAATCTCTGCTTTAGAAGAACCTTGGCAGTGTTGGAAGGAGTGAATTGAAGGGAAAAGGAGATTGGAGAGAGGAGGGAAGAGAGAGACTGGCCAGTTTGAGCCCAGTTGTAAAACTCCAAGAGCAAGGTAGCAGGGCCCACAGTGGCCACAGGTGAGGTAGGGCAAGTGGTAACAGGTAAGAGTAAGGTAGGACTACAGGTATTTGGAGATGGCCCCTAGGAGGTGCTCATTGTGCTGGTGGCATATTGGTGAAATGCAGGATGGAGCCACTGGAGGAGCAAAAGCTCAGGTACTGAAGGGTGAAGAAGGCCCACTCTGTCTCCAAGGCTGTGAGCCTGGACGATTGAAGAAAGATGAAGTTTTATTAAATGAGACAGTTATTAAAGGGGCCCTCAACTATTATCAAGAAATCAACCAATAACAAATGCTGGCAGGGGTGTGGAGAGAAAGGAGCCCTTCTCCATTGTTGGTGGGAGTGCAGACTGGTGCAACCACTGTGGAAATCAGTGTGGAGAGACCTCAAAGAACTAGGACTACAGGTCCCATTTGACCCAGCTATTCCCCTGCTGGGAATCTTCCCCAAAGAATTAAAAGAATCATACCACAGCGATACATGTGCACCTATGTTTATAGAGGCACAGTTGGTAATAGCTAAAGCTTGGAAACAGCCCAAATGCCCATCGACTGGAGACTGGATAAAGAAGATATGGTCTTTTTTATAAAATGGAGTACTACTCAGCCATAAAGAATGAGAAACTAGAGACATTTATAGCTAAATGGATGCATATTGAGGCCATACTCTAAAGTGAAATAAATAGGGCACACATGTAAATACCGAATAGTTTCTCTAGTGTGAGAAACTGAAAGTGTAAATAAGGATGAAAATGATTAAAATGAATAATTGATAATTTGAAATAGGAAAAGGTCCAAGGGTTTGGGGGTAGCAGGAGGGAAAGGGGAAAGGGAAGAAGGGAAAGGAAAAATTATGAGAAAGAAAAAAAAAGGAAACAAAGTCTATGTAAATAGGGAAGGGTGGTGGGGGTGAAGGGCGCACAGGTAATGGGAGAAAAAATAAGAACTAAGATACATCATGTTCAGGTACAAGCACCCAATGATAAATGTAAATGTATTTTATACCTAAAATGTACCAATAAATATATAAATAAAAAATAAAAAAAATAAAGGACCACTCAAGAAGCTTCTGCCTTGTTTCAATGGATAGATAGTGTATTTATTAATCATCCGTAAGTCACACATTCATCAGTGTGCTCTCTCTTGCCTCCCTCCCTTCCTTCCATGTA
Source organism: Heterocephalus glaber (assembly GCF_000247695.1). The sequence continues at coordinate 4,079,412 of NW_004624782.1, forward strand.
TATGATGATGAAGATAGATGTATTTCTATTTTTTCCAGTGCTTTAGAATTAATCATTGTCCTATAATTATTTGGTGTTCAAACTTGTCCCAGATTTGACCAGTGGGAGCCCTTTCAAGCTAGGTCCTTTGTCCCTGTCATGTTCCCCATCATTTTTTGAGCAATTTCTTTCAGTATTATATTTCACATTCATTTTGTGACACCTTTACCTGACTCTGTAATCAGCCAGTTTCTCGAGGAGCCCGGTTCCTATGAGGAATAATGGTAGAAACTAAGATCTGAGCCCTAGATATACCTGTTGCTGTTGGGGGAGTCTTCCCTCGTAGGTCCTTTCAGTGGACAAGCTGGGAGATACATGTGCAGATATCTACCCATACATACGTGTGTACACAAGTGTGTGTGTACGTGTCACCGTGAACACAGAAGTCACAAGCTCATACCTCTGGTTCTAGTCATCAAGTTTCTCCCTTCCCCTCCCTCATTCCATAGCCTGTATGTCAGCACACTTACTGATTTGCTCAGTAGTCTAGTGCATCTTTTCATAACTCCTTCACTCCTTCTACAGAAGCAAATCTGAGCATTTAGAACTTTTTTTTTCAGTTCTCTGATGCGGCTCCCTCAAGACTGGAAATACTGGGAGGGGCCGGGGATTTAGCTCAGTGGTTCCGCCACCTGCCTAGCAAGCCCAAGGTCCTGAGTTCGATCCCCGGTACTGGGATAAAAAACAAAAAACAAAAAAAAAGACTGGAAATACCAGATTCATAAATTGCCCTTTTGCACTTTGTCTTTTGCATCATTTTTACTGGAAATCGGTGGATACCCATTCTCAGTTTGAGTTTTTCATTCTTTTTTTGTAATTGCTTCATACTTCATTGATTGTATGAGTATGTACATTATGGTGTACCCCACCAAATTTCCTATGCTTAGATATTTAGCTTAGACGTTGCAATATTTTATAATTTACAAATTTTGCTGAAACAAAGAACGTACATTTGCACTTTTGCATTGTAAGAGGTGTATCTTTTAAATTCCTAGAAATAGAATTGCAGGCTCAAAAACCATGTGCAGGTGTATCTCTGTTAGGTGTTATCTCATCCCCCTCTATAAGAGCAAACTGTGCCATTTGGATTCTTATCACCAATGTGTGAAAGTACCCATTTCTCCAGTCCTACCAACAGAGTATATTAGCAAGGTCTTAAGATATTTTTGCTAATCTAGTAGGTGAGAAAACTGTATTTCAGTGTCACTTTATTTTGCATTATGAATGAAGTTGAACATCTTTTCACATGTTTAAAGAATCTGTGTGTATATGTGTTTAGTGAGTTTATAACTTTCTCATTTTTCTGTAGGACTTTTAGTATCTTCAGTTTTGAGTTATTTATGCTAGACCCATCAACCCTTTATCTGTGACATAGGCTGCTATTTTCTCCTGGTTTGTCATTTGCTTTTTTGACTTTGTTCTTTTTATTGCCATGCAAAAGAATTTTATATTTATAAATCTTTTATTGTCTCTAGGTTGTGACTCATAGTTAAAAAAAAAAAACCTTTTTATACACCTAGGTTGGAAAAATTCACCCAAATTTTCTCTTAGCACTTGTACAGTTTCGTTTTTCATATTTAGATGTGTGATCCATTGGGCACTGATTCTTCTGTATAGTGTGAGGAGTAGGTCTAACAATTTTTTAAAAGTCCATCTTTGTGCAGCGCCCCCAGTAACTTAAGATACCACCTTTATCATGCACTATATTTCTATATGTACTTGAAGGTATTTCTAGATGTGTATTACATGAAGTATTTTTAATGCTAATGGTTGAGTTTTTTAAAAACATTTTTATCAGTACTTGTATGCAGTACATAATGATTACCTTCATTGGTTCTGAGTTTTCAATAAACATTTATATCCCGGAGGCTACTATTCTCTAAAATTTACAGTCCAAAGGAATTTTTAAGGCCACCTCTTTTGCAGTGGAATAATTACTGTTCTTATACTTTGTGAATTTCTAAAATCACCCAAAGTTTGTTTAATCTCAAAAAAAATCTTTTTGAAAGTCTTGTCAGTTTGTAAGCAGTAAACTTAAGCACGGAATATTGACAGTCCCCCTCCCCAAATATTGCTATCGATATCCCCTCTTTCCTTCATAGCCTCTCAATGAAATAGGTATTTCCAGAAGCTCCAGTAAGAGATGTGAGACAGAAGAAGCTGAGTGTTTGAGTCTCTTCTGCTTCCTGTGACCCATAAGAACCACCAGGGAAGCAGTTTGTTCTCCTTCATAGGGTGAACTGTCAGGCACGATTGTCAAGTGCAGAGATGTGAGCAGAGGAGTAACATGGGGAAATGTGAATAATTGGATAGCCAGAGTTTTTATATGGAATATATTAAACGATTCACTTCCGAAAGCTAAGAGGAGTATGTGTGTCTTCTCTCTCTCACCCTGCATCTGTGTCTTTGCTTTGAATGGTCTCCCTTAAATGGAATGCCTTGATTTTTTTTCTATGCTTTTCATAATTAAAAAAACCCTCTATTTATAAGACCCATTTATAGGAGATAGGACTCACTGACCATGTTTTTTTTTTTAACAAATTATATTTCAAGGAACATACTTTCTTAAGGAAAAATCAGGACACACAGTATGATTTAACATGTCAAATCCTGTAAAGCTTTAAAAAATTAAGCCAAGTTTAATTATAAATTTAATATCACACTTTTGGAAAAGAATTACACAAAGGCCAGGTATATTCTATAACTGTTTTGGGTTTTGGTTTTGGCTTTTGGCTTTTTGAGACAGGGCCTCACTGTGTAGTTCAAGCTAGTCTTGATATGTAACCCAAGCTGGCCTTGAATTTACATCGGTCCTCCTGCCTCAACCTCCTGAGTGCTCGGATTACAGGCATGTGCCACCAGGCCCAGCCAGTATAACTGTTTTAAGTTTTAAACTGTGTGATACACAGTTCTACTTTATATCTGTTAGCAGATCTGAAAGTAATAGTGCTACATTCTGATTTCATGTAATCAAAACTATTATTTTGTTATAGTAGCTCTACTCTTCTGTTACAACAGCTTTCTCAAAGTAGAAACCTGGAATTTTCTATAAAATTTTGTTTTTATCACAAAGACCAACTCAGATTTTATATATCTCTGCCAAGCCTAATATAGAACTTGCTTCTGAATCCGCTTGTCACGAGTGAACTTTTAGATCTCAATTCCTAAGTAGGTCTGTAATTTTTCTTTAAGGCAGCAGCTGCCTCTGTTGATTGGTGGTGAAATGTTAATAGAATTAAGAGTATGAAAATGTTTTTACAGGCTGGTCTTCGTGCTCCTCTTAACACCTTCCATCTTGTTCTACATTTTGCATTTCAGCTTTACAGCCACCAGCACAGTCAAAAAGAGAAATCTGAGCCCCAGTCCAGAAGCTGGCTCAGAAGACAGAGTATTGGGGAAGAGTTCTGACTCGGACCTTGAGCAGGCGGATTCCTGTGCAGAAGCCCTCTCAGAGGGAAGGAAAAAGTCCAAGAAATTAAAAAGAATGAAGAAAGAGCTTACTCCAGCAGGTTTGTATTAGATCTTGCTAAAATCCTGAGGTTGTGCCCTCCTTAAATTCTCCCGAAACTTATTTGGGGGTGAAAGAATAGCAAAGCTTTACTTGACGGCAAAGCCCATGTCGTCTTCCACCTGGTCAGGCATTTTAAGGAATGTTGTATTTTAATTTGAGGAGCCCTAAAAAACCCTGGCTCTGGTAGCATCTGGCCTTGTGAGATCACTTGATTAAAGGTGGTTAGTCTTTCTGGTAATCTCTCTCTCCTCCATGGTTTAGATATTTTGATGATGTGTCTAAAGTAGCCTCAGAATTTTAAAATGTGCTTTTACATTGCACAGAAGCCTTACTCCTACACGTTATTTTCAGTAGCCGAGTTTACACTGTTCCCAGCAACACCTCTCGCAACCTGGATTTCTCTCATAAGCAGAATTGTATAAGAAGCCAAGGAAACGGGAAATTAGCACACGTTACAAGCCTACTGCACACCAGGCACCGGAGCCTTTTCTCTCCTGGTTTCGCTTGGTTTTCACAAGAGCGCCGAAGTGAGGAGTCGTCATCCCTGCTTTAGTGAGGCAGGTGCCTGGCTCAGAGAGGTTCGGGAAGGGTGGGGTCTGTGCAGCTGTAAGAAGTGGAGCCCAAGCCATGCCTCGGGGCCCAGGCCAGGTGCAGCCAAGGGGCCGATCCTGCCCACCCAAGCCACTCTGCTCTGCTCTGCTCTGCGGCGCCTCTGGCCATGGCATGGACAGGCAGCAGTCAAAGTGGCAGTAACTGTAGCCACTGCTCACTGCATGCCTGTTATGAGTCCAGGACAACCCTGAATGCTTGACAGAAATCTTAATTTTTTTTTTCTTTTTTTGGTACCGGGGATCAAACTCGAGACCTTGCACTTGCAAGGCAGGCGGTAGCACCTCTGAGCTAAATCCCCAGCCAGAAATTTTAATTTAAAAGGTACTCATCATTTTCATTTTATAACTGAAAAAAATGGAGACCCAAAGGGTCATGTGACTTAATCAAGGTCACAGAGCCCTTAAGTCTGTCCTACAAGGAAGCCAGTGACTTGACCCATGGTTTTGTGCTGTGTGCTCAGGATAAGAGAGGCACTGGCGTAGACATACTTAGCATTCTCCTTTGTCTCACAGTGACAGTTACCCCGGTTAGCAGAAATAGCAGTCACATCAAAGGAGGGCAGTGGGCAGGCAGTGGATCTTGACTCATGTCCAAGCTAAGAATCCCTTTGCTTTCATTAATTCCTCTTTTGCATGTGGCCTGATCTGACTGCAGGGAGTTTCTAAATCTCATTGATATTAATGAAGTCACAGAACCACCCATAATGTTCCATATGCTTTGTATATATCATGCTGGCACTCAAATTTAGCAGAAAATCTAAACTTCTTTGAAGCCTTGATTGTATATTTTGGCCATTCCCCCTGAATCTGGGCATCTCCCTTTACCTGCCTCCCTTCCTTCTCCTAAATTAAACTCTGGAGAAGTTTTGAATCTGCAGCCTCCATAGCTTTCAAACTTGGTTCACTGGTACTTGGCGCACAAACTTGCTGCACATCTTCAAAAAAATGTTAGATGTGAAATGTGAGCGCCTACTGGGGATCGTGCTGAGCGAGGGTCCCTCTTGTCTCCCGCTCCTTGCTCTCTGTCTCCTGTTTGCAGGCCTGGTGCTGGAACTCAGGCCTGTATGTGCCGGGCAAGCTTTCTCCCCTGACCTGCACCCCCACCCCCTCAGTTTATCTCTTCTCAGAGACAGGCTTTTTGGTTTTTCTCCTTCTGTGTCACAGTAATCTTTAAAATATTGAAATTAAAATACCTAATAATAGACTACATTAATAGATTAGTTTCTTTGATAGTTTTCATCATTGTAAGTGAAAACTTTCTATAAGTTATTTAGGGTTTTGAACTTATAATACTATAATAAAGTAGGTTTGTTTGTTTTTTTACCTCCCATTGACAGTAAGGATGTCACTGCCAAATGATCTGAGCTAAAAAAAAAAAAATTGGAGATTTTGTACTTCTTTGTCAGTACTGCTGAAGGAGAGAGACAGAGATGGAAACATGTCTTGACAACTTTTAACTGAATCAGAGAACTTGAGAGAATCAGGCTTTATTCTGGAGCAGCACCATTTGCTGAGCCAAAGGTAGAAGCTTAATGGATCCTATTCTCTTGGTTCATTTTCAGTGCTTAATCCCATTAGTGTCTGCAGGAGTAGGTCAAGACACCGGGTGCTGCACCTGTGGGATCAGCCAGTTTTGCTTGCTTGGTTCCCTGCAAAGGGACCTCTAATGAGAGTGAGTGCAGAGTTCAGCCCTGTTGAGGTCTGTGTAGAACTCACATAGGTGTCTAAAGTGGACTAGAGGCAAGAGGGCCTGGTTCCACTGTCGACGGGAACTGTGCTGGCATGTTGTGGCTCAGTCGGTCCAGCTGGAAACGGTTCCAAGGTTGGCTCTGAGCTCCAGTTCTCAGAGAGCTTCTCGACAAGTACTCAGCTGGCTTTTGCAGGCACTGGGCGTGAGGACATGAGAGACACGGCAGGCAGGGCCCGCCCTGAGAATTTTCTGTTTCCCAAGGGAGAAGTAGCAAGGGCCAGGACATGGATGGAAAATGGCACGTTACAGCGACCCTGGGACAACTGCTGCTTAGCAGATGCCACAGAACACAGTGTCATTTGCTTAGTGAGACATTTTGACTTCTAAAGTCCATAAAAGTTAAATACTAGACCCCTTCACAATAACAAAATGACCTAAACAGCAGAAAAAAATGACCATTTATTGAAGATAATTATCTTCAGTTATCTTTTTGAGACAGGATCTCCCTCTGCAGTTCAAGCTGGCCTTGAACTTACTTTGTAGCCCAGGCTGGACTCAAACTCATAGCAGTCCTCCTGCCTCAGCCTCCTGAGTGCTGGGACAACAGGCATGCACCACCACACTCTGCAGTGGGGTTTATATTATGTACTTTTATTATTTATTACATTATATATATTTGATATATATATTTATTATTATGTGCTTTTATTATTTTGGGTGGCCCCTAAAACAGTGAGGTATAGATATTCCCAGCTGCAGAGAGGAAACTGAAGCCCGTAGTTAAGTCCTGCAAAGTCAGAAGCTAGAGCTGGTGAGTGTGGGGCCTCTGGCTGCAGAGCTTGTGTGCTATGCTGCTCTGCGGAGCGAGATTTATCAAGACTCTCAAGCCAAGGGTCCTTCACAGAGGCGTTTCTTACAGCTATTCCAGGTCAGAAACAAAGCAGTCTGAACTTTCATGTGATAAAGTCACTTAGCAGGCCTGATGTGGTGACACAGGCCTGTAGTCCCAGCCGCCCTGAGCCTGAGGTGGAAGGACTGTAGGTTTGAGGCAGCCTGGGCAACTTAGTGTGAGAGCTTGTCTCAAAATAAAATAAAAAGGCTGGAGATACAGCTCAGCACCCCGTGGGTTCAGTCCCCAATACAAAGCTGTCGCTCCCTTCCAGATGCACCATGTGCTCAGCAAACATTTTTCCTCTTAATTATATTGTTTTTCTCCTGTTTTCAAGAAGCAAATGTACAGCACAGGTCTCCTTATATGTGTGTTACGATTAGTGGTGCCTGGAATTGGTGACGGCTACCGCATGCCATTTATTCCGGGATACACTGTCTTCAGGAAATGAGCTCATATTCACAGGTCAGGCTCAACTGATGGGTTTCTGTAATGTACTGATTCTAGGTGAAGGTGGAATTCCAGGAGCCCAAGAAAGCCCAGCCTCAGCTCACCCTCACTTCTCCAAGAAATCGCAGCCCCCCACCCCGTGGGAGCTCATGCTACCCGAGCTGACTGTTCTTAAAACACTGTGCCTAGTGCCCCGGCTGGAGGTTAGAGAGGGTGACTGTTCACAGACATTTCTTGCCCTGCAAATAGAGACATCAAGCCAAGTCTTGTCACCTGTCCTCTAAGACACAGCACCTTAGACCTTCACATGTTTGCCAAGAACCCTGAGTTGGAGTCTTGACAGATCTGCTGAACTTTTCAAGCCTAGACCTGTAGGGTTACAGTATACAAATGTAGAATCTACATTCTTAGAGCAGTGGTCTCCTTGTGCTGTAATGGGTCAGAAATGGCACCAGCAGCTCTGGATGTTGGTCACCTGAGTGACCAGGCTAAACATATCCAGCAGCCTCCCAAGAAGCCTTTTCATAACTGCATTAAAATGTGTCATGGGAGGCAGGTGCTGGGCTGAGGGGCGGCATTGAAGTTCACATTGCATCCTTCAGGCTCCTCTGGCAGCTCCTGGAGGTTCCTGTCAGCCCCCTGCCTCCTCACGGTGGGAAATCTGCCTCGTCACGCCCCCGTGAGCATTTCCTAGTGGGAAACTTCAGTGTGGCTACCCCAAGGATCCTTCTGGTAGCGAGTGTGTTTACTCTGCCTTTTACTTGGAACTGCATCATCCTGGGTATCTGCAATAGGCAGCCTGTGTTCTCCACATTTAGAAACTCTTGACAGATAATCTGAATTATCAGCGTAATAGTTCATATTAAATTTACATCGGATTGCCTTCCTTCCTTCCTTGGGACTGGCTCTCACTGTGTCACCCATACTGGTCTCTGAGCTGAGGGGTCCAGTAACCCTTCTACCTTAGCCTCCCAAACAGCTGGGACTACAGGTGCCTACCACCACACCTGGCTAGAATTTCTAGACATCATTCCTGTGTTTCTCACAGAGCTTGTTTTACCAAGATCATGTGCCTCCCGTTCAGGTGTGCAGTTTGGCGCTCTGGCACAGATGTGTGCAGCCGCGTCAGCACTGCAGTGATCGGGGCGCAGAGCAGCTCTGTCATCCCAGAAAACTTTCTCATGTCCCTCTCTTTTCAGTCCCTCTCTGGACCCCTAGATCCTGGCAGCCACTGATTGACTATCCCTGTATTGTGGCCTCTTCCAGAATGTCATATAAATAGAACCCTACAGTAGGTACCTTTGATTCCTTCATTTACCCTCTTTCATGCTATTGTACAAATCCTTGGTTCACTCCTTTTCATTACTGACTAGCGTTCCATTTTAAGGATGTGTGGCTATTTGTCCGTTCACCAGTCGAAGGACATTTAGGTTGTTGCCAGTTTTGGGCAATTGAGAAATTCCTATAAACATTTCTTTGTTTTGATTTGGTTTTTTGAGACAGGGTGCTGCTAGGTAGTTCAGGCTGGCCTTGAACTCACTGTGTAGCTCAACCCGGCCTCCAACTCACAATGATCCTCCTGCCTCAGCTTCCTGAGTGCTGTGCTGGGATTACAGGTGTGTACCACCACGCCCAGTGAGTTCTTCTAAACATTTGTGGTCAGACCAGGGATTTATCACAAATGGTGCCATATGTGCCTCGAAAATGCAAGGTCCTGAGTTTGATCCCCCGTACCAAAAAAAAAATCTGTGGTCAGATTTTTGTATAAATTTTAGCTTTCATTTCTTTTAGGTGCAGTGTTAGAATTGTTGGGTTGTGTTATAACTGGGCATGTGACATAAGAAACTGTCCCACTGTTTTCAGAAGTGACACCCAGTTCTCCAGAGTGGCTTTTGGCGGCACTCTTCTTCATTTCCACCTGCAGGTGGGAGGGCTGCAGTCACGCCACCTTCACTAGTACTCGATGTTGCTGCATCCGTTCTGATGGGTGTACAGTGGTATCTCACTGTGGCTGTGGTTTGTCTTCCCTAATGACACCTGATGTCAAGCATTTCCATGTGATTATTTGCCGTCCATGTCTCTTTTTTGGTAGTATGTCTGTTCAGATCTTTGGCCCATGTTTCATTGGATTATTTGTTTTCTTATTAAGTTTTGAGATGCTTTATAGGTTCAAGATGCAAGTCCTTTTGTACCTTTTGAGTGTTTTGCAGATATTTTACTTTTTCCAAATTTATCAAGGTTTTCTTGGATTATCCCTTTGGTGACATAACTAAAACTAAGTTCATTCCCTAAACCTTTGCCCCACTCGGGGTTGCAAAGATTTTCTCCTGTATTTTCTCGCAGATGTATTACAGTTGTAAGGTTTTACATGTAAGGGTATAGGCCATGCTAATCTTTGTGTGTCATGTAAGATACGGAGTAAAGCCCACCAATAGCAGGAGGCAGGTGTCCTGCAGTATCTGTTTAAAAGACAAGTCATTCCTAAATGATTCTTTGCTCTCTTTGAAACAGGGCTGTGCAGATGAGTTTTGGAGAGCTGACCGTAGCCCGTGGGCACTGCCGTCCAGGCTGACCATGGCCCTCCCTTTGGAGTGTGCAGGGAAGACCCTCGCCTCGCTCAACCTTTCCCTCCTCTCTGCTCAGTGTCCCAAGTCAGGTCCCTCTGTACACATAGCCCCTGCTCAGCAGCTGCACTTTCAGACACAGAGAACTAGCCTGTGTTTTACTGTGTGCTGCTGGCTTCCTGGGAGACACGCACATTCAGTGTCACGCACGTCCCTGATGAAGGAAAGGGCCCTGGTGTTCATTAGACCCTGTATCACAGACTCCTACACAGCACAGAGTGACGTGAGGCCCATTTTACAGGTGAGCCAGTGAAACTTCTCAGAGTCACCCAGAGCTCTCTTACTCCATGGTTTTGACCAACTCTTCATGGAGTCCGGACTTCCTATGGGAACAGTGCCTCACGGCCGTGCCCACACCTCAGCTAAGCCAGGTGCACATTGAAGCTTTTACCATGCCGTTGCTTTTAGCAGTTTGTCTGCTTTTTTCCTAGCCAGTCTTAACTTACTTCACTTCTTCATATTCAGCTTTGCAGCTTTTATCTTTTTCTATTTTGGAGGGGACAGTATCTCACTGTGTAATTCAGATAGGCCTGAAACTTCCTGTATCCCAGGATGGCCTAGAACTAAGGATCCTCCTGCCTCAGCCTCCCAAGTGCTGGGGTTACAGGTGTGCACCACCACGCCTGGCTGAGAGAGATGTTTTTTAAAAATCATCTGGATTCATTTTCTAACAGCTCATGTAAATCTTTTGACATGGATGATCTCTCTACTCATCTTCACATCTCACAAGTAGCCTTGTGGGCACTGTTAGGGTCCAGGACATGCGTGTTCAACATGTTGAAGAGACACGGGACAAAACACAGCTATCTGTCCCTCTCTGGTCTCCTCAGCCTGACATGGATCTTAGCACAGTAAGGGATTGGAAGTGGGAGCTCTCATGTTGGCTGATCTCGTGTCTTTAGGCATCTGTGTTGTGGAGAGTGGCCCTCAGCCTGAGTGGTGTCCTGCTGTGTGGAGTGGTCTCTCCCCTTCTGAGACATCACCAAAGACTTCTTCTCTCCTCCGGTTTGGGCCCTTGGCTCTTAGCAGCTGGGATGGAGGCTCTGCTGGATTTCCCTGTCGCCTGCCTAAAGGCCTGAGCAGTGCTGGCAGCAGGTGTGCAGTGGGCCAGGTCTGCTGCACGCTTTCTCAACCCAGTTCTGCTCACTCAAGTCCAGATGACAGTATCCCCCCTGCCCAGCTGTGTTGCCGCCGCTGCTGCTGTTGCAGAATTCACGAATGGAAAAGAAAAGATTCTAACTTGGGGGGCGGGGACTGTACCTGAAAAGATCTCTTCAGTCCCAGGGGAGGGCTCCACCAGTGTTACTGAAATTGGACAAAGCAACAACTTCTTTTGCCGTCTTGGGACCTCTGGAACCCCACCAGTCCTTCCCTCCACCCCGTGGCTGCCCTACAGTATTCTACAGGTACAGCTGCTGCACTGTGGAGAGACCCAGGTTCCTGGGCTTTGGGAGCGGTCATGGTGCTGAGGGGGATCCAAACGCCCCTCACCACTGGCTGGCTGTGTGAGACTGGTCCCATCCCTCGCTTCTCTGAGTCTCTTCTTGGATCTGGAACATGGCGATAGCCATGAAGGTTACATGAATTAAGCACCCAGTGTGATTGCTAGCAAAAATACAGTGTGCGAGCAGGGAGATCCTTGCTCGAAAGTCACATGTGAAGTCTTGTAAAATAAGTAAATAGAGGCACCCAGACCTCAGGTTGGGGAGGTGCTACACAAACACTGCCTATGATGTATTCATTTGCCGGGCACTGGTCTTCACAGCCAGAGCCCATCTGCAAATTTTTTCCAGCTGCGGGCAGCCGTGCAGCCGGCCCCTCCCTGCCATCTGCCTGCAGCAGCATAGGGTGCCGGTCTCTTTGCCGGCCCTGCTGTGTTCTCCCCACAGGGCTGTCCTGTTGTCATTCATACTTCTTTCTCCTTCCCACTAGGAAGCGTCAGGCTCAGCCCTGCCAAGCTCTTCGAAGTTCCCGACACATGGTAACCAAGGCCAGAGGGAAGCAGACTGCTGGTGCTGTCGCCGGGAGAGAGGCAGCCAGCTCATTCGGAAGCCATACTGAATGTAATCCAATGTGGTATGGGAGGGGTTTCAAACCGAGGGTGTCTCCTGAAAAGACTAGTTTTTATTTTGGGGGCTATGTTTCTCTTCCTTTTTAATGTAAAGTAACTCTTGACACACACCACAGTTGTATGCTGCCGTGAATGTGTACGTCATTAACCATGTAATCATTTGCTGCTCATGTGAAACTGTTCTCGGGCCATGAATTGGTGTCTGGGAATCCATCTGCTGGGGAAGTGGGCTGTGAACATCGAGAGGAGCCAGCACTGCGGAGCTCTGGTCTTGCATCTGGGGCTGAACTCTGCTGCATAAAGAGGCCCTCGTTCCTCCCCTGCTGCTCAGGCCGTGGGACACTGTTGGTCGAGGCCTCAGTCTCCCAGTGGAGAACCGGTTGTGACCCTGTGCTTCCCACCACAGCCGCCTGAAAGTCGCTCGTGTTCAGGCTTCTTTCCCGCAGGACGATGTCTGCCAGGGCCAGACCCTGTCTCAGTGTGTGCCTCCGCCGTCGGGGCATATTGATGTAGAGCTGTTTCCTAGGACAGGAGATTTCCGGGGTGTCTGGTAAGGGTGATTTCTGTTCTTGCATGAGTGCTGTGTTCCGCCTGGTTGTCCTTTCTGTTACATGTTTCTGCATGTGTTTGGGGTACAGTGGCACATGTCCGTACGTGTGTGCGTGTGTGTGTGCGTGCATGTGTGTGTGTGAGTGAAATCATGACAGAGCTACACATATCAGCCCTTTCTGTAAACAGATTGCAGCAGCAAGAAAACGTCATGGATCTCCTTTAGTCAATCTGCTTCGGAAAGATCATTGTTAGATATTTAACATTTTGTATTGTGGAAATAAGGATAAACATGTATTTCCAAAAAGATAAAATTAAAGAAATTTTCATAGAACCTGGTTCTTTCCCTTTCTAATAAGTGAGTGACATATTTGCACTCTCCATAAATATATTCCTCACCTCTGAAGAGAGCTGGTAAGTGACTGAGCCTGGTGTGCGTGGGTCTTTTTCCTGCTTTGTGCCTGACTGCTGTGTCCGCCTCAGTGGGCCAAACTCTTGGTGCCGAGCTAAGCCCTGGTGGCTGCTGGCCACAGAGGAAGGTGGGAGGGATTGGGGCTGCAGAGCTCAGAGCCAGCGGAATCCCTTGGTATTGTTCGGCTTCACCTGGTACAAGACACTTTCCCCAGTCAAGAGCCTCTTAATCTTTCCCCTTCCCCTTCCCGCCCCCTCCCCGCCCCCTCTCCTCCCTTCCCTAGAGTTGTGTGGACCCTGACTCAGGCAAAGCATGGCCGGAAGGAGGGCACACCCCTCTGAAGCTGCCGTAGCTCACAGCTCATTGGGAAGGTGGAGGTCCGATAAAATAGATAAAATACAAACCGGGAAGGACTGAGGGGCTGCTGGCTCTGCTGAGTCCTTCAGACTTACAGGGAGTGCGGTGCCTCTTTCTTTCTTTCTTTCTTTCTTTCTTTCTTTCTTTCCTTCCTTCCTTCCTTCCTTCTTTTCTTTTTTTTTGGGGGGGATTAGCTATGGAATTTTCTTTTTTATTAGTACACACTTATAGTCTTAATGTTTACATTCTTTGTGGGGAGTTTTAATTCCCCTTTTCATCCTCTTCCCATTTGAGAAAGAATCATCTCCCTACTTCCTGTTACGTACCTTTTGTTATTTTACTCTTCATTACATTTCTTTTGAAAAAGAAGGGAAGGGCCAGGGATTTAGCTCAGTGGTGGCGCCAACCTGCCTCACAAGCACAAGGTCCTGAGTTCGATCCCTGGTACCAAAAAAAAAAGGAAAAAGAAGGGAAACTGACCCAAGACTGTGAGTTGGCACATTAGTCAACACACCTTGTGTGGCAGGTGACAGATCCCTTGGGCTTTGTAGTCTTACTTAGGAGAGAGAGGGGAGCCTCTTGCCCTGAGGTAAGGAGGGTCTGCATTGTACCCTGAAGCCAGGGCTCCGTGCTCAAAAGTTTTCAGGCTACACTCTTGCCACTGGTTCAGGGAGGGGCTGGCAGGGCAGTGCCTTCTAGAAAGGGCACGTGCTCCAGAGTCTCATGGAACTGAGTCTGCACAGTTCCAGCTGTTTATTCTGGGACATATTACTTACCCCCTCTGAATCTCAGCTTCCTCCTTTATAAAATTGGTAAAATAGACTCACCCACCTCACAGGATGGTTGTATGGATTAAATGAATTTTTGTAACATACGCATCATGCTCAAGTATCCAATAAATGTGAAGAGTATACTTTTGACCTGAAATCTTTGTTGTATGTGTTCTGTCAGCCAGAGCCGACAGCAGCCATAGTCATGGAATTTGGCTTGGAATTAAGTACCCTGTGCATCCTCACATGAGACCAACTTTTGTTTTCACAGCCGCATCAACTAATTCAAACCAGAGAACTGGGTCAGCCCCTTCCTCCTCTATACACACACACTAGCCTTTATATATATATATATATAT
>NW_004624782.1:4093843-4208697 GCF_000247695.1 Heterocephalus glaber
GGTACTGGGTATTGAACTCTGGACCTTGCGCTTGCAATAGGCTTTTATATTTTGAGACAAGTTTTCACTGAGTTGCCCAGGCTGGCCTCATACTTGTAATCCCCCTGCCTCAGCCTCCTGAGGAGCTAGGATTATAGGCATGTGCTACACCAGACTGGTTCATACCAGGCTTTCCTAACATTTCTTGTGAGCATAAAACCCTGAAGGGGCGCCTTTGGCTTCCTGATGCTAAGCGCAGGGCTTGTGCGTGGGGCTTGGGTTTGGGTTCTTGAATATTGTAACCAAAGCTGCAGCAGTCGTGGGAATGGGACCTTGTAGCTCCCTGAGAAGTTTCATAGTCTTGGAGTTAGGGGCTCGGGTGGAGATTAAACACTGTGGCTTTGTGTTTGCATTTCTCCAGTCTTCCCCTCGACGTTTGTTATGAAAATGTCGAGAAGACATAAAGAGCAGTGCTCAGTGAGCACCAGGCTACCCACCCCATAGTGTGCAGTCACCATCTTGCCGCATTTGCTCTGTTATAAACCAGTTCAGCCGCGCCTCTGTCCATCCATCCATCAGCTTCTTTTCTGATGCATTTCTAAATTGCAAGCCTCAGTGGATTCCCCCTCCCAAATACTTCATGTCTGCTGTTAGCCAGAGTTTAGTATTTGTTTATGTTTGGTGGTCTTTGGGGGTAAAATTTGTAGTGAAATACTCAACTCTCAACCATACCATTTGCTAAGTTCCCAAAAAACAAACCCCAGCAGCCAGGGTACAAACCATACTGCCATCTCAGAAGAGTCCTCTCCATCTCTTCCCACTGAACCCTGTCCTACTTCTGCCCCCAACCCCAGAGCCACACAAAGGTCTGAATTTTTTCAGCACAGATTTTCTAAAATGAAAATAGAACCAGAGAGTCAGTACTCACGATGGTATAAGCTGAGGCTGGGGATGTAGCTCGGGGGTAGAGCACTTTCCTGGGATGCACGAGGCCCTGGGTTTGATCCCCAGTCCCAAGAAAACACTCGGCAAGGTTAAGCCTCCTTTTTTTTCCCTCAGTACATTTATTGAGAGTCATCCAAGCTGTACGTGCATCATAGTTCCTTTATATTTTTATTTTATTTTTGTGGTATTTAACCTAGGAGCTTGAACATGCATAGCAAGTGTTCTTCCGCTGAGCGGCATCCCTGGCCCTTTTAATCAATCTTTTTTTGAGACAAGTTCTCATTAAGTTGCCCAGCCACCCTCAAGCTTGGGACCCTGCCTCAGCCTCTCGAGTAGCTAGGGTTCTAGATGTGTACCATTGCACCCAGCCTTTTACTTAGGGTATGAGTATCCCACTGTTTATCCATCCTCCAAAAGACAAACACCTGAGCTCTTTCCGGGTCGGGGCTATTATGAATCTTCTTGTATAAGTCTTAATTTTGACAACAAAAATCTTTAATTTGGGGGCTTAGATACTGAGGAGTAGGTACATACCAAGAAGTGTCTTTCTTGTGTTCTTTTTTTTTTTTTGGTACTGGGGATCGAACTCAGGACCTTGTGCTTTCGAGGCAGCCTGCAGCACCACTGAGCTAAATCTCCAGCCCAAGAAGGGTCTTTCTTTATAAAACAAGGCTGTCAGATATTTTCCCAGAGTACTTATTGTAATTTATAATGTCACCAGCAGCCTGTATGCACTGCAGTTCCCTTCCTGGCACCGCTAGTGCTGTGAGTCTTCAGTGTCACCATTCTGTGTCACCATTCTTTGTGAAGTCCCTGATCAGTTCTGTTGTCCATATTTTATCAGGCTGTCTGTCTCCCAACGGAGACAGTTGTAGAAGGTTATTACATATTCTGGACATGGGTCCTTATTTTGCAAATATTTAGTCAAATTTACGGCCCGGTTTATTTTCTTAACAGCACCCTTACTGGGCAGAAATTTTTTTTAACTTTGATGAAGTCTAATCAATTTTTCCTTTCTGTGTCCTAAGAAACCCCAAAATGGTAGCCATTCTTCCACATTTTCTCTAGAAGCTTTCTAGTTTGAGCATTTAGGTGTAACTCTGTGATTAATGTGAATTGCCTTTTCTGTGTATTGTCTGAGTCTGGGGCCAAGGTTCCTTCATTCTGAAAGAATGTGCAGTTATTTCAGCGCCAGTCCTGGAGACTCTTATTAAATTGCTTTGGTGCTTAAGTAAAAATCTAGCCGGAGTTGGTGGTGCACACCTGTACTCTCAGCACTCTGGGAGCCTGAAGGAGGAGGATCGCAAGTTCGATACCAAAGTGGGCAACTCGGTGACATAGCAAGACCCTGTCTCAGAATAAAAAATTAAAATGGCTGGGCATGCAGCTCAATTTGAAGGTCTTGGCTTTAATCCCCAGTACCACACACACACACACACACACACACAGTGTTTCCCTAATAAGTGTGGTTTTCAAGTGTGCATTTTAAATGCATGTTGTTATTTCTGAATAGCAGCAAGGAGGGCCTGGTCGCTCTGTGCACGCAGTTCCCGCATGGCCAGTTTTGCAGCACTTGCCTTGACCTTCAAGAGCCAAATGAAGCACTTAGTGGCCGCTGCAGCCAGGCCAAGCCACCTTTCCTGACCTGGGAAACCACTGAATATTAAAAATAGTTCAGTCTTTTGGGGTAATTTTTTAATCTCATAACTTACGTAACTTCACCTGAAATTTTTTTTTTTTAATTCCTAGTGATTCATGGAGTAAATCATTGCATTTGTCCAGGAGGGGAAATAGAATACCTGAAGGCAATTCGTGTTTCTGCTGGTTGGGAGCCACCCTCTCCTCCAGGTCATCTGGTGCCTGCTAACAGCAGTTTGGTTTGTCTTAACCACTTACCTGCTTCTTTCTTTTTCTGGTCATGCCATGAACTTGAACTTCAGCATGTTCTTGATGCTAGCTGGGCCTGGAAAAAATGGTACAGGTTCACCGACTGACAGGGTTTGTCTGTCTGTCTGTCTGTCTGTCTGTCTGTCTGTCTGTCTGTTGTGGTACTGAGAATTGACCCCAGGGCCTACACCTCCAGTCTTTTTTTTTTTTTGCTTTTTGAGACAGGGTCTTACCAAGTTACCAAGTTACCAAATTGTCCAAACTGGGCTCAAACTTTTGATCATCTTGCGTCAGCCTCCCAAAGTGCTAGTTTTACAGGCATGAACCTAACCAAGGGGGCCTTTGTAAAGTGGACATGTTTCAGACATCTGGGGGGTTGGGGGGGTTACTAGGATCAAACCCAGGGGTGCTCTACCGTTGAGCTGCACCCCCAGCTGTTTGGTGGTTATTTAAGACAGGGTCACTAAGTTGCTCAGGCTGGCTTCAAATTTGCCACCCTCCTTGGCTGGACTGCTGAGTATCTGGAATTACAGGTGTGCACTACCACGCTTGGCTAGACTGTTCTTCTCAAAAAAGGGTAACAAAAGAAGCCCTTTATCATTGGGGGGATCTGTGTTTCATAAGAGGAGTGGATCATCCTCATGCTGATCTTTGTAAAAGAACACAGGGAAAGACAAGAGCAGAAAGCCTGAAGCCCTGGCGCCCTGCCTGGCCGTGCAAGCCTGGACTTGGGCAGAGCCTTGAGGGGAAGGTAGAGACCCTGCAAGCACCACACCAGGCCCGGGCTGCTTTTCCATGGGGAGATCTTGCCAGGGTTCACACCAGCCTGAGAACCAGTCACCATCCCTTGAGTGCCTCTTCCTGCAGGAGGGGAGATCGGGCAGGGATCTTCCACCTCACAGCCCCTGCAGGTCTTCCAAGGCTGGACGATGGAATCTCTGTTGCTGACAGCCTTCTGAAGCTAGGCTGCCAGTGACACTATGACTGATGTGGCTCCCTGCCTGTTTCGTGGGCCTTTTGGGGTGGGGATATCTTCACTGAGCGGCACCATGGTCCAGTTTGCATAGCCACTTGTGGCTCTTTACCCAGGATCTGGGAACTTAGAGTGGTTCTTTTCACTCAGGAAGGACTCCTACTGGACAGATTGTTCTTCTCTTGTTGCATGAGGTAAAGCTGCACAGCATCTCTGAGCACAGTGCTCACAGATTACCTTATCCATAATGGTGACTTAAGGCTGAGGCATTTGCCCTGCTTTTGGAGTCTGGGGCTAAATGGGAAAAAGCGGAGAGTCTGGTATGTGTTTCTGCTGTCTTTACAAGCTTCTCCGGTTCTCCATCACCGGGGAGATTTTATCTGCCTGAATATGTGTGAGTCAGCAAGTCCTCGGGTCCTGGTTGGATGGCACAGTGGGTGCGCCTCACACAGCCTCAGAGCCTGCTTTGTCTCCCGTTTCCATTTGCTCACTCCCATGTGGACTCGGCCAGTGGCATCCTGAGTTTCCACTAATAACAGAGGCTGAGAAGCCGCATATTAGAGGCAGTGCTGGACTCTGCGATTGCCCGGAGGTGGGCCCCGGGGACTCTGCCCCGCTGGGCCTCGTCTCCTCCTGTGCCCCCCACCCGCTGACAGGAGGGAACAGGAGACGCCCACAGGTACTGCACCCTCTCCCCCGTTGTCTTTCCCCAGATGCTAGCGTTTCCTTCAGAGGGACGCGTTCAGGTCCTCCTTGAAAACATGTGTCCCTGCTTTCTAGCCCTTTCCATTATAAAACAAACTACTTCTGGGGTGTAACCCTTGCTTTCCAAAAGTAAGTTTTCTTACTGTGTTTTTCCTGTGATGCTAATAGCAAACGTGAACTCTAGTCTAAGCACTTCACTTTCGTTTTTCTTTGCAGTGCTGGAGATCAAACCCAGGCCCTCACACATGCTAGGCAAGTGCTCTCCCACTGAGCTGCACCCCAGGCAAGCTTTACTTTGCAGTTTCTGAAGCATAGGTACTTTCACTCCCATCTGAAGATAAAACTGAACCTCAAGCAGGTCCAGTAAGTTGCACAGAGGCCAAGGTCAGTGGCAAAGCTGGAATTCCAACACCAGCGTGACTACAGGCCCAGGTGCCTGACTGTGATTACCTCCTGCCACCCTCCCCTTCTCAATGCCGTGAGTGACCATAAAGCCTGGGCTGGTTCCTCAGGCCTAGCTTTCCGGAAGGGAGATTACAGTATCAGGGAGCAGAAACATTTTAAAGGCTCTTGACATATATTGCCAAGTTGCATTCTAATTTAGGCCCCTGCCAGAGGACTACAAATCCTGAGTTGCAGTCTCCAAAACGCCCACCTCATGAGCAGCTAATCAGTTCAATTATAGCAGGGACATCTAGCGTTCTCCAGCACAGCAGGATAACTGTAGCTCACATTGGTTTATTATGTAGTGTATGAAGAACTAGAAGAGAGTTCCCAGGCTACACAAAGAAAAGAGGGCCGGAAATGCTAATTACTCTGATTTAATCCCTGTATACATTATATACACACATCAAACTATCACACTGTTCCCCATAAACATGTACAATTAAAATCAGTTTAAAATTTTAGACAGAGTTGCACGGAAGGCAGCAGAGGGCCAAAGCAAGACCTCCACCTGCAGGAAGAGCAGACACAGGGTCTTGATCTCATCTTTGAAGCTCTTTATTCTCAAAGTGTGGTCCATCCCAGCACCATCAGCTCAGCTGTGGACTAGCAGGCAGTGCACATTCTTGAGCCTGCTCCAGTGCTGTGAAGTCAGAAACTACAGGGCTGGGGCCCAATAGTCTGGAAACATGGCCCCTGGGGGATCCTGGCTTTGGAGCCACTGATGTAGGGAAATGGACCACACTTGGCTATGGCCAAATCTGCGAGGGCTGGGAGCTCATCCAAAGGAAATGTCATTTCCATTTCTTATTCGCGTTAAGAGTCTGCACTTCTGAAATTGATCATGCCCCAAGTTTGGATAGTGTGGCCCCTGTGGAAAATGTCACTGCCATGTTAAGAGTCTACTCTTGCAAATACTTGTCATTCATACCGGGAGGTTTCTTATGTGCTGGGCCCGTTATTATCCATTTTGTATCCTGGAGATGGGAAGCAAAAGCTTAGAGCAGCTTAGAAACACCCTGAGGTCACACAGCCCATGTGGCAGAACTGAAATGTGAGTCCCGCCTGTGTGCCAGCGCTTCGGCTCCCAGCAGCCACAGTGCCTGAGAAGAGTCAGTTCACGTATGGCATGGGAGAGCCTTGTGAATGATTGGCTGTGTTGCTCTGGAATCTTCCAAAGCTCTGAGCGCCTCCAGAAGTGGCTTCTCCCTGCATTTCCTGTCTTTGGACCCTGTTCCAAAGCCAGTCTCAACCACATGTGACTTTTGCCGGTTGGCATTCCCTAGCAAGCTAGTGACATGGTCTTTCACTTTCCATCCACCTGTTTTCATTCAGCTCTGAGGAATTGTTTCTGGAACATTCAGACTCCAGGCATCCCTTGTAGGTGTCTCACTTGTACATCACCTTGCTCATGTCATTTAGTGTGATGAATTCTCACATCCTCTCTTGAATGCCAGATGGGGCCAGGGGCACTTGGAAGGGGGCAGAGTACAGGGGAGAGGGACACTGCTGGGGGTTCTGGTGTTTTGCCTGTTTTGCTTCTCCCTTGAGGATCTAGACTGGCGCTGTGGCTCCCCTGGGACCAGGCTCAGCTCCCTGGGGTGGTGGAGGGGGTACCAGGGCCAGAGCCGAAGGGGAAGGTGAGGTGCAGCCACCTGGAAGGGACCCACGGAGAGCCTCAGGAGGTGCCGGAAACAACAGTGAAACAGAAGAGACTCCAAATACTTCTTTTTGGGGACAGGGAGGGAAGCCGAGTGAAATGTGAAGAGGTGTCTGAAAGCCCAGAGGAAACCGGCAGGCCCTTCCAGAAGTTCTATTTGCGGTAAGAAACCTTGGCATGGGGCAGCCGGCTCCACTGCAAAAATAGACCAATGTGCCGAGAAACAGCTTCATTTGGGAAATAAATGTCCTCCGTGGGGAAGTGAGGTTCAGCTGAGACTCTAGAAGGTTCTGCCCTTCTCCTCTGCTTCCTTCTGAACCCCAGAACCAAAAAGAGTGAGGGAAACCAGAAAAACATTTTAACATAGCCATGACTTTGCTGTCAAAAATGGGGCCAGTGTGGTTCTGCTGCCTGTCTCGAAAGCACAAGGTCCCAAGTTCAATCCCTGGTACCAAAAAAAAAAAAAAAATACACCGAGAAAACAAAAAACAAACAAAATTTGGGCCGGGGATTTAGCTCAGTGTTTTCGCCGCCTGCTGCGCAAGCGCAAAGACCCGAGTTCGATCCTGGGTACCAAAAAAAAAAAAATGGGGCCAGTGAGGGCACAGGACAAAAGGAACATTTCAGATCAGGGTCTGGACACCAGCTGGGGTCCCAGCCCCTCCAAGGAGCTGATGTGTGGGATTGAGGACCAGCTCCCCCTTCCTTTTGTGTGCCTCCTTTACTTCCTCACAGGTGAGCAGAGGAAGGTTAGGGCTAGACAGAAGACAATTACCTGACTAATGGGCATCAAAGACAGATGCTCCTTTAAAACACCTGGTTGACAGGCTGATGGGGAGGGCGTGTGACACAGCCCTGAAAGGAGATTCTGGAACATGACACCATCGCTTCTGCATATTAAGGAAGCTCACATGGCTCTTTTCTGTGGCAGACTTGGACTTCTTAGCAGGGCCCCGGTCTCTGCAGCAGCGAGAGAACAGCTATAACCAGCTGTAGACACGGATCCACTCCATAGCATCAGGGTGGGGCCAACTGGCAGTTTGCAGGGTGGTCATTGAATAACCCTCCACATCTTCCTGACCTGGTCTCCCCGCCACCAGAAGTTCACTGTGATTAGACATCAGTGTCATCAAGTTCTTTAGAAAGGGCATTTTATGTTATGGCCTGAGCACTTTTGTGAAAAAAAGTCATCAGGAGGGAGTATGAAAAGAAGATGGTGAACAGGTACAGGGTGGCAGCTAGGGAGGAGGAATGACTTCCAGTGTTCCATCACAGTCACAGTAGGGTAAATACAATTGACAACAACTAACTATATATTTCAGAATAGCTACTAGAAAGGATTTTGAAGGTTCTCAACACATATGATAAATGTTTGAGGTGATCGATGTGTCAGTTACCCACTCTGATCATTACATGAAGTATATGTGTTAAAATGTCACACTGAACCTCATGAATATGTATAACTTGTGTTAATTAAAAATAAATACATGTATATATTTTTTAATCATAGGGAGCTTATACCTAGTGTCTCTCAGCCAGAACCAGGAGCTGTCAAGCAGACCAGGAGCACTTGCCCTCTGCCTGCAGAAGATGAGGGGGGCCTATATATCCACCTCTCTGTCCTCCTAGTGGCCAATGACTGCCCGCATCTGGCTGTGGCTTTGCATTTAGCTGCCACTCGGCCTGCTGGGTTGAAAGACCAAATGTCATCTGGCATTACCAGCCTGGCTTGCCAGCAGTGCTTCCATTTTCCAAATATGGCAGGGCAGCCCTCGGAGGGCTTAGGCAAGGATCAGAGAGGGACCTCCCGCCCCATGGGGAAAGAGCCTCACACTGTTAGATGCATCCTGGAGGGAGAACGAATGGCAGGACCTGTCCCAGGACCTTCAGTAACTGGTGGCTGAGACCCCCACCCTAAGAAAAGTGGGCAGGGAAGTGAGGGGAGTGTCTCAGGAAGACTCGCAGGCTGGGGTACAGAGGGAGGGGAAGGACCTCCATCCAGATGCAGAAGTGGCCATGCATTGAGGTCCATCTGCAGCCTGGACGTGATAGGAGAGTGGGTTTCACAAATGCGCATAGGAAACCCTTCACCCATATATGTGCCATGTTGCCCTGAACAGGAAAAGGTGGTTTTCCATTTCTTTGAGCTGAACTCCTTCAGTGATGTGATTCAACTACAGCCAGCCATTCACGCCACCCCAGCCTCCTAGCTGTGGGAAGTGGGCATGTGACCTGGGACCAGCCAATCAGAATGCTCCCTTGCTATAAGGAGGGGTCACATGATTCAGATAGGCCAATCTTTCCCTTCCTTGCCCAGTGGAGAATTATGAATGCTGGAAGTGGTATAGAATCAGGTTTTTAGTCCACACAGCCCATTTGCCATAGGAGAAAAGGAGGACAACTCAATTTGAGGGCAGTGAGCCCCAGGTGGCACAGATTTTGGGCAGCATTATTTGCCAAAAGGAAAGTTATATTGTAACAATTTACACCATTTTAACATAGCAAAGAAGATTTGAGTACATTGAAATACAGTTTTTTTCTCTATACGTTATTTTAATTTTCTATTTAAATAGGTTAACATATTCAGATATGTTGGAGGGCTGCAAATTGAAAGACCACCCTTAGTGGCATGAGTTGTAGCTAAGGCATTGAGGGGCACGTGGATGGCAGCCACATGTGGGTCCACATATACCCAGTGCTAGTTCCACCAGCCTTTCCAGTTACATGGAGTAGCGGGGATTATAGGTGTGCACCACTTCACCTGGCCACACTTCTCTTTGCTTTGTACTAGTTTACAGTTACTATGAGATGTGATCAGAAAATATGGTGATTGTTAAAATTTTTTAAAATACTACAGTAAAAGACACAATGACATTAATTCCCCTCAAAAGCGTTGCTGGGTGTGGTGGCGCACACTTGTAACCCCAGCGCTCCAGAGGCTGAGACAGGAGGATCGCTGGAAGGTTGAGGCCAGCCTCAGCTACAAAGTGAGTTCAAGGCCAGCCTGAAATACATAGTGAGACCCTGTCTCAAAAATAAAAGAAGAAAACATTGTTTCCTCTTAGTTGGAGTTCTGTGTCTGACACTTGCCACCATAAGAGCCAAGACTAATACAGGGAATATTTGGATAAAGGAAGGATAATGCAGAATGTGAAAAGAGTTTACTAGTGTGTTCAAGACTAAAAGTCAGAGGCACTGATACAAGGGCTGATCAAAATATATGGTTAATGTTTAAATTAGAAACCGTAGGGCCAGGGATTTAGCTCACTGGTTCCACTGCCTGCCTCGCAAGCACAAAGTCCCGAGTTCGATCCCCAGTACCAAAAGAAAAGAAAAGAAACTGTATTACAGGTAAAGACATATTGCCATTAATCCCCCCCAAAATACTCTTGCTTCAAACACACTCACCCTATCATTCTTGCCACTTCCTGAAGCAGTTGTGGAAGTCCTCTTTCATGAGTGTCTTTATAAGGTGTGATTAAAAAAAGTTCAGTGAATGCTGCTGCTGAGTGCCATCCAACAGAAGTGCAGGCTTGTAAAAACATCATGATATGTCCTCATCCACCTTATTCACCGGATCTGACACCGTATGACTTCTGGCTGGTTCCAAAGTCAAAACAACCATGAAAGGTCAACATTTTGAATCAACTCAGGACATCGAGGCAGCCACAACAATGCAAATGAAGGCATGAAAAGCCTTTCAGAACTGCTTCAGAAAGTAGCAACAACAATGAGATAAGTATGTTTGAAAGTGAGGGAGATTAATACCAATGATTCTTTTATTTAAAAAAAAAAAATCTAAACATTCACCATATTTTATGATCATACCGCATAGTAACTGTAAACTTGTACAAACTGGCAAAAAGAAGTGATGCACACCTGTAATCCCAGCTACTTGTGAGACTGAGGCAGGAGGATCACAAGCTTGAGGCTGTCCTGGGAAACTTGGTGAGACCCTGCCTCAAAATAAAAAGGCTGGGGATGAAGCATAATGGTAGAACACTTACCTGGCAGGCCTGAGGACCTGGGTTCCATGCTCAGTACAACAAAAATAAATGAATAAAAATAAAAAACAACAAAAATTGGGCCGGGGATTTAGCTCAGTGGTTCCACTGCCTGCCTCGCAGGTTCAAGGTCCCAAGTTCAATCCCCGGTATCAGAAGAAAAAAAAAATTTAAAAACAGGGAAATACAAGGTAAGCTTCATAAAGTCTTTTCAGATCCCTGAGAAGTGGCAGGTTCAGGGGTTGGTAACCAGTTAAAAGAAGGTACTGCTATGGGTCAGGGTGAGAGAATGGGAGGTGAGGCACTGCCTCACCCTGGAACAGGTGTGCAGGAGTTGGTAGGTCCCGCAGCTGGCACTGGCGTTCCCAGGTGAGGGGATGCCCCATCTCAGCCAGAGCTTCCCCTGCTACTCTGTGAAACTGATTAGGATCTCGGGGGGGAGGTGGCCTTGTGCCTTGGGGCTCTCTGCCTGCCAGTCCCCCCTTTAAGAGTACATCACTTATGCCCTGCCCAGGACAACACTGCCGCCTTCCAACACCATCCCAGTGTTCTCCCAGACCATCTGTTATTCAGAGTTTTTGCTCTTTCATGCCAGCCTTCCCTATCACTTACTTTGAAATTGGGACTGTTTCCCAAACCAATAATTTCCTGATCCACAATGTTCCTTGCTGAGTGTCCCCACAGGAGAAGCTGAAAGCACGATGGATAAAATTACTGATCTTTGCTTCCTGCCCTGGTAAAGGGATTGTTTTGCCAGGCTGCTATCGCATACCACCTCTGTCTGCTGCCTCAATTTGCTTGGTGAAAATTGTCTGAATGATGGAGCAGGAGTTCCAGATGACCCCCCTCACCCCCACTGGCACAAGATCTCTAAGAGCATTGAAAGAAATATGATTTACAAGAAAATAAATTGGAAGTGAAGCCTAGCACTCACTTGCTTTTGACTCTGGATAAGCTTTATGTACCTATGAACCTCAGCTTTCATCTCTGTATAGTTGGATTAATAATACTGCAGTGCATACAGTTAGGCTGAACTGTAAGTAACAGTACTGAACTCATCAGCTTAAAGCACTCATGTGAAAGACTCACGAGGCACCCAGCCCAGGCTAGTAAAAGATCCAGCCAGGTTTCTGGCCCTGGCTTCTATTCCAAAGGTCACCTCATGATCAAAGGTGGCTGCCAGAGCTCTTGCCATTATGTTCCAGACTGCAAGAAAGAGAAAGAACATTCTGTCTCATCTTTTAACAGGCCTTCCCAGAAGTCCACCACAAGACTTCTGCTTACATTTTATTGGTTAGAATTTAGTCACATGGCCATATCTAGCTGCAAGAGAGTCTGAGAAAGGAGGTTGAGGTAAATAGACACTACAATGGCCCCAATAATCTCTGTCTCTTGGTTTTCACTTCTTTGTGTAATTTCTGCCCCTTAACTGCAGGCTGGAACTGGTAACTTTCTTCTAACCAATAGAATATGGCACAAGTAATGGGAAGTCACTTTTGAGAATAGGTTACAAAGAGATCCTGGCTCCTATCTTGGGTGTTTTCTCTTGCTCTGAGGAAAGTGACCTGCCATGTTATGAACTGCCTTCCAGAGAGGCCCATATGGCAAGGAACTGATGCCTGAGCAGCTATCAAGGATCAATGCTCTTGGTCCTGTAGATTCATGAGTGATCTTAGAATAAGGTTCTTACTTGGCCTCTCCTGGCTGACCCCTTGACCAAAACTTCTTAAGATACCTGAGCCAGAGGACCCATAAAATTGTAAGATAATAAACAGGTTTTGTTTGTTTTCAGCTGCTAAGTTTTGGGTTTACTGGTTATACAGCACTAGCTGACTAATAAAATACTTTTCTAGCTAGGCACATTCCCAGGTTTGTGTTACTGAGAAAGAAGAGGAAGGTGGTGATTGGGAAGCAACCAACAGCAGCTGCCAGAGGACTGCTGTGAGCATGAAATGAGGTACATATGAAATGGATCCACATACAATTTGCCAGCACCAGGAAGTACACAGAGAGAAGTATTTGTTAACGAAGGGCCATGTCCAGTGCCTCTTTCCCAGGCTTCCCACCAGGCTCTTCCAGGAGACACAGTGGGACTGTATTTTATGTGTGTTTCTCCCTGGCATCTTCCTCTAATCTTTTACAGTTCAGACCCCTATCCCCAATCCAAGCAGGAGAATGATAGCATCTGTAGAACTAAGGGTCCCCTAGCTAGTAAGCTCACAGAATGGTAAGATTTCAGAGGGAAACCCCCTTAAATCCAGGGCCCCACATACCAACCTTGCC
Organism: Heterocephalus glaber; assembly: GCF_000247695.1. The sequence goes on from NW_004624782.1 coordinate 4,106,724, forward strand.
CATAGTCACATAGCCTCAAGGCAGATTGGATGCCTTTGGAGAATGACTTGACTCTCTGATCTGCCTTCTTCCCTCACAGCTATGCTGAGGCAGAACCCAAATGTACAGTAAAGCATTTATAGAATTCCATAATTGTTTTTTAGATGAAGCCGAGTGTGGTGGCATGTCTCTGTAATTCCAGCTATTTGGGAAGCCAAGGCAGCAGGATCAGTTGAGCCCGTGAGTAGGCAGCATAGCAAGACTCAATCAATCAATCAGTCAGTCAGTCAGTATTGCACTAACCCAATGTTCTCTCTCCCAGGAGAGTCAAGATCAGGTCTATGGGACAATGGCACTCCTTCAGTGAAAGAGCATCATGCTCCCTTATGGTTTTCCTTCTGGCCCTTGGAGGCCCCTGCTCTTGTCTCTGTGCCTTAGCACTGAACATGGTCCCTGCGGTCATCCCCAGGCCCTGTTTCTTGTGGAGTAGCTTGAAGAAAAGTCCAGAGTGTGCACCCTGGGATCCCACAGTAATGCATCTTCTTTTTGGGGGGGGGGTACTGGGGGTTGAGCTCAGGACCTTGTGCTTGCAAGGCAGGCGCAGTGCCACTGAGCTAAATTCCCAGCCCTGAATATTCTTAACTAAGGCCAGAGTAGAGCCCAGATTATTTCCCTTCCCGCAGGACACAGGATTTATGTCACCTGGAAGAGTGTGGACACGTGCATCATTTCATACACAGTGAAATCCCAGTTTTTAGAATAGCTCGAGACCAAAGGCTCAGTGAAGCAAGTGTTCTGCGGAGGAAAAAAGGTTAAGTCATATGATTGTTTTTCCCTTTGATCTTCCTAAATAATGACGGAAGGGCTAGGGATGTTGCTCATGCATGTTCTTAGCACAGACAAGGCCGGGGGTTCAATCTCCAGCACCAAAAGAAACAGAAAACATGAAAGATAAAATATGCCAATATTCCTGCTCCCTATTTATATCAGTGAATTAGCGAGCTTAATAAAAATATTCACAGAGGCTCAATTGCCTTATTAAAAGTCTTTACCAGTCATTTAAATTTTATAAAAGCAGCAATTTTATTAAAATCAGAGCGTCTGGGGGAAAATGGTATTATTCTCCTATTTAATGCTGTGTCAACATATTTCTGTATGCTTTTAAAATTGGCATTGATATGTGTTAGAGTGAGGCTGCAGAGGCTTACTGGGGGGTCCTGGTTGTAACATGCAGGGAGTCCTCACCACGTGGAAGCTGCCTGAACTGCTTGTCGCTAATGTCCCTGGAACACCAAATTTAAACGGTCCAGCATGAGCTAGAGAGATATGCAGAAAGTTGGCACAAGAAAATGATGCAGCCCTGAAGCACTTGTCTTCTTTGGAGAACAGACTGACTGAGCAGAAAGCACTTCGTCTGAGAGTGTGTGAGTGTGAACACGTATGTGTGTGCGTGGGGGTGGGATAAGAGTACACATGAGGCAACTACTTAGCGCTCTGGGAGGCTGGGGCAGGAAGATCACAAGTCTGAGCCCAGCCTAAGCAGCTTAGCAACTTAGACCCCATGTCAAAATAAAAAATAAAGGACTGGGGATGAGACTTGGAGTGAAGGCCCTGGATTCACCCCTAAGTGCCTGAAAAAGAAAAAGGCAACTAATACTTTTATTCTGATAGCGAAGAGGGGAATTCGTGAGGCAGCTAGGAGTTGGCTACACGTCCAGCATGAGCCTTCAGCATGACAGTTCCAGAAATGTATTAGGTGATTCTTTTTCTTAACACCAGGTTCTGCCATTATATACCATTATATACCAGCCTGGGAACTGGTACCTTCGACAGCACTGGTGCTAAGAAGAGCAGGTCTTAGCGCTGAGGCTTCCCTCTCTCCTCAAGAGGAAGCCTCAGCTTCTCCCCAGTCTCGAGGACCTGTCCGAATCCTGCCTCGGCGCTTCCCCAGCCATCTCTGCATCCCACCCCACAACCCTCCCCCTGCTGTCTATCTTTCCTCTCCGGTCTCACCTTCTTGGGGATAGTGAAGAACTGAAATGCTCAAACTCTCCTTGCTCAAATCGTTCCCATTTATTGGAGACCATGCTTTCCTAGCCCAGTTCCTGCTATAAAATCAGAATGATGACTTCAGGGAAAATAGCCCAGCCACAGTTTCCGTATTGGTGCCTCCATCCATGTACTTTTACCCCACAAGTCAGTTTTCTTTCTGTTGTCCCAGATGGGAAACCATCTCCAACTGGCTTAGGAAAAAAGAGCACTTATAGGCCTACATAATTGAAAAATGCAATCACAGTTGCTAGCTTCAGGAAGAGTGAGATCCAGATGTTCAAACAGGGCTCCAAGAATCCCTCTCCTGGCTGTCGGTTCGACTTTTCTCCATAGTGGTTCCATTCAAGCACAGATTTCCCTCCTCAGAGTTCCAAGATGGTAGCACATGACCCCAGGCTTCTATCCATCCCCTCCCGACTGCCCAGGGGTAAGCACCTGCAGAAGCCCCCATCCAGTCTTATTGGTGCTGACTGGGGCAGCTCTCCATTCCTGAACCAATCACTGCCTCGAGTGGGAGGCATTGTTTGGCCATCTCTGAAGCTAGGAATGGCATCTTCTCTACCCAAATCACATACATTGGGAGTGTGGAGGGACACATTTTCAAAGGGAAATATGGGCTCTGCTGCTAGGAAGAAGAGGAAAGGAGGCTGGACAGACTGGCAGTGACAATGGACCTTGTCCTGGCCTGGCCCACCCCACGCCCCAGCTGAGGTCAGGGCAGGGACGGGTGGCAGTGGGTAAGGGTGCGGTAATGTTGGGGGCCGGCCTCTGCCCTGCCTTCTGGGCACTGTGCAGGTGGATCCCCTGCCCCGAGTGGGGAGCGGTGCTGGGCTGCACAGTGTCACCCCAAATTTCATAGCCCCCTGACCTTATTTGGAAAGAGGGTCTTTGCAGATGTAGGCAACATGAAGTCCTGTTATAGTAGAGTGGGCCCCATGTCCCATATACTGTGGTTTTTTTCAAGAAGAGGGACATTTGAACACAGCTGCACACAGGAAAATGCCATGTGACGGAAGAGCAGAGACTGGAGTGACAACAGCCAGAAGCCCAGGTGGGCCAAGGTTTGCTCCAGCCACGGGAAGCTGGACGAGGCCGGGAAGGGAGCAGGCCCAGTGCACAACTTGATTTTGGACTTCTGCCCTCCACAACTGTGAGACAACAAATCTGTATTGTTTTAAGCCACAAGTTTGTGGTAATTTGTCAGGGAGCCCTGGGAAACCAATACAGGAGCAGACAGACACTGGTCAAATAAGCACACAGCTGTGAACTTACTTGGGACCAGAGAAGGGTCCAGGGCTGTGTCAGGGAGGGGTCCCCTGAGACTCCAGGTCAGAGAAGGAGTTAACAAGGGGGTGGAGGGAGGCATGTCAGCTCAAAGGGACCCATGGGGAAAGGTCCTGGGTCCTGGGTCGGGTAGTTCCCTCCGTAAATTCAACAAGCATCCAGGCCACTGGAGGCTCTCAAATGAGTAGTCTTGGCCACAGAGGGCTTTTCAGAAGAAGAAAGTGGGCAGGTGTGGCGGCTCGTGACAGTAGTGTCAATTTGGCGCCTGCAGTTTTCACTCCACCCAGTTCACGTGTTTACCAATGTTACCAAACTGGCCCCTGAAGGGAATTTGCCGGCCAGGCCCTGGCCTGTGAGGAGCGAGTGCCCACAGCAGCCTCCGCCCTGTCTTGCGGAGTCAGTGCCTTGTTGCTCTGGCTGGCTGCGGTGTTTGCTGTTCCCTACAAACAAAGGCGCTGGGAATTTACTGCTGCCTTTCATCGCCTTGGGAGAGCTCCTCGGGCCTGGCTGCAGATGTGGCTGGCTCACAGGAGCCCAGACTGACTTGCAGCAGCCAGGGAGGCAGGCGGTTCTGGGGGGCTGGGTCCTGGGGTGGGGCCTAAGGCTGCTCAGGAGAACTGGAGTTTTGTTTTCTGCAGGAGCCCAGCCACACACCCTGGGTGCAATCCCTCCATGCTTGTTTGTTTCCCCACTAATCCAGAGGAGTTACCCCAACAGCTCCGCCTCTGAAAAACTGGGTCCATAACTATACCCCCTCGGTGATGCAGTTGTGAGAATTATGGAGATTATTTGCTTTCCTTTAGCAACTATTTCTTGAACAGCTAGTAGGTCCTAGATCCCACGCTAGATGCAGGATGATGCTATAGAGAACACAGCAAGGCAGATTCACATGCTCTTGTGGAACTGATGTTCTCGAACAGGGGCCTGCAGAGTGGGGCTCACCCGCCACATCTGACTTGCTGCCTGGTTTTGCATGGACTGTGTTACGGTTTGGATCTAGATGTCTCCTCACAGCCTCACGTGGTCATAGGCTGGATCTAGAGTGTGTGAAGCTGGGATTGATTCACGACGCAATGCTAGGCTCCGGGCACTAGGATTAAGGGTGTGTGTGCTGCCTACTTTTAAGTAGTCTGAATAAGATAAAAGGGGCAGGGAGACGCTGTTAAATTCTCTTGCAACCTTGGCTGCCTTGTGGGTGCCATATTGTTCCTCCTCTGTGATGCCTGTTTGTCTTCCCTGCCTTGGAGCCAGCCGATTATGGACTGAAACCTCTACGAACTGTAAGCCAAATAAACCCCTTCCCTTTTAACTTTGGTGTCAGGTATTTAGTCCCAGCAACTAGAGAAAGGTAACTAACACATACTGTGAAATAAGAATGCTTGCACCCACCCTTCTCTCTCTTTCAGTGCAGGACCTCATGAATGCCAGGCACGCACTCTACCGCTAATCTACACTTCCAGCCCAGATTTGTACTTTTAAATAGACAAAAGTCCAAGTAGTCCAAAGAATAACAGGATTTCATGACACATGCAAACTATATGAAATTCAAATTTCAGTGTCCTGAATAAGCTTTTAGGGTACCAGCCACGCCCATTGGTTCATGTATTATCTGTGGCTGCTTTTGTGAGATACTGACAGAGTTGGTAGTTGAAACAGTGACCCCTTATAAGGCCTGCAAAGTTGAAAATGTTTGCTATCAGGCTCTTTCCAGACAACATTTTTCCACCCTGGCTCTAGTTTCTTGTGGTTCCAAATGTGGTTTCTAGACTAGTATCAGTGTCACCTGGACATGTGTTAGGAAGCCAGACCTCCGAAGCCCGAGCTTGTGCTGTAAAAAGCCGCCCAGGTGAATCTTGTGCATGTGAATTCCAGTGAGAAATGTGCTGCTGAGTAAATATGAGCTATCCGGGTGGGTGGCTTAAAGGTCCAAGAAAGCAGCCCAGGCCCTGACCCTCAGAACCTGCACTTTCCTTTAAGTGGTAAAGGAGCTTTGCAGGTGTGATTACATGAAAGCTCTTGAGGTAAAGAGGGTTGCTCGGATTACCCAGGTGGGCCCAATGATGAGATCACGGGGATTCCTCTGGGGCTACGGGCAGGAGGGGTGGGATGAGGAGCAGCCGCCACACAAGCAATGCCAGTGATCTCCAGAGTCTGGGAAGGACACGGGAACGACGTCTCCCTTGGAGCCCCCGGGAAGAACGCAGCCCTGGACACTGTGACTGTCAATCTCTGACCTCAGAACCGTAAGGAAATCATTTTATATTATTTAGTTTTTGGTAAATTGGTACAATGGCAGTAGGAAACTAGTACTGCTACCATCGCTGGTGTGATTGTGGCAGGTGTCTGTTGCATGATGGCGAGTCACAGACTCTCTCTGAACTTCAGCTTTTCTCTCTGAAGTTGGAGACAATCCCTTTTCCTTTCTCGGATCATTGAGTCTGACCTGACCATCCTGTGTGTCAAGTGGCTTCATGAAATGTCAGCCACCCTAACTATTGTTGATGTCATTTTAGCAGAGGTAGCAGCCAAGGGCTGCCTCACTGTGACCTTGGACAACTTATGGGACATCCCTGAATTGGAGTTCCTCCTTTACAAGGTGGGGATCATGTTGGTGGCTACCCTGCAAGGCAGCTGTGGAGCTGAAATGTGACTCTGGGCCAGGCTGTGCTTAAGGAGAATGCAAATATGGTTCCCAGCCATTTGGAGACTGCAGAAATCAAGCCTCTAAATGGGGCGAGCTCCCCAGGAGACTGATCCAGGCCCTCTTTGTTGAGTCTCAGCCTCAGCCTGGCTGGTAGGGATGTAGATGACTCCTCTCCCTCTGTGCCCTTGCTCTTCCCCAGGGTGAACACCTGGACCCCACTGCCTCTGCCTGTTGGACGCTTCTGCCCTCTGTTCAGGAGCACATCGCCTCCCAGAGGAGGAGAAGGGGCAGCTGAGCTGGTCCAGGTCTGGGTGATCCAGGGCCCCTCTGCACTCTGAGGTGAGGCCGCAGGACCCCACTGCCCAGGCTGGGCTTTGCTGGCTTTGCTGCTGTGGCACCTGGGCTGGGGGTACTACAGAAAGGCAGACTGAATATTGTGGCCCTCGGTGCCCAGGACAGGACATGGCACAAGTTAAATATGTGCTGGGCCCTAGAATGACTGAATAACCACAAAGCCCCCCGCATAGTTAAGGAGGGAGTCTGTGTTTGTGGCGCCTCTCCCGAGCCCCAGGAAGTGGCCTTAGACTCTGAAGGAAAGAGGTGGCATTTCCTGAGGGCCAGGTGTGATGCTAGAGCTGAGCCAAGTGCTCACCTGGGCCTCTCATTTACCCAGGCCAGGCGTGGAGAGGTTAAACAGCACCCGGGGCTGGGGCTGCAGCTCAGGGGTAGAACACTTGCCTAGCAGGTGTGAGGCCCCAGGTTCCATCCCCAGCACCTAAAACCCAAAAATCAGTGAAGGCTGATGTCCAGGGCTGCACACCCGGAGTCGGGTGTGAGGCAGGCATTGGTGAGGTGGATGCAAGCCTTGGTGTCCTTTAAGAAAGAGGGGCTGTTCAAGGATTTTGCTCTTCGTTCTTGGTTTTGCTGTTTTTTCCCCAGATGATGGAGCATCTCTAGGAAATGTTGCTCTAGAATAGTAAAATTTAAGGAGTTCATGGAAGACAATAAGGGAGGTGAGATAATCCAGCAACCTGGAGGCTTTGTTTACACTTCTATCTCACCATGTGGCCAACGGCTAGGGTGAGAAAAGGTCCAGGTTGCCCGGGACTGTCTTGTTTTAGCACTGGAATTCTCATGTCCCAGGAAATCCCTTAGTCTGACCAAGTGAGGACGGACGGTTGGTCCACGCTGCAATCCGTGGGTGGAAGAGTTTCCACCGGAACCCCTCATCCCAGCCACCTGCCTGCTGCCCGTTCCTGGAGGTGTCAGCAGAGGGGCAGCCTAGCTTCTCACCACCGGCCTCCTCACTTCCCATCCCCAGCCCTAAATGCTCCTCCCTCTGGGACCCTTCCAACAGCGAAGTTGACATCACTGGGGGACAGATGCGTGTGAGGTAGGGCCCAGGCTGCCTGGAGGGGACTTCCCACCCCCGTCATCTCTGGTGGAGAAGCAGTCAGGTAGGGTGAGTGCCCTTCCGCCTGTCCCTTTGTCCAAGAAGCATCTTTTCCCTGAGTCTGCTGCCCCAGGTGAGCGTCCTCTGAGCCCGGCTCCTGTAAAGAAGGGAGGAGCAGTGGGAATGAGTGTCTTGCGTCTGGGTGAATTGGTGGTGGGCAGGTAGGGAACAACCTCAGACACTGAGCTGGGTGCTAGAGGATCTGGGGAGCCGGGCCCTGGGCTTGGCTGCAGTGTCAGTTCCTCATCCCCGAGCTGGGTGTGGGCAGCTGAAGGACAAGGGTCAGGCCTCACTCCGCCCCACCCTGTGCCCCCCACCTATCACAGGGCGTGGCCGGTTCAGGCTCACTGAACCCTTTTTGGATGCGGAGATATGAAGATGGTGCTAACTGTCCTCTCTGTATCTGTTTGCTCAGCTATGGGATGAAAGTGCCCTCCCACCCAGCCCACTGTCAGTCTGCCCGCTGGGCGCCTGGAGTGGCTCAGGCTCCCCACGGGTCCCCAACCCCAGCTCCCTCCTGCCTCGGGGCTCAGCAGGAAGGTTCTCTGTGCCTGGGACACATCATCCAGCTCTTCTGCCACTGTCTCTGTTCACACTGGAGACCTCTGCTCACGCTGACTCTAAGTCCTCCCCAGGAATGGACACTCACCTCCTCTGTCTGTCCAAGCACCTTGTACTCTTTTTTTTCCTTTTCCTCTGGCACTGGGGATTGTTGAACCCTGGTCCTTTTTGCACTGAGCCACATCCCAAGCCCTTTTAATTTTTGAGATAGGGTCTCACTAAGTTGATAAATTGCCCAGGCTGGGTTTGAACTAGCAGTTCCCCTGCCTTAGGCTCCCAGGGTGTGAGGATTATAGCCATGCACTGAAATACCGAGCATGCACCCTGTTTTTTTCCTTCATGGGATTGTTACCTTATCTATTGCCCATTTATTCATTTTCTTTGAAGCTGGGCTCCGTCTAACTTCTTCCCTCTACATCCCCATCTGGCAAAGAGTGGATACTCTATAAATTCCTGTTGAATGAATACATGACCAAGGAGGGCATTACTGGCCCTGTTGTCCCTCCCCACCCACTGCATGTTATGTCTCCACGTTTCTGATGTACTAAGGGTGCCAGCTATGGCGCTAAGCCTCCCAAGGAGCAACCCTCTGACAGGGACACCCCTAGTTAGGCACAGAGAAGCAAGGTGACAGGATTCAGCTCACACGGCACCCAGCGGGAAGCCAGGATTCCACCAAAGTTGCTCCAGCTAAAGGCCTGTTTATGAGTCCCACAGCCAGGAGGTCCCGGCCCTGCCCTCTCAGGGGCAGAACTAATTTTGAGGGGACTAACGCCCCAGCTGGACAGCAGCCCGGCTCAGACCAGCCCATGTTGTAGCCCCGTGGTGCATTTCCCTGATGCGGTTTCCACTTGTTTTCTGTAACCTGAGCTTCCCCAGCGCCTGGCACCAGGATCCGTGAGTTGGTGGCCTCAGCTCAGGTTCCTGATTTCCTTGGATGATTTTAGATGATTTTACTGGCAGAGAAAAGCCCAGCCAGGAGGCAGTGAGGAGAGGAAGCCCCTTCCCCATGACCTAGTAGCAAAGGGGCACCAATACTTAGCAGTGCCCTCAGGGACTGCCGGGCTGGGTGGAAAGGGCCCGAAGTTGTTCACTGCACCCTACGGTCCCCAGCTCACAGTGGGGGAGCCCAGGGCTCCGAGAGGTTGAGCGACCTACCCGGAATCACACAGCCAAAGGTAACAGAACAGAATCTACACCTGCATCTGCTCCTCCTCCCAATTCCTCTCTGGCTCCAGGCTGCAGGCAGGACCTGGGGCCCACTGGCAAAAACCCAGACTTTGCCCACAAGGAGCTCCAAATCAAGTGCAAATGGCCATCAGAGCCAGCACGCCGGCGGGAGACCATCTGTATTTTTAGCTGGAGGGTGAGTCAGCCTGATGATTCACAGGCCTGGCCAGGCTTACTGGGCAGCCCCAGGCCACGAAGGACAGGGCAGGGGTCAGCTGCCCAGGACAGGAAGACTAGAAGGGGGTCAAGGGCTGCCCAGCCTGGCCACCGTGTCCCCATACTGTGTCCCCATTGTCCTGTGCAGGGTCGGAGCTGGGCTGTGCACTTCCTCACTTGTTCAGAAAGTGGGTTCTGGACATCTGCTGGCAAATAGCTTGTGTCAACAGAATTAGAAAGTCATATAAGCAGCTTCACATCACAGATGTCTGCTCTGGGTTGGGTACCATGCTAGGAGCTGGAGAGACAGTGGCAGAGAACAAACCCCAATACAACTGACATTCTAGGACAGGTGTTGCTGGGAGCTTCTTCATCAAGGGCTGGGTAGCAAGGTTTGGTTTGGTTTTGTTTTTAACAGTACTAGGGATTGAACCCCAAGGCCTTTGCTTTGAGCTACATCCCCAGCCCTTTTATTTTTAAGACAGGGTCTTGCTAAGCTGCCCAGGCTGGCCTCAAACTTGAGATCCTCCTGCCTCAGCCTCCGAGTAGCTGGGATTACAGTAAATATTTCATGTTTTGTGGTCTCTAGAGTCTCCACTGTGGTTTTCCCACAGAAAAGCAGCCATATGCAATGTGTTAATGAATGGGCATGGTTGTGTTCTAATAAAAACTTTATTTACAAAACAGGAGGGAGCTGGACTTGGCCTGTGAGTTTTAATCTGCTGCCCCCAGGTCTAGAAGATGCCTTCTCCCACAACCTGGTCCTTCTATTCGCTCTCCACTGTGGGGCGTAAGACCCAGGTGACGGGTGGTGAGCTGGTGCTGCAAGTAGAAATTGCTCTGATGCTCTAGTGTTAATGCAAAGAGGACCTCTCGAGCCCTCTCTCCATGCAGGTGCTCGTGGGTACCTTGGACTGAGCCCCTCCCCCCCCGGCAGCAATATTCATGCATCATCTTGTGTCTGGACTGGTGCTGGGTGTGCCACAGGAGATGCACAAATAGTTGCAGAGTGAACATGCCAGGGCGTGCCCACCCCTGTCTGTCTGTCTTCACTTTAGTTAGAAACTGGCACACTGGGAGGCTACCACAGGAGGATTGCAAGTTTGAACCCACCCTGGGCAACTTAGCAATTTAGCAAGACCCTGTCTCAAATAAAAAATAAAAAGGACTAGGGATGTAGCTCAGTGCAGAGGCCCTGGGTTTAATCCCCAGTACTAAAAACAAAAGGGATGGGGTAGAGGGGGCTTTGTGACGGACTAGAGCCCTCACTGCTCCTCCTGTTGATCCTTGGGGAGACCCGGGTTCCCATGAGAGTCCTGGAGAGGGCCAAGGCCGTGGGAAGTGCTCCGTGGGGCCCAGCCCAGCGAGCTGTGAGCACCCAGGGCTGAGGTTCGGCTTCCTTGTCCACAAAACAGATGGGGCTGAGCCTCCAGCCTCCAGAGGTCACCAGACAGCTCTGTGCAGCCTCAGAAGTGCAGGGAACACTGTCTCACGAGCATCACCTTTACAGGTGAGTTAACAGGGACTGGAGCCTCATGACACTGACTTACTTGAGGTCACAAAAGGAGTGGGGTTCACACCGCTGTGTCTCCGTTAACCTTGGGCCACCCTTGAATTAGCGCCATGGTGACTGCCCACCCCAGACTCCCTCCCTGCCTGTTTCTCCAGCAGATAGGCAGACTTCTCATCCACACACCCCACCCCAGAAGCAAGGCCGAGGGACGAGGGTCCTGCCACCAAATATTCCCAATGCCTAGTGTCTGGGGGGTGGCAGAATTGCTACTCACAGGCCTGGGTTCAAATCCTATGTTGAAGATCAGTTGACTGTGTGACCTTGGCCAGGAAGACCGTCTTCTCATCCACGTGATAGGAATGGGAAATGACTGACACACACAGAGTTGATTCGTATCAACTGTGGTAGTTATATTCTACAAAGGAGCGCTGCATTGGCAAATTCTCAGCCATCACTCCTGGGGGAAACATAGCTGGGCCCCAATTTGGCATAGTTCAACTTGGGATTCTTCCACTCTGTATGGCAAGAAACCACAGGCATCCGGTAACGCCATCCTCAAGGCTGGGTCTTCTCCCCAGCTCCAGACACGGGGGTACACTCCTTTCTCCATGCAAGCCAGGGGCCGCTCAGCTGCCTGCCAGCCACATGGTCACAGGGGACAGCTGGCACCCTGCAGCTTGCTTCTGCCTCCTGCCCCTCCTCCTTCCTCTCCAAGCACCACCTCCTGCCCTGCAGTCTGTACCTCAGTGTCCCCCGTGCTGGCCTTTGTCCAGCCCTTGCAGCCTTGCCCCTTAGTAAGTGCTGCCCTCCCCACCCCCCTCCTGTTCCTCCTTGCTCCCTTCATCGGATCCTTCGCCTGGTTATTTAGGAACCATTTATTGACCACCTGGTCTGCCCCAGGCCCGTGCCAGGCTCTGGGGTCACAGAGATGAGTCAGGAGGCCCTGGCCCCTCAGAGTACCGTCCAGTGAGAAAGACAGGCGGGGAACTACAGCCAGAAGCCCCCCCCCCCGCATTGGAGATTTGAGCTCCTATAAGCGCGTCGGTCTCTATTTTAGAAAAAGACTGATATTCTGCAGACTTGGGCATGTTGGGTTTCGCGGCCAATCTCTCTGTCGCCTTCTTCAGTGCACCGCGTGGCCCAGCCAAAGGGGCCATTTGCAATCTTGCTAAGAGTCTCAGCTCCATGCTGACGTCCCCTCCCCAGGTCTGAGCCCTGGGATAAGCGACAAACTCCACTGCTCATTGAAAGATGGACACCCTGGAAACCTACCTCCAGCAGCCTTTGCCTCGATTAAGTGAGGTACAGCTTCCTGCACCCACCAGCCCGCCCCACCGTGAGCAAGAAACAACTGTCGCTCCCACAAGTCATGGAAGGTGCTGCTGTCACTCCCAGCTGCGCAGGAGGGTCACCGGGGAACTCGGAAACAGCCTGGGGAGCCAAACAACTCCTTGGCGTTTTTGAAGCTTCCCCCAGGGTCTGGGGATGTGGCTCAGTGGTAAAACACTTGCCCTGGGTTCAACCCCTAGAAGGTCTAGGAACCTGTATCTTAAAATAAAAGGTAAATACATACGATTAAATTTACAACAGATAATTTTAGACTTTTTAAAGTTATTCTCTAATTATCTCCTATGAACAATTTCATAAGAAACTTGGGAAATAAGCACCAGTATAATTGCTACCCAGATTCAGTAATTGTTAGTATTATTGTTAAGCACTGCTATTTTATCTCTCTCTGGGGAGGTAAATTATTTCAGAATAAGACTTGGCTTTGCCAGGAACAGTAGCACATAATCCCAGCTACTTGGAGGCTGAGGCAGGAGGATCACAAGTTTTGGTCCAGCCTGGGCAACTTAGCAAGACCACATCTCAAACTGAAGTGTTGGGGATGAAGCTTAGTGTTCCCTGGGTTCAATCCCCAGTATCACATGGGACAAAGGAGAGGCAGGAGGCTGCGGTGCAGCTCAGTGGTAGAGCATGCTTAGCATGCACAAGACCTTGGGTTCTATCCCTAGTAACAAAAAATTAAGAACTAAAAAGTTATAGAGCTGATGACACATTATCCCTAAATACTAACAAGATTTCGGTATGAGCCTGATTCAGATGTTCTTGTCTCACTACGTAAACGTGCAGCGGCCTTAAGCAGCAGCCTGTCGTGCAGGTCCCAGGCCTCCCAGCCCCTCGCAACCTTCCCTGCCCTGAGAGGAGTTGGCAGAGTCTTGCTCCTCCCTGCCCAGGCCTCCTGTGGGCCCCAGATGCACCCAGGCCCCCTTCCAGGGAAGAGCCCACCTGCCTAGTGCTCGCACCTTCCTGTCACTCCTGGGCGGGGGCCTGGCCTTTGCCCGGGGTGGGCAGCTGGCATGGAGTAGGTAACTTCCCTCTCGGCGCTGGAGCAGCGGGAGGGAGGTTTGTCCAGCTCCACAGCCATTTCCAGTAACTCATTCCAGAGGCCCGGGAGGGTCCCTGGCAGGTTCAGGGACTGAGCCTGGGGACTCACCCAGGACCAGGGGCAGTGAGTGCACACAGAAGTCTGTCCCCAGGCCTCTGAGTGGTTCTAACTGGGAGTGGACAGAAGAGGCGCTGTCATGGGGGCCGGCTGCCAGAAAGCAGCCTGGGCAGAGGACGGTTCCCCGGGCCCTGTGGTTGTTGGCAGAGATGCCGAAGGGCCTGGAGGAGAGTGGAGCGGGCTGCAGCACTCCCCCTGCCTACGACACCCTGCCATGCTGCCCGACTGTCTCCCAGCACACCAGCTATATCCCCAGACCTCTTCAGGTTTTTTCCAGACAGTGTCTTGCTAGGTTGCTAAGTTGCCTAGGCTGGGCCTGAACTGTCAAACTCCGCAGCCTCCCAGAGTGCTGGCATGACAGCCCTCAAACCATGCTCAGCCCAGGAACCCCCTTCTGAGCAGACATTTCCCCTCCAAAGGTTCTTCGTCCTCTGGAGTCACACAGACTCAGCTCCACCCCAGCCTGTGTCCCTTGCTCTGACCCTCTGTCCTCTACAGAGGGGACGTCTCAATACAGTCCTGGGGACGCCCGCCCGTTTCCCCACTGCCCTCTGTCCTGGCAAAGATGAAGGACGTTGGGCTTCTAGAAGCGTGGAGGCGAGGCCCAGGGTGCCTCCCCAGCCATCTCCTTCCCGGGGCTCCAGGACAGCTCTTCCCGTCACACCTCGGTCTGCTCATCGCCAGGGCCGGAGTTAGACCCACGACCAGGGTTTCTCCTCCATGTAAATGGGACCCTGGAGCACGTGACCTTTTGTGTCTGGTTTTTTGCACATGGCATATTTTCAGGCTCCACCCCTGCTATAACAGGAACCAGTGCTTCATTCCTTTGAAGGAGGAGTAATTTCCACCGCACAGATAGACCCCAGCTGGTTTGCCTGCTCATCTGCGGGTGGCATTTGGGGTGTTTCGCTTGGGGCCCACTATGAGGAATGAGGCTATGGGGATTCACATGTGGACGTCCGTTTTAGTCCTCTGGGTCACATCCTCGGGAATGCTTGCTTGTTCCTAGGTAACTCTAAGCTTGATTTTTTTTTTTTTTTTTTTGGTGGCAGGGATCAAACCCAGGGCCAGCCAAGCACCGTAGTACTGAGCCACACCCCAGCCCTCTGCCTTTAATTACCAGAGGGGCCGCTGTACTGTCTTCCGCTGTGGCTTGTGGCTTTCTATGAGGGCCCAGTTTGAGTTCTCCAGGCTGTCTTCCCTCTGGGTTCCCTGGGTTTAAAAACCATAAATAAATAAAATAAAGGGAAGAAGGGAGGCAAGGAAGGAAGGAAAGAAGAAAGGAGGGAAAGAAGGAGAAGAAAGGAAAAAAGAAAGTGGGAAGAAAGAAAGAAAGGAAAGAAAAGGAAGGAAAGGGAAAGAGAAAAGAAAGCATTGTGGTGGTCATTTTCCGAATAAGAAAGTGGCTGGTTGTCAAACAGCCACGTAAGGAGCGGCCCATCATGGTGCCTGCCACAGGGACCTGGGACTTAAACCCGGGCACCTGACTCCAGGCTCAGAGCCCGTAACCCCAGTCGACACTGCCAGGGCCCTTGTCCCCGGGCTGGGGACCTGGGTGAGGCCGGGCCTCTGCCCTCTCTGCCCGCTCTGGCTCTGAGTGGAGGGCCTATTCTCTGGGACAGGAGGCTTCCTTCCCGACCCCAGGGGAGCAGAGGGGCTGCAGTGGCATAGGCCGGCAGCCCCCCTCCCCCGTGCCCCACACCTCAGCTGGCACAGACCTCAGCTCCCTCCCCAGTCCCTTGGCAGATCAGCCGCCACTGCGCCCCGGAGCCTCAGAGTAAGCCGAGAACCCAGGGTGCAGGCAGTGCCCCTTCCCTCCTTGGCTCCCTGCCGCCTCCCAGGGGACCAGGGGACACGTTCTCAGCTTGAGGGCCAGGGAGGGGACAGCACTGCCCACAGGGAGGCACCCTCACCTGCCCTACAGACTGGAAGCCTGGGGAGGCGGCCTGGTGGGCACAGCTTGGGCAGCATCTTCAGGGGGCCTTTAGCCACCTCTTGCTTGCTTCAGCCACCACTAGGGGCCTTTTTGAAACAGCTTCGTAGGGCCGCACTTTACCTATCATCTGCTCCTGTGAAGTGCACGGTTGTATGGACTGCAAGTTCACAGAGCTGTGCAGCCATCCCCAGTGTTTAAGAGCACCCCCACCCACAGGGGAGTCCTCCCCAGCCCCCAGTACCTCAGACAGTACTGGACCCTATCTGTGTACCACGTTTTCCAACACACACCCCCTATGGTAAAATTTAATTGTTTGGATTAGGCATGGTAAGAAACTAACAAGAAGTAATAGGGTTTTTTGTTTTGTTTTGTTATTTTGAGACAGGGTCTTGCTGTGCAGTTCAGGCTGGTCTTGAACTCACTATGTAGCCCAGGCTGGCCTTGAAGTCATGGCCATCCTCCTGCCTCAGCCTCTCGAGAGCTGGGATTACAGCCGTGCACCACCATGCCTGGCTTTAATGGGAATTAGAACACAAAATAATACACTGTAATAAAAGTTATGTGATTGTGGTCTTTCTCTTTCTCTCAAAACACCTTATTGTGCTTTCCCCTTTTCGCTTAAAGGAAGCGCTTTCCTGCTTCTCTCTGCGGATCTGAATTGCCATCACCACCACCACTTGCCCACGCCTGCCTCCCTCAGTCTCCGCGCCCAGCCCTGCCCCTGGGTCTCCTCAGAGGGCTTCAGGGCAGCCTTTGGGGAGCCCAGCTCTGGGGTCCTTCCTCCACTGCCTGTCCGAACCTGGCAGAAGCAGAGCAGCTGGAATAAAAGTCCCGTGCTGTATTCACAGACTCCAGAAGAGTGCGCGTCTGTCACATGGCTTCGGTCTACTCTTCCTGCTTGGCCTGGGCTCTGCGCACATGTGACCATCCCAGAGGAAATTCCCTAGGATAAAGGGTTTTCTGGTGCCTGCCATTGGCTCCAGGGTGGCTGAGAGCAACTATAAAGAGCCTCTTGGACAAAACAGTTGTGATCTCTCCCCAGAGTGCCTCCCAATGGGACTGAGTCTAAGGCCTGCTTCAACTCCCCTCCTTCCTTTCTGCTTGCTGGGTGCTATGGCTATTGGCCGCTGCCTCAGTTTCCCCTTCTGCAAAATGGGCCGTGATCCATTCCACAGTGTAGGTTGTGCCAGAGGGCATACCGTTTCATTACATAATGACTCCGGAGCAGAGCCTGTTTGCTTGGCATCTCTCCACCTGTTGGTGCCAGGGGCAACACTGGGACTCAGCTTCGTAACCTTGCATTTCTGCAGCAGGGTGAAAGGAAGGTGCTGGAATGTCTCCTTTCTCTTAGGTCTGGAAAGGGGGCCTCTTGGGGCTGGGGCCTCAGGAGGGAGACAGAACAGGGCACTTGTCCTCCTGGTAAAATGCATGATGGCTTTAGGTGGCTCACAGGCAAGCCAGGGTATTGTTTTGTTTTGTTTCCTTGTGCTATGTTTTTTGATTTTGTTTGGAAGTGTTGGGGATTGAAGCCAGGGCCTTCTCACTGAGCTACATCCTCAGCCCTTTATAAATTTTTTTGAGACAGGAGCATGTTAAGTCTCTAAGTTGCCCCACCTGAGTTTGAACTTGTGCTCCTCCTGCCTCAGGCTCCCAGAGTGCTGGGATTACAGGTGTATACCACTAGGCCTGCTGGGTTTTTTTTCCTTTCAGTTTCTTATTCACCATGGAAACGTGGGTGAAAAAAATATAAGTGACCTCTCACAGAGTGATCTCACCTGGTAGCCACACAGTGCCCACTTTCAGGGAGCGGACCTGTTTCTCTGGACGCTGGCTGTTGTAAGTGACAGTGGAGACAGTGCTCGGGGGTGTGCCTGCCCCGGGGAGCCAGTGATGAAGGCTGGCAGATGCAGCCTCCGTGGAAGCAGCTGGCCCGCCTGGGAGATCAGGGTGACGGTGAGCAGGGAGGCCACGCCACACCCAGCTGGTCAGCGGCTCCTGGGGCCCGGGGGCCCGTTTTGCAGCCGTCCATGGGCCTGCAAGGTCTAGGAAAGCGAGGCAGGGAGCTCTGGTAAAGGGAGTCTTGGAGAAGGGTCGGCCTGGGCCTCGGGTCTGCCTCGGGTCACCCTCCGGAGATCCCGGATGCTCGCTCGGGGGAGCAGGTCTCCAGGAAGAGCCAGGAGGAAGGACAGAGCTCAGGCAGAGGCACCCTGGGACCCGCTCCTCCGTGGGCCGAAAGACCGCCTACTGGGCCACCCCCGGCTCTGCTTAGCGTGCCTGCTTCCACCTGGGAGCCTGGTGATAATGGACGCCCTGCGGCCTTTTAGGTATGCGGACTGCAGCGCACGGCGCAGATATATAAGCAGCTACAGTATCTAGCTTTAAGGCCACCATGGTGGAGTTGCCCCAAGCACTCAGAGGCTCATCCTGCTAAGGAAGAAAGTACACAGGGCCGGGGATTTAGCTCAGTGGTTCCGCCACCTGCCTGGCAAGTGCAAGGTCCTGAGTTCAATCCCTGGTGCCAAAAAAAAAAAAAAGTGGAAGGAAGAAAGTGTACAGAAGGTTAGGGAAATTTACAAGAAGAAATTCTGTAAAGAAGTTGGCCTAGGATGAAGCAGGGAAGGAGTTCCAGGAAGAGGGGTCAGCTTGTGCAAAGATCCTGGGGTAGGAAAGAGCCATGATGCAGCAGAGGAGAGGGTGACTTGAAGCCCATCAAGTGGCTGTTGCTTCATAGATGGGCTGGGGCTGGGGTCAGCCAGGAGTGTGTGGGCTGCCCCGCTGTCTGTAGCCCTGGCCCTGTCTTGGTTCTTGTAGCAAATGATTCTTTGCCTTCCTTATGTCTGGATCTAAAGAAGAGGAAAAGGCAGGGGTCTTAGGGCCTCCTGTGGTTGGAGTCCAGCCCAAAAGGCCACTCCTTCCTGACTGGGGGTAACGATTCTGTCCCTCTGAAGCTGGCCTCCTTGAGCACACAGACTCTGCTGATCTGCCACCCATGCGTGTGCCCCTTGGGACAGGGACAGAGCCAGGGCTTTCCAGCAACCCGCCTCAGAGGCCAGGCTGGGCTGGGTGAAGCTGCTCCCTTCCCTCCTCCTCTTCCCCTCTCAGCTCCTGAGGGCCCCGGGGGACAACTGGGCACCAGGTCCTACAGCCAGCACCATGGGGCGCCTCAGGGCAGTGTCTGAATCCCAGCCCGGCCGCCTGACCTTGAACCGGAGACCCTCAGCCCCACTGAGCCCTGGCTCCTCTGAGAATGGGCCACTTCCCTGGCTCCTCCATCTGCCGTTTCAACCCAGTCGCTGGCTCTGAGCTCCCACCTCTGCAGAGGGGTCTGGCCTGGGCTCCTTGGTGGTGGCACAGAGGGTCCCACAAGCTAACGGTGGCATCCTTGGCTGGGCCTGGAGGCTGGCACCGTTCGCCAGAATAAAGTCACACCGGCCTGGGCCACAGAGGCAGCAGCATGTTTAAGACAGGACATTTCCTACCTTTTTTTTTTTCTTCTTCAGTACTGGGGATTGAACTCTGGGTGTTTGCACTGAGGTACGGCCCCAGCCCTTTTTTCATTTTTTAATTTTGAGACAGGGTCATGCTAAGTCTCTGAGCTGCCCAGGCTGGGCTCAAACTGTGATCCTCCTGCCTCAGCCTCCCAGATGCTGGGGTCACAGGAGTGCGCCACCAGGCCTGGCAAGATGCTTTCTTTCATGTGTGACTATTTCTGGACTCGGGATGCCTTTCCAGTGGCATGCCTGCTCGCTCACTGGCATTGAGAGAACTGCAGGGGAGGGGACAGGTGAGCCACGCTTGGTGGAGCTCACGTGTCATGGATGGAGCTGGAGGCTAAGGAACACATTAAGGTGATTTGAGAGAGCTGTGAGTTCCAGAAGAAGTAAAATAAGGCAAAGGGCAAGAGAACAACTGGGAAGGGTCTTGGGCTCCTTCCCTAAGCTGCTGTGGGGAGGGAGGCTTCTCTGCTGCACCCTGAAGGTGAGGATTCCTGCAGGGTCCACACAGGTGAATTCTGCCTGCTGAGTGGGATGGTGGATCCGGGAGGGAGGCTGGTCTTGAGACAAAGCAGAAATGGGCATCCCCAGCTGAGGGAACTGCCCGAACAAAGGCCCTAAGCTAGGAAGTAGCCCACGATCCAGCCTGATTGGGTGGGACTGACGCTGATGAAGCTATTCTGTTAAAAGGTT
The DNA here is from genome assembly GCF_000247695.1 of Heterocephalus glaber. The sequence goes on from NW_004624782.1 coordinate 4,126,225, forward strand.
GGTATCTTCTGTGGCCCCTGCCAACCTCAAGTCGTGGGAAGACCTGCAGGGAAAGCATTCCAGGTAGAAGGAATGGCACATGCAAAGGTCCTGAGGCAGGAAGGAGCTTAGCACATATGGGGACAACATATAAATGTGACGGTTACAGACTGAAGTGAGGTGGATGGTTGGGAATTCAGAAAGGTTGGCAGGGCCCACCTCATACTGAGCCCACTGGCATCTGGTATCTGAAACTTAATCCTTAACCCTAAGAGCTCAGAGATGTTTTTTAATGAAGGAAGCCTCCAGGGCAAGAGGTGTTGGATAAAGCTGGAAACCACTGCCTGTGGCCCAGGGGATGATTACCAGGAGCAAAGGAAGGGGCGAGGGGTTGGGAAGGTGGCCAGAGGCTCTGCCTCTTTCATCCAAGGCGAAGGCAGATGAAGTTCTCCTGGCTCATACAGCAGTAGATTCCCTGCCCCGTCTCTCCCTCTCTCTCCCCTCCCTCCTTGTTTCTGTTTGAATTACAATGTTTAAAAATCAGGATTGAAAGCAGGACATGGTGGTGCCCACCTGTAATTCTAGCACTCAGGAGGCTGAGGCAGGATCATGAGCTTTAGGCTGGCCTGGGCTACACTGTGAGAACTTACCTGGGAAAAAAAAAATCAGATGGAAAAAAAAAAAATCCGAATTTCTGACTTGCCTGACAACAGACAGAAAATTCTGGAAGCCCTGGACCGACAGACAGCCCCGGGGACAGGCACTGCCGGGCTGCTCTTTGCCCTGAGGGGTTGTGTTCTCCCTGTTGTGTTCCGCCAGCCCTCTTTACTCCTCCGGCCCCAGCCTGGACGCGCTGTGCAGTTTGTGGCTCCTGCTGGGAGTACTAAGGAGCCACGTTGGACGGGACACAGGGCGGTGGCATCAGGCTGGAGGCTGGAGGCGGGGTCAAGGTGGGCCAGGCCCTGGGGAGTCACGGCCGCGCTCTCTGGCCCTCCACAAGCCTGAGCCCAGGCACGGGTGCGGCATGGAAGGCGGGCGCCAGCCCCCAGCCCACTGCGGGTCTGTCTGTCTCCTTTCTGGGGTGCCTTCCGCCGCACGGCTGGCCCTTCCGGCCGATCTCTCCCCGGCAGGAAACCTCTTCAGGTCGGATCAGGTTCTCCGTAAACCGCAGCACCAAAGCAGCTGGCAAATTGTCATCGGCACTAGCGAAAGGGTCCCCTCCCAGCCCGGGCACTGGCTAGGAGCCTCCTTAGTCAGGACCCCTCCACCGAGCTCCGCCGGACTCGGCACCCTGCGGGGACAGGGCCTGCGAAAATCCCAGCGACTGTTTTACGGAGGAGGTGTGATTCGGAGCCCAGCCTCCGCTCTGCTCTGAGGAGCGGGCACCGGCAGGAGCTGAGCGGCGGGCGGGGGGCTCAGCCCCAGCGCGGGTCTCCCACGCACGGACGACTCCGCGTCCTTGGCCCTCTTCCGGGGCTGGACGCGGTCGGGCCCTCTGGCTGCTTCCAGCTGCCCATCTGTCCTGCACATGGCCCCTTTGTCCTCTTTGCAGGAACGAAGGCAAGTCAGGGATGACAGGGACAGCGTGGGCTGCTGCAGTCACTGGGCTCTGGGCCTGGCCAGCCCTGGGACACAGAAGGGGAAACTGAGGCCCCATCACAGGGTGAGGAGAGCAGCACTGCTTCTGAGGTTGGCGACTGTGGGAGGTCCCTTCACCCAGTGTCCCCACTGCTGTCCCCTGGCAGGCTCCTCAGGGCCTGTAGTGCTAAGGTCAGGCGCTGGGGCCTATCAAACTGGGGGGTGCAGACTTGGCTCCTAGGTGAGGCCCCTGCTCCCCACACCCAGCTTGCCCTGGCTGGCCCTTTATGGGGGAGCAGTTGTCCTTGGCCTAGGCTGGGGATCAGGCAGGGGTTGGACTACCAGGACTCCTCTGGCTCCCAGTTCTCAACCAGGGCTAAACTGACAGCAAGTCTTCAGAAGGGGATGGACTTTTTCTACCCTACATTTCCTTTCCAGAAAGTGCCCAAGTTACAGATCTGCTTTATATTTTTAAATAATAAGGGCTGGGGATTTAGCTCAGTGGTGCTGCCGCCTGGGTCCTGAGTTCAATCCCCGGTACCAAAAAAAAAAAAAAAATATTAATAGTAATCACACTGAAGAACTTGGAACTCTGTGTTCTACCTTTTACATAGTTTGAATAGCAGTTCCTCAATTTGATATCTGTGTGAGCTTGGGCAACTATCCTAACTTCTCTGTGCCTTCATTTCTCCTCTGGCAACAGAGGTGGTCACAGTGCTGTGCTTTGAAGGATTTAATATGCACAGAGCCCTTCATGCAGTAGGCCTGGCACCGAGTGGGTGCTGGGGACAGCCCTGGGAGTTTCCTGCTGTCATGGGACCCGATCTCTAGTGGAGAACAGTGAAGCCCTGTGCAATTTTCTGACCTTTTCCAAGGTCAAGACATCAGTTTCAAATCCTGATCATGCCATGGAGGGGCTCAGATAGGACAAATCAGCCACGCCTTTCCACACCTAGAAGCCAGTTCCTTCCCCAGCCCCCAGAAACTGTGCGGTGGACCCCACCTCTCCCAAGGACCCTCCAGTTTCCAGGCAGTTCAAGTAGCCCTGGACCCCATGCGCCCCACTCTGCTGATAGCCTGACAGACATGAGAGCAGTCTCAGCTGCATAAATGGGATTTCTCCTTACACACACGCACACTGTGGCCACTGGACTCTGCGCAGCGCGTGAGTCAGTGCCCTGGGTCTATGCCAGCATCCGGTGGACGTGACTCCGGTGGACGTGACCGTGACCTTGCTCATTTGCTTCAGCTTTGAAAGCTTTGCATCTTTATCCAGGGAAAAATTTCAAAAATGCCCAATAGAGGATTGGCCGATGACTCCCGAGTCCCCACCCCTCTGCTCGGGTGGTGGTGGTTGCATTTCCTCATCCTCGATTTATTGCTTTATCGTCCTCTTCTGCCTTGGTCCTTTCCGGTCCAGTATTTCAGTGCCAATCACCAACATCACACCTGGCTCGCTCATCATTTCCTAAAAAGGACAACTTTAAAATCGCTGTAGATTGACAGGAAACAGTGCCGAGCAGCATGATTCTGTGCACCCTTCGCTGAGTGCCACCATGGTCACATCTTACATCGTCTGTGATGTCAAACATCAGTGTCCGCAGCATTGAAACTCGGGACCTGAGCTTGCTTGAACCTGTGTGCACAGCGGTCCTGTGCCCTCTTGTCACCTGCATGGGTTCACATGACCGGCGTGGTGAAGACCAGACTGTTCAATCTCCCCAAGGACGCCCCTTGGGGTCACACCCGCCCTCCTGCCCCACCCCACCCCCGCCTCCCTGTTCTGGTCCCATTTCCGTAATTGTGTCATTTGAGGACATTAGAGGAATGGAGTCCTGGTTGCTCAGGGCTGTTCCACATGATGGATATACAGTGGTTTGCTGTTCCCTTCACACACTGAGGGGCATCGAGAGTTTCCAGTTTGAGGACACCAGAAAAAAAGCTGCCACTGATTTCTGCGGGCATGTCAGATTCCATTTCTCTGGGATACACAGTGTCGGAGAAGCAGCTATTCCCTCCAGCCCAAGGAGCCTGGAGATCCTGAGCAGCCTGTGCCTGCCTCACGCCTATGAAGCACTCTGTGTGCACCAGGCGCTGTGCTGGCTCTCCTTTCACCGGGCGCTCAGTCTCCACAAGACAGCACTGAGGCTCAGGGAGCTGGGTGACCTACCTGCCCGGGGCCCCAGCTTGCACACGGGAGCACCAGGAGTGGCACAGCCCTGTCCAGCTCCTAAGCCTGTGGGGTTGATACCCTACCTGCTGGGCAGAAGGAATCAGTGCCAAATGTTGGTGGGGCCAGTGAGCAGACCAGGGGTGTTGGGAGGAGCACAGAGCCCTGGTCCCTGCTTCTGCTGCTGCTCTGGTCCAGCCGCCTGGGTCCCCTTGGGCCGGGTGAGTGTTCCCGCCTTCCTGGCCCCCTCATCCAGCAGGGAGGGCCCCACCTAGCCCCACCTGCACTCTGGAGGTCCTGGCCCCACCCCCTCTGAGCCTCCACCTTCTGGGGTGAGCCTCGTGGCGTGGTGTGACCGTAGGATTGGTGTGAGGACAGTGACACCTGCCATGGCCAGGCACTGTGGCTGGCACTTGTGCGGACCATCCCATGGGCTCAACACAGCACCCTGCAGCACGCGTCACCACCGGGGCTTTGCAGAGCCACTGTCGAGGCTCGGTGGCTGAGACTCACCCAGCTCACAGAATTGGGGTTTGAGCTTGCCCACCTGACACCATCCCCTGAGGGTTTCCAGCTGAGCCAGTCCGGGGTCTCTTGCCAACCCGTCTTCGTGTCCGGCATGGGCAGGCTGGCTCTCCGAAAGGTCTAGGCTCAGACAGTTTGCCCATCTGCCTGAGGGCCCTCAGAGGTCCAGATGGCTTCCGCCTGGGGGCCTCCGGAGAGGCCCAGGGTAAACCTCATGGTTCTACTTCCCTGTCACTCTAGCGTGAAGTCTCCACGGCACCCTGAGGTCCCAGACCTGCCCACTTGTCACACCCATCTTCCTGGCTGTGTGGGACCAGGCTGTCCCTGCCTCTGTCTCCTCTCCTGGAAAGGCCCAGCCATCGACTATTACTAGCCTGAAACCTTCCCTGAGGGCAGACAGGGTGTGGCCCGTCTGCCCCACCCTGACCCTGGCCCTGGCCTTGGTTCCTCCTCACACGGTGACCTTGGCCTGGGACCTCCATCTTCACTCAGCTAAGAGGACTGCGATTGCCGAGTGGCCTCCCGAGGTCTGCTCTTTGTGAACCGCGAGGCATTACACAAGCCCCAGCTCTGTTTTCCTAATTTCTCAGCCTGCTCCTTCTTTGTGGCTCCCTTTTCTTGGCTGGTTGATTTGGTTTTGATGGTACTGGGGACCGAACCCAGGGCCTTCACACTGAGCTACATCCCTAGCACTTTTCTATTTTTTATTTCGAGCTAGGGTCTCACTAAGTTGCATAAGCTGGGCTCAGACTTGCAATCCTACCTCGGTCTCCCACAGTGCTGGGATTACAGGTAGGCACCACCACACCTGGCTCCGCTTTTGTTGTTTAAAATTCAGTTTCACCTGTATTTCTGATGAAATCACAGTAGCTCTTTGGTTGGCTGGTGGGGGACAGGACTCCCTCCTGTGTGTGCTTGCCATGGTTTGACAGCATTTCCTGCATGTCTGTTGTGTGCCAGGCCTAGTGCTGGGGACAGACAGGGGAGCCAGGCACAGCATCTGACATCTAGGGGCCTGCGGTCCACTGGGCAGACCATGGCAATACAGGGGTATGCGCAGCAATGGAGAGGCAGTCATGGCAGGAAGGACCCCAGCCCAGCCAGGCGAGGGGCGGGGTGGGGGGGGAGGACGGGGAGGAGGAGGAGGAGGAGGAACTTCCTCAACCTGCAGAAGCCCACGTGCGCTATAAAAGATTGAGTGGGGGTCAGGCAGAGGAGTGGAGAAGAATGTTCCAGCCAGAAGGATCAGCATTAGAAAGGGCTGGAGGTGAGAGGGTACAGTCACATACCCCTCCCCACCTTCCTCAGTCACCCCAAGGTCTTCTGAATGGATTCTGAGTCTTGCCTTGAGACTGGGCTGACATTACCACACCCACGTTGCTCTTGGGCCTGTAAGCTGTCCTTCCCTGTCTTTAAGGGTTTTCCAACATTATCCACCCTTCAATCCACTCACCTGTCTCCGCACTGTCTCTTCATCCAGCTATCCATTTATTTATCCCTGCATATAGGTGTCCATCCATCCACCTAGCCATGCAGTCATCAGTTGGTGTTTACGTATCCATCCGTCCATTTGTCCATCTGTTTGTCAATCCATCCATCCACCCAACAAAGACCCACCGAATGTGATGATGTCCCAGGCCCTGCTGGGCAGAGCCTTCCCTAAGGAGGCACAGGACAAGTGGTGAGCAGACATGGGCTGTGTCCTCCCCCAGACAGGCACAGACTCGCTCCTGGAGTCCTTCCCACCCTGCGGCTGCCTGGTCTTGTTAGGAGGGAGGGAGGCAGCCTTCACCTCTCAGCCTGGGAAACTGTCCTTGATATTTTGTTTTCCAGAGCTTCACTCCCCAGACATCACATGCAAAATCAACTCAGACTGCAGACAGCCTCCCTGTCCCCTGCCTGGCGCTGCCAGGGACAGCACCTCTGGCTGCCTTGTAGGGAGGGATGTGACCCTGTGCTGCTTAGTCACTGCCTGTGATCTGCTCAGTCTTCCCTCCCCATACACCTCGAGGGGTGGGAGTGGGGGTGGGGGCTGGTCCAGACAATATGCCATTGCTGGTACCACCCACCAAGTGGCCTGATAGCCCATTCCCAGCTGGCCCAAGTCTCACAGTGCCCTTGTCGTTTGTAACAAGAGCAAGAGCCCAATATTCTTCTGAGGAAACCCAAAGCCATCACTGAGCTTACCCAGGAGCCCTTCCTGGTGTCCCCGAACCTAGAGGTCCCTGGCCTGGGCTCTTCTCTGTCCACTTAGAGATGGGAAAACACCAGTCTGCTGCTTCTCAGGTTTGTAGGGGTGAGGGATGGGGCAGATGGGGGTGGGTGCGGTTCACCCTCAAAGGGACTGATGAACCTGAGAAGGCAGGGCCACCTGCAGGGGCCAGGGGGGCCCAGCTGGCAGCAGAGCCACAGATTGGTGGCCCCTTGGAGAGAGAGGGGCCCTGGGTCTGCTACGCCCCTCCTCCTCCTGTCAGGGGGCTCTGTGCTCTCCATGCCAAGGGCTCCCCAACACCTGTGGTCTGCCCCCGGCCCCCCGAGACCACAGGGCCTGGTGTGGTAGAGACATCATCTGTCATCTGATATGTCTGCAGTGACCGCCAGGTTGCAGGAGGTGACATTCCCAGATCAGCCCAGGAGCTGGTGCATATGTCTAGGTGACAGATGAACTTGCATGACTTTGCAAACCAGAAGAGACATTAAATTGCAGGCACTGTCTGTATCCAGTTCCTAAGGCTGCTGTAACCAGCAACACTGGTTGGCTTAAAACAGCACAAACTGCTTCTCTCTGAGCTCTGGAGGCCGGAAGTCCAAACTCAAAACGTCAGCAGGGCCATCAGGTACCTTCATAGGTGCCTGGGATTCAAATTTCAACATGTGTCTCTAGGGGACACAGTTGGACTCTTGACACCGTAGGAGTCTGGTTTTGTTTAAAAAGCACATGCACAGTAGCGTTGCTTCATAATCGGGATGCTCATCACACCAGACTTTTGCTCTGAAAATTTATTGAGCTACACGTTTATGATCCATTTGGTTTTCTCTGCATCTGTTGTAGTCCAATTAACACGTTATAAAACACAGAGACATGCACTTTAGCCTGGCAGCCAATGCACTGCACTGTTCCCCGAGACCTGCTCTGGTGGTGAGTTTATGGATTAATTTCATTTTCTCCCCCATATGTTCCATGTCTTCTGCAATAGCTGGCATTAACTTGGTCAAATAATAATACATGTCCATGAAAAACGAGGAACGGGGATAGAATCTTAGGGATCCTTCCCCACCCCCAAAGTTATTTTAGCAGGAGGTGGGAATCCCAATGGGCATTTGGCTGTCCCTAGAATTCTTTCCAAGTCTATTTTTAGCACCATTACCTACCCCTTCAATGTCCTGCAAATGGTTTGTGGCTCTGATGATCCCAGCTGAGTTTCTGCAGAGCGTGGCTTGGGCAGTTACTTCACCTGTGTCCTCTTCCGGAGGACGCGGGTAATAATAGAACTGACCTCATGTGTGGCTGGGAGGCTTAACTAGGAAAATGCACGTGAAATCCATCCACAGGGCTCTGGCCCAGGCGACAGGCTGCCATGAATGTCCTCCTGATGAGAAAATGCCCGCGTGTGGGGCTGGGGCAGGAATCTCTGTGTCCTGCTTTAACGGCTCAGCTTGTGGGGGAGAGTCCAGTGATGAGGGCCCTTCCCTTCGGACGTGGTCATCCCTGGGGACCACAGGGCGCACTGGGCTTCCCTTCCCTGCTCTGCTTTCCCACTGTGTCCCCTTAAAGCAAGTCTTGGTGTGCTTTCCCTGCCCTTCCTTAGGCTGCACATTTTGCATGGTGTGCTTAATGCAATGGCAGCTGAGGATCACAGAAAGGCTCCAAGGAAGCAGGAGGAGGTAGCTAAAGAGAGGAGTGTCAGCCAGGTGTAGCGGGAGAGAGGGAGAAGAGAGGAGCTTTCTACCTCCAGCAACTGCTAATCCAGGCCCCACCCCCTCTGACCCCGCCCTTGGAGGCGGGGCTGTGGCCAGGTCTGCTCCACCCACCGCCCCCCAGGGCTTTGGGCTCTGGGCTCTGGGAAGGGCTGTGTTGGAACCTGGTCCTTTTCGGCGAAATCACCACAAATGACAAACGCAGAAACTCTGTCCCAGCTGGTCTGCTGCCCAGCTGTAATCCCACGGATAAACTGGAGCTCGGGAGACCTTGTTTACGTACAAGGTTACTCTTTGGGACATTGTTGGTAAAAGTGAAAGACTGAAGGCAGTCTACCCCCCACCGCATCTATATGATGCTGGTTAAACAAACCGCAGGCTCCTCGTACTGCGGTGGAATTCTGTGTATAAGGCTGTGGAAAACAGTGAGGGACATCTCTAAACTATCTCTAAACCTAGGTAAGAAGAAGAAGGTCCAACGCAGGATGTAGTGTATACCTCTTTTCATTAAAAGAGGGAGTGTGTGAGAATAGATATTTGTATTAGCTTGGACTCGCACTGAGTGGCTGCATGTCACTTGTGGAGTTGGGACGTCGTCGTCGTCAGGGGAATGGGGCTGGCAGGGGACACAGACGTGCTCATTGCTTTTTAGGGGGAAAATACAGACATGCTCTCTAAAATTTCAAACTTAAAAGACGTCAACGTGTTTAAAACAAAAGCATGTTTTGAATGTGGCTGCTGAGGTCTGAACATCACACTGGATCAGGCCCATCTTGTGGTAGCTCAATCTCTCCGTTTGAGTTCCTCCCTGGAGGGGAGAGGGTAAGAGCAGTTCCCACCCTGGGCTGCTCCGATGACGGGAGGAGGTAACCGAGGCCCAGGGGGTGGCGTTCGTGATGGGCAGGGCAGGCAACTAGAGTGAGGCTCTCGCTGTGCTGGGGGCCAGTGGGTTTCCTGACACACCTCGCTTTGAAACAGCCCTCTGGTGGCAGGAAGTGAGGCCGAGCTGCGGGAGCCTCCCGTCTGGGTAGCTGTGTCCTCATGCCCTGACTCAGTTCAGGGGGGGGGGGGGGCGCTCCTCCTCTCCTTGACAGCACGGGGAGACTTGGGAGTCTTGCATCCCGAGTGTCCCTCTATGACAACTGGGGCCAGGGGGTTGAGTTAAAGGCTGTCAGCATCAGGTCCCCGTGGGCTGGGATACGGACACAGAATGGCAGGGATAAGGAGTCAGAGCCAGTTCCCACCTCCCGTTCTGCCTGGCCCTTGGGCTCCACTTCCTGGAGACCCACAGTGAGGAGCCTGGAACGCAGCCCCTCCCTGGCTTCACATCCAGCCCTGGGCTGCACTCACAACACCTGCCTGAGGTCGAGGTGCAGATGACCACAACATGGGCCTCCGCACCTGCTCTGCTCAGAGGCCATCCGCTTCCTGCTCCATGAGGCCTTTTCCAGAAACTTCTACCTACCAGGCCTTGGGGCTGGTTGCAGCCAAAGCTGCAGAAAATGGTGCTGCCTTTCCAGCCCCTGCCATGCGCCTTGCCCCAGCGGCTGCAATCAGAAGTAGAAAGAGAAAATGGTCAGAGGATTGAAAAGCAGATTTCAAATTCTCCACCTCAGGGTCATTCATGAATAATTTTGTAAGTCAACTATCACTCCGTGATTTACCTTTGTAGGGAAGATATCTCTTCCTACACTGATTTGCCTAAAGCAACCTGTGCAGGACACTCAAGGAGCTGTCGGATTCTGGAAAGCTCTGTCAGAACCAGAGGAAGTTCTCGGCCTCCCGGTCACCCCAGAGACAAGCCCCTGGCATCTCCTGAGGAGACGTGATCAGAGGTGATTGGAAGGTGGCAGGGGACTTGTTCAGATCCCCCTGACTTCTGTGCACCCCTGGCCTAGCCCCATTGCTTCCCTGAACCTTTGTGAAACAGGGTTCATAAACAGGACTAACCTCAAAGCCTGTCAGATGCCACGCGGCACCTGGCACCAAGTAGGTGCTTAGGAAACAGGGAGCCAGTTAGTGTTTACCTTTGCAGGTGACTCACCTGGGTTCATCCCCAGCCCCAGCCAGTGACTCCCCAGGACAGAGAGCCATTCTTGAGGGGCAGAGGAGGGGCCCATCTGCATTCACCCAGAACCCTGGCGCCAGTATCTGCTTGAACGTAGGATGAAGTGCCCTCTTCCTCCTTGCTGTTACAGCCAGGATAGCGCGTGGTGCGGCAGCCTTCAAAAACCACTCTCGAGGCTGGTTGTGGCGGTGACACACGCCGCCGGCAATCCCAGCACTCTGGGAGCCTGAGGCGGGAGGATGTCAAGTTCAAGCTCAGCCTGAGCGGCTAAGACAATAAAAAAAGGGCTGGGGATGTAGCTCAGTGTGAAAGCCCGGGGTTCAGCTCCCAGTACCACAGAAACAAAACTATTTTTGATTTAAAAAAATAAATTTGCTTTGAGAAAAAATACTAAGCAGAGAGTAAGGGAGGAGAGAGCCTGCACTGACTCTCTGGAAAGCTCTGGGAGGAGGGACACTGGAGTGCTGGGCAGAGCAACGGCCCTGGGGGAACCAGATGTTTTCACGGGGTGGCTCCTCAGCACCTTGGGCCTCCATCTCCTCGCGAAGTGGAGAGCAGGTGAGGGTGAGAATCCGGGGAGGTTTAAGCAAGTTTCGCTGAGCCCAGGGCGTTGTGGCACCTGGATTAACTCAAGGACAGGAGGGGAGCACCTGCGCCCTGGAGCGGAAGAGGAAGAGGGGGATGCACGGGCTCTGGTTAGCAGCGTGCGAGCTCCGCTTCTCCGCTTCCGTGGCGGCAGGGGAGGCGGCGTCTTGGGGGAAGGTGGATGGGCGCCCCACACCACCTCCGCTACTCTCAGTCCAAAGGTACCCCAACGCTGAGCTGACTGTAAACGGTCCACAGGGACAGAGGTGAAGGGCGGAGTTGACCCCGGAAGGGCGGTGTTAAAGCCAGCCGAGGAAATTAAAGGAAGGCCGGAGGGGAGGGGAGGGGAGGGGAGGAGAGGCCAAGCCTGGGAAGGCGGAAGGGCGCTCCTCGCCGCCGGGGATGCGGGGGATGCGGGGGATGCGCTGCTTCTCCAGGTGAGGGGGCGCAGAGCCCTCCCACACCTCCCACTCCCCAGCCCCAGAGCAAACTGTGGCCCTCAGAGAGCTCTGCGCACCCCAGCCTGGCTTCCCCACGGTCCCACACTCTCTCGGGACCCTGTGCTTTTACTTCTGCCCTGATTGCTCCGCTGGACTCCTGGTGGTGGGATTCAGGGCAGGCTCGGTGAGTGTGCGACCCGGGCAGCTGTACGAGGCTGTGTGCACAGAGGAGCCGGTACTTGGAATGCTCTGCTGTCGCTGATCTGAAACCCGCGATCCTTTCTCATCAGGAGGGGCTGTGCTTTCTCTTGCACTGTGTTCTCACCAGATTTCACATCTTGTCCTAACGGAACTTAGGATCTGCCTCCTCTTGCTAGACGTTTGTATTAGTTTCCTGAGGGTGGTGTCACAGATTTCCAGAAACTGGAAGCTTAAAGCAATGCACGCTTCTTACCTTACAGTTCTGGGGGCCGAAGTCTAGAACAGGACGGGGCTGCCTGTCTCCTGGAAGCGAGGGGAGGGGCTCTGGGCCGCTGGCATCCTGGGCCCCTGGCCCTCCCTCCGGGAGCAACTCCTCAGGTCTCTGATCCCTGCCTCCCTCCCCACTTTCTCCTGCTGGCCTTCCTGCCTCCCTCGGGGAAGGGCTGCGTTGATATGGGCCCCGAGGGGGTAATGCGGAGTAATTATCTCATCTCTCAACCCCCATGTAATCCTGCCTGCCAAGTCCCCTGCGCCCCTGAAGTAACTACGGTCCGCACAGTTCCCGGGACGGGATGTGGCATGTTTGGAGGACCCTGGTAGCCGGGAGGATGTGGCCTCATCTGTTCACCAGCACACCCCCTGGCACGGCACGGTGCCCTGCATACAGGAGGCGCTCAATAATTGCTGGCCGAGTAACCGGATGACATGAGGTAAGGGTGGCGCGCAGGGAGCCAGCTCAGGGGACAGCACCCAGGCCTGGCCAGGGAGGAGACCCTGGTCTGGGAGCCAGAGTGGCCTGGGCGGGGCCTTTGCCCAGGTGTCCCTCCACCTGGCTCCCCGTGTCGTTCTCTGGGTCGGTCTGTGACCATCGGTGAGGAGCGGCACCCAGGGACCTGCCTGAGAGCCGCGGCGCACAGGAGCATTCCTGGGCTGACACCCGCGGGCTTCACTGCTCAGAGTCTGGGGGCCCAATCCCAAGGCCTCACCTCACCTGCCGCCCACCCCACCCATCACCTGTCCCTCTGGGCCGTGGCAAGGGATAAGGTGACGCGGGCCTTCGCTCGTGTGTCCAGCCTGGTGTCAGGAAGGGAGCGCCCCCCGGAGACCCGGAGCCAGTGTGGCCCGCGCTGCTGGGCCGGGCCGCTCAGATCACCTGGTCCGCGGCACGGCCCGGGCCGGAGCACAAAACCGCGCCCTTTGCCCGGTGCCCTGCGGCTCCGCCCAGAGAAAGCAGGCGGGAGACGGGTCCTGCAGCGCGGCTGGGCTGGACAGGGACGTGGCCCGGCTGCCACCAGCGGGGACTCAGAAGTTCACGCGGACCTCTGAGAGCTACACTAGCCCGGGAAAGGCATGCGAAATTGGGCCATTTCTGTAAAAATGAAGCCGCACGTGCCGAGAAGGGCCCTGAAGAGCGGAGAAGGCAAAGCGCTGACTGTCACCTCCTGCGGGAACTCGTGGGGGCGGGCAGGGCCCGGGAGGTTGGAGGGAAGGCAGATGAGAGCTTTTCTTCCGCTCACCTCTCTGCCGATGGGCATGTTGTCAGGGACGTGTACTGCCTCTGTAGCTCGAAAGGAGAAATCCAATAAAGCATATTTTTAGAAATGTGCTGAGAGAGACGCTGTCCTAAGAGCCTTGTGGAGCGTGTTCTCTGTGCTCTGTGAGCACCGTGGGGCAGGTGCTTTTATCACGTATTTCCCCCACGAGGCCGGGGGGGATCAGAGCGGTTGAGTGATTTGCCCACGGAGAAACAGCTTGTAGCTGTCATAGCTGGTGCCTGGGCACAGAGAAGAGCAAGGGTTATGTCACGTGGGCCAGTTACTGTGCCGGGAGCAGGTGATGTGGCCCTGGCTGTCTTGGGGTGGGAGCCCCTCCACCTGCTGTGTCTGCCGGGCTAGGCTGCCGCTCCCCACAGAGGAAGGGGGGGATGCCCCGTATTTATGTCTGGTTGCGATTTCAGTTTCTCAGCTTCCCACTGAATATAGCGTCTCCTAGCAGAGATGGATGTTTATGAGGCCAGGAGGAAAAAGCCACAGGGCACCACGGCCCATGCCTTGCCTCTCCTCCCGAGAGGGCCTCTCAGACGTGGCTTGGCCAGACTCCGTGAGCTCAGCAGCCACTGCTTCCTCTGTGTTCAGCCCCAACACCAACCTGGGGGCCTGGTTGCAGGGCTGGCCAGGGAGAGCCAGGCCACCTGGGGCAGGACAGTGAGAGGCTCAGCTCTGGTGACCTCTGTCTGGTTCTCTTCCTCTCCAGAGCCTAAATCACGGCATTGGACATCTACAGCCCTGAGGGGACTGGAGGCATGAGAACCCCCTCAGACGGGCCGAATCAGAACCTGGCAGATTTGGGGCAAGGCTGAAAACATCTATGTGGTGTGATCAAAAGATATGGTGAATATGAATATATATTTTTCCTGAACATTTATTATAGTAAAGACACATTGTCATGAATCTCCCTCAAAATACTCCCCCTCGCTTTAAACATGCTTATCCCATCTTTCTTGCAACTCTCTGAAGCAGTTCTGGAAGTCCTCTTTCATGAGTGTCTTTACAAAGTGTGATCAGGAACAGAGGCGGCGGCTGCTGCTGAGTGCTATCCAAGGGAAAGGCAGGCCCATAAAAATATGGTGCTGTGTCTTTACCTACCTTACTCCCTGGATCTGGCACAGAGTTCTGGCTCTTCTCCCAAGCCAAAATGACCACGAAAAGTAAATGTTTTGGATAGATTCAGGACATCAAGGCAGGTGTGATAGCACGATTAAAGACCCTCACAAAGGAAGACTTCCAGAAGTGCTTCAGGAAGCGGCAGGAATGATGAGATAAATGTGTTCAAAGCAAAAAAAAGTATTTTGAAGGGGATTAATGACAGTATGTCTCTTATTGTAATAATTAAAAATTTTTTCACAGTCATACATTTTTTACCACACTTTATAGCTATGGTTTAAAGCCTTGTGGAGAAATAAGGTATTTGTCACCACTGCCATAATTCACTCAATAAATATTTCATGAGCACCTGCTGTACCTCCAGTATGTTATAGACCCTGCTCACGGTGAATGGTGAGGAAGGACAGCAGGGTTTCTGCCTCATAGAGTATACATCAAAGCTGGGGGGGTCAGGGACAAAAGCCACTGCACGAAGAAACAAATGAGGACATTGGCATTTGAGTTGAGACATAAATGATGAGAAGGGACCAATCCTTTAAACATCTGGGAAGAAGGGTAGTCCAGGCAGAAGGAGCAGCAAATCCAAAGGCTCAGGGGCAGAAAAGAGCTTCCCGGTGTGAGGAACAGCCCAGGTGCCTGTGTGGGAGCAGGGTGAACAGTGTGGATTTGCTGGCCGGGGTAAGAGCTTATATTTACCACAGTCACAAAGGTGGGGGGCGTTGTGGGTGGATGTAGAGGGGTCATAATGGTCTGATTTCCATCAAAGATCACTGTGGCTTCTGGACAGAGTTGGGTATCTTAGTCTCTTTTCTGTTGCTATAACAGAATGCCCAGGGCTGAGTAATTTATTACAAAAATTTACTTTGATGCATGGTTCTAAAGGCTGGGGAGTCCCAGTGTGTGATAGTCCCAGGGCGGGCTTTTTGAACTCACGGCAGAAAGCTCGAGAGCAGGCGGGTGCATGTGAGAGGAGGAAAATCGGTGTAGCCTGACTTGATTTGCTGTCAACCCACGCTGGAGGTAACTAATCCAGTCTCAAGAGAGCGAGAATTCACTCCCCCAAGAAAGGGCTGGTTGTTTTGTTTCTTTCTTTCTCCCCCTCTACTTTTTTTTGTTTTCCTCTACTGGGAATCGGAACGAGGGTCTTTGCATTGAGCTAATTCCCTGCCCTTTTTTTAATTTGTATTTTTATTTTGAAACAAGGTCTCACTAAGTCACTCTGTTGCCCAAGACAGGCTCAAATTTGTGATTTTTCTGCCTCAGCCTCCACATTCATCCTTCTTAACTACCCAGTCACCACTCAAAAGCTCCACTACCCAACACCCAGGGGCAGTCACTTTTCATCACAAGTTTGGGTAAAGAGAAACTACATTTAAACCAGAGGGCAGAGGCCAAGGGCCGAGTCAGAGTGGGGGATTAAGGGCGGCTGCCATCCTTTCGAGAGGTGGTGGTGACTTAGATGGTGATGGGAGTTAAATCCAGATACTTTAGCCGGGGATTTAGCTCAGTGATTCCGCCACCTGCCTCGCAAGTGCAAGGTCCCAAGTTCGATCTCCGGTACCAAAAAAAAAAAAAAAAAAAAAAATCCAGATACTTTAGAGGCCAAGTTAATAGAATCCAGTGTTGGGGTATGGGAAGGAGAAGACTCTTATGGATGACCAACCCCAGATCTAAGAAGTTGGGTGGACAGTGGAGCCATGGGCTGGGAGAGGAGCAGGTGTAGGGCATCAGAAATCACGGGATCTTAGGGTCTGGAAGAGGCAGGTCTATAATAGAGGAAGAGCGAGTTACAGAAGCTGGGAAGAGACAGCAATGAACCACGAGTCTGACAGTGTTCAAGGACTCCGTGAACCTAAAGCTTCCACTTGCTCAAACTTGGAACACACGAGTCATTGCTGGTGGTGGCAGGCAGTGTTGGTGACACACCCACCCACCTGTCTTGCTTCCACATCCCTGGTCTGGCTTCCAGCCGCAGCGCCTGCCTTTCGCCATGATGTTTCCTGGTTCCTGGAGTCCAGTCCACCCCCTCTTTTGTGGGCAGGGGCAGCGGGGCACCAAGGCTGTGGGACATCCCTCCCAGAGTAGCAGGTCTGGAGTGAAGCACCCAGCTCCCCTGCCTCTCCCAAGCAGTGTGTGGGGGGGGTGTCACCCTAAGCTCCTGGTGGGCTGAGCCCCAGATGCCACAGAGGCAACCTTCTCTTACCAGCACCCCTCCTAGCTTCCGTTCCTGTCCCCCTTCACTACACTCTCCCTGGGCTTCCTCAGGTCCCTTCTCACATAGACGACCTCAGCCACTCAGATCCGCGTCTCGTGGTTCACTTCTGGGAGAGATCAAGCTACCACCTGACACTTCTTTCCACCCCCAGTCCAGTCTCTAAATCCTATGAATTCTTCCAAAACACACCTCAAATACATGCATTTCTCAGTCATGCCACTGCCCTGCTGTAACCACCAACCTCTGCCCTGGACAACTGCAGAGATATCTTCATGAATGTCTCTCCTTCCATTTTGCATCTGTTATCTCTCCCTGCCTGTCTGTCTGTCTAGCTAGCTAAGTGTCTATTTGTGCAGGACTGGGGATTGAACCCAGAGTCTTTGCACTGAATTACATCCCGCCTCTTTTTCTTATTTTTTTATTTTTAAATTTTGAGACAGAGTCTCACTAAGCTGCCCAGGCTGGGATCGAACCTGTACTCCTCCTGCACCAGCCTCTCAGAGTGCTGGCATTACAAGTGTGTGTTACCCTGCCTGGCTTCTTACCCCTCTTTCATCTATTGTTCACACAGCAGAGATTATCTATTAAAATCTAAATAAGCTTAAGGGACTCTTCAGGTCCGCTCTTCTTCCTGCTTTTCCAACACACTAGGAGAAGATGCCAACCAACTCTCCCTGCTGCAGCCACTTCCCTCTTCTTTCTCCCTGCTGCAGCCCCCCACAGGACCCCCAGGCTCTGAGCCTCCTCAGGGCCTCGCTCATTTGTGTCCTTTTACCTATGACTGCGCGTCTCATTCTTGTGGACCTAGAGTAAACATTGCCTTCTTGGAGAACTCTCCTGACCCCATGACCTAAAGTAATTCTGCCCCATTTTTTTCCCTTCAGTCTTCCAACTGGGTTCTTTCATGATGTGTACTTACTTGGTTTACTTTTGTCTTTCTGCCCAATTCCCTACAGTCTAAGCTCCATGAGATTGGAGACAAGGTCTGTTAGTTCACCGTACATCCCAACACCTAGCATAGTGACTGTCACATTGGAGGGGGTAGCAGTTGTCATGCTAAACTGTCACCTTAGACCACTGTCCTGAGACTCACTCTGGGACAGACCTGTGCACACGAATGATCCCGCAGGGTCTTTGGTGTCTGTCGGTACCTCCACTTCCAGAAGTCCCCACACTCAAGAGCTATGTCCTCACCAGCTCCACGGTCAGTCTCTGCCTCTGAGAGGTCCCCCTCCAGGATGTGGGACACCAGAGTGGAAATCCTGGTGGCTTCTTACGCTGTGTTGGTGAGGCTTTGCTGTGCAAAGCAGCCCTCCTAACATCATAACTTCAAACAGCCCAGTATGATTTTTCACAATTCTGTGGGTGGTTTCTCTGCTGACTGCATCTGGCCTTACTCATGGCTCATGGTTGGCAGGAGGGCCAGCTGTGCTGGAGGGAATACAGCAGCACTGGTGTGGTAGTTGGCACTGCCTAGACGGCCTCGGTTCTCCTTCACATGGCCTCTCATCTTCTAGTAGGTAAGAACAGTTTCCGCATGTAGACGCATTGGAGAAGCATTCCAAGTCAGCAAAAACAGAAGCTTCTAGAACAGTCTATTAGAATAAGTCGCGTGAACAGCCTGGATACAGGGGAGCAGAGAGAGAGAGACTCCACCTACATGTGAGTGGAGCAACAGGGAATTTCTGTTAGAAAATCACATAGAATCTACCACAGTAAGCTCTGAAGGGTAGAACTAGCAACTTAACTTCTCTGGCCCTTACTCTCCCTCCCTGTGACCTGGATCTTATGGCATCTATTTCATGGGATCGTTTGTGAGAAAGAAGCAGATGATGGTCCAGAGTGCTTAGCATGCTACCTACACCTTAGAAAGTACCCAGCAAGTAGGACCCACGGTGAGTATCACAGCTATTATTACAGTGATTAGAGGAGGAACTGAGCAAATACAGGGTGGGTGAACAGATGGGTGGTTGGTGAATGGCACTGGACATTCAAACAACTTATCTGTTAATGATAAGTCATCTTATTTCATTGGGTTTAGAATAAACAGTAGCCCTTTGCTGTTAAGTTCAAATACCTTGATTTCTAAAGAGACCTGACCTGTTGCTCAATTTACTTTTTCATCATCTGTATTTGTCTGGGAAGAGGGTGGGAGGGAAGAGGGTCAGGCAATTCTGCTGCAGGCTTTGTGGGTGAGAAACTATATACAAGTGCTTTCTCTCTCTGTTTCCCTCTCTTTCCCCTCTCTTTTACACACACGTGCACACACACACACTCACACGCACACACGCACGCACTCCTATCCCTCCATAGCCCTAGTTAAACGTAACCAGACGCTCACATCTGTGACAATCACAGCCCCTGGTGAGGTAAGCAGAAGACCACATCCGGTTGGACTTTGTTGACATGCTTTTCTGGGGGCACTGGGTCGGTGGGGGGGAGGCAGCTAAAAGGAGGCAGAGCCCATCTCCTTCCAGGTCCTGCCCTAGAGCCTGGCATGGCCCCTGAGCCACAGCCTATCCCCAGGGCTGCTGTGGGTAACAGGAGAAGTGATCTGCCTGGAAAAGATGGCCTTGGAAAAACTGGGCTCTGGCTTGGCCAGATAAGCCGTGGTGGAGTGGCGGCCATTGCCACCTGCTAGCCATGTGTTTTCCTGCACCAGTCTGACATCCGACAAGGGAAGACAGGGAGAAGGAAGAGCTGGGGACAAAGTGGGGAGGTGCATCAGCGTCCTGGGGCTGCTGTCATAACCCACCACAAACCTTGCAGTGTGAAACACAGGAATGCATCCTGTCACAGGTCTGGAGGCGGGAAGGCGGAAGTGAAGGTGTTACAGGGCCTGCTCTCTCCCAAGGCTCAAGAGCAGGGTCCTTTGGGGTCTCTTCTTGGCTTCTGGTGGTTGAAGCAATTGTTATCCTTCCTTGGCTGGTGGCTGCATCACTCCAGTCTCTGCCCCCTTCAACACATCGCCATATTCTCTGTGTGTGTCTGTGGGTCCTCTCCTCCTCTTCAAAGGACACAAGTCATTGGATTCAGAGGCCACCCCAATCCACTGTGACCTGACCTTAATTTCAGGCCCTAGTTCCAGTAAGGTCCATTGTGAGCTTCTGAGTGGACATGAATTTTATGGAACACTATTTAGCCCAGTTCTGAAGGTGGGGCAGGGGCTGAGAAGAGGAGAAAACCAAGCTATGATAACATAGATTCTGGAGTATCCACCAGAAGTTCGGGCTTCCAGTGAGGACCTCCTGCTGCATCATAACATGGCAGAGGATATCATGTTGAGATAGTGCCTACCTGGCTTGTACAACACACCCATGCTCAAGATTACCTATTCATCCATTAACCCATGTGTGGATCAATGCATTCACCTAGGCAGAGGCCTCTTCAGCTCTTAAAGGTCCCACCTGGCCTCACCTCTTGATACCTCACAGTGGGGAATAAATGTCAACATGGCTGGGGGACATTCAAGCCATACAGTGGCTAAGGGGCTCAGGAGAAACAGGTGCCGAGGTGTGTGCGCACAGCCACTCAGGGTGCAGAATGGAGGAGGGTGCGGAGAAAGGAGTTTTCTGTGGATCCAAAGAAAGAATTCTTGACTAGCTTTTTTTTTTTTTTTTTTTTGGTCCTGGAAATTGAACTCGGGATCTTGCACTTGCAAGGCACCACTGAGCGAAATCCCCAGCCCAAAGGAAGAATTCTTAACTCAGATCTGGACTTCCATGTTGTTTTTTTTTTTGGTACTGGAGATCAAACTCGGGTCCTTGTGCTTGCGCAGTAGGCAGCGAAGCCACTGAGCTAAATCCCCGGCCCTGGACTTCCGTGTTGTAGCCAAAGCATTTGTCGAAGAGGGAGGGAGGACACATTTACTTACAGTATGTCAGCTTGGTTTATTGCTTTTAAGTATCTGGACACACACACACACCCACACACGTGTCCCTTTCCTTCCTGCCTTCCACTGTTCCTTCTTTCTGGTTCCCCTTTCCCTTCTCTTCTTTTTTCTGTACTGGGGATTCAACCTGGGTGGGGCCTTGCCCATGTGAGGCAAGTGGTCTACCACTGAGCCACCTCCTCAGCCGCTTTTTATTTTTATTTGGAGAAGGGATCTCATTAAATTGTCAAAGGTGGCTTCAAGTTTGTGATTCCCCTGCCACGGTCTCCTGAGTAGCTGGGTTACAGGCATGTGCCACCAGGCCTGGTTATAAGCCTCTATTTCTGCTCTTGCCCTGTGCATATTGCAAGGTCTAGGTCAAGGTGGAGGCATCTGAATCTGCAGCACTCACAGTTCAGGCTTCCGCGTGGTGCTCTCCTTCCTGAATTATGTTGTAAGTGTGAGGCTTGTTTTTTATGTCTCCCTCACTAGACTATAAGCTATGTGAGAACAGGGATCTTTCTCTTGTCACTGGTAAAATGGGTCTGTACCCATCACTCCTTCTGGGGCACAGCACACAGGGCCCATGCAGCAGCGAGCACACCGCACACGGTGAGTGTTCATCCTTGTTGTTACTTTGGGCCAGGCTGGCACCACCCCACCCCCATGCAGGGGACAGGCTCTGGGCTACAACAGCAGATAAATGAACAGCTGAGCACACAAGAACCTGTGTCCTCCCAGCACTTGGGCTTGAATTCTTTTTTTTTTTTTTTTGGTAGTGGGGATTGAACTCAGCACCTTGCACTTGCAAGACAGGTGCAGTGCCACTGAGCTAAACCCCCAAGCCTTGGGCTTGAATTCTTTCTGCCTGAAACCTGAGTGGGGCCAAGGAGTTACTGAGTTCTCACCACATCCCTGGAGGTCAATGGGTGTCATCAAATCTTGAGACCCAACTGCTCCCAGTAAGGCAGCATGAGCTGATTGGTATTTTAAGACGGTTCCTCTAGATGCTGAGGGGAGTTGGGTTGGGAGAAGGGGTGAAGATGGATGTAGGAGAACCAGGAGGGGGCAGCTCAAGAAGACTGAGGGAGGGGGGCTTGGGCAGGGATGGAGAGGAGACAGGGAGGCAAATGAACTGGTTCTGGGCCCATCAAGCAAGTTGATCTGAGGGCTTCTTGAGCCTGAGGTGTGGCTCAAGGAATGAGGTTGAGACCTGGCTTCTAGAACTGACAGATGGAGGATGCCAGAGGGAAATCAGGTTGGGGGAAAGGTTCCTGAATTCAGATTTGGACAAGTTGCACTTAAGTGGCCACCCAGACATCCAAGAATTAGCTCCAGGTTTGAGTCCCTGAGCACATAGTGCCAGTTTTATCAGGGCAAATCTCCTTACTCTGCTGAGCCTCAGTTTCTCCACCTGCCAAATGGGATTGTGAGGACCCTATGTGAGAATCTATACAAATTGTTCATCCCAGGCCCAGGCATTCTGCAGAGAAAGTAGTGTTCTTATTTCTTAGCACTCTGTGAGAAGCAACACACATACAAGGAAAACTGGTTTAAGCAGAAATTTATTGTTCCCATCACTGTACATTGCAGGGAGTCAGTACAGCTTCCCTCCAGCTGTAGATGGAGCTCACGTATTGCCAGAGGGGCTCCATATCTTTGCGGCTTCATATCTTTCTCAGGCACCTTCTACAGGAGTTCACAGGGGCCATCAGCTCAGCAAATGCAGCTAGTGGGGTCTTTTGCTATATTTTCAGCACAAAAGTTTTAAGGAAAACTCTGATTGGCCCAGATGGGTCATGTGCCTATCCAAAAGCCAATCAGTATGGCCAGGTCTAGGTCACATGACTTCCTTCTTCCTGCAGATAGAAGCAGGCGGGCAAAACCCCCTGCAGTGCGTCCCGCCCATTTTTTTGAATGGAAGTTTCAGTATACAAAGAGGTGTGAATGTAGATTCTGGTGCATGATAGAAACACAGTTCACCATGGTTGGTTTTCATTGAAATTCTGGAGGTGAAACTCCTGATTAGTCCTCTGTCTGCATATTTGAAAGTCCTTTATTGCTGGGCACCGCGGCACTTGCCTCTAGTCCCAGCTGCTTGGGAGGCTGAGGCAGGAGGATAGCTCGAGCCCAGGAGTAGAGTCCTTTACGAATGCGGCCCTCGCCCCAATACGCCAGTTCAATGGCGTCCAGTTTCCTCCGCTTCCTCCACATAGTCCCACCAAGCTTGGGAGGTGGGCATGAGCAGTCAGTCTTGAGGCGCTCCGACATCTCTTGCGCCACCACACGGCACACCATGAACAGGTCCTGAGCATCTCTGTCGAGACAGGGACTCCCTGTTTCCCTGGGGGGATTCCAGGCCCTCTGGTGTCTCTCTTCAGCCAGATCAAGAGAACAGGTTCCGGAGAGTTAGACAAAGAGTTAGACCTTTATGGTACATGATACCAGCCAGAAAATTCTGAAAACCCCAGGTAAACTGCGCTGTGGACGCTCCTTTCTGCCACCTGCTTCTGATTGGAGCAGCCCGCGAACTCCCTGCCAATCAGCAGCCACCCTGTGCAACCTGGAACTTTACAGCTTAGCAACAAGAAATCTGGAAGAACTCTGGAATTAATTTAAGGAAAGGGGAAGAAAAACAGTAAGAAAGGAATTAGCAGCCAAGTAATCAGGCTGCGGGTTTTTATTGTTACCTTTGTGACCAAGACAAGTAATGAACATTTTCAGCATTAATTATCAGCAGGGCGGAAGCTAGTGAGCTATATGTACTCAAAACTCTGAGGCTAATGTTTTCTTTTTTATTTTCTTTCCCTCCTAAGCCATTGCTGGGCTAAGGATGTGAACAGAGCTAAGAGGGAGCTGACAGAACAGGTACAATAATTAAGGAATAGGGCCGGGGATTTAGCTCAGTGGTGCCTCCGCCTGCCTCGAAACCGCAAGCTCCTAAATTCGATCCCCGGTACCAAAATAGTATTTATTTTTAATTTAATTTAAATTTAATTTAATATTTATTTTAATTTAATAATAATGATAGTTATTATTATTATTAAGGGAAACCCACCTGGATTCTGGCTGCCACTCTTATTGCTCCAGGAGTCTCCTGCCAGTCTTTCTCTGGAGTCCCCCTCTCTCCGGGACATCACAGAGACCTGCCTGTCTGAAAAGGGAGCAGGAGGTCCCAAGGGCTGTGGAGGGTTTGTGATCTCAGATGGAACCCTGGCTAGAGGTGACAATGGCAGTGACATTTATGCAACCGTCCTATGATATTGAGCCCCCTTCACGTGTCACCAGGGTCACCTTTGCCACCAGTCTAGCCAGGGCTGGGGGAGATGGAATATTAGTAATGAGTTAATTAGACCAAGGGAGACGAGATGACAATTGTGCTGACACACTCAGAGAGGAGGGACTGTGGGGAGGGAGGCTGCAGTTAGTACAGCTTGCTTTATCCTGGCCTCGCTTGGAACTTTTAGGACTTAGGTTGACTTCACAAGGGAGACAGCCAGGGCCGGGGAAGAAGCCCACTCAGGTTTCCTGGGCCTGCAGAGTTCTTCTTAACGTGATGGGCACGAGAACCATGGAGGTCTGTAAACTACAGCAGGGTGATTAGGGTGACGGTTTGGAAGAGCAGTTGTCTGCTGGGGCGGAACAGAAGGGAGGGAGGCTGGGCCACGGGCCACTTCTGAGGCCACCCAGGCGCCACGTGGGCAGTCCCTCGGGGACCAGGCATGAAGCCCCACGGCTCACCAGCTCCACCAGAGCCTTGTTTCTTGGAAAACATCCACTTTGACGCCCCTGGTCTGTGGGGCAGAGAGAAAATAAAGCCCCCCATCCCATGGGAGGGTAGCCCCGAATCGTCCTGGTGTAGTGCCCCCAATCCTCAATCCCAGAAGTCCTCAGTCCCAGGGAAGCTGGCGTGGTTGTCTCCGCTCCTACTCAGGGACAGGATTAATTGGAGCGGTAGGAGCCGGCTTCCCTGCTGCATCCTCGTACTTTCTTTCCAAGGAGCGGTGATTCACTGTGTTGCCTCAGGCCTCTCTGGGCTACTTTTCTTCATTTGCAAAGTAAAGTTGGACCTGGGGAGATTTTAACCTCCTGGCACTATGATGTCCTCCTGTTTCAAAGCTTAAGCAGCGAGCAGAGCCTGAGCACAGAAGGCGGGGCCTTGTGGAAGCTTCCTCTGCTCTCCGCGCCCAGCCCCGCGTCGTCCTCAGCAGATGAGAGGAGCTGTCCTGACCTCCCGGAAACGGAATCTTGAGCACTGCGTATTCTGCGCATTTTCCATCGCTACACACTGAGTTGTCAAAAAGCATGGCAATTCTGGCACGTGAAAGTAGGATTGGGAGTTAGGGTTTCTCCTATGTAGCGACTGCCAGTTTTTCTAAACGTTGGGGTAGGACCAAGCACCCTTGCTTCTCCAGTTCTACACCGTGTACATTATCACAGCACTTGAACTGTCCTGAAATCACCCTTCACCACCAACAGTCTAGTTCCAGGAAGTGGAGACTGGGTCCTTTTTGCCACTATCCCTCCCATAATAACAATTTATTGAGTTAGTTGAGGTCCAGTTATACCCATTTTACAGACAAGGAAACTGAGGCACATGGGGGCTAAAGTTCTTCTGTTAAGTGGTGGAGTCAGAATTTGAACCTGGATCTGATTCAGGGTCTATTCTCTCCACCAATTGACCACTGCTTCCTTAGGGGCTGCAGGGGGAAGGCAAGAATGAGGGGGATGGGGCACAGAGAGGCTGCTCAGCTGGGGGGTCCCCTATGAAAATCCCAAAGGGAGCAGCTCTGTGCATCCTGGCACAGCACTGGCAACCTGGCCTGGCCTGACCCTAGTGTGGATGGAGACTTCTGGATGTTGGTTGCCATGGAGATGGGATGGGCTGCTTGAAGGTATAACCCAAGCCTGCTCCTCAGGCTGGTCGCAGAGATGCTAGCAGTGGGGTGGACAGTATCTAGAAATAAAAGGGGAGGGAGGGTTGGGTATTTAGCTCAGTGTTTCTATGCCTGCCTCACAAGCGCAAGGTCCTGAGTTCGATCCCCTGGTACCAAAAAGAAAAAGAAAAGAAAAGGGCAAGGAAAGCCTGATTTTCCTTCTTTTTTTTTTTTATTATGAAAAGCTTCAAGCACACATAGGAATAGAGCATCTGGTACCGCAAAGCCAGCTACAGCAGTCACTAACCCTGGGCCAATCTTGTTCCATGGCACTTCCTTCCCCTTCATAAGGAAATCCAGATATCAATCATTTCTTTGGCAAATATTTCCAAAGATAACTCCCAAGAAAGAAGTAGGGTATTTTTTGTTTCGTTTTGTTGGAGACACTGTCTTGCTAAGTTGCCCGGGATGGGCTCAAACCTGAGACTCACATGTGTCGGCCTCCCAGAGTGCTGGGATTACAGGTGTGTGCCACCATGCCCAGCTGATAATTAGGTTTTGGGGGTTTTTTACTACCATTACCACTATTGAAATTAACAGTAAAGGGGGCTGGGAATTTAGCTCAGTGGTTCCAGTGCCTGCTTCGAAAGTGCAAGGTCCTGAGTTTGATCCCTGGTACCAAAAAAAACCCCACAAAAAACAGTAAATCTTTTAATATCAGCAAATACTATATCTGGTCAGGATTCACATTTATCTAGCTTTCTTTTAAATGTTTTCTC
The DNA here is from genome assembly GCF_000247695.1 of Heterocephalus glaber. The sequence goes on from NW_004624782.1 coordinate 4,152,094, forward strand.
ACAACTGGGTAAGATCAGGATGCAAATAAAGCTCATATATTGTGATTGGTTGCTGTGTCTCGTACACCTCTCTTTCATCTTCCTTTCTCTTTCCCTACAGTTTACTGAAGAAACTGGGTTGGATGCTCTATGATGTGTCCTATAGTCTGGATTTTGCTTATTGCATCCTCATAAAGGTGTTATATCTGCTCCTCTCCCTCCTGTATTGCTAGTTCAATCTGGAAGCTCACAAAGATGCATTTTTTTGTCTGCTTCCTAGTAGCTGATTTGGAGGTCAAGACCTGATTTTCCTCTGTGATGTTAGCTGCTGCTGATCACTGTCCAGACCTGTCACTCCCCTAGAGACTAAAAACCAGTGGCATCCTAATCTCTGTCTGTCTTGGTTAGTGGAAATACTTCTATAAAGCATACCATTTTATCCATCGCTTGGCTTCCATAGAGTATGGGTCATCCAAAAAGGACAAATGCTAGATTCTTTTTTTTTTTTTTTTTGGTACTGAGGATCGAACTTGGGACCTTGCACTTGCAAGGCAGGCAGTGGAACCACAGAGCTAAATCCTCGGCCCAAATGCTAGATTCTTTTCCTTTGACAGTTTCCAAAATGCAGGCTTGGTGATGAGTAAGTTTATGTTTTTCTTGTGCTCCAGCATCATGGTGAACTCATTGTTTGGACATGAAGTTGAAATGTTTAATACACTGTAATTATTATTATTATTATTTGGTTTGCATTATTATTATTATTATTATTATCATTATTTGGTTCAACTATGGGTTGAACCCAGGGCCTTTGCACTGAGCTACATGTGTAGCCCTTTTATAATATTTTTTATTTTGAGACAGAGTCTTAAGTTGTTAAATTACCTAGGCTGGGGTCAAACTTGTAATCCTCCTGCGTCAGCCTCCCAGAGTGCCACCACATCTGGCTATAGTTAGTATTCCTAATAATGCTCAAATTGTCATTTTTGGCCAATGAGAATCTTTTCATGCTGTCTCCTGCATCCTTTCAGATGTGACTCCAGCAGTTGAAACAGCTTTCCTGCTTCCCAGTGACAAGATAGTCAAGGCTCAGCTGGGTGTGGTGTCGCAGGCCTGTAAATCCCAGCACTCAGGAGCTGGAGGCAGGAGGACTGCCGTGAATTTGAGGCCACCCTGGGCTCCGGAGTCAGTTCGAAGCCAGCCTAAACTATAAAGGAAGGAAGGCCCTGGCTCAAAAGCCAAACAAACAAACAAACAAAGACATCTCAGGCTCACTGGAACATTTCTTGGCTCAGATGTGGAATTGGCCATTTGCCCAGGGGGCCTTGAATGCTGATTAAAAGAGGTGTTTAGGGACCGTACCCTGGTGCTGGGTCCTCGCTGTGACTGGTCGTGGTCTCTAACCTCAGTGGACAGAACCTGCAACCCCATGCTCCACTTTATAAAGTGAGAGAGAGAGTGCCTGCGTTCCTCCTGATGCTGCTAATTCAATTTGGAGCTACAGGGTTCTCACGTCATCTCCATGATATATCTAGCTTCTTCCATGACAGTGTAACAAAGGCTATTCTACAAGCAAAGGTCCCCCCACCCCATTCCATGACTGTAATCCCAGCACTTGGGAGACTGAGGGAGGAGGATCAGCATGAGTTCAAGGCCAGCCTGAATTACATAGTGAGACCTTGTCTCAAACAAAAATAAAAACAACCCGAAAGATCCAGGTAATTTTAACACGCAGCCTGGCTGAGGGTCCCTGGTGCGGGAGAAGGAAGTAAGGGGTGGCAGACAAGCTTTACGGTCAAAGCCCATTAACTAGGGCTTTGAATTCTGAAGCTGCCCATTTCTTGCCATGAAATCTCTGGATCTATAGAACCAACCTCGGAGCAATAGATCTATAATCATCAAAACGAGTTATATGCACACCATCCAATATGGTGGCCACCAGCCCCCCAGTCTGGCAGGGTTGGCACTTGAACTCATTGCTCATGCACCCCAAAGGGTGCGTTTTCAGACGCAATCAACTTGACCTAATTGACACGAATAGTCACGTGTGGCTTAGAGGGCCTTGCTCTAAAAAATTCCCTCATGTCTCATGTCTTCCCATGTAAAACGGAATAGTGAGGGTTATTTCACTGGGAAATGGAGGGGGTCAGAGCAAATGTATATAAGCCACCTGCTGTACACATGGCACTCAGTAAAATGCTGCTTATTTTCTTTATTAACATCAACCTGCTGCTCTTTAAAACAAACCAAAAAAAAGCTTGCCTGGAGCATGCGCGGCCAGAAGCACCCCACCACAGAGGCCACAAATTCCAGGCACTTCGAGAGAAACTCTGGGAAAATATCCCTTAATTGTAGAAGTCCAATTGCAGTAGGAGGTGATCAGTTACAAGGGCTGTATTTCATTACAGATCTAGCCGCAGCTCAATAAATTAAGCAATCACTCAGAATAACATGTTGCCTTAATCCGCTCCCTTGGAACAGTTTCAAGTTGTTTGGTTTTATGTTAGCGCAGCCCTGAGAGGCGACTGGCACTGTCCTGTTGCTCCTCCCTCAATTCATCAGCCGCGCTCTGGAAACAGCTTTGCAGTCCCCTGACTGGCAGGAAGGAGGGTGCCAAGCCAAGCTGGCTTTTTCTTTTTCTTTTTTTTCTTTTTTTTATCAAAACTAGGGCCTTTTGCATCCTCTGGCCTTGATGCCATCCATCCACATTTCATTCACCAACATTTCTGGCAGATCTCTGTAATCAAGACAGAAAGAGAACCTTCAGCCCCCAGTGCTGGGCGCGGAAAGTGGACTCTGGGTGGCTTCTCCATTCTCTTTTTCTCTCTAGTGGTTTATAATCACACAGTAGAATTTTGTTTCCCCTAGAAACTTGGCATCAGAGGTGTCAGCCTGGGAACATATTTGTTTGTATAAATTAAAAAGAAGAATATGTTTTGACCATATTTAAGTTCTGACTGCGCTAAAGAAATAAATACTGGCTTGCACAAGGCTTCTCACTGCAGAGTTCTGGCTCACCTTCCTCAACTTTGCCTTTGTTTATAAAACCCAAACTAACAAGCGCTCTGACCAGCCCATCTCCCCAGAAAGCAGCAGGGACAGCCTGGGGCCCATGGCCATCCTCACCCAGGCCCACACAGAAAGTCCACTTACCTCACTGGGAATCCGCTTCCCCTGCCACACTGTGCCCTTCTGGGGTGCAAAAGTATGTCAGAACCAGGCACCCTCACACACACGAGGCTGAGGGGCTTGTGAATCGTAGCCTGTTTGAGGGGCACTGGGCAATCGCTGTAGAAATCCAAAATACGTTTATCCTCCGATGGAGAAATTCCACTTCTAGGAATTTGTCCTACAAAGTGCAGTTGGCCATGTGCCAAAGTGCGTATGCACGCTAAAGGCAAAATCCTGGAGTTAATGCAAACGTTGGCCAGCAGGGGCCAGGGTAAGTAAGCGCAGTGGGATGCTGGACGTGATTGAAAAGAGTGATGTGGGTCTGAGAGGTGTTCTGTCCTCAGGGTGTATTGTGGCACCCTTAACCTCCTCAGCAACAGCCCCGTGACTTTGACCACGCTTACAACACGTACAAAGACTGTGAAAACTGCACACAGTGGTTACTTCTTAGAAAGTGAGGTCAAAGCTACAGAAAAATTGCAAAGGGACCCCTTTATTTCTTTTGTTTTTGCTTTTTTTGGTACCGGGGATCGAACTCAGGTCCTTGCACTTTTGAGGCAGGTGGCAGAACCCCTGAGCTAAATCCCCAGCCCTGCCTTTATTTCTTATCTTACTCTCTCTTGCATTATTTTTCTTACCATAAGTAAGATATCATTTTTTAAATCTGGGTAAGGGCTGAGGATGTGGCTCAGTGATAGAGCCATCCTAGCACATGTGAGGTGTTGGATTCAGTACCCAGCACTCCAAAAAAGAAAAAACATAAAATGGTGTGATAAAAATTATTTCCATTTCTACACTCGGAGATTGAGCAAAATAATATAACAATGTTCTTTTTATTACCTGCTTGTCAGGACAGTGGAGTGGTGGAAGAGGTCTACCCAGCTGATTGCTGTTTTGCTTTTGCCCAGTCCATAGGCCCTTAAGTGCAGTAGGTAGCAAGTGGCTGAACGAATGAGTGAACTCCCCTTGGCCAACAGGAGAGCTATGCTGTCCTTCCTGTTCTCACCAAGGCCCACCCCTGGCACCTTTTGCCGTGTACTGTATACCCTTTCATGACAAGACACTTGATATAATGCACCCTGGCATCATCCTGAACCATACAGGGGGCTCTGGATCTTTGGTGTTGGAGAAGATTATGAATCCTTGGGCTGAGCCTAGGTAAACACGGAGTAGGAGGCACCTGGGTTGGTGGGAACTGTGTCTGAGCTGGGAGGAACTGGTTGCCATCAATGGCAGCCATGTCTACCATGGCCACCTGCTACTGTTGGGCACCCTGGGTCCCTACAGCTCTGGGCTGTTTGGAACCCAGCGGGTGTCTGCTCTTAAGACTGCAGCCCTATCTTTTGCAGGGATATCAGAGTACACTCAGAACCCAGGACAAAATGGAGTGGCCAAATAAAACAACCGTGAGCTCTCAAGGAAGAAGGCATACAACAAACGATTATTGTTTTAAGTGCTTATAACCCCCATGTCAGCTGGGGTCATCTTATTTTTGGAGATTAAAATGAAATGGGTTTACATCTTGCCCCATATGCTACACCATTCCCAACTTCCCTTGGAACCTTCCCAGAGATTGAGGGTGAGGGGTGTTTATGTTGCTCCCAGTATCCAAGGTTCTAAATTGCTGCATCTGCTGAACCAGTTCTGCTTGGGCACCTTTTCGCTGGTTGAAGGGCTGGGCTGACATCATGGGCAGAGAACCTATACAGCTACATGAGGCCCATGCTTGATTTAATGCTCTGCCATCTTTAACTTCTTAACAAAGAGTTCCACATGTTCCTTTCACCCAGATCCTGCAAATTGTATAGCTAATCCTGCCTCACTCAGGGGCTGCTCCCCTCCCACACCATGACCACTCTGGAGTCTGACCAACTCCTCCATTCCCCCAAATTCCATTCACACAAGAATGTGGCTATGGGCTACTCCAAATGAAGGTTTGGGATAAAAGAAAATGTTGGCCTCTCAGCTGGGACAACATGAAATGCAGTGCCTGAATAAGATACTCAGTGGGAGACAAAGGAAGAGAGAAGGCAGAGGGAAAAAGATAGGCAAAAGGCTGATCATTGTCGAATCTGGACAATGGGTACCTGGTGCACATTACGAAAGTTTCTCTACTCTCAAGTACAGTGGGAAATGTCCCAAATACAAAGTTGAAAGAGGTGGTTCCACCAAACGTTAAACATTGAGCTGTTGCATGACCCAGCATGTCCACTCTGAGCTATATGCCCAACAGAAATGTACGTCTGCACAAGAACATACGTGAATACTCATAGCTGCATTATTCCTAATAGCCCCAGAGTAGAAACAGCCCATCAGTTGCCAAATGGAGAAACAAAATATGGTCCGTCCATCCATACGTTAGGTTGATGCTCAGTCATGAAAAAGAAAGAAGTCCTCATACATGCTACAACATGGCCGGACCCTGGCAATATCAGACCCTAAACAAGAAGCCGGACCCAAAGGACCCAAGGCTGTTTGATCCCATTTATAGGAAATGTTCAGAAAAAGCAAATTCACAGAGACAGGAAGTAGATTCATGGTTGCTTAGGGTTGGCGGCAATGGAAGATTGGGGTGGGCAGGATGACTGCTAAAGGGCATGGGCCTTCTTTTTGAGGTGATGAAAACATTCTAAAATTTATTGATGATGGCTGCACAATTCTGTTAATATACTCCAAGCCACTGAATTGTGCTTTTTAAATGTGAATGGTACACACCTATAATCCCACCACTCTGGAAGGCTGAGGCAGGAGGATCACAAGTTCAAACCCAGGCTGAGCAACTTAGTCATTTAGCAAGACCTTGTCTCAAAAAAATAAAAAAAATAAATAAATGAAAGAATAAAAATGAAAAGGGAGGGGAAGTAGCTCAATATGCAGCCCCTGGGTTCAATCCTCAGTACTGGGGAAAAAAGTGAATTGCCTGTTAAGTAAATTACATCTTAATAAAGCTATTTTTAAACATCATGCCCTCTTCCCCACTCTCTTGGTATGCTCCAGCCTCCTTGGTACCCTATGGGGAAATTCTCCCTCTCTCTCCTACGCACACACACACACTCACTGTCTTCTTATGCTTTAAATTTCTTTCTTTCTTTCCTTCCTTCCTTTTTTTCTTGCTCTTTCTTCCTGGTGGTGTTGGGAATGGAACCAAGGGCCTTACACATGCTAGCCAGGTGCTCTACCACAGGTTTATACCCAGGCCTACTCCTCCTTCTCATCTCAGAGAAGTGCCTTCCCCAGCAAAAGCGTCCCACTGAGGTCTTTCCCTAAACCACAACACTTTCATCTTTAAAAGTTAATCGGGGGCCATGGAGGTGCAACCCTGTAACCCTATCTACACAGGAGACAGAGGCCAAAGGATCACAAGTTCAAAAATTTTTCAAAAGGGCTGGGGACTTCACTCAGTATTCCCTAGGTTCAATTCCCAGTACGGGGTGGGGGGGTGGTAATCAGGGAGCTGAGGGTGTAGCTCGGTGGTGTAACATGTCAGCATATGTGTAAGACCCTGGATTTGATCCCCATCACCACACACAAAATAAAGTGCCTCAATTGACAACTACTAAAATTTCAATTTAAAAACCTCAGGATGTTTTACAGGAGCAGTCACTAATAGATTAAGTTCCAAGAGTTTCAGAATTTCCACAAGGAAGGCAGACTCAACTTACCTTCTCCACACACAGCAGCTGTCCGCTCTGGCATGGAAATAAGTCACCTCACAGGTCGGGAAAGAACACTGCCAGGGTCAAGTTTGTGTTGATCTAACTGAAAGGCAGCCTTTCGGTTTGGAACAAGGGTTGGCAAATGGGCTATAAGCCAAATTTGGCCTGCTTTCTGGTTTTATAAATAAAGTTTTATTGTAACACCAAGCCATAGCCATCCATTTGTGTATTGTTTAGGGCTACTTTTGACTTACATCTGCAGAGCTGAGCAGCTGCAAGTCTTTGTAGCCTGCAGAGCCTCAAAGAGTTACTCTCTGGCTTGACCCAGGTTTGAACCCCAGCTTGTCACATGCTAGGTATGTGACCTTGGACAAGTAAGGTCATCTCTCGAAGCCTGTTTCCTCATCAGAGAGCTGGGGCCAGTAGCAGTACCTCTCATGTCTGTTGCTTGTGCAACTGAAATGACTTCATACAAGTCAAAAGTGCCTCAGACAAAGAAAGAGCTCAATATATGTTGGTGGGTATGATGTTATTTAGACAATGATGACGACAATGGCTTCATGGCTTGTCATCTAAAAGGATGGATTAGGCTTGTGAAAAAGGCTGGCGAAGAACCGTATGTGTTTATTATTATAAATGCCCGAAAGGCTTTTGAAATAGCTCTCTGCTTTTAGTAATATTTATACTTTCAGGTTTTTGAGAGTGTAGATGAATTTTAATATCAGAGGGAAAATGATCTCATTTCACACTTCCAGAAGCCGTGACCCCTGACCTCCAGCTGGGTCTTGAACCTGCTCAGCCTGAGAACCCTAGTATTCTTTTGGCTAGACCCCGCCTCTTTCCCAGTGCAGGCCTCTGAAATGCAGGTCTCCATGGTCTGGGTTGCCTCTGAACCCTGAAGCAGAAGCTGTTAAAGAGTAAGCAGGCTTGGGCAAGGGGTAGGAGAATCTCCACACCCTCAGGGGCTCTCCGGAGGCCAGCTGGGGTGGCCAGGACTGACACCGCACCCGTCACCTACTTCCCTGGAAGGGTCATGGAAGTAGGAGACACAGCGGCCCCAAATCTTTGGCTTCAGTTCACTACTATTAACTGAGCACCTAATACAGGCCAGGATCTGAAGGTCTGGCAGGAAGGAGACAAGGCTTCTACCTTCAGCTGCCACCCCTGGCAGCCTTCTCCTGGGGACCACAGACAGACAAACAAGCATTTGGGTTATCCGGCCTGTGATAAGTGTTCATAGTCTCCTGGGAATTTCAGTTCCATTACAAAGCACTACGAGGTATAATAAAAAAATATACAGTGAACATTTAAGTTGGGGGTAGTGATATTTTTTTTGTTTCGTTTTTTGATGAATCCCCATCAAAATCTACCCATCCATTTGAACACATTTATTCCATCCTTCCTGCCACTTTCTGAAGCAGTTGTGGGAGTCCTCCTTCAGGAGTGTCTTTGTGATAAAAATACAGTGAATGCTGCTCCCAGAAAGGCAGGCTCATAAAAACATCATGGGGAGGCCTCATCCACCTTGTGCACTGCATTTGGCACTCTTGGCTCTTCCCCAAAGTCAAAATGACCGCGAAAGTTAAACATTTTGAATAGACGCAGAACACTGAGATTGGCAGGGCAGCACAACTAAAGACATAACCGAAGACCTCAGAACTGCTTCAGGAAGGGGCCAGAAAAGTGGGATTCAGTGTGTTTGAAACAGGGGCAGTATTCTGAGGGGGGTTAATGGCAGTGTGTCTTTTACGGTAATACTGTAATTTTTTAAAAAAGGAAACATCGTATTTTTTGGTCACAAGTCTCATATGTTGCTAAATTGGAAAATTACTCTGCACCCAGCTGTGCGGCTGGTTGATGTCAGTAGTTAAGAGGTTCAGCATAAGTAACATCAAGGCAGGATTAAAGATGTACGAGCCCTTTTGTTCGGAAGGGTTAAGAATTTCAAGGTGACGGTTGCAGAGTTGGAAACAAGAGTGGAGCCCTTCCTTGACAAGTGGCCCTGAGTGTGGGTGCGGACCGCATCTCCAACACAGCTCTCTGGAGGCCTGAGCCTGTTCCCTCATCCTCTTACCTCAGTGAGGACCCTGAGGGCCGGCTGTGACTGTGTCATGTGTGGCAAGGGGGACCAGCTCAGCCATACATACTCCCAGCGCTCTCAGCGAGCTCTGAGGGGTGGATTTCATCGTCTAGCAGTCTGCGTTCATTGTTCTTCTGTAACGGCTAAGGCATACGGCACCGCCAGCGCTGTTCTGTTCTTCACGGCAGCCCATGTATTTCATTCTCACCACAGCTCTGAGTGCCCCTTGTAGTTCTAGTACCTATAGATGAGGAAACTGAGGCACGGAGAGAAGTCTCCTGCCAGAGGCTGCACAAGCAGCCAATAGAAGAGTCCAGATTTAAACACAGGACAGCTGGTCCCAGTCTGTGCGCTTAGCTTGCTGACTCCCAGGGCCACGCAAGACCCCAGGCCTGAGCTCGGTGGTGTTCAGCACGGAATTTTCACCCTAACAAGGGATCCTCCACCCCTTTGTTTGCTCGCTTGTCATCCTCCCTGGCTCCACTGAGACCCCCACGGGGGGAGGGGCTACATGACCCTCACCACTGTCACGCCAGCCCCTGGCACGGTACTCAGGACACGGCAGGTCCCCAACAGACATCTGTGCAACCAACGCGAGTAGGAGGCTGGTGTCCAGCTGGGCCATCCGATCCAGTATCAAGTCACAAGTCTTAAGATTTTGACCCTGTGTGGCTTAAAATTTTGTTTTGAGGGTGTCCCCTCCAGCCCAAGGATCCAGGCAGCCAGCTCCTGGGTTTTCTCCGCCGGGGTGCTCCCACTGTGCTTGTAGTGGGAGGTAAAAAGAAGCGCCCTGGGGCCCAGCTCCCATCCTGGCAGGCTGCAGGGCTGGGGCGGGGCTCTGGCAGCTGGGCCCGCAGCTGTCCGCTGGCTCTGCCCCGGCCAGGCTGGCCAGCAGGGCCCCTCCACCACCCCACGCCCCATGACACAGCAGAAAGTGAAACACGAGTCGCCCCTCCTGGTGGGGTCTGGGAGCCCACCGGAGCTGACCCCCTAGCCCAGCACTGCACGGCCCGCTGGACAAGGGCGCCCCCCGCCATGCCCCACCTGCTCCAGGGCCCCTGGCACCTGCTGCCCCCTGAGCCGGTGCCCTGTTCCAGAACTCTCCCTGCTTCGTGGTGAGGCTCCCCAACCCCCTGATCTCATTCACAGGGCGTTTCTTCTCCCCATTTCCCTGAGCAAACAGGCTCAGAGAGGTGAGCCATCGGGGAAGGAGAGCACTGGGTCACTGTGACCCCAGGGTGGAGGTAAATGGGGTCTACGGATGGGGGGAGTTGGGGAGGGCCTCTGGTGTTGGGACCCCAAGGACAACACAGGACACAGCATGGGTTTAACTGGCAACTTACTCCCCCCACCATCAACTAAGGGTACAGAAAACCCCTAAGAGAAACACGAACTCTTTCTAAAAAGTGGGCCCATGAAACTTTACAAACTGTTGTCTCGATTTTGGTCCCATCCTCAGGCCACCTGCCATAATTTGCTTTGCATTTCTCTTTCAAGAAGGAGACTCATTTCTTACCCACATAAATTGATTTCGACAGAAAAGGAGACATATCCCCCCTATAGGGAACACCAACCTATTGCCATAAATAGAAATCAGCCATGCAAAGAAACACCTATTTAAGAAATTTTTATCTTCAGCCAGGTACCTCTGAAAGTCATAGAGCAGATGTGCATAAGAGATTTGGGAAACTTCTCATCCAAGCTGTGGGTGTCATGCACGAGGCACTGGAGGCCCAGAGAGGTTGAGTCACATCCCTGGGGCAACACAGCAAGAGTCACAGATCGTAGGCTGGATCATAAGCATGGCTGCTTCCAGAAACCCAGGCATACTGCTGGACTGTGGTTTCCCCATGTGTCTCAGTGGCCTCTGTGTATGAGTGAATATCGTATTAATTAACGCATTACTCATTTTCTAGGCACCTTTTGAGTTGTACACCATTCGAGCCCATTATAACACTGGATGCATCCAGGAACTCTTTGAGGCTAGAGCAGGGGGTGTTGCCCCTCCCATGGCTGACGGGGAAACTGAGGCAGAGTGGAAGCGTCCTGTCTCAGGAGCTGGCATGTGAGCCACGACTGCCAAAGGCCCGCTGCCAAGGTGAAGCTCCCAGAGGCCCAGCTGGAAGGACCAGGCCTCACCGAACAGGTATCTCTGGTTTCTTCTCCTCTCCCCACCTCCTCAACACCCCCAGGAGCAAATGCTGATGGAGCCACAGCCTGACCTTCTTCCCAGGCCTGAGCTCCACCGATCTGAGCCTGGAGGGCAAAAAGCGAGTTTAGTAACCAGCGTTCATGTTTGTAAATGAAATCCTCTCTTTTAGGGGAGGGTGACTGGTTCTGAGCATGGTGCGGACAGATCTTCCAGGGAAGCAGAGGGACTGTGGGAGGGATGCCCATCTGGGGACACCTCGCTCTCCTCTCTGTGTTGCTGGAGGAGCCCAGAGCCGCCGTCTTCCTGGCCCGGGGACCCCGAGGAATACTGCAAGAGCAATAAGGATTTTTAGGGGCATTATGATAGTGGAACGGAAACACATCTGCCCCCAAAAGTCCCTCATTTTCCCTGCGGTAACCAGCTGGCAGGAAGTGGGGGCTCTTGGAGCACCAAGAGCCAAACTAAAAGGGAAAAAATGTACAAAGTTAGAGCAAACTTTAAACAAGTGGATGCTTTCAGGGTGTGTGTCAGCTCGCATAGGCTCCTGGAAGGAACCTCGCTGTCCTCAGAATAATGGGCTAAAGATGTCTCCAAGCCATAGCTTCCATACAGACGCGCCCCTCCCTCCAGGAACCCAGACCAGGGTCCAGAAATGGTCACACAGATTATTCCCTAAGGCCAGTGACCCCGAGGAGCCTGCAACATTTGCCCCAAACCCCAAACGGTTATTCCAGCCCTTCCCAATGATCAAAGCGAAAGCCTAGCTATTAATGCCCCCTCCTCTGCATTAGGGGAAAGTCAGTTAACTTTGAGACCCAGACGAAAACATCTGGAAGGTAAGCAGCTGTTTCCACAGCTGGATGACCAGCAGGTAGAAGGCTTGGGTAGGAGAGCCAAGTGGTTATCACCAATGGGGTGGCGTCACTGCTAAGGTTCCCTCTTGGGTCTGCCACTAGGGTCTGAGGATTAAGGGAAACAAGCACACAGGACCGTGGCCGTCTGTGCAGAAGGCTGCCCCTGTGCCAGCCCACACCGAGGGCCTTGAAAGGGTTAACCCTGCCCCCGTGGCTGACACCTGAGGAGGAGGCCACTCACTCAGCAGCCTGGCATATCACACTGGGCCATCTTGGAGAAGACAGAGGCTGAAAATGGCCTCTGTGAGTTCTATGAATGGAAGTGGCCTTATCGCTGCTCAACGAAAACAGGGCGAAAAGCCTTCCCAACATGTTCCCAGCCCAGAACTGGCTCCCAGGGCACTTCCTGGCTCCCTAGAACCCACTGCATGGTCCCAAAGCCTTGGCAGAGTCTCTAAGCTTCTGGGCCAGGCCTGCGAGGAAGCGATCCCACCCCTGCCTTGTGACAGTCAGCAACAGGGCTCAGAGCTCCCCTTTCAAGCAGCACCCAAAATATTCTCTGGGTGAACCTGTAGCTAAATATGGCACAGCCCATGAGCTCTCCATCAAGGCCTTATAATGCCATCCCGAGACACAATCAGGAACCCACAAGGCCTTTGGTGGCCTGGAATCCAGTTACTGGGGCCAAATGGGAGTCCCAGGGTTTGGCTGACTCAGGCCTGGGCCCGGCTTCGCGGAGTGGGCACCCTAGATGCCAGGGCTCAGCAGGCTGCACACCTCTTTCCTGAAGGCTTCAGCCCAGCATGCCCACTCAGCCCCTGGCCTGGCTGACCCTGAAGCTGGCTCAGATGTCCGCCTCTTTCTCTGCGTACTTGCCCCCCACCTCCTGTCCTCTGATAGCCTTCCAAAGCCTCCTCTCCACATCTAGGCTACACCTCTGCCCCTCAGCCCAGTTTGCCTCCCACCCTGTGGAAGGAGTAGGCTCCCTTAGGGGCCTGGGATTTAGCTGCGCCTGTCTCGCAAGTGCAAGTCCTGAGTTCAATCCCTGCTACTGCAAAAAAAAAAAAGAAAAAGAAAAGAAAAGGGAGTAGAGTCCCTGGATAGGGGACAGGATACTCCTCGTGCCTGGAGAAAAGACCAGCAATGGCTACAGGAACAAACCTGCACTGGACTCTTTTCCAGTCACTGTGGTCTCACACAGGCTGGATTTGCTCCGAGCTTGTGGGACAGGGACAACGTCACCTGTTTACCTCTGAACAAAGTGAGGTACTGCCCTCTGGGCCCCAGCACCCACAAGCTACTGAGCCCCGAAGAGTGTCTGGGGAGGCTGCCCTGGGAGCCAAACACCCCACCTCTGGCTGAACTGCTGCCGCCTGGGTCCCAGGAGGAGATCCCCCCAGGCAACTGTCTGGAGCATGTTTGGGCTCCAGCAGTGGCTACATTCGGCCATGTCTGGGCCTCAGCTGGCAGCGGTCCAGGCTGGTTTGGGCACAGATGACAGAGGCCTGGGCACTGATTTCATGTCCAATTCCAACAGGACAGTCGAGTTTGCTGCTCTTCTCAGAAAATTTTCACCCCATGAGGTTCAACTAACTTCAGGCTCCGACCAGCCGCTGACTCCTCCCCCTGCCCAGTCCCCATCTCCAAGAAACGCTTACATGTGCCACACACACACCCCTCTTGCCAGAGCATTTTCAAACGGCTCTCTTGTGACACCAAGACGTTTGCATTTTCTAGAGTGCCAGCATTCAGAGACAATGGGGAAAAGTTTGCTTTATGTTCTGTAAATTTAGATGTTTTCTATAAAGAAGACAGGAAAACCAGAACCTTTATTTGAAAGCTTTGTAAATATTTGCATATGTCCCCTGCAACTGGGCCCGCTGAGAAGGCAGCATCTGAAGGCTAGCTACTTTGGAAAGAGACCACGAAGGGAGCTGGGGGCTCAGCCTAGCATGGGGTGATGGAAGAACCCCAAGGTCTACTCCTTAGACACTGTTTCTTTTTCTTTTCTTTTTTTTTTTTTTGGTACCGGGGATTGAACTCAGGTCCTTGCGCTTGCGAGGCAGGCAGCAGAACCACTGAGCTAAATCCCCGGCCCAGACACTGTTTCTTTAATGTCCACCTCTCCCTGGATAGGTTCATGACTGCTGGGCCTGAAAAGTCTATGATTCTTTACATCAACTTTGTGGGTGTCAGGGTTGTTGTTCCGGGTTTATTCTCATCTTATTCTAAATCTAAGAAGCAAAAAGGACCATATTTTCCTGCATTCAGGATGGCAAACATGAAAGAAAATTCTGTGGTAAAGTAACACTGGTCAACAATGTTTTATTTTGTTGGTATATGCACTTATTTTCTGGTAAGTGACTCTTAAGTACAGAGTTTGCCTTCACTGTTCGCCAGACTAATTTTTATCCTCATGCCTAAAATAGTGGTATTTACTCTGCAGTCCAAATTAGAGAAGGGTGAGCTGCCCACCTTAGGGAGCTCTAAGTTTATCTGGCAAGAATCTTTTCCTGGTTCTCAATGTTAGGGTGGGAATGCTAATGAGCAAGACATAGAGGGAATTCCCAGGTGGGGATTTTTCCAACTTTCATTGGTTTTAGTCACAAATGCATGTTTGATTTCGAACAAAGTGTCATTTTCATTGCATCTCTAACTATTTTACCCCCAACCATACTTTATTCTTTTCTATTAAATTTTTTTTCCTTTATGGGTTATACACTGCTAAGAACTAAATTTCAAAGTTGCTATTTCTTCCCCTAAATCCACACCTCTTAGAGGGAGGAATAGCAAATGATTAATGAAATTTCACACACCGAAGCAAAAGGAGAAAAGCCAACGTGTATTCAGCAGTTCCACGTCAATTTTTTTTTTCTTACCGGTTGGAGGGGGGCAGGAGGATGGTAAGAATATGGAAAGGAGCTGCAGTTCTTTGCTGAATTAATGGCGACCTTTCACTGCAAAGTACTGATTTATAATCACTTCACCACATTACTTTGCTTATTTGTAGACTCGGAGAGGGGGAAAGTTTGCTAAATGTATTCATAATTATATGCATGGTTTCAGAGGGCCAAATATAAGCAATGCCTATGTTTTGGGAATGCTCACCATTAAAGCAGAAATCGTATCACATTTAGAACTAAATTCTGTCTGATTTTCCACACTTAACAAGTCAGTAATTTTAACATTCAGCTTCACCGCCTCGATTATAGCTCAGTATCTTGGCATAACATGAAGTGTTCCGGCCTTGTTAATTCACGTAAAACACCCTATGTGTAGAGGTATCATTAAAGGCTAATTTAGTAAGATATCCTTATTTAGCAAAGCAAATAGGATCTGACAGCTCGGGGTGGCAATTCAGCAAAGCACAAACACAGTTCTCAATGTGACAAGTTCCCACGGACAAGCCACGTTGGAACTGCGGACTCCTGGAAATTGTGCTGTTTATTGTGTCCTGTAGTAAAGAGAAAGGACTCTGAAAGTAAAGAACATTTTGCCAAGGCAGCACAAATGTCATCTGTGTGTCCATGTGCCAAGTCTATCAAATCACTAGATCTTTTATCAAGAACTCTGTGTTCAAAAGTTTCTCGGGTACAGCTCAGTTTTATGTTCCCTGCTGTGAACACTTAATTTAAATCCAGGTTTGGAAATAACTTAGGGGGTGTGGACATCTATATAGGTTTGGACAGGAGGACAGGTGTGTGGGTATGAATTAATATATCTTAGTAAGCTTAATGCCCCTGAGAGGGGCATTGGTACCACCTTAGAGACTCCCCTGGACATATTATCTAGTCTTTCTTATTAAATGCCTTCAATATCGAGGTAGTAACGAATTGCAAAGAGACAGTACTGCAGTTCTGAAACGGCAGGCTGCTCCTTTGACAAACGTAAAGAGAAATCTGATGGCATTAGGATTTATGATGCTAGTGGTACTTTATTTAGGGAATTTCAAACACTTTGATACAGCCTGCCAATTCTGTCACTACTACACCTCCTTAAGCCCCTGGGGTGAGGGCGGTGGATCTTTCTGGCCTCCCAAGGAGAGGCCTTGAAATCACAGCAGGTTCAAGCACACGGAGAACACACGCATTGTAAGAGCATCCCACCCTCACCCCACGTTGGGCCTCACTTTTTCGGAAGTAGCAAGGGCTCCCTTTCCCCAGCCGGTTTTAGAGGAGCAGCCTGGGCGATCCGCGCCCCACCCTCACTCTTCAGGGGCTGCCAGGGCCTGAATCCCTCGCTGTTAAGAATGACCCCAAAAGCGGGACTTTGTGGGCCAGTTGGATAAAACATAAACTCATCTCGCCCTCAAAACCCCGATTCTGGGCCCACAGCCTCCGGAGCCTTCTTCCTCCCGAAGTGAGTCCCCTCACAGCTCCGTGCTCGGGAGCGAGCTGCCTGGGAGGCAGGACTGGGAGAATCCTAGATCGTTAAAGGAATCGTTCCTGGCTTTTTCCCTCAGGAAGGCGGTTCATCTCCCAGAAAGCCAAGGTGTCGCTGTGGGAGGAAGGGCGCATTTGTCCACCCGTGGGACCGTCACCTCCCTCGGGGAGCAGTCACCGCTTGCTCCCTGCTAACACTCAGGCGCAAAACCCCAGAAAATACCAGGAGTTCCCCCAAAGTCCCCCAGCAAAGCATCAATGGAGCGTCAGAGGCGCCTGTAAGGCTCCCCCTCCAGCTAAAGAAAGTTTAGTTATTTATGCCCTTAATTGTCACCCATTAAAGTCAAATTTGCTGCTGTCCCGATAGGGAGGCCTGTTCCCACCCTAAGGGTCCAATTAGCCCCCGGGCTCGGGAAAGGCCGCCTTTCGAGCACACCTTTTTTCCCCAGTGTAACCCTCCTCCCCTAGTCACAACTTCTCCTAAAAATAAATTATAAATATGGATGTGTCCTCAGAGGATCTGAACGCCACATTCCAGCGCTCCCCTCGACGGGGTTGGAAGCAGGAGAAATCCGAAACGCCACTCCCCCCACCCCCAAATCAAAATGCCTTTTATTTGTTCCTTTATCTAACTTTTTCTTCCGCTAACGTGGTGTCTCTGGCCCGGGTACCCCGGTCAGCACCCTGGAGCCCAGGTTTTACTTATTTCACTCCTGTCCATCAAGGCTAAAGGCAACGTGCCAGAGCCGCCTGCTCCTCCAGGGAGGGGCCCCTAACTTTCTGTGGGGACGGCGGTGACTCTCGGGGGACATCCTCCCCGCTCCTTCCGAGGCCCCGGGCCCCGGATCCCCGAGGCGCGCGCGGGCCAGCCTGCTCCCCCACCGCGTTGATATCGGGGTCACGCAGCGAGTCAGTTTCCCGAACGGGCTCTCCGGGGTGGGGGCGGGTGGCTGGCTTTCCGACCGCCTCTTTCATTTCCAAGCCCCAGCCTTAGCCCCCCGGGGTCCCACCTCCCGGCCCCACACGCCCCTCTGGGGAAGGGGCTGGGGTGGGGACCGCCGGGGTGGCGGAAGCCGCGGCGATCGCAGCCCAGACAAGTCGCGCCGGGTCCCCGGAGAGTCGCCCCCGGTCCGCTCCGGCTCCCACCCACCCTCCAGGCAGCCGCCCAGCACCCCCTCGGCCTCCGGGGCCTGGGCACCCACCTGCCGCGCCGCCCGCCCCGCCCCAGGGAAGGGAGCCGGGCAGCCACGCCGGGCAGACTCACCGCAGCCGCCTCCCGCGGGTGCAGGGAGCCCCCCGGGGCTGCGCCTGCCAGGGCTCCGGCGGCGTGCGCGGGGCGGGGTGCGCCCCGGGGCCCTGCAGCCTCCGCCTCGCTCGGAGCCCAGCCTCGAATCCTTCCCGGCGGCGGAGCACGGCTGGGGGGTGGGGGGGCTTCCAGCAGCAACCCCGGCCCTCCCCAGACCAGATCCGAGGGATGGGCAGGGGCGTAGAGCCTTTCTGCGGAGAGCGCCGAGCCGACGGGGCTGCGCCGGGCCTCCGCGGTCCGCGGCCGCCACAAAGCCGCGCCCCCGCCCCCCGCCCCAGCGCCCTGTGGCCCGCCGGGGGCGGGGGCTGGGCGGGCCGGGGTTGGCGGCGCTGGGGAGGCGGCGGCCCAGGCTGCGGGCGGCTCCGCCCCGGCCGGGGAGAGGGCGAAAGCCCGAGCCGCGCGCGCCGCCCGGTGGGTGGGGGCGGCGGGGGGGGGCGCTTCCTAGAAACCCTCGCCAAATATAGTCGCGGATAGGGGCATTCCTAGAAATGCGGGGCGACGTCAGCCTCGGCCCGCGGGGGCGGAACCGGGGGTTCTCCAAACCGGGGAGTCGGGAGGGGCGAGGCTCCCCACTTCCAATTCCCCCTTGGCCCGGAGAGGGAGGCGAAACCAGGCTTCCCTCCCGGTGGAGGGGCGGGCTTGCTCCAAAAGTGCTCGCCGGAGGGTCCCTGAGCCGGGGGCGCAGAGGAGCCCGAATGGGACGCGTCCCCTTCACGCCCAGAGCCGGCCTCGGACCTGCCCCTTCTCTCGGTTCCGGCCGGCGCCCTTACCCCCGCCCCAGGGACGGGAGACTGGCACCGTGCCAGGCAGCTCTCGCCTCTTCCACCCACCCCTGGGGACGGGACGCTGAGCTGCTCTGGGGTGGCTGCAGTCCCCTGGAAACCCCAGACCTGAAATGACGGGGACTCTCTGTTCCCAAGAAGCCCCCCAAATACCAACCCACCCGCAGGCCAAAAAAATAAAGTTGTGCTTCGTCCTCTCCAAGCCGATGCCACTTTGTTGCTGCATCCACAGTCCCAGGCTCTGGGAGATGCGCTGGGAATTGGGGGCGGGCGGATGATGAGAGTCACCCTCCGCCGGCAAGGGGACCCCAACCTTAGGCTGGGACGTCCCCGCCCTCTACGGCCCTTTTGACTTCAGCAGTGATTGGGACCCCCCCCCCCTCCCAGCTCAGCCTGCCTCCTGGAATCTGGCTCACCCCCATCCCTACCCAGGGACCCCACCATTGCAGAAGAGGCCCCTCTCGGCCAAAGCGGATCCTAATAACCAAGACAGGATCTGTCCGTCTCCACCGCCCAGCCTCTCTGCGTGAAAACGTGACCGGACTGAGCCTCCCAGGATCATAAAAAATGTATTTGCTGTCCTCTGTTGGCCAATGGGTGTCACACCCAGAAAACACTTCACCCAGCCCAGCCGGGCTCCTGATGCCCCAGGAGCAGCGCAGAGGCCCCCCAGAGGGTGTGGGCCGGCAGCCCCTCCTCTTCCTCTGCCCTGGGTCCCCTGCCCACCCCCTCCTGGGGTTCCCATGGCCTCAGTCCATGCCTGGGACTTTGAGGACTCACGTCCTCACCGGAGAAGTCTGAGAGGCAAGGCAGGCTGGGGTGTCGGGGTTCACACTGCGACCCCAAGGGATGGCTTCTCCAGCGGCAGTTTGGAACTGCTATTTGGCAAAAGGCAGATAGGGCAGACCCCACCGGAGGCAAAGCGTTGATCGCTAATAATAACTGTCTCCGTTTCTCCCCAGGGCCATGCACATGAACTGTGTTATCTTACTGCTAGCCCCTTTCCAGATGAGAAGGCCTGGGCCAAGAGATCAGTTGTTCATGGGTCTAATGTGTGCCTGCCCTCTTTGTGCCAGGCCCAGAACTGACGTGGGGCAACGGTGACAAACGGGGCAAGTCCTTGCCTTCAAGGAACCTGTCTCTGGGGGAAGAGACCCACATCACTAGGTGATTGGTAAGTTGCCCCAACTTAGTGACTTAGCACTATCCTGTTTCAAACTAAAAAATAAAAAATAAAAAAATTTTAAGAGTGGGGATGCAATTCACTGCAAAGGCCTTGGGTTCAATCCCCAATAACAAACAAACAAACAGCACTTCTAAAGCAGGCTTATAAAAATTATTGTGCAATAGATTGTAAACGTTTACAGGGAACAGATGTAAGCTTGAAAACACAGATGCAAATATTTTGCAGCGCAGCTATGTTGAGCATGGGATGGGGGAGGTACAGGAAGCAGATTCTGTCCTCCCCGCAGGACCCTGGCCCACGGGCAAAGTGGCATGATGACCCTCTGCCTCCCACAGCCTCATCAGGAGGCTGGGACCACCGCTGTGGCATCTTTGGAAGATGACATTAAGAATCTAATCTAAAAAAATCTTTTCCGAATACAAGGTTTCGGCTGAGAGGCCCTCCCCAGTTAGGTCTGGGGTCCCTGAAAATCAGAGGTCCCCACCCCAGCCCAGCCCAGCCTTGCACCCTTGACAGAGGCAAGGAGAATGCCTGCCACTGTGCCCCTGCCCTCCTGCTGGGGTGGTGCTTGTCACCCGGATGAGGAGCTGTGGAAATCTGGGTCAGGGCCAGCGAGGGGACTTGCACTTTTCTCCATGCAGGGCCTTGGGGTCGGTGATGTGGGGAAGCAGAGCTGTCTGGCCTCAGGGTCCCCTCATGAACCTTCAGCCCTGCCTTGCCGTTCTTTCCTTCTGCCGCACTGGGAATGGAACCCAGGGCCTTTGCACTGAGCTAAATACCCAGCCCTTTTATACAATTTTTTATGTTGAAGCAGGGTCTCACTAAGTCGCTAAGCTCTGCAGGCTGGGCTCAAACTTGCAATCTTCCTCCCTCGGCCTCCCAGAGGACTGAGATTACAGGTGTGTGCACCAGCATACCTGGCTTCTCCTGCTTTTCTTTGTGAAATAAAAACACAGAACAAGGGTCAGGGGTGTAGCTCAGTGGCACTGTGTCTGCCTAGCAAACGCAAGGTCCTGAGTTTGACCCCCAGAACAAGTCGGTGGCCTGGGTGCTTCTGTTCTGCCTGGCAGACATTTGGAACAAGCCTTGACAGCCAAATGTTCATGGATGGCTGCTCACAGTGTGTCCCGCGCTGTACATGCTGGACACCACAGAGTCAGCAAGTGACCCCATGAAGCAGGAACTGTCCTTTCCCCCATTTGACAGATGTGAAGACTGAGGCCTCAGCAGTGAGGTAACCCTCAATCAGGCAATTCCTGGAAAGGCGGTGGGGAGTACCCACAGTGTACCCGGAAGGGCCTTTGGGAGGAGCACCCTCTACTTCTTCTGATCCCTCTTGCATTAGGCTGGGGAGCTCCATGGTGCTCCTGACAGCTTCCCGGGTGGTGGGGGGAGGCAGGATTGCTCACCCTTGGTGGAGAGAGAAAGCCACTTGCCCACAGTTCCCCCTGGCCCAGGCTTTTCCTTTCGTTTGCCCTTCAGGTCAGTCCAGAACACCTCCCGCCACCTCCCACCCGAGCTGCAAGGCCTCACTGTCCAAGCTCAGCCATGCGTGGGGACAGCTGAGTCCCCTTTCTGCTTTCTGTTCCCTTCTTACTATGCTTCGTCCATTTATTACCCTCTGCCATTCATCTGTGAATCCCAGTAGGGCTCAAGAAAGATTTGTCAGAAAATGGGAAAAGGGAAAGAAGGTACTAGAAGAGAGGCAATGAGATGTAACAATAGGATGTGAAAAGGAGTCGGCTACAGGAGACCTGTGGTGTGCTTTATGGGCCTGGCATGTACTAAGTGCTCAATAAATCAACTGTAGCAATTATCATTAGCAATTAAATACGATGATAGGCATGCCTGTGTACACTATGAATAGATCAGTGCAAAGGCTTCTCAGTTCTTTCCTTTGAAATGTTGGTAGCACACAGTAGTACGCACCTGCAAAAGCCTGAGGCAGGCTGATCACAAATTCCAGCCCAGCCTGGGCAACTTAGCAAGAAGACCCTGTCTAAATAAATAAAATAAAACAAAGCCTCCAATCTCCAAAACCAAAAAAAAGTGGTTGGTTGTTCCTGGTATCCAGCCCCTCCCCCAGAGCAAAGGCAAAGTGGCAGAAGGCACTGGCATCTGATTAGGGCCAGCATAGCATGGCTCACCTCTCCCTGGTCACTCCGGGCTGCAGAGTTGACTTCTCAGGAGTTTGAACTGAGTGGCCCAAGTGTGCCAAGGAACTTGAAGAATCCTAGGAAGTCTGGCTGGAGTGAAAAATCTGGTCGATTTCCCTGTGAGCATTGAACTGCTTTCTGGGACCTGCATGACCATGACTGCCACCAGCTCCTAGACCAGCACCAACTGAAAACGAAATGCCATGGGATGTGGAGCTGTTTGTCCAGAGGTTGCACTTGGCAGCCCCCAGGCCATGTGGATCCCACAGATATGTTTCATTTGATCCCACAGAGTATTTGAAATAATAATAAATTGGATTCAGTGGCCAATGCTGTGAAGTCAGGAAATTTAAAAATCCAGATTTCTGGCTTTTCTTTAAAAAAAAAAATCATATGACCAAGAGATTTGTCAGCAGTCTGCGTTGCCATTGGCGAATGTCGGCTGGGGCACAGTAGAGAGAGTCAGGAGAGGCCCACTGCTATGACAAGTCGCCCCAAGCTTTCGGCCGCAGAACACAATGAATGCGGGCTCATTTCTTGCTCAAGTTGAAGTCCAAGGAGACGAGGTCAGGGGCACGACTGCCATAAACCGAGGACCACTGGAGGGTATCTTAGAGTCTATACACCATGCGTGCCAGAGGAAGACGTGGGGGTTCTTTTTTGAGTTTGTTTCAAGAATTGTTACAGATTTTACATCCAGAGAGGCCTCAGGTTTGCTAGGTTTTTTTTTTTACCCACAGCAAATCAGTCAGCAACACTCACCTGGATCAAAAGGGCAGGACCCAGGCAAAAGGAGCACAGCATCATGGGAAGCGTTTCCCGTGCCCAGGCCTGGGCCTGCTGAGCAAAACTCAAAATGATGTGATATAAACAGCATCTGTCGCTTCCAGGGGCCTGCCGCGGTAGTGTTTCAAGTGCCACTCACGCCTGAAATATGCTTCTGGTTTTGAAATGTGGTTCTCAGCTCACGAACGTATACAAACCACTCGCTCCCTTATTAAGAGACCCATTTTTTATTCTTTTTTTTCCCATTTTTTATTCTTTAATGGAGTTTTCTAAGCATGTGATGTCAGCCGAGATGGGAGCAGCCAGGGCAGCATGGATGGGCAGCTTCCCCTGGAGGGGTCCTGGCATGGGGTCTGTGTGTGTGTGCACCAGGGATGTCACATCTGTTCACGCCTTACATTTCCTCTTTGTTTCCCATGGTTAACTTTTTGTCAAGTTTTGCCAAAAAGTAGTCAATCTGAGTCACAATGCTTCTCTTTGCTGATGCCATGATATTAAGAAAAAAGTAGTAATTTTGCCTGTAATTTCTCTCTACCTCTCTCTCACCCTACCTGGAGGTCTCCACTATCAACAGCCTGATGCATGGGATGCCTTGGCATGGAGACAGGGCATCGTCACATCCTAAGAAATCATAACCAGTGTACACATATGTGTGCTATCTCTTGATACATGTGTTTTTTAAAAAAATAAAAATAGAACTAAAGTTACAGTTACCCAAGTGGGATAAATTCTAGAAATCTGCTGTCAATAGTACCTAATAGCTAGCACATGATATGGTTCAGTTGAAAATTTGTTAAAGACTAGATTCCACCCTAAGTGTGCTAACCACCTACCGACCACACCAAAGTGAGTAGATAATTTCAAAAGGACCCACGGAGGTGATGGATATGTTTATTACCTTGACTGTGGCGATGGTATCCAGGATGTATGCTTACATCCATTACATCTTAAAATATGCTCTTTTTTCAGTGATTGGAATAGAACCCCAGGATTTACATATGCTCTGCCTCTAAGTTACACCTCCCAGCCCCTTGCCACATCTTTAAAACACGAAAACAGATCATCGCTTCTCTTATCTAACAGATAATCTTATCTAACAGATCATCCGCTTCTCTTATCTCCATCCTTACCCCTTCAAATCAATGGATCAATCACTCCTTCAATGCTACCTATAGTTCCATGAGGTGAATGGGTCTCCATTTATGGAACATCTGGCTGGCAGATGTTAAAACGCTGTCATCAGAAGTCCATGACAGAGGAGGCAAGTGACTATGTGCCATCTTCATTTGACAAAGGGGAAACCGAGGCACGGGGCGGCAAGGTTTTCTCCAGGTCCTAATAGACGGGGCCCAGGGAAATCCGTCTAGCACTGCTCTTGCTTCGTGGTGCCACGAGGTGTCGCTGTTGAAGCTTGCTGCTGCACAGTTTCTGGTTCTTTGCTTCTTCTGGATCCTCATGGTGGGTGCCTAGATTCCCCCTTCCGGTTCAAAATCCTGTTAAACCCTCTATGGACACAGACTGACTTTGAATAACAGGGACGCAGGTTGGAAGCCATGGGCTCCTTATGCAAATCTACCTTCTCCCCATTGGTCATTTGGTGCGCAGGTCTCCGCAGTGACTGCAGCCCCTGTCTTTCCTGCCTCTTTCCTCCTCAGCCCAGCATCAGAGAGGGGACCTTAAGGGAGACTCCGGGAGGAGTCTTTGTGGAACATAGACAGCCCACTGGGAGGTGACCCTCAGACATGAAACTCATATCAAAGTTAAAGAACTCCAAACATGGCTTCATATATTCATGAACACGTAAACATAAACATCTTGCGTTTTCAGACACACGATCCTCTTTATCCATTGAAGCATAAACAGAACTCGAATTCAGGATTTTCCTCACTACTTTCTGATTCTACAGCACCTGCCCGACTGGTTTTACAGCTCTGTGGTAACACCAGACTCTAAGCAGAAGTGACAGTTTTGGGATTCATGTGTAACAACAACAGCAAAACAAAAAACAAGCACTTCTCCATACCTGAATTTATGCCCAGTTACTTTGTATAATTTTTTTGCATACATGGTATCCACAGTACATTACGTAAATTGCTTTTTTCTAAAGACCAATCTTCACCTGAAGCAGAGGCAGGATTTTGGGGAGACAGGGGTGAGGTGGAGGACTGTTGCTCCTTTCCCAGAATGATGTCACACAGGAGTCCTGGTCTACTCTTTGGATCGGAGGGAAAGACAAGGACAAGAACATTTGAGTGACAACTCCAAGCTTGCTGATATTGGCCTACCTGCCCAGCAACAGTGGTCTTTTTGCTTTTTAATGGGGAGGACTATTTGGGGGCGTTTTCAATGGATGTGAACACGGTGCTGTTGTTTGATGCTTCTCCAAAAAGAAATGAATGTATGCCTCAGTGGAGGGAACAATCAAGACTTTATTTGGCTTAATTCGGGATTGTTCTAATCTGTCTGTGTTCTAATATGTTATGGGGTGTGTGTGTAAGTGATTTAGGAAAAGAAATTACACATGGAATAACATCATCTTGTAGAAAACCCAATGTGCAAGGTAAGAAACGAAGGAACCCTTCCAACAGCTCCCCTATTACACTTCCCTCCCACAAGGCAACAATTGTTATCTGGGGGTGCCCCCTTCCTTCCCCTGGCCAGGGCTGGGATACTTACAAATGCAGCGTCTCAGGCTCCAGGCCAAACCTACAGAGTCAGAACCCGCACCTGAACGTGATCTCCCCGCGTGAGCACTTATTACTCCCCCAGCCCTGGGGATCGAACCCAGCACCTTCCCACTGAGCTACATGCCCAGCCCTTTTTATTTTATATTTTGAGACAAGATCTCGCTAAATTACCAAGTTGTCCAACATGGTCCGGAACCTGGACCCTCAGCCTCAGCCTGCTAGAGTGCTGGGATTTCAGGCATGCACCACCGTGTCTGGCTGGCGCTCACAGTTCTTTATGTGTATTAACTTTCACACTTGTGTACGTGCATGCAACACACGTGCTCCTTCTGGGGTGGAGAATGTGGCTCCACAACATGGCCCTCAGGACAGCAGTGGTTCTGAAAGCGAGGCCTGGGAACCAGCAAGATCAGCACCACCCTGAGCTTGAGCTCGTTACAAATGCAAATGACCAGGCCACACCCCAGAGCTAGGAAGGCAGGTCTAGGGGTGCAGCCTGCCGCCTGTGTTCCAAGCCTACTGCAGGCTCCCAGCACGAGAACCACTGCTGTCCAGTGGGGAGTCTGTTCCTCCCCTACCGGCCCCAGCTGCCCCTTTTCCCTTTCAGCCAGGGAGAGCCTGCTCTGGTGTGGCTGGTTCAGCACGGGACACACCAGGAACTCCATTAATGCTTCCTCTAATTAGGCACCTCAGACCCGTGCAAATTTCCCCAAATCAGTCAAGATTATAGACACCTGTCCTGGAGGCTGGGCTCACTGCCTATCTTCAAAGGCTTTTGAGCAGCCCGGGGATGCAGCCTCTAGCAACGCAAAGAAAACCTGTGCGAAACTCCATTTCCTGGGCTCTCCCGCAGCTGCTTCACCGAAGCCACCGCTGGCCACACACCCATTTTACAGAGGGGCAAAGGGAGGCTCAGACCAAGAGGTTTAGATTTTCAAGTCAGACTTGCTTCGAGCCTGAGAAGGGCTTCCTCGTTCTCGAATGCAACGCCTACAGTGGATTTCCTTTTAAAAATAGCAAGCCAGACACTGCTGACTCTGGGCGTGGACTCCATGTCAGGCAAGCAACCACAGTTCTCTCATGAGGATGCATAAAATTGGATTTTAACGTTCAGAAAAACGTGAAGTAGCCCTTAAACCCGATGAGACCAGTCAGCGATGTCTGTCTTCCTGGCTGAAGCGCGCTAGGCCTCCGCTGGGGTCGCGATCCGCAGGTGGCCCCACCTTGTAGGCGACCCTGGCCCACCTGGAGCTCCGCACCTCCCGGAGAAGGAGGAGGAGGAGGAGCCCTGAGCAGCTAAACGCCAAGCGCGCGGCCCAGATCCGCCGAGGAAGGACCTCCCAGGACTTGCGATTTGTGGGAGGAAGAGAGTGAGCCTGAGGCTAAACTGCAGGAAAACAGTTGGCTCCGTAGTCTGCGGAACAGAGATCCTCCCTAAAAAGTCACCCGTCGCTAGAGTGAAGGAAGAAAGGAAGCCAGGCACGGACGGGGTTCGAACCCGTGATCTTCGGTTTACGAGACCGACGCCTTACCACTTGGCCACCGCGCCTGCGTTAGAATGGCGGCCCCGTGAACCTCTATGCTGGCTCTGCTCCCGCGAGCTCGCCCCGCGGGCACGAGCGTGAGCAGGCCGGCCCCGCCCCTCGCGGCCCGGTGGGCGGGACTCTGCGGAGCGCGGCCCCCCCAGGAACTCGGGGCTCCCGGAGTCCCCGGAGTCCCTGCGGGCTGGTCAGAGGCGTGTCTGGAGATCCGGAGCGCCCGGGGCGCTTGCGAACGTCCTGGAGAGCAGGGTTCGAATTCCAGCTCCGCCAGAGAGCCGGCGACCCTGGGAGGCTGGTCTTGGAGCCTCCCCACCCGGGAAGCGGAGGGATGGTGGCCGTTGTCATTATTAATCCGACCCCGAGGCGACTGCCGCTGTCCTGCCTGCTCGGAGTGCACGCTCAGCAAGGGTTGTGAATGAATCCGTACGTTTTATAAAATAAAAAGCCCCAAACTCCTCCCTCCCCCAGATGGCCCCTCCCGCCACCAGCAGCAAGCGGGATTTTGTTAGAAACGCAGCTCCCGGAGCTGGTGATTTTACAGCTCTGCCCCCTTTCCGAGTCTCGCTAGATAGCGCACGGTATTTGATAATCCCTGTTTGTTATTCACTGATGAAATGCATAAGATGTACAAATTGTATAAACCACACTAGAGTATGTACTACCGTGAATAGGATCCTTACTCAGCGGTGGAGTACCCTAGTCTCTGTAATAGCCGCACGTTGCTCTATTGAGTGGTTGCTCCACAATTGATTTAATTTGGTTCTGGGAGCTGGACATTGGACTGTCTGCAGCTTTTTGGCTGCTATGTTTATCTCTGTCTCCTGGTGCCTGTGATGCTTAGGGTACAGAAGGATGTACAATAAGGATCTCCACAGCCCACCGGCAGGTGTAAAGAAATAAATAGGAACGTAGAAATACCAGGACTGTTCGCCAAGTCACCATACGCATCAGCATTTGAGCATTTGCATAGAAAGGGGTCGGATATTTTCCCTCGAGATACGGAGTGCGGACCCCTGAGGAAAAGCACCTGGAGGGCTTGGCCACCAACTACAAATCTCCCGGCAGCTTCCTATTTAACAACAACAACAGAATTGGACAAAAGTTTTAGAATCAAAACATGCATAAGCAAGCACTATTTCTGAAGAGTTGAAGATCAAGTTGGGACTGTGTGTGTGTGTGTGTGTGTGTGTGTGTGTGTGTTGATCATTGGGTTGCTGGAGTTACCATAGAGGGGCTTATCAAAAGTGAAAACATTAGCAAATGAGGGGGAAAGCATGTGGCAGCTGAGCTCAGAATTAACTGGCAGGTAGACTAGAAATTAGATTTCAGCAGGTAATTTGATCAGCTGAGTCTTCTGAGGGAAAGGAGGTAAAGTGAAAAGATGTGTATGTCTGGTGGCAGCAACATGCTCTAGGTATCCACAGGTTTAGGGGGCTCCGGGACCTATGAGCCGTAAACTAGGGAACCCAGGTGCCAGGAGGTGGGTGGTAAGAACCCACTTCTCTCACAGGTGTGAAGCAGCCCGAGAGGCCATGTGGATCTCTCTGTCCTGCCCCTAAATCAAAAGGAGTGCCCGTGCATGGTAGGATGCCAATAAATACCACCAAAGAAATCAGCATGCAAGGCTCTCTTCCATGTTGTCCTGAAAACCTTCCTTTGCCAACACCCTGCAGCCACCAGGCCGAGATTGTCCCAGTGCTGACCAGCCAGCACACTGTTTGATGACCAAGCTGACACCTCCAACTTCTTGGTGATCAGGAATCACCTGTTACTCACCTTTATTGAAAGAATTTAAATTCAGCTGTTACGGCTTATATCTAAATGTTCCCCCAAACCCTCATGCACTCATAGGTGGGGCTTCTGGGAGGTGCTTGGGCCATGGGGGTTTGGTGCTGGATTAGTCCACTGATGGTTTACAGCTGAGTGTAATGGGAGGGGAACCCTGGTGGGAAGAGGTGGGTCACTGTGGACTCGGCCTGAAGAGGGTATATAAGTACCGTTCCTTCTTCCGCCCTTGATGCCACTCTACTCCTCACTGCTGTGCTGTGGACTGTTTCTCCTCTGTGACGCCCTTCTGCTGTGCTCCCCTGCATTGGAGCCAGCTGACTACGGACTGAAACCTCTGCAACTGTGAGCTGAAATAAACCTTTCCTCCTTTAACTTGTGGGTGTTGGGTATGGCATCTCAGCAAGGAGAAAAGTAACTAAGATACCAGCAAATGTTTCCTCCTCCTGCCTGTATTGGTGCAGGTGAATCATCAGGATGTATAAATAAAAGTGACCTCATCCCAGGTTCTTCCAAATGCTGGGTGAGGATCTAGGGGTAGCTGAAGCAGAGGGTTCTCTGAAAAGCCTGGGGAGGCAGCATTTTAGGTGAGAAAATGTCAAAATTATCTGGTGACAAATTCAGGTGACATGATGGAATAAATTTTGATCTTTTTGTTTCATCTGTATAATTTAGTTCCCTCAGTTTGAATAATTTATAAGCATCTACATTTCCTTTGTGTCAAAACTTCAGCAATTTTTTCTATTTTTGAAAAGCTATCCATACATTTTTTTTTTTTTCTTTTTGGTACTGGGGGTCAAACTTGGGACCTTGCACTTGCAAGGCAGGTGGCGGCACCACTGAGCTAAATCCCCAGCCCCTATCCATAGAGTTTTTAATCTTTTTCCAGCACCTCTTTAGTTTTCCTATGCCTGTCCCCAAAGTCGGAATTCTTAACTAGAGGCTTCTGCACTCAAGACCAGGAAATCTGTGAATTCCCTAAAAGTAGATGTAAAATGTTTATTTTTATGGAAAATGGATGCCACAGTTTTATCAGGTTTTATTTTTTTTAAGGGGCTATTCTAGGGGTCAAACCAAAGGCCATGGGTTTGCTAGGCAAGCACTGTGGTGCTGAACTACATTCCCGGCCCAGTCAGGTTTCAAAAAAGGCCTCTTGAAGGTCTTACAAGCCTTTGAGACTTTTTTCCTTTCTTCCCTCGATGGGGTGTGGTTCATCAAATCCCACCAAGATGTAACATCTATCTGCAGTGTTTTAATTATATTTGGGGGTACTTGAAAAAGTGTTTCAACAGCTCGATGCCAGTGTCCGCCAGACTCACTCCCCTTCCAGGGACTACTCTCAGCATCTACCTATGCCCTCCGCAGATCAAAGATGAGCAACACTGGCCTCTCACAGCCTGTGAGGGGCTCACACCTGCATTGTCTCAGTCACGCCCTGGCTGTGGCTCAGTGGGATTCTCTCTGATGGTGCTTATGGCCCATCTGCAGATCTCATTAAGCACAGACCCCAATTCGGTGGGCCTGGGTGGGGCTCAGGTTCTGTGTTTCTAACCACCTAGGGGATGCTATGGCTGCTGGTTCATGACCTCACTAGGAGAATCACTTAAAATGCTTTCAAGTATTCTTGGAGAAGCTCATTTGCTTGTGGAATGGAAAATACCCTCCTGGTTGAATATTTAGGTCACCTGGGTAATGTCAGCAGGGTTTTGTTTTTTTTAACTAAGACCTTAAAAAAAGACTACCTGAAACACCCTTAGCTACTCACAGAATCTCAGCTTCTGGTGGTAGAGGAGCTACATTTTGAGTGATAGAGAATTTAGAACCCAGATCCAGCTGGGTGGAGGCCAGAGAACACAGCCCCCTTTTTCATTGTTTCTGATAAATTTGATGACTTAGAATAGGCTGAGTATGTCAAATGCATGGCAAGGCTAGGCAGGTTGTATATACCTGAAGTTGAGCAGTTGTAGAACACAGAATAAGGGAGCTAGGC
Source organism: Heterocephalus glaber (assembly GCF_000247695.1). The sequence goes on from NW_004624782.1 coordinate 4,182,584, forward strand.
CACGTGGTGCTCGCCATTTTATGCTGCACCATTTTATAGCCTCACCAGAAGTACAAGTGCTCCAAGCCAGGTGTGATTGCCGTTTAGCGAGAGACTATCTCAAAGAGAAAAAAGTGTTTCAGGTACTTTACATCTTTCCCAAATGCTTCCATCCTCTGCCTTTTCAAACTTAGTTGTCTTAGTGGGCCTGTAATATATCATTTTAATTTGCATCTTCCTGGTGACTAATGATGTTAAATACTTTTTCATGTGCTTGTTAGCCATTTGTTCTCTTTTTTATTTTTATTTTTTTGGGGGTACCGGGGATCAAACTCAGGACCTTGCGCTTTCGAGGCAGGTGGCAGAACCACTGAGCTAAATCCCCGGTCCCCATTTGTTCTCTTTTGTGAGTTTTTTGCCCATGTTTAAGGTTGGCATCTCACTGAATCACAAATGTTCTTTGTATATTGCTTATATAAATTTTTATGAGGTATAATATGATTGTGAATATTTCCTCCTAGTCTGTAGCTCACAATCTCATTTTCTTACTGGTATCTTGGGAAGAACAGAACTTTTAAATATTGATGGCGTACAATTGATCATTTGTTTCTCTTTTACACTTCATGTTTTTCACGTCCTAAGAAATCCTCATCCACCAAGGTTACAAAATTTTTCTTCTAGGCTTTTGTCTAGAATTTTATTGCTTTAGCTTTCCCTTGAAGTTTGTGACCCATTTTGAGTTAATTTTTGTGCATGGCATGAGGTAAAACTTTTAACATTTCTTTTTTCCCCCCATATAGATTTCTGGTTGCTCCAGCCCCATCTTTGAAATGGCCATGCTCTCCCCATTGAATTGCCTCTGTACCTTTGTTAAGATTGAGTTGACTGTATCTGTATCTGTGTGATCTATTTCTCGACTTTGTATTCTACATGATTTCTCTGTCCATTCATCTTTATGACAGGCACTACACAGTCTTGATTACTGTGTCTTTCTGGTGAGTACTGAAATCAAGGATCGGAAATCCTCCAACTTTATTCTTCCCATGCAAAATTGTTTTGTTTATTCTAAGTCCTTTGCATTTCCCTATCAGTTTTAGAAGCAGCTCATCAGAGTCTACAAAATACCTTCTGTGTGGTTTTGCTTGGGACTGCCTTGAATCTATAGAGGAATTTGGGAGAAATCAGCGACAATATGGAACCTTCCAATCCATGAATATTCCATTTCCCAATTGTTTGTTGCTGGAGTCTTTAGCTCTGTTTTCTTTTCTTTTTCTGAGTCTTTTCTTCCAAATTTATTTCCTTGGAGTTTTACTGTATGAATTCCCATGATTTTTGGTGGAAGGAGATCACTTTCTTTTGACACTTGTCTGAGCAAAAGTCCCTGCCACGTGTGGGAATAGATTGTACGGCACCCCCAAAATGCATTGTTGCCGTGTAGCCAAAAATCTCACGGCTCAGCTCGGAAGGAGAGGTGATGATTACTGCCTCAACACCATTTAACAAATAATGGCAACCTTGCACAAAGTGCATCTTTCTGCAGAGAAGTGAGCGCTATGCTGCAGGCCTAGTGTCACCTCGCCCAATCAGCCTTTGAAACTCTCACCTTGGAGAGAATCTGTTTAAATTGGCTCATTCCAGACCCAGAGCAAGATCAAGTTGGCAGCTATGAATAATAAGAAGGTTTTTTTCTGTTTTCTCCCCTTCCTATTTTTTTTCTCTTCTTTCCCAGATAAGCTTGAAAAAGGTCAACTAGATTATCCGAGGCACAACATTAGCATGCAGAGTCAACAATGAGTTGATGAATATAAGTGGTAGACAGTAACAAAATAAATGGCTATTTTTCTTTATTACCTCCTGCATGTAGCACAGGGCTCCTTCTCCTCTCCACCCCTCTTTTTCCACCTCCTTTTCCAAGGTGACAGCTACTATGAATTTATCTTATATTGTTACTTACCTGTTTTGTATTGATATGTAAGACCGTGGGCCTTACCAAACGCTCCGAGGAGCTGACTGCAGCAAAGAACACCCGGGAGGGAACACACCGGACAAGTTGGAAAGTAGAACAGACCTTTATTAGTCTGGCCAGACGGCACTCCCAAAGCAAAGTAGCTTAGAGAGGCAACTGGCTCAGAGTCCGAGGCTGTTTTTATAGGGGGTTGAGGGGGAAGTTAACATACAGAATTAAAGAAAAGGGGACAAAAGTTAGTGGTCGGCTGTCACGTATTGATGGTCAGCAGACATTTGCAGTTTGTTTTATAGATTGTGGTGCCTGGAACATCAGTTCCGGGCAAACAAGGAGTTGAGTAGTTTACTCTGGGACTTTAGGTCTGTTACAGATTTTTATCTAGTGTCCCAAAACTAACAAGCATCTTTATCCATTAACTCACATTTAATCACAATGGGGCTGGAGAAAAGGAACAAAGGTTATGCAGTCCCACAGATGTGTACTTATAGGAATAGGGTTATTCTCCCCACAAATAGTATTGTATGAGAGCTAGAGAGAGAGACAGCCAGCCAGCCAGCCAGAGACTGTTACTGGGCATCAAACCCATGGAGCACTAAGCTACATTCCCAGCCCTTTCCATTTTTAAATTTTAAGACCCGTTACTGCTAAATTGCCTAATCTGGCCTCGAATTTGCAATCTTCCTGCCTCAGTCTCCAGACTAGTGGGGATTACAGGCATGGACTTCCATGCCTAGCTGTACATCTTTTAAACATGTATTTTTATATTTATTTATTTATTTATTTATTTATTTGGTACCGGGGATCAAACTTGGGTCCTTGCGCTTGTGCAGCAGGCGGTGAAACCACTGAGCTAAATCCCTGGCCCTAAACATGTATTTTTAAACATGTTTTTAAAATACCACAAAGCACTAGCGGCCCCACTGTATTTGCTGTGGTTGTAGTTGAGGCCTTGTTTGTTGCATTCTAATTCCCTAGGTGACGGCTGCACTAGGTTTTCATGATTCCCCTACTGTTGCCCACCTAGCTTGTTTCTGTCTGTCTCCATGCAGACAGCTGCTCGTGGGTCTTCCCTCTTGGCCTGCTCATGCACATGTGAGGTGTGGAGGGTTCTTGAGCATAAACGTCAGGGGTTGTCACGTTCCTAAGATAATTTTTGTCATTATTTTACCATCCCTTAAGCAACTGTTCTGTAAATATCTAAGAAGGGAGCAAGCTGGCCCTAAGTCCAAGGTTCAGGTTGTGGCCTGAGTCTTATTTTTAGCTTGGGTGGGATTGGCGGAAGAGTCAGAAATAATCAGCCCCACGTTTTGTGTAACAGTGTGCCTAAGGGTTACCCAACTGGTTGAGATTTGTCACTGGTTTGAGTGTATTAAACCAAACAGATTGTTTTGGCTATTTTCAAGCTATTAGGAAATGATATGTGAACCTTCAAAACTGGTTCCTTTGTGTATGTTGACACTTTGTAAAGTGCTATGAGCATCTCACATGAATGACAAGTCTCAATATACAAGAATCATTTATTTTCCTTTACGCTTATTAATATACAATGTTTCAAAATCTTAAACCTTTGGGCTAGGATTTAGTTCAGTGGCACAGTGCCAAGATCCTGAGTTCGATCCCCAGTACCAAAAAGAAAAAACCCCCAAAACTCAAACCTTTATTCACAGTATCCAGGAAGTTATTTTAATAGGTAGGTAGGTAGAGAAAGAGCTTTTTCTAGACCTTGTATTTAATGATCACTGTTACATAAATGACATTTGATTTTTCTGGGTTGGATTTTTCTTTAAACATAAAATGTTGGTGAATTTGTGTTTACTGATGGGCCACTTTCTACATACATGCTCAGCATACCCCTCTTTGAAGCATAGGAGTCAAAGTGGTAGTACATACACAGTTAAGGAATATATGTGATGAAGTTTAAAGTGACTATTAAAAATGTCATCTCCTGTCATCCAACACCAATTATCATCTCCCTGGATTCTGGTGTGGGAGGTAATTATTTCCAAGGCTGTTCTTGGCAACTTGCAAAGATAAATGGGTGGAGGCCGGGAATTTTTTTCTGCCGCTTGCCCTTGCAAATGCAAGGTCCGGAGTTCAATCCCCGGCACCAAAAAAAAAAAAAAAGATAAATGGGTGGAAAGAAATGAAAGCAGGATGTGCTGATCAGTTTACTTACAGAACTGAATGTATCTTTTCCATTCTCCCCTTGTGGCTTAGCCTCAGTGCTTGGGAAAAGTGTAAACTGATAGGTAAAGCTCAGGTGCAAAATGTTGAACATGAAGTGTGACCTTTCCTTTTCCCTGGCCGCATTATGGGCATGTTCAAATTTCTTTTACGGAAATGTGAATATGATTTTTATTAGAAACATGTTGTTGCTTTTCATTTCATGCCTCTTAAGGAGCTGTCATTGATTCTCCTTGCAATTCTGCATCTCCAGCACTACTTGGTAGATGCAAGCTTACTGCCCCAGAAGTTTGGAGTGTTTTTCCTCTCATGTTAACTTTTGTGTTTGCCAGTTGTCATGGTACATGCGCAAGTGCCATTTAGTCCTATGTTCTCTTTAAAATTAACACAAGGAAATATTTACCAATACCACAGCCAGGCCTTACATTATCTGAAATAAAATCCACTAGTTCTATCCTGAAGAAATCCAGGGCTTTTTTATTTTTATTTTTTTGTCCTCTCTTTTGGTACCAGGGATCAAACTTAGGACCTTGTGCTTGCCAGGCAAGTGCATTGCCACTGAGCTACATCCCTTGCCTGTCCTCTTTTGAATTGGTTTGCCTCTTTTGTTGTTTATATCTTTTTCTTTTTTTTTTGGTACCGGGGATCAAACTTGGGTCCTTGCGCTTGCGCAGCAGGCGGCGAAACCACTGAGCTAAATCCCCGGCCCTGTTGTTTATATCTTTTGTGATCCTTTCCTTACCCTCTAATCACCACCATTCTCTTATTTGTCACTATATGCTCATTTTGCTTATCCTATGATTTTATATAAATGAAATCAAATAGTATGTCGGGAGCAATGCCACATAATTTTAGGGAAAAATCCTGGTTCTCCTGCCTACAAGCCAGCTATGTCATTCTGAGACAACTCCATTTTGGCCCCTGGTCCCAATGAGCCCTCAATGATCCAGTGATGCTGTGATGCTCCAGGACAAGATTACACCAGCTGAAGACATCCTGGGAGGAACAAAATCTTCATCTACTCAGTTCCTCATTGTTTTTGGATTTCCACAGCAACCCCCGGTCATTTGTTACACTTTGTTTATCCTGATGTACTGAACTCTCTGCAGGTCGTTTGTTACATTTGTTTCTTCCAATGTACTGAATAAAAGGTGCAGTAAGCTGGGGGCTTTCGTCTTTGGTGCCCAGAGCAGCACTCATCAGACCCAAAACTCAGCTTCTTCTCAAAGTTTCATTTTTCTACCTTTCCCGTAATTCACCTTGTGCTGCTGTGGCTTGCAGGAGACTAGGACTTACTGCAGAGGTTCTAGTAACGTCCCCTTTCCCTGTTCCCTACAATGGTATATACTCCTTCCTGTCTCCTTTCATTCAGCCAAGTGTTTTGAGATTCATATGTGTTGTACATTATTGGGTACTATATCCATCAGCTTTCTGCTGCAGTGACCAAATACCTTACAAAAGGAAGAGAGGTTTATTTTTGCCTCACAGTTTTAGTGGGTTCAATCCATGGCTGTCTGGCCCCAAGGCAGAAGCATCGTGGTGGAAAGGGAGGGTGGAGGAGAGCTGCTTGCATCATGGTGGCCAGGGAGCAGAGAGAGCGGGAAAGAGGCAGAGACAAAGCGGCAGAGAAGACCTACCCTCTAAGCACACCCCCAGGGACCTAATCCAACTAGGCCCCACCTTTTAACAGCCCATTCTGCTAAGGGGCTCACTCCATTGCTGAGGTCAGCACCCTCACGATCTGGTCACCTCTCTAAGGCCCTGCCTCTGAGCACTGCTGCTCTGGGGATAAACTTTTCCATACACGAGTCTTTGGGAGATGCCAGTACTTCCTATTTAAACGATCACAGCTACCAAGAACTCATGTCTTCTTGTTGAGTGGCATGGACATTTCAGTAGTTTCCAGTTTTGATCATTACAAATAAAACTGCTATGAACGTGAATGTACAAACTTTGGATGTAAGTTTTATTGCTCTCAGACACATAGGCCTGGAATCCCTGTATCATATATTTCTTTTAAAGAAATGGTCAGAACTGTTTCTCCAAGTGGTTGTACCATCCTACATTCCCACTGATGGTGTAGGAGAGTTCCACTTCCTCCATATCCCCACCCACACTTGGTTACTTTTTACCTTTAGTCATTCAGATAGGGGTGTGTGTAGTGTTGTACATTGTGGTTTTAATTTACATTTCCCTAATGACTCATATTGAGCATGTTTTCTTTCCTATGTTTATTTTCCATTTATCTTTGGTGAAATGTATATTCAAAGCCTTTATGTATTTTTACTAAGTTCTTTTATTTTTTGTTGAATTTTGAGAATTCTTGCTATATCTTAAATATAAAACATTTATCAGATATATGACTTCCGAATATTGTGTCTTGCTCTCTGGATCTTTTCAGTCTCTTAACTCTGTCCATTGAAAAGGAGAAATATCAAATTTTGATAAAATCTACTTCACCAATTTGTTCTTCTGTGGGTCATTCTTTTTGTTGTTATAGCTAAGAAATCTTTGCCTAACTCAAAGTCACAAATATAGTTTCCTTTGGGAGCTTTTTTTTTTTTATAGTTTCAGGTTTGTGATCCATTAGGATTTTATTTTATTTTACTTTAAAAATATTTTATTTAGAGGAAATGATCTAGTGGTTCTGTGTTTCACTTTCACAAAAATCAAAGCTCCCCAAGGACAGAAAACAAAGAATTTAGCTTTAGTCCCAAGCAAAAAGTAGATACACTACTTCAAAAAATGTTTGTTGTGTAAAATAATGGCAACTGCAGAAACAGAACTGTGCCATCCTCAGTTTCTGTTCACAACTGGTTTTCACTCTCATCCATCCAGTGTGCTCACTCATGACTTGGCTGACAAAGTCCAAGTGTGTGATATCTCAAGCAGAATCCATTCTATATACCCGAGTGAGCTCTGCTGAAGAAATCTGCCAAGATCCTCCAAGCTACTTTTTGTTCCCTCTGGTCTCAACGCTGTCAGCTCAGGGCCAGCTGCAGAGGTAGTCAGCTCGAATGAATCCCATCACACTCAGCTCCAGAATGTGCCTTTCGGCAGACCTTCAAACGATTCCTCCTGGAGAAAAGTGCAGTGGAGTTCAGAACAGAACCACGGCTTCTTCCTACCCATCTGACGAATGCAAGCTCTGACTCATACTGTAGAAACACGTTGACCAGCTGAGGCGGGTTCTCGGTGTTGGAATGTTTTTTAGTGTAGGAAATAAACTGACCACGGAGGCGACCAAGTGCTGCCTTGGTCAGAAGCCGGGTAAACCGTAGATGTTCTGCAGAGGGCGGGGAAGTATTAGCAAGTTCCCGGGGACAGCGCTCTTCTGCGCCTCCTTCCGCCCTGCCAGCGCCTGTGACCTGGTAAAGCTGCAGGCAAGGCGCTGGGGGGATCGTGGGGAAAGGGTTGTTCTCAAACAGGGCACCCTAGGGCGACAGCTCCTTTTAGCCCACCGAGACGGGGAAAGGCTACAGTGTCAGGGCCTCCAGGAGGGTGAAAGGCATCAGACCCGTGCTTTGCAGATTTCTTGGGTTCCAGCATCAATAGAGCTGGGGGATGTGAGGCTCCATTTCTTTCTGACCCACTTCCCTAGGTAGTCGTCTCGAGCTTTCCCGTTGACTGTAGAGCTCGCTGCATGCGGCTCCCTAGGACACTGGAGACTCCATCCGGGTCACAGCTCCGTCCCCACAGCCCAAGCACTGGATGGGGTCAAGCGGGCCCAGGCTGGGTGCAGCGGGGCGACTCGGGCTCCGTTGCACCGAGGCAGAGTGGCAGTGTTCCTGTTGCAAATTGCCACGTGCACCCACGCTGTGCCAACTTCTGGGCCTCCAGCCTAAAAGCTAGAGTTAATTTTATATATGATGGTGTGAGTTATGGATTGATATATGTATGTATGTGTATATATATATGTGTATCTTTTTTCCAGTACTGGGACTTGAACCCAGAGCCTTCACACAGAGCTACATATCCAAACTTTTTTTTTTTTGTAAGATAGGATCTCACTTAAGTAACTAACTTGCCCAGACTGGGCTTGAACTGTTGATCCTCCTGCCTCAGCCTCGAGTGGATGGGCATGCACCACCACAACTGGTTCACACCCACTCTTTTCTTTCTTTTTGCATATTGCTATTTGTCAGCATCTTTGATCGAACAGATCATCCTTCTCCACTGAATTGCCTTTGTACCTTTAAAAATCAATTGTCCATGTATGTGGACCTCTTTCTGGGCTCTAGTTTGTTCCATAGACCTGTTCGTCTACCTTTATCAGTTTAATGTAGCCTTATAATAAGTCTTGAACTCTGCTGGTGTTAGTCTTCAACTTTCTTCTTTTTGACCCTTCTAAATATCTTAGCATTTCTATATGAATTATAGAATGCGGCAACAATTTCTACAAAAAGCCTAACAGTTTGACAGGGGTTCCATTAAATTTGTAGGTTTGGGGAAAATTAACATATTAAAGATAACAAGTCTTAAAGTCCAAGGACATGATATCTATTTAGGGCTTTTGATTTTTCTTAGCAGAATTTTGTACCTTATAGTGCATAGATCTTTCACATCTTTCTCAGAGCTATTCATATATTTTATGTACAGGACAACACTCTGTTTTTGTTTGTTTTTGTGTGGTGCTGGGGATGAACCCCAGGGCTTGTGCATGCTTAGCACACACTCTATTACCTTCACCCATATTTCTTATTTTTGATGTTATTGTAAGAGATACTACTTTTAAAATTTCAAATTCATGATTGATCATTGCCAGTGGAAGAAATATGATTGACTTTTATATATTGATCTGGCATTCTGCAGTCTTGCTAAACTCTATTAGTTCTTTTGTACCTTCCTTTCGATTTCTGCACAAAAAATTATTTATCTGTGAATGGCAGTTTTACTTCTTGCCAGTGTAAATGTCTTTTATTATTTATTTTTTGTGTACCAGGGACTGAACTTGGGAACTTGTGCTTGTGAGGCAGGTGGCGCCACCACCGAGCTAAAGCCCCGGCCCGTGAATGTCTTTTATTAATTTTGTTGCTCTGTTGACTGGGACTTGCAGTCTGAAGTTGAGTAGAAGTGCTAATGGGAGGGATTGTTTCTTACCTAAAGGTGGAAGCATTTAGTCTTTTCAATTTTTTTTTTTTTGTAGAAAATAGACCTGCAAAGATTTAATTGATGCAGTATAGTCTTTTCAATATTAAGCATGATATTAATGTTAGGTTTGGTACAGGGGCCTTTATTAGGTGGAAATTTCCTTTGTTCCTGCTTTTTGGAGAGAAATTTTTTAAAGTTAGGAAACAATATTGAGGTTTTTAAAAAATGGTTTTCTGGGGGCCGGGGATTTAGCTCAGTGGTTCTGGCACCTTCCTTGCAAGCGCAAGGTCCCGAGTTCGATCCCCGGTACCAAAAAGAAAAAATGGTTTTCTGGATCTAGTGAGATCATGATTTAATTTTTTTTACCTTGTTAACGTAAAGAATTATATTGATTAGTTTTTCAAATATTAAACCAACCCTGCATTCTTGGGATAAACTCGTTTGGTCCATGTCTTAGTCACGGTATTATTGTTGGGACAAAATACACCCACTACTTAAAGGAGGAGAATTTTATTTTGGCTCAGGTTTTCAGAGGATTCAATCCAACTGGTTGGCTCTGAGGCAGAATTGGTATGGCAGAGGCATAGTGGAGGAATGCTGCTCACACAGGGAGGGAGAAAAAGAGAGAGGAAGAGAATATGAATATGAGAGAGAGAATGAGTAGGAAGTAAGAATATACCCTGCCAGGGCACTCCCCCAGGGACCTGCCTCCTCTCACCGAGTCTTGTCTCTCAACAGCACTTTTAGCTAAGAACACATCAGTAAGTGCTCTCATGATACAATCATCTTCCAAACCCAGGAGACCTTTGTGGGGAACATTTTAGACCTAAACCACAACAATCAGGATGTAGTAACCTCTTTATATATTGTTAGATCCAATTTGTTAAAACTTTGTTTCGAAATTTTATGTCATGAGGGCTTTTTGTCGGTGCCTTTTCTAGAAATGTCTTTTGCCATGCAGGATGGAATATGGAGGGCTGGGGTTATGGTTTAGATTGAGAATGTACCCCCAAAGCCTAATGGGTTCAGAAGTAGGGCTCTTGGAAGGTGATTAGCTCATGGGGAGCGAGCACTATGCTCGGCAATGGATTAATCTAACCATGAATCTATAGCTAAGTGTGCTGTTAAGGAGATGGTTGGAAGAGGTGGGTTGCTGTGGGTGTGACCCGGAAGAGTACATCTCTCGCCTGCCTCCTTCCTTCTTTCTCTGCTTCCTGGCCAACGTGACTTGAGCAGCTTTCCTCTGCCAGATCTTTCCATGTCCTTCCTGCCTTGGAGCCAGCTGACCATAGACTGAATCTCTAAAAACCATGAGCTAAAATAAACCTCTCCTTTAATTTGTGGGTGTCAGATGTTTTGTCCCAGCAACTAGAAAGTAACTAAGACAGCTGGAGATTGGGACAGTAAAAAAAAAAAAATAACATTTAAGGAATATAGAAAAGTTAGTAGTTTATTGATGCACTGCAGGACAGCAGTGGGTGAGCTCCAAGCGAGGACTTTGTCAGAGTGAGAGGTTGAGGTTTTTATAAGAGATTGAAGACATGGGAAGGGTCTGAGTTAGCAAATTGTAGTTATCTTAGAAATGCTTTTCCAGGGCATTGTGTTCCTTTTTAATCTTCTAGGAACACCTGCATTGTAACTAAAGTTGTACATCAAAGTTGCAAACTGTCAAGGTCATTTACGGCTGCCTCACAGGAGGCCCCTTCTCACTGGAAGAAGATTTATTTTTATCTCATGCTGTTTTGGGGTATTATCTCATGCCTAGTATGTGCAGGGCAGGATTGCTTTAAAGTTTAAAGGGGGAATTTTGCTGTTGAGGGTTGAAACCCTTTTGTTGCCAGTGGATATTCGCTACATCTTTGTCTGGTTTGAGTATTAGGGTAATGTTGGCATTATAGACAAAGCTAAGCAGCATTTCATTTTCAATTTTCTATAAGAGTTTGTTGGGGGAAGAAAGGAATCATTTCTTCCATAAATGATTCATAGAATTCACTGGGTTTTTCCCTGTGAAAAAATGTTTCCCTATTTTCTTTACGAAGTTGAGTTAATCAGGTTATCTAATTTTTTTTTTGTGGGGTTTGGGGTTGAATCCAGGGCTTCATGCATTCTAGGTGAGCTCTGTACACTGAGCCACACTTGCCCCAGGTTACCTATTTCTTTCTCTTTTTTTTTTTTTTTGGTAGCCAGGATCAAACTTGGTACCTTGCACTTGCAAGGCAGGTGGCGGAACCACTGAGCTAAATCCCCAGCCCTGGTTACCTATTTCTTAAGTGAGCCTTCATACTTTGTATCATCCAAAGAAATGGTTTCATCTAAGGTACTGAATTTACTGACAAAGTATTTTATAAAAACTTTTTTTTGCATTATTACACATTTCATATTTCTAGAATCTGTAGTGATATCCCCTCTCTAGTTCCTGGTATTAGTAATTTTTATCCTCATTTATCTTCCTGATTTGTTTGGTAGAAGTTTACTAATTTTATTGATCTCCAGGAATTTGCTTTTAATTCCATTGATTTTCTCCCTATTGCTTTTCTGTTTTATTGATCTGTATCCTGCTTTCCTTATTTCCCTTTCTTTCTCTTCCTTCCTTTTCTTCATTTTTTCTGTCTTTCTCATTCTTTTCTCTTCTTCTTTTCTTTGTGATACAGTGGACCCTTGACTTACAAACTCAATTGGTTCCCAAGGGTTGGTTGTAACTCATGTTGGTTGTGAGTCAATACAGCTGAGACCTGGATGTTTACTTGGGTACATGCTATAGATAACAAGAGGCAGATGAATCTTCCATTAACCTAATTAACCCAAGTTGTTTGTATGTCGTATGTCAGGTCAGTCATAACTTGAGGGTCCACTGTACTAGGGCTTGAACCCAGGGCCTTAGCACTGAACCTCACCCCTTGAAACAGGGTCTTATTAAGTCTCTAAGTTGCCCAGGCTTGGCTAAAACTTGGATCTTCCTGTCTCAGACTCCTGGGATGCTAGGATTACAGGTGTGTGTCATCATGCCTGGCTTATTTCCTTTTTTTTTCTATTTAGGATTATTTTGTTTTTCTTTTTCTAGGTTTTTTTTTGTTTTTTTTTTTTTTAAGGTCACAGTTGATGCCATGAGTTGAAGCTCTTTCTCTCTTTTTTTTGGTATCAGGGATCGAACCCAGGACCTTGTGCTTGCAAGGCAGGCTTGGCGCCACTGAGCTAAATCCCAGGCCTCTTCTCATTTTTTAATGTAGCCATTTAGTGCTATTTATTTCCTTTCACATACAGCACTGTCTTAGCAGCACATTGTACCTTTTGATATGTTGCTTTTATTTTAATTCAGTTCAAAATATTTTCTTCCCATAGACTTATTGTTTGACCTATAGGTTATCTTGAACTTTGCTAAATAGTTTCTAAATATTTTGGAATTTGCCAGGGATCTTTTCTTCTGTTCATTGCTAATTTAATTCTACTGTGGTCAGAGGATGTATTTTGTGTGACTTGAATACTTTTCAATCGATTGAGACTTGTTTTTGTGGTGCAGGAAATGGTCTCCTTGATAAATGTTTCATGTGCCTTTGAAAAGAGTGTATATTGTTGACGGAAATGTTCTTTACATTTCAATAAGCTCAAACTGGTTAGTAATATAAACAGTCATTTTATCCTTAATGATTTTTCTGCTGATCATCCTGTCAATTATTGAGAAAGGGCATTGAAATCTTTGTCTGTAAGCTTGAATTTTTCTGTTTTTCCTTGCTTTCTGTAATATTTTTTTTTTTTGCTTCATGTTGTTTGAGTCTGGCTAGGTACATAAACATTTAGGATTCCTTTGTCTTTTGACCAGTTTATTATGAAATGACTTTCTACATCTCTGGTAATATTCTTTGTTTTGAAATCTCAAAATTTTTTTCTGATAGAAATAGAGCTATTCTAGCTGGGTGTGATGGTGGACTTCTGTAATCCCAGTACTTTGGGAGGCTGAGACAAGAGGATCACAAGCAATTTAGTGACTTAGTGAGTGCCAGTTTTGGGATTGAGTCTTTTTCGTGCAGGGGATCGAACTTGGGACCTTGCGCTTGCGAGGCCGGCGCCGGAACCACTGAGCTAAATCCCCGGGGCCTGGGATTGAGTCTTATGTTTGGGGAGGGGTGTCTAATTTTTTTTTTAGTTCTTTATATATCCTATTATCCTCTGTCCAAAAAGTAGCTGGCAAAATTTTTTTTTCTCATTCTTTAGGTTGCTGCTTCACTCTACTAATTGTTTCCTTTGCAGTGCAGAAGCTTTTTAATTTGATCTAATCAAATCAGTTCACTTTTGATGTTTTTTGTGAATTTGGGGTTCTGTTCAGGAAATTCTTACCTGTGCCTCTGTCTTTCAAGTTTTATCTATTTTATCTTTCAGCAACTTAAGTGCTTATTGTAGTATTTAGATTTTTGATCCATTTTAGTTTTATTTTAGTGCATGGTGAGAGAGATGGGTCTACATTCAATCTTCTGCCTGTGGACAGCCAGTTTTCTCATTACCATTTAGTAAAGAGGCTATCTTTGCTCCATGCATGTTTCTGGCCCCTTTGTCAAAGATCAGATGGCTGAATGTACCTTGGTGTTTTCCTGCACCATCTATTCTGTTCCACTGGTCCAAATGTCTGTTTTTGTGCTAGCGCCATGCTGTTTTTTTAATCATAATAGCTTTGTAATATAACTTGAAGTCCAGGATTCTGATGCAGCCTTGTATTCCTCTTATTGACTAGGATTGCATTTACTATTCTGGATTTCTTCTGGTTCCATATAAATTTTAGAATTGTTTTCTCTAGTTTTATGAGGAATGCTGTTGGTATTTTGACTAGGATTGGATTATATCTGTATATCAGTTTTGGCCATTTTGACAATGTTGGTTTTGTCTATCCAGGAACAAGGGACATCTCTCCATTTTCTGATATCTTGTTCAGTCTCCTTTTTCAAAATACTGTATATAGTTCTAGTTATAGAAATCTTTCACTTCCTTGGTTAGGTTAATTCAGAGATATTTTTCTTTTTTCTTTCTTTTTTTTGGTACTGGGGATTGAACTCGGGTCCTTGTGCTTTCAAGGCAGGCAGCGGAACCACTAAGCTAAATCCCCGGCCCTCAGAGATATTTTTCTTGATGTCATTGTGAATGGTTGTTTAACTCATTTCTTTGTCATGATTTCATTATTGACATATAGGAATATCACTGATTTTTGTGTGTTGACTTTGTATCCTGCTACCTTGCTGAATTTTTAAATTAATTCTAGGAGTCTTTTTGATAGAACTTTTTGGGTCTTCTATGTGAAAGATTATGAATAAGGATATTCATCTATGAATAAGAATAGTCTGATTTTTTTCCTATACATATAATTTTTATTTCTTTCTCTTGCCTGATTGCTCTGGCTAATGTTTCAAGTACTATATTATTATTATTTTTTACTTGTCATAATTTGTTATTAATATACAAAGACAACAAACTTTTAAAACTTTGTATTTACTAAGATTCTACCAATGAGCCGGTGGACGGTAAGGACCTTGGCTGGCTGTGTGGAGCCCCGCTCCATCCCACCCCCCACCCCCCCAGCGACCAGTTTAGGCGGGCAGGCACCTGCAGCCCCACTGCCTCTGGCCTCCTGGCTGTGCCACTACCTGGTTCCACACTGCAGAGGCACAGGAGGTCATAAAGTCAATTGTCCTGAGCTCTAGAAGATAGAGCAGAAGTGAACAACAGAGAGAGGGCCTCTCCCGGGCTCCTCGATGAAAACTGAAGCTCACTGGAAAAGTGAAGAGAATCTCTGCAATAAAGGCACGCCAGACCACCGCGCTTGGTAAGTTGGAGGGATCATCACCTCCCACCAGAACCTGGACTATCGTCAAGGGAAGGGCAGCTGGAACCTGCAGTAGAACCTTGCAGAGTTCAACCCTGCAGGAGGACAGGGAGCTCAACTTGGGACTTGCAGCCAGAAATCTGCCTGAATCTCATGGGTCTGCTACTGGCTTGCTGAGACTCATTGACTTATACCTGCACACTGTTGCCCACATAGTCTATTGTGACAGCAGAGACATACCCTGAAGGAGGCCCTTCATTTTTATTTTTTATTTGTTATTTTCGAAATTATATTTTTTTGCTCTTATTTTTGATTTTTTTTTTTTGGTACCAGGGATCAAACTCAGGACCCTGTGCTTGTGAGGCAGGCTCAGTGCCACTGAGCTAAATCCCTGGCCCTTATTTTAATCTTAATTTTTTTCTTTTTCTACTCTTTTCAAATTTTTATTTTTCTCTTTTTTTCTTTCTTTTCTCTTTTCTCTCTTCTCTCTCTCTCTCACTCTCACTCTCTCTCACTGTCCCACATTGTTCTTCATCTCCCTTTTTGTTCCAGTTCTGGCCCTAATTCGGATTTCTTCTTTATTTTTCTTTTCTTATTTTTCCTTCTCTCCATTGTCATTAGTTTTAAAGGAAAGTAAATACAGTTTTTAGCCTCCCTATTGCTGTTAGGTTGTTTTGTTCTCGTCTTTGTTCTTTCATTATGTCTTTTCCTCTTGTCTTCAACAGTTTCTTAGAGTTTGCGTGATCTTCCTGTGCCCTCTGGCCTCACTGCTAACCTTCCCCTATCCTTCTACCTATCTATCCCTCCCTCCCCAACTCCTCCTAACTCCCCATCCTGAGGGTAAAGTTGCTATATTGAAGAGTTTATTCACTATAAACATATGTTGGGTTGGTCCTCGATTTTGATTTAATTCACACAGTTAAAGGTGACAGATTAATAACTACCACAAATTGTCATTTTTAAAGCTGTGCTTGATGCTATAGTGTTGCTGATTGTATCACTTGGGCTAAGGTGTTGTGATTGATCTAATCAATTGTCATTCCTGGTATAATGAAAATGAGACAGCCTCAGAGTCATTAGAGACTCAAAACCTAAAGACCAGCTGTATCTGGAAGACACCTCTGAGAAGCACTCATTCCACAAGGGTTCTAAATACAAGCAACAAAGATACTTACAATAAGCAATTTCGAAGTATCAACCCAGGAATTAAACCAAGGACAGTACCAAAAACAAAAATGAGAAGACATTTAAGCAAGGCACAAACTCAGACTTCCACTATACCAAAGGCAAATTCTGGGGAAAATGAGATGGAAAAGTCTGACAATCAACCACCTGGACACCTTGAACTGTTAGCACAGGAAGTAACAAAACAGATGAATGAGGCTCTAGAAAAATTCAAAACAGAAATAATTTCCCAGATAACTACAGAGAATGGTGAGCAGAGTGAAAAACATGATTAGCGGCTCTAGAACAGAAACAGATTAAAAAAAGATAGATGAGCTCAGAACCATGCTGGAAGCTATGAATGCCCACCATAAGAAAGAAATGGAAACCATGATCTCCCAACACAAAGAAATGGAATCCATGAAACAGATTCAAACAGATATCCAGGAGATTTAAAACTCCACTGAAAGTATGCACAGCAGATTAAGGGAATGTGAAGATAGAATATCAGATATAGAAGACAGGATTGCTGTTAGTGACCATGAAAACAGATTTCTTAAAAATAGCAAGGGACCACGAGAAATCAATCCAGCAGCTGCTAGATGATGCACAGAAGAATAACATAAGACTGATAGTCCATGAAAAAGCAGGAGAAAGTACAATTGACATTAAAAAAAAACTGTTCACAGAAGTAACAGTAGAAAACTTCCCAGACAGAGGTGGAGAATTGGACATAGAGATAAATGAGGCATGATTCCAACTAGCCATGATCAAAAAAAATCTACACATAGATTTTATATAATTATAATATTCAAGATAATAGTTAAGATCCCAGAAACCCAACAGAACAAAATCGTACAAGCAGTTAGAGAAAAGAAACAAATCACCTACAAAGGAAAGCCCATCAGAATCATAGCAGACTTCTCAACACAAACCCTAAAGTCAAGGAGAGCCTGGAGTGAAGTATTTCAAGCCTTAAAATAAAATAACTTCCAACCTAGACTGTTGTATCCTGCAAAATTATCTTTCAAAATTGATGGGGAAATTAGATACTTCCATGACAAAGAACACCTGAGAAATTTCATGAATACCAAACCAGCACTCCAAACAATTCTAAACAGTATCCTAGAAAAAGACAATGAAGGTCACAACTCCATGAGGCTCAACAGAGGGAAGCCACCAGGCAAGGCAAGAAACTAAAGGGAAAGGGGGAAAAATGAAAAATAAAAGAGCCAACAACAGTAAAGCATCATGACAAAGATGAGTCAATATCTATCAATTATAACCAACAATTAATGGTCTCCATTCACCAATCAAAAGAAATAGACTGGCAGAATGGATTAAGAAGCAAAATCCAGCAATAATCTGTGTACAAGAAACACACCTAACTCAAAAAGAAGTTCATAGACTGATAGTAAAAGGATGGAAAACAGTTCTCCATGCAACAGGAACCCGGAAAAAAGCAGGGGTAGCAATCTTATTTGCAGACAAAGCAGATTTCAAACCAAAACTAATTGAGAGACAAAGATGGTCACTACATCCTTGTGAAGGGAACAATCCAAGAGGAAGAGATGACGATCAAATATCTATGAACCAAACACTACTGCGCCTAACTCAATAAAACAAATACTAATGGACATGAAAAATCATATAAGCACTAATACAATTGTAGTGGGGACCTCAACACCCCACTGTCACAAATAGATCCACTAGACAAAAATCAACAAAATTCTAGAACTGAACCAAGCTATTGAACAAATGGACTTAATAGATGTTTACAGAGTGTTTCACCCCACAAAATCAGAATATACATTCTTTTCAGCTGCACATGGATCATTCTCCAAAATAGACCACATGCTAGCTCATAGGACATGCTTAAGTAAATGTAAAAGAACTGAAGTTACCCCCTGTATATTATCAGACCATAGTGCAATAAAATTGGAGATTAATAACATAAGAATCTGCAAAAACCCCCACAAACACAGGGAAATTGAATAACACCCTCCTGAACAACCAGTGGGTCACAGAGGAAATTAAAGAAATCAGACACTTTCTACAAGTAAATGATAATGCCAGTACAACATACAGGAATCTGTGGGACACAATGAAAGATTCTGGCAATAGCTTCATGTAACAAGATACAGGCCTGCCACTCAACTTGTTTATAAGTCTCAACTTCAATATGAAGCCGTTTAAAAACAAAAAATCAAAACCTCCTGTTACATGCTAAGTATCGTGGCAAGGGTGCCATTAAACATAATAATGAACTTGAGACAGGAGTAAAGAGTTAACAAAAGCTAAACATGGCAGCCTAAACTACATTCATACAAAAATTAAACTATTATTGGTTACATAAAATTTTTCTGACTGGTTAAAACTCAACAGTATAAAACATGCACTTTAGAATATTTAGCTATTAAGTTCAAAAAGTACCAGTGTCTGTATGAAACAATTCCTCTCTAAAGCCAAAGTATAGTCAAAAATTAATTCAAATGATATTAACATATTCTAAAGCTAAAAAACATTCAGTTGTTATTGATGTGGAGGTAAACCCAGAGCTTTGGGGCTTTCTCATGCTGCAAAGAGCTGTTTCTCTGGTTCACTCAAAACATATGACTAAGTCCACAGATGTCATTAAGCTCAGTAAAGGGCAAGACTGCTGGTACCCAGCTCCGACCTCCCCAGTAAGCATAGCTACTGTGTCCACGAGAGTAGGATGTGTGAGGATCAAAGGCACACTATTCTGCTAGCTAAAGAGAAAGCTAACCACCCCTCCCTCCACCCAAAAAGCTCCTCCCCGAGGTAAATAAAAGTATACTAGGGGGAAAAATTACACCTATCTACAGAGAAGGAATTCAAAATATTAGTGTAATCCCTACTTTAAAAAGTTTAACTAGAGTCATTTGGCCATTTCTGAATACATCTTAAAGATGTATTCAGATTCAATTTCTGTTGATTTACCACTAGATACTTCTAGTCAAAAATATTAGCTTTATCCTCAAATATCTTAACCACTAGTACGACTGCAGTGTATTATCTCCCGAGGTAATCACGCACTGGAGGAGAAAAAGAAGATATTCCAGCAGTAAGCAACAATTATGGCCCTTTCACATAGTGGCATCTGAGTGGCTATTGAATAGTCCAAGAACAATTCTAAAAACAAAATTCATGCATTTTAGTAAATATATCATAATTTTCACAGTTGAAATTTCCTTAGACATTGCACTTTTTTCATAAGGGAATCCTGGCTTTTGTTAATGTTATGGTGAGTCAGGACTTGAAGTAGCAGCCTTTTTTTTTTCTTCTTACTGTGTTTCTTATGCTTCTTTTTCTTTTTTCTTTTTTCTGTTTCTTTTTCTCGTTCTTCACTGCTTTTCTTCTTTTCTGGTCATACCTCTTCAATATAATCTGATTTGGATAAGGACTCGGATGATAAAGGCTTATCTTCAGAATACATCTTTCTTTGCTAAATCCTTTAATTCCCTTTCATTCTCAGTTGCATCCTTTGACTTTCTTTTCTTTTTTAAATTATCCTTACTGTCTGATCCAGTTTCTGACATGGAGCTTTCGGAAGATTTATGTGAATGATTCTTCTTTTTCTTTCTCCTTTTTGCTTGCTTCTTTTCCTCATCTTCAGGATCTGAAGAACTGCTGGAAGAATCAGAGCTTGCTGAAGAAGATGAATACCTACCAGACTTCTTCTTTCTCTCTCTCTCTTTTTTTTTTTTTGGAGTGGGGGATGAGTTCTCATTTCCACTTAATAATTTCTCCCTGTGCTTTTCTAGTTCTTTCTTCCAATTCTCATTCATTTTTTCCTTCAAATTCAGCCAAAGCCTTAGAGCCTTCCTTTTTCATTTCTAGTTGCTTTTTCACTTCAGGTAGGCCTGGGTTGATTCAGATAATCCTGGATTGTTGGCCCTGATGACTGGATTGGATCCCTTCATCTAGTCATTGCTATTGGATTCATGTAGGCCATCTGATTGTTCTGGTTCCCCATGGTGCTGGACTGAGGACACAGTAAGGCTCAAGTACTATATTAAACAGGAGTGGCTATCTTTGTCTTATTCCTGATTTAGAGGGAAAACTTTCAGCTTTTCCTCATTTAATGATATTGAAAGGTTTGTCATAAATGGCTTTTATCAGATGGAGGTAAGGTCCTTCTATCTTTCTTTAGGGTTTATTTTTAATCACAAATGGATGCTGGATTTGTCAAAGGCCTTTCTCTGTGTCCATTGAGATGACTGTGTGATTTTTGTCCTTGTTTCTGGTTATGTGTTGTATCACATTTCTTGATTTGCATATGTTGAAGCATCCTTACATCTCTGGGATAAAGCTTACTTGGTCCTGATGTTTGATCTTTTAAATGATATGTTGCATTCTGTTTGCTAGTATCTAGAGGATTTTTGCGTCTATGTTTATTAAAAATATTGACCTTTACTTTTCCCTTTGAGCTTCATTAAAGAGTTTGAGAAACACTGGCATTAGATCTTCCCTCAAGTTCTTATAGAATTCAGTGGTGAACTCATTGAGTCCTGGCCTTTTCTTAAGTGGTAGTGTTTTTATTACTGCCTCAGTTCCATTGCCTGTTATTGACTTGTTCATGGCTTTTATGTCTTCTTGTTTCAGTTTTAGTAATTAATATGTATCTGAGAATCTATCCATTTCTTTTGGATTCTCCAGTTTATGGGAGTGCAGGTCTTTACGGTAGTTACTATACTCCTGGATTTCAGCAGTGTCTGTGGTGATTTTCACTTTTTCATTTCCAACTACATTGATATTGGTCTTATTTTAGTAAGTTTGGCCAAGGATCTATTTTGCTTCCTTCTTTCAAATAACCGGCTCTTTGATTCATTTATTCTTTGTATTGTTTTTCTTAGTCTCAGTTTCCACTCTGATCTTTATAGTTTCCTTCTTTATACTGGCTTTGGATTTGGGTGGTTCTTGTTTTTCTAGGACCTTGAGGTGCATCATTAGGTTATTTATGGGGTTTTGCTGTATTTTTCTGATGTGGGCATTCACAGCTGTACATTTCCCTCTTAAGACTTCTTTCATTGTATCCCATAGGCTCTGGTATGTTGTTTGGGCATTATCATTTGATTTTGGCAGATGTCTCAAAAAGTGTATTGTTTAATCTCCAACTATTTGCATAATTTCTGTGGTTGTTTAGACACTGATTTCTGCTTTTTTGCACTATGATCTGATAATATGCATGGGATAAGTTTGATTTTTATATTTATGGGGTGGTATATGGTCTACTTTGGAGAATATTCTCTGCTGCTGAGAAAAAACTGTATATTCTGTTGTTGGGTGGAGGACTTTGTAGATATTTATTAAATCCATTTGCTCAAAGACATGGTTCTGGGGACAGGGATTTAGCTCAGTGGTGCTATGCCTGCCACACAAATGTAAGTTCCTGAGTTTGATCCCTGGTATGGAGAAGAAAAAAAAAAGATATGGTTCAACTCCATGTGCTTACCTTGCCAGAGGACTTTATATTTCCGTATGGATGGCTATGAGTTACTACTTAGCATCCTTTCATTTTAACCTGATGGATATTCTTTATACTTCCTAAAGGGCAGAATCTAGTGGAAATGAACTCTTATACAGCTTTTTTTCTGGTAATGTCTTAATAGGGCCTTAATTTTGAAATGATATGTTGCTATTATATGAAAATTTCACTTGTTAGGTTTTTTCTTTCAGCATTTCAAATATCTTCACACTGCTTTCTGGCTACAAGTTGTTATTGTTTGTTTTTTGGTGCTGGGTATTAAACCCAGGGCCTTACATATGCCAAACATGTACTCTGTCACTGAGCTATATCTCAAGCTCTCTGGGTACAAGGTTTCTGTGAGAAATGTGCAAACCTCTTAAGGATCCTTCTATGAGTAATGAGTCATTTTTCTCTTCCTGATTCCAAGCTTCTCTTTGACTTTAGAGAGTTTGATTATAATGTGTCTTGGTGTGGCTCTCTTTGAGTTAATTCTCCTTGGAGATTTTAGAGTTCTGAAATATGTGTATCTATGTATTTCCTAAAGTTTGGGAGAGTTTTAGCCATTACTTCTCAAATACCACCACCTCCACCTGCACCCAAAATCTTCTCTGAACTTTTTTCTATTCTTTTTTTTTTTTTTTTTTTGGGTACTGGGGATCGAACTCGGAATCTTGTGCTTGCGAGGCAGGCGGTGGAACCACTGAGCTAAAATCACTGGCCCTATTTGTTTTGTTTTTAAGATAGGATCTTGCTATATTGCCTGGGCAGGCCTTGAATTTGTGATTTTCCTGCTGCAGCTCCATGAATAGCTGAGATTACAAATGTGTGCTACCATATCCAGTTCAAAACAGTTGTTTTAAAGTTTTTGATAAGTACAAACCTTGTGTTTTGGGGTTAGTTTCTGGAGATGTATTTTATTCCTTTGAATAGGCCATGCTTTCTTTAATTTTTTTTAAAGTGGGCATCTGAAAAACCAAACAACTGCTTCATTGTGGACTGGCTGTATGAAAGGGGAGACTATCACTGATCAACCTGGTTTGAAGGTTTAGGGTCCTCTCAGAGCTTTTCTATGGCTGTATCTTCCCTGATCCTTTGCATGTAAGAACTGGGAATTTTCCCAGTTCCTCCATATATACAATTGCTTACATGTCTTTTTTATGCAAGTCTCACCTCTGCTTCTCTGTGAGAGCTCACATGTTCTATTGTATCCTTGCTTGTAACTTTGCCCCCAGGTGCTTATGGGTCTGGAGTCCCAGGCTGGTCTCCTGTGTTGGGTGCTTGCCATTGCTTTCAGTGACTAGCTGAGGCAGAAGGATCACAGTTTGAGGCTAACCTGAGCAATTTAGTGAGACTCTGTCTCAAAATGGGGTGGGGGAAGGGCTGGGGGATGCAGCTCAGTGGTACAGTGCCCTTGGGTTTGGATGGGAATTGGATGACTTAGGGCCAACAGTACTACACTGGGGAGCAGGTGAGGTAAGAGCAAGCCAAGCTGCCATGTACTTTCTACCGCTGAGTGTGGCTTTTCTTGGTTGAACATTTACTTGGCTGCTGCAAGTTCCCACAAAATTGTTTTGGTGTTTTGTTGTTTACTTAGGGTTTCCACAGGGAAAAGAGAGTTGAGCCTCCGTCATACCTTGCTCATGTCCTTTCCTGTGGCTGCTTTTTAAGTTTTCTCTTAATCACTGGTACTGAACAGTCTGATTCATATGTTCTGGTGTAATTCTTTCTTTCTTTCTAGTGTTTGAGGTTTTTTGAGCTTTTTAGTTCTTTGAATTTAGTTTTCATCAGATCTGGAAGAATTTGGCTATCATGTCTTCAAATGTTTTTCTGTCCCCCAAACTCCTGCAGACTCAAATTATAAAGATAATAGGTTGCTACAAGTTGGCTCTCACTACACTGGTACTGTTTGTCTTTTTAATTTTTTTCTTGCTGTCTTTCATTTTCGATTGTTTTTTGGGGGGTACTGGGGATCAAACTCAGGACCTTGCGGTTGCGAGGCAGGCGGCGAAACCACTGAGCTAAATTCCCGGTCCTATTTTGGATGTTTTTATTGTGATATCTTTATTTATTTATTTATTTATTTATTTTGGTACCAGGGGTTGAACTCGGGACCTTGCACTTGTGGGACAGGTGGTGGAACTATTATATTCACTAGTTTTTTTTCTTCTGAAATGTCTTTTTCCCATTAACTGTATCCACTGTATTTTTAAAATCTCAAGACACTGTAATCTTAATCTCTAAAAGTTCTCCGAAGTGTGTGTGTGTATTTTTTTTCCAGCACTGGGGATTGAACCCAGGGCCTTCACACTGAGCTACATCCCCTGCCCTTTTTATATTTTGAGACAGGATCTTGCTAAGTTGCCCAGGGTGGACTTGAACTTTGGATCCTCCTGCCTCAGCGTCCAAGAGTGCTTGGATTAGAGGGTGCACCACCACGGCCAGTTGGTTTTTAAAAATCTTTTTCATTTCTCTAACGTTTTGATTCAATGGAATTCAGTTATTATAGTGCCCTTGTCTGCAGATTCCCACCTTTGTGTTTTAAATTATATATATATATATATTTTGTTTTGAATTATATTAGAGATGTCATATTTTGCTGTTTATTGGCTTATATGATTTGTTAAATGTGTCTGAAGCAGAGATTAGTCTATGGTCAGTGATTCCATATTGCTGAGGAAGGAGTTCAGAGTCCTTTCCCTTGGTAGATGAGTTTTTTCAATTTTCCTGGTGGGAACAGACACTGCTGCAAGCACTGTGTGAGTGGCAGGAATGCCGACCTCTAGTTTTGGGGGTTGTTCTTTCCCAGGCCATTGGTAGTAGGAATATCCTCACGCACTAATTAGTACTGTGATGAATAGCCAGAGACGGCAGATTCTGTAGTGCTGTCTTGATGTGGCTCTCTCCTCTGCGGAATTTTGTGATCTCAGGGTGCTTTGCTCTTTGCTCTCAAGAGTCCACTGGCCTCCACCTGGATTCCCTGGGCAAGAGGAGAGGTCACCTTTTCTCAGCTGTCAGGGATGGCTCCTTTGTTACTTGCTATGGTGTATCTTCCAAATGGTTTCATATATTTTGTCCATTTTAGGGGGTCTCAGGTGATCTCTGTGACTCTGCTTTGCACGGAAGCAGAAGTGTTCTGTTGTTGTTGAGTCAAGTTTTGGAGTAGTTTATTATGCAGCATTAGGTAACCAGAATAGTTTTTTCTCCCTCAAGTACTGGGACTCAAACCCAGGGGCACTCTACATCCCCACTCATTTTAATTTTAAAAAATTTTGAGACAATCCTCTGGCCTCTGCTTCTTGAGTAGCTGGGATTTTGGGTGTGTGCCAGCACACCCAGCCACAAACTAGGGCTAGGAGCACAAAAGGTCATTTTCACAATAAATGTGCTTAAAGAAAATGTTACGTGGGGACTTGGATGCTTTTACAGTGATATGGGTATTTATCTATAACAGCTTTGAGATCTCACTCATTCACCATAGGTTCACCACGATAATTTAGGCCACTTTCATCAGCCCTAAAGAAACTCCATCCACATTGACAGTCACTCTCTGTTTCCCACCAATGTTCTAGAACTAGGCCATCCCCAATCTACTTTCTATTTCTATGGATTCATCTTCTCATCTATGTTCTTTTTTCTATAGATTTCTATGACTATTGCCATTTTATATAAATGGTATATAATATGTGTTCTTTTGGGACTGGTTTTTCATTGAGCACAGTGTTTTAAAGGTTCATCCATGTTGTAGAATGTACTCCATTTCTTTTTGTTGCCAAATAATCCATTGTGTGTATATATCACTTTTTATCTTGTCAAGAGTTGATGGGCATTGGGGTTGTTTCCACTTTTTGGCTATTATGAACAATGCTGCACTGAATACTCACATACAAGTGCTTTGTAGGGATGTTTGCTTTTCATTCTCTGGGGTACATACCCACTAGCACTGGGAAGGCTGGGTCATGTGGCAACTCTGTTTCAACTTCAGGGACTGCTGTTTTCCAAGATAGCCCACATCATTTTCACATTCCCACCAGCAGTGCACGTTGATTTTAGCTTCTCCACAGCCTTGCTGACACCTGTTATCTTTTTGATTATACCCAATCTAGCGGCTGTAAAGTGGTATTCTCATGAGGCTTTGATTTGTATTTGATATCAAATATCTTTTTGTGTGCTTGTGGAGTTATAATTGTTCTCTATCTACTTTAAGGACAAATTTCCTTATTAGATGATTTACAAAATTTTTCTATTTTATAGGTTGTATTATAATTTTATGGATGGTATTCTTTGAAGTATTAACTTTGATAATATCTAATTTACCTTTCTTTTTATTGCTTTTTTTTCCACTAAATTTATTGGTACATTTTAGGTATAAAATACAGTTACATCATGTAAAAGTACAAGTTCCCAATGATGAATGCATCTTGGTTCTTATTTTT